>CM060656.1:40530516-41130516 GCA_030686955.1 Odontamblyopus rebecca | reverse complement strand
CTTTTCCACAGGGATTTTGCCGTAGAAAAGCATCGACCGGAAGTTGCGTTTTGATAAAATTCTATTGTGTTACCAAACTAGAACAGTTACTCAATGTCTGCACTTGTAAACAGTTCATATCGTTAATAGAAAATGTCTGAAAAATGAAAAAGAAAGCTCAGTGTGTTAGATTAGAAGAAGAGGGGGGTTGGGATTCAATAAATTCTCTTCTTCCCACTCCTTTTTGGGCCTTTTTTGTTTTGTTTGCTTCCATTATGATTTCACTCATGTTATAAGCTCCATTGTAAAAGACGTGATGCAAAAGTGTCCAAACTGTTATCCACATACCAGACATCAGCTATAAAAAATACTCCAAGCGCGTTTAAATACCTGAAAATAGGTTTGGAAACTGCATGACATCACCAGCAACCACTGGTCAACTCCAACTCCTCGCGTCCACTACGCCACTACTACACCCCGCACCCCCGGAGCAAAACAAACCATCCATCCTGCTCCAAAATACGCACGGCGTCTCCAGTCAGCCAGAAACTCTCGACGCAGCCAGCGGAGCGTTTTCGGACCACAAAACCCAATAACGAACAACAACTATCGACCCAGCGTCACACACACAAACCACTGACAAACCAAATCAAATCCACGCGCGTAACACATCGACGTCTCCACTCACCCTCCTCGTTCATCCGCTGCAGGCAAAAAGTCAGGTTCCGCCTCCAACCCGGCATGGTCCTGGTCGGAACGCACGATTTGGCCAGGAGATGAATGGTGCTGGTTCGCGGAGTCCCAAACAATATATCCGTACGTGACTCGACCGGCTCCTCCGCTCCGTTGCGCAGCGCAGTCGCTCTCCGGTTGACAGCCCCGCGTATAGGTCCGATCAGGTCCCGCTGCGGCACCGCTACAGCGCCGGTTTCTCCTCTGTGTGCTCTGCTCCCCCTGCAGAACCCCTCCGCTCCCGCTGCCCCTCTCTCTTTTCGCGCGTTCTCTCTCTCTCTTTTCTACTCTTTCCCTCGCAATTATATCACTCCGTCCATTTCCTCTCCCCACACGCAGCGCTTTTTCCGACTTTCCGACCACTTAAGCCACTCCGACGTGCTTTAATTGCCTGCATTAGGGCACGTGCACCGTCCATTAAGTTTGATTGAGAGGCGATCCGCGGGGACGTGGGGCTGCGCGTGGACATACGGGCACTGACGCCACGCCGCGGGGCCGTTTTGAATGAACAGCGGCGAGCGCAGGTGTCTGTGAATGGAACATGCGTCAGCGGATTAAAGGCGCACTGTGTCACTTTTCGCTCGTCGTCTCCATGGGGATTTTATTGCAGTGAATCGTCCAACTCAGAAACTAAATCCGATCGAAACAGACAGGATTAAATCAGAATAACAGAGGTTCACACACTGTTTTAATGCTCCCAAAGTGGAATTTAACAGCACAATCAGAGTGTGATGTGGAGCAGGTGTAGGGGGTGGGGTTTATGTACCCGGAGAGGGCCGTGTCACACATAAACAGGGGCTATACACACAAGTGAGCACAAGGGGGCGTCATGACCCAAACATCATTTACATTATTTATGATATTATCTAACAGTCGGGAATAGTAAAATCTTTCTGTCAAGAATATATTTACAGTGTATATCATCCATCCATCCATGTTCTTCCTCTTATCCGGGGTCGGGTTGTGGGGGCATCAGTCTAAGCAGGGACTCCCAGACTTCCCTCACCCCAGACACTTCCTCCAGCTCCTCCTGGACCCTGAGCCGTTCCCAGACCCAGATACAGAGTCCCTCCAGTGGGTCCTGGGTCTTCCCTGGGGCCTCCTCCCGGTGGGACATGAACACCTCCTGAGGGAACAGATGCTCCTCCCCTCAGCTGCTCCTCTCCACGTGGAGGAGCAGCGGCTCTACTCCGAGCTCCTCCCGTGTGTACAAGTCTCTCTGTGGCTGTGTCGCGTTCGTCTCTGGTTTGTTTAATCTGTTTTCTGCTATAGCGTCACATGACTGATGTCACGAACCAGCGAATCAGGAAGGCACAAGTCGCAGTGACGCGCTCCATTAAGAACAGCAGCTAGAGCCCCGACACCGGCGTTTTCAGGCGTCCACACGGCGCCGGATCAGGTCTGTGCTCAGGGGAATTCGTGTGAGCCGGTGTATCCAGATCGTTCCGTCTCTGGTGCCGTTTTCCATCGGATTAGTGTGAACAAACACTGCATCCACAACGAACACGCCTCGAACCAGTGTGAACGGGGCCTAAACTCGGGGGAGTCAGAGTTTCAGATTCTGCAGCTCAAACCTGGAACAGTCTGAACATGTGAGACAGACTCAGGTTCTGTTCAGCTGCAGACGACTCAAAGGTTTTTATTTCTCATTCCGCACTCTTCTTTCTCATTTAATGTCTTTCTCTTTTTAATTTTACAATGATTATTTATTTTTTGATTTGTTTGTATTGTGATTTGAATGTATTTCTTATTCTGTAAAGTACGAATTGTGCTGTACAAATAAACTTGTCTTGTCTAAACCTGCTGGAGTTTCACGGTGCAGAAATGACCCTTTGTGATTTACCGTCTCTCAGGCTTTCGTCCACTTTTCCCTTTCTGAAGTGCGTTCGTCTCCGCACTGAGGTTCCTTCAGTGTTTCTGGTCCTGATGTGCAGAGGTCTAGACGTGCCTCCCACATAAGCGAGGCCACAGGGTCTGATCAGATAAACAGCACATGTGGTGCGACGAACGCTGACGCCGAGTATCTTCAGTGTTTTTCCATCATTCCATCATTTGTAATTCCCGTCTGGAAGGTTCTGTGTGCTGCTGTGTAAGATTTAACTAATCCCTGAGGTTATGCACTGGTACATCATGATAATGATAATAATGATAATAATAATAATAATAATAATAATAATAATAATAATAATAATAATAATAATAATAATAATAATAATAATAAACACTGTAAACATACTCATGTAAGCCTAGTGTAGCCCAGGACTAAACCAAGACTGAACCAGGTCTAACCCAGGTCTAACTCAGAACTGAATCAGGTCTAACTCAGAACTGAACTAGGTCTAACTATGGTCTAACCCAGGCTTAACCCAGAACTGAACCAGGTCTAACCCAGGTCTAAACCAGGTCTAAACCAGGTCTAACCCAGGATTGAACCAGGTCTAACCCAGGACTAAACCAGGTCTAACCCAGGATTGAACCAGGTCTAACCCAGGACTGAACCAGGTCTAACCCAGGTCTAAACCAGGTCTAACCCAGGTCTAAACCAGGTCTAAATCCTGACCGAACAAGGTCTAATCCAGAAGTGAACCAGGTCTAACCCAACACTAAACCGTGTTTAACCCAGGTCTAACTCAGGACTAAACCAGGTCTAACTCAGGACTGAACCAGGTCTAACCCAGGTCTAAACCAGGTCTAACTCAGGACTAAACCAGGTCTAACCCAGGACTGAACCAGGTCTAACCCAGGACTGAACCAGGTCTAACCCAGGACTAAACCAGGTCTAACTCAGGTCTAAACCAGGTCTAACCCAGGACTGAACCAGGTCTAACCCAGGACTGAACCAGGTCTAACCCAGGACTGAACCAGGTCTAACTCAGGACTAAACCAGGTCTAACCCAGGACTGAACCAGGTCTAACCCAGGACTGAACCAGGTCTAACTCAGGACTAAACCAGGTCTAACCCAGGTCTAAACCAGGTCTAACCCAGGACTGAACCAGGTCTAACTCAGGTCTAAACCAGGTCTAACCCAGGACTGAACCAGGTCTAACCCAGGACTGAACCAGGTCTAACCCAGGACTAACCCAGGACTGAACCAGGTCTAACCCAGGACTGAACCAGGTCTAACCCAGGACTGAACCAGGACTAACTCAGGACTAAACCAGGTCTAACCCAGGACTGAACCAGGTCTAACCCAGTTCTAACTCAGGACTAAACCAGGTCTGTGATGAAATAACCACATCTATAGCACGTCTTAAATTTCACAAAGCCACTTTAGCGTCACATGGGCATTTTCCCTGTTTCACTGGCCACATCAGGACAGAGAATCAGGAAGTGCGCGGTCGACTTTGTGCTTACACATTAAGATGTGGCATCAGCTCGTGCCCTGGTCTGAATGAGCGGCCTGTTTGTATCAGATGAGTCAACAGCAGCTGTCCGATATATTAGCTTATCTCACTGGTGTAACGCTGACGAACACAAATAAAGTGGAGCTGTGAAGTCTGAGCAGACATGTTCTGTTTACTCCCGACAGATTTGCATTTAGAAAAGTGCCAAGGCTGGAAAACCCACGGCCGTGTTCTACTGTGAAAATCAGGCAACTTCTGGACATTAGGTCACTTCAAGGACCTTTATTGAGTAGTTGAGTATAAATTTTACTTAATTAACTTTAAAGGGCTCATATTAGGCTGTTTTCCGAGAGGACCTGGCTGCAGAACTCCAGCCTCAGGCCACTTCCTTTGCAGGTCGACCTCCAGCGTGAGGCCGATTGTGGCCGGAAGTGCGCATACCAAACTTCAAAATAAAAGTTTCAGTTTTGGAATAGGAAATACTTTGAGCTTTTATATTTAACTTTGTAACATGAGAGATAGTTTCTGAAACATATAACACTCGATGCTGGTAAATGGTCACGTTTTTATAGCGCTTTTCTTCCTTTCAAGTCTCAAATCGCTTTACAACAAGGAACCGCTCACACATTCACACACCAGTGCACACAGACACTGGGGGTGAGGTGGGTTAAGTGTCTTGCCCAAGGACACAACGGCAGCTTCATCTGTGGGAGCTGGAATCACACCTCTAACCACCCATGTTTATGTCGAGAGCGGCAGTTGAACCACCAACCTTCGGATCAGTGGATAAACGCTCGACCAACTGAGCTACTGTCGCCCCCATGTGGTCCATCCTTTATTTGTGGCATTTACCCTGACTGTTACACCAGCAACATATTGGTTGGTTGGTCCTGGTTTAGTCCTGGTTTAGTCCTGGTTTAGTCCTGGTTTAGTCCTGGTTTACACCTGCACTGCAAAAAAGGCCTATCAAAAATAGGTAAGGGTAAAAATGCCCTATTTTAAGTGAAATTTTCTGCCAGTGCAGTAAGAAATTTTCACGTACCAAGTTTTCTTAAAACAAGACGAAATATGAATCTTGTTCTAAGCAGAAAACACGAGTTTCAAGTATTTATGGACAGATTTTTCCCCTTATTGGTTTGAGAAGGAAGTTAAAGAGGCTTAACCTGGACTGAGTTAATATAAAAAGTGCTTAGAATAATTTGTAGTATCTAGATAAGAAAAAAATCAGGATGGAATATCTTGAAACAAGTAAAAAAAATCTCATCTTATTAAGTAAAAAAATCTTAAAATTGATCTTTTAAAATGAATCTGCTTAATTCAAGACAGTTTAATATGCTGGAACATCCTTTTTTGCAGCCCCTGGTTATATTTACTTACTCCTACGCATTACTCGAATACCTCATGGCTTTAAATTAATTCAAACCAGATGCACTACGGACTAAATTTCTTTAACAGTGAAAGGAACTTACGGCGTTCTTTTCGTGTCTTTTTCGGGAGAGGTCGGCTTGAGCCTGGAGCTGCACCGGAAGAGGCCTGACGCTGGAGCTCTGCAGCCAGATCCTTCTCCTGTTTTCAGATCTGTTCTAATGTCGTTTCCTCATCACAAACAGACCTGGAGTTGTGTTTTTGTTTCATTCTCACACGTTTAACATGTTTAAATCCTGCACTTTTAGGCCAAGTTCTTGTCTCAAACAGAAAACACTTTGTTCCACCTTGTAGCTGCCGTCAGTGATCAGTCATACATTAAGGAAATATTTTGTAGGATTTATTTAGTAAATTCGTGTTGGTTAATTTCATTTTATTTTGGTTACAAAGGGACTCGTTTATTGCCGTGTTGTTTCTGGGGGAATTTTGCGGGTGCATTTCCTTTGTGTTATTGGGAGACCTTCAACATGAAAGTGTCCAAGGACGTTTGTTTTAAGCTGAAATTTCTTCAAGGACATTCTGAGACGTTGTTCCCTGTGAGTGAATCGGCCAGTGAGGCGCCTTTTCTATTTACTCTGTGTGTTGTTTTAAGAGGTTTCGTTTAAGTTTTCATATTTCTGTTCCCCAGTTCTGACGGCATGGTGAAACTGTCGGAGTAAATGTTTGTGAAAACCAAAGAACGATTTTGAGCCTTTCTTAAACTCGAGATGATACCACGTCGAGAGGAGCCAGCTGAGGTGGCTCGGGCATCTGGTCCGGATGCCTCCTGGACGCCTCCCTCGGGAGGTGTTCCGGGCATGTCCCACCGGTAGGAGGCCCCGGGGAAGACCCAGGACACGCTGGAGGGACTATGTCTCTCGGCTGGCCTGGGAACGCCTCGGGGTCCGTCCGGAGGTCCAAAGTGGCTGGGGAGAAGGAAGCTTGGGAGCCCCTGCTTAGACTGCTGCCCCCGCGACCCGGCCCCGGATAAGCAGAAGAAGATGGATGGATGGAGATGATACAGGAAGTGCTCCACTGCGTTTTGAATCATCTGGATGGCTTCACCTCTGGAATTGTTCATCTTTACTGAACTAAAGGTGAAAGATTAAACCTTACCAACTATCACTACATGACATCACAAGGTGGGACAGAGCATTTTGAGCTTTGGAGATGTAGACAGACTAATCCAGGATTACTCAGACACGTGTGAATGAACCAAAACTCAACTCCAGGTCTGTTTTTGGGTATAATACAGGACCTTTAAATGAATGAGCCATTCTCTATCGTACACATCTTTAGTCTGGGTACTTTTGCCTACTCAGGCCGGCGCCCCCTAGTGCCTCCGCTCAGTTTCATTCCTCTCCAGCTCTAGGTCAGGAATCAGAGACACTCGGCGGATTGTAAGAACCCCGGAAGTTGTAGTCGTTGCTCGGGCCAATCAGCTGTGAGCGGTGAAGCCCTGAGGTCAAACTCCAGCTCCTCTGGGTCCTTTTGTGTCCAACAGGAAACAAAGGTCCAGACGGATGGAGACGCAGACAGACGTTTGTGTCGACGACGATTCCCGACGTCGAGGATTTAAAGACGGAACAAAGAGAATGTTTGGTGAAGTTTATCAAGGGGAAAGTCGTTATTGTCCTTCTTCCTACGGGATTTGCTGTTGTGCCGGGATTTACTCTGACTCCACTGAGCGTCCGGCGCGTTACAGACGTCACCACCAAACTGCAGCGACTGGTTAAATAAAAAAAGTCCCCGCTGACCGTCAAGTGAACCAATCCTAACGCTGCGAGGACAGACAGATTCCACCAAGTGAAACCGGCTACACGTTTGCCAGGAAATTGTACTAAACCACATATTCGCTGTGTTGGCACGTCCGGTTAAATTGGACTCCAGTTCATTTCAGTGTAGAATTTGAGAAATCCTTGTGCAAAATATGATATAAAGTAGGTTTGTGTAGAATGTTCAGTGTTGTTGAGCACAAACAAGTCACACTGCACCGATTCCCCACGAGACTTTAACATGTCTCTGTCGTCTGTACAGAATGTATTTGCTATTGTCAAAATCAGCAGGTTCGTGCAAAATAATCCAACCTGAATGACAATAGTGGAGCTCACAGCAAATTCCAGAAAAAAGGTGAATTGAGACGAGAAAAGGAGCAAATTTTGTGAATGATTTAAAGTGAAATGTCTTTCATTTTGTTGCTGAGTTTTGAGACATATTTGCCCCAGTAGAAAACAACATGAGCTTTTGGTTGTTGTTTTTTTCTTTCTTTTTCATTTCACAAAGTGTTATATTTTTGTTATTCTGACTTGTTCTTAAGAGACACATTTTTCCACAGTTTGTATCGTTCAATTTGGGGAGAGAAGATGGATTGTGATAAAAGGAGCCACTGCAGAACGTTTTTATGCCCCGGGGTTTGCTTTTGTGAGCATATTAACTTCAGCAGGTGCCACAGACTTTTTACAAATGGAACAAAACTCATTATAAGACATTAAAGGAGCTTCTGAGGTTAGAAGTTTCTCAGATCAAGTCTTTAAAGGTCCTGTTTTATGCAAAACGGACTCTTGTGAGATTTAAGCCATGTTAGAATGTTCTAACCTCATCAAAACAGACCTGGAGGCTTTTGTTTCATTCTCACATGTTGTAATTCTTTATTATTAGTCTGCCTACATCTCCAAAGGTCAATATGCTCTGTTCCACCTTGTGATGTCATGACATGGGAGTTGTTTTCAAGTTAACAGCTGCTTTTTACCTTTGGTTCAGTAGAGATGGACAGTTCCAGGGCTGAAATGATCCAAATGATTCTAGTGAAGGTGTGTGGAGTTTAAAAACACAGTGGAGCTCTTCCTGTATTCCCACATGACATCACAAGGTGCAACAGAGTGTTTTCTGTTTGAGAGAAGAGTTCAGTCTAAATATGCAGGGTTTGAAACATGTGAAAGAAACAAAACACAACCCCAGGAGTGTCTTCCATCAAACTCACTCATGAGTCCAGCTCCTCCTGAAATCCTGAAATCCTGAAATTCTGAAATTCTGAAATTCTGAAATCCTGAAATCCTGAAATCCTGAAATCCTGAAATTCTGAAATTCTGAAATCCTGAAATCCTGAAATTCTGAAATCCTGAAATCCTGAAATCCTGAGCTCAAACTCACTCCAGCTCCAGTTTAAGCCTCAAGTCGTGGCAGAAATAAGCCTGAGTCTGACCAAAGCTAAACTCAGGCCTGAAGTTTAAGCTGTGCTTTGTGCGCTCGCGGTGACTCTGGAAAACCAGACCAATGGAGCAACAGTAAAAGTCTCAAATGACACACGACTATAAAAGTCTAAACTGTATCAGACAGAGACAGAAACTTTGACTAAACTGTTTCTTTAGACCAGAGGTACCCAGCTGGTGGACTCTGGACCCAAACGCAATGACATCTGGGCCAAGACAAAAATCTCTCTCCTTTTATTCAAAGCATTTGGATCCACGCAGTATTTCACTGGCCTGTGCTTTGCCGTGAAGCTTTGTTCCCTCACAAGTTTCCAGCTCACTCCAAACGTTCTTTCTGCTGCTCGATTACAGTTTTTTTCAGTGGTTCAGGAGCGTCGGTGCGATCGACTGATACCAGACAGAACAGCGGCTCTTTGTGCAGGAGACATGTGCAGTGGAGCCACAGTGACAGAGGAACAGGAGGAACAGGAGCAGCAGATACTGACACACAGGCCCAGAGCCTCTCGCCACTTATGCAAATGAGCCGTGAGGTTTGAAGTTTGGTTTGTGTAAAACGTAAACAAATGTGCCAAAGCTGCATTAAACACATTATTCCTCAAAGTCTAGAATGAGGAGGAAATGTAGAGCGGTGCAGAGGACCAATCACAGCCCTTATTGTCTGCGTGGTTTTGGTGCACAATAAGAAAGTTTCAGAGGTGTATGTCGAGGCAGACGTTTGGACGCAGAACCATAAATTGGCCTTAATTCGGCCTTTAACTTTTCCCACTGATTCGAACAGAACACACGATACTTTGTGCATAGTTCAAATGTTCAGTCAATCAACCAAATTTTATTTATAGAGCACTTCTCATACAAAAATGCAACACAAAGCGCTTTACAGTGATTAAAAAAAGAACAATCCCACATTTCCCTCCACCTCCCTACAAATCTAAGATAAACAGACGAGTCTAGAGATTATGATCTGTGACAATCCCACATGAAGATAAACTAAACGAGTGTCTAACTGTGACATAACATATATTTATTTACTATGAACTGAAACAGGAAACTATGAGATTACAACCGTCACAAACTATCTTTCATAACTCTTTCTATCTCTATACTTCTTTATAACTCTCTATACCACATGTGTCAAACATGTGGCCCGGGGGCCAGATCCGGCCCTCCAAGACCTTTAATCTGGCCCTCGCCTGATTTTTCTATTAAAATACTTAAAATTTTCAGATTTTTCTGTTAATTTTCTGCACCGTTTAGCATAGCAGCGTCTCCGGCGTTTCTGTACATTGCGACTCCCACCAGAGCAGCACAAATGAAGACTTTCCTCTTTCCAAACGCTCTTAAAGGACGATCGTTTTGACTGTCGACCGTGACCCTCATCAGCAAAATGTCAAAAAATGAGAAAAGCAGATGCTGAGTTCAGGATTTCCCAAGAAAAATAGTCTAATTCTTATTTGTTGACAGAGGTGAATGGGAAATCTGTGCTCAGTGTGTTTGGAACAAGTGGCGTTGCTCGAGGAATATAATCTTAAACACCACTACGAGACACGGAGAAAAATACAATAACTTGAAGAGAGAACTGAGTTTTCTGATCCGGCCCTTTTGGGATCAACGTAGGCTGCATACGGCCCCCGGACCAAAGTGAGTTTGACACCCCTGGTCTATACTATCTATAAGAACTATAACTAACTACTACAGAGAAAATAGAGGTAGAACAACAAAAAGAACACATATACATTATGACACGACATTAAATTATGACAGGACATTGCAGAGGGAGGAGGAGTCAGGGAGGTGGAGATGGTCCAGTGGGCAGTATCCAGATCCTTCAGCCAGGGGGTGCTGGATGGGTTAGGGCTGGGTGGGGCAAAGAAGCTGCGATAGTTCAAATGTTCCATGGGGATTTATTACATGTTTTGTTAGAAGTTCTAAGTTTGGAAAAAAAACACTGTCACTTTTTCAGACCCTGGAAACTGTGTAAATTCGGTAAGTCGACCGTTTGAGTTTGTAATATTGAGCTTTAGATGTTCTGGATCAGGTTTGTACCCGGGTGCTTGTTACTGTTTCATCTCTGATTATTCACTTTGGTGGAGCAGAACTGAACTTGGACCAGCCTGGATTGGCCAAATAAACCAGACTTTCACTTCATCCCGCTTCATGGAACAGCCCCAGGTCCGTTTGTGATGAGGAAACATTAAAACGTGGATCAGAAAACAGCGTAACGCCTTTAACGCCAAGACAAAAACGTAGCAGCAGCAGAGCAGTTGCATAATGCCCCTCGTTAGCGTCGTTTTTCACACACATACAGTAAGTTCACAGCGGGTCTCACCTAAAGAACGACTGCAGCCTCCAGAAGCCGAGCGCAGCACATTTGCATCCGTGTTAATCGTTAGCAGCGTGACTTTGCCGCAGTCGCCCAGCAGGGGGCTAATTACACGAAACTCAATCTGCAGCTTTGTCTCTGCTGCTTCTGCTGCAGCTCTGACGACAGCTCTGACGGCAGGAAGTCGTGACGGGCCAAATGTTTAACGAACCTGCAATTAAAACATATCAGACACAGTGACGGATGAGCAGAGGTGAGGCCAGAGGACCAAACAGGAGATTTATGAAGTCAGAGAAGATGTAGAAGTATTAGAAGAAGAAGATGAGTGAGCAGGTTGTGAGTTCAAGTCCTGGACCAAGCAAACATTCCCCACTGTGAAGTTAGATAAGGTAGAATCAAGTCTAACTGTATATGGGCGTTTTGTTGAGTTGGTAAATAGCACTTTTCCACCTTCAAGGCCCTCAGAGCACGTTAAATCAAGGAGCCAGGGACGAGGGGTGTTGAGGTTTACTGTCTTGCCCAAGGGCACAATGACAGTATTCATCTATGGGAGCTGGATTTGAGCCACTAACCTTCAGATCAGTGGACAAACACTTTAACAACTACACTACTGTGGCCGTGAACTCAAAATGTGTGTAAATTATATGACCCATAGGCCCTGTGGTGGCTAAATTTCCCTTCTTGTTCAGTGAGTTCTTCTTAAAGCAGAACTCAGTAACTTCAGTGGTAGAGCTCCCCCTACAGGTCTCTGTGAGAATGAACTGTCATAAATACTCTGCTCTCTCCTCTAGCGCCCGGAGCTCCTGGAGTTTACTCAAACTGCATAAGTATAACAATGATATGAGCAGTGCTTATGAAACTTAGTGTCAATAACAATATCTCCAGATCTGTGTCGCTCTTGGACTCTTCTCTTTCCTTGAGCTCTCGCTTCTTCAAACGACTTCCCCAGATTTACTCATGTGTGAGCTCGGGCTCCGTCCAATTTACGCTTTCTTTTTCTTGTGTCCTGAGGCTGACACCTCACACGTAAACACCAGATATTTATTCCTGCAGTGAGCTGTGTACAGCGTCAGTACAGGTGTGTGGCTCTGTTATCTGTGTGGAGCTGAAGTGTGGTAGAGCAGTTTGGCTCTCGTCAGAACAGACCCTGAGCTCAGATCCAAGTCCGCAGGAGCCAAGATGCATGTGTGGTTTTTCCGCCCAGAGGCAGAGGCACCAGTGAACCCTTGAAACAGCCCAAAATGTCACATGTGACCATCAGAGGGGCTTTAGAGACATTTAATTTGGTACAAATGTTACTTAGTTCTGCTTTAATAAAACATGTGATCTAATTTTTATAAAGCGCTTTTGCACTTTCAAGACCCTAAAAACACTTTAGATCAAGGAACCCCTCACTCATTCACCCACACAGTCATACACCAGAGTACACAGACACTGGGGACGACGGGTGTTGAGGTTTACTGTCTTGCCCAAGGACACAATGACAGTATTCATCTACAGGAGCTGGATCTGAGCCACCAACGTTTGGATGAGTGGACAAACGCTCCACCAACTGCACTACTGTGGCCGTGAACTCAAAGTGTATGTAAATAATAGGCCCCATCCACACTCGTACGTATTCGAGTCGTTTTCATTGAAAATCCAGTGTTCATCCACATTAATCCGATGGAAAACAGCTCCAGAGACAGAACGATCTAGATACACCAGCTCCCACAGATTCACCTGAGCACAGATCTGATCCGGCACCGCGTGGACGCCTGAAAACATTCATATTTTGACGTAGGAGCTTCAGTTGCCGTCATCTGTGACTTGCACCTTCCTGATTCGCTGATTCGTGACATCGATCATGTGACGCTGCAAAAAACAGTTTAAACAAACCCGAGAACAAACATTTAGGCTTTAGTCCTGACTTTAGTCCAAGGTTTAGTCCTGACTTTAGTCCAAGGTTTAGTCCTGACTTTAGTCCAAGGTTTAGCCCTGACTTTAGTCCAAGGTTTAGCCCTGACTTTAGTCCAAGGTTTAGTCCTGACTTTAGTCCTGACTTTAGTCCTGGCTGGGAAACAGTGTCGGTCCACAAAAAGACTGTTTTCACTCTTGCCATTTTCCTCGAAATCGGCTGCTCCAACTTCAGACACGGAGCTCCACTTCCTCGTTTTTACCGCCCACGAGACGACGTGACTCCAGCCTGGTCATGACGAGCGTTTCTGGAGGTTTCGCGTCACTGTGTGGATATGGAAACGATATGTCTGGACACAAATCGTTTCCGATACGATGAAACTTCGGTGATTCGTTTCAGTGTTAACATAACCATAGTCACATTGGTTAAACAGTGAAGAAATCAAGTCAATAAAGGTTCACTGTGTGATGTTTTTGGTGTAGGATCCACCACCTGCACTGCAGATTTCTCTGATCTGGCCAAGATTTAAAAACTTATGTCAGGTTATTCATCTTGTTTTCAGATTTATTCTCTACTTACTAGATCAGAGACCACTTCATTCTAGTCTCGAGGTCGTTTATTTTAATAAAACTTGTCTCGCTGCATGGACAGATAATTTCACTACTTTTATGTCATTTTCTGATAGATTTAAGTCTTTATATCTTAGATTTTGGCTAAGCTTTTTTGCAGCGTGATTTCCTCCAAGGCTCAAAGCTCAAATCTTCCAACGTTTGAGTTCACTTACGTTTCATTGTTCAGTTACTGTACATGTATTCATACTGTGAATGGGCTCGCCTCTGCACAGATCTGCCCTGTAACCCGGCCTGATCGTGTCACCTGCAGTGTGGCATTAAGCGGGTCTCACCACCAGACCTACTGATATCACCATCTGTGTCATTTTAACCCATATCGTCCATTTTTTTTGGACAAAATGTAAAAAATATATATTCAAAACTGTATATTGACAATTTACTGCATTTTTATTCAGAACCCACAACGTTTTTACTTGAATTGCAAAACATATTTTCATTCCCAGTCGTGTAGCTCCAGTTTGTTGTTGTATTGCGCCCTCTTGTGGACGTTCCCCGTCACTGCAGAGTCTTTGTGTTGACTCAGTGATCCGTGTGAACCTGCAGCAATAGAAAAGTGCTGACTGCATCGAACAGCAAATGCATATATAGCTCCACTGCAGTGTAGTCGTCCCATGAGGCAAGTCGTTGGGTCAAAACAAGAACATTTCACTGATTACGGCTCGTTTGGACGCTGCTCGAAGGGTTCTCAATTTGTGGGGTCTGTACAACTGGTGGGTCAATACCATTTCTGCCCGTAAATAAAAAAGTCTCACAATTATAAATGTGGAAGCCCAAAAGACTCGATCACCGATGTCGTTTCTAATCCCATTTATTTACGAGTGAATTATATTTTTTGAAAAATGCTAAAAAAAAAATACATTCTCGAACCATGAGGTTTTCTACACACATTCTCGAACCATTTTCTTTCAACAACTTTCAGTTTCTCTTCTTCTTCAGCATCAGTAGTCGATCCTCACTTGTTCCTTCTGGAGGCTCGAGCCTTTCGCCGCCGCTGGAGTCGACAATCGAGTCTTTTGGGCTTTGGCCTGTGCAGTGGGAAATCAGCAGAGGGAAGTGTGAGGTGCTTATAAAGTTGCTTTCTAACGTTTCCAGACACTAATGAGTGAACCAGGCAGAGCGTTTGGTTTATTAGACTCGTGGCTGTTGTAAGATGAGAAGATGAGATAAGTTAAAGTGGAAGTGGAAGTTAAAGTTGAACTCCGGCACGTTTGAAGCTAAAGTTCGTTGCTAGAGGAGGTCGAATTCTGTCAGAAGCCAAAAAATGGCACAGATCAGTGTTTCCTCGGTGGAGATCTCACTGTGGCAGTGAGTCTGTCAAGGCAACAAACTAGTGTAGTGATGGGGGCAAGTTCTGAACTTCCACGTAAAACACCAATTTGCTTCACACTGAAGACTACTGTCTATTCTTTAGTTTCTTCCTGTGGAGCCTCATTTGCCTCTGGTTCTGTGATCTCTGGTCAGTCTGTGCCACCACCAACTCCTGTCCACAGCCGACCTGGACCCGTCCTGTCCCCCCCTCTTGGTAATAAATACCTTTTTTTCCTGCGTATATTCCTTTTTAGGACAGAAGTGACTAAAAAAAGCTGTGTGTGCATTTTGGCAACAGAAGTGTCATTGTTCCCTGTTCATTCTGATTCATTCAGACTGAACACGGACAGAAGACGCAGATAAAAACATTTCCAGCACCAAAATGTCTGGTTGGTTTGTGTGTGTTTGTCAGAATCGATGTTTCACCGTCGGACTAAAGTTTTACAGTTTTACTCACTGATCGCAGGAGGATAAACTTAAATATGCAGGATAATGTGTTCACTTAAAACTGTAGTTATGTTGTATCTTTAACCATATGTAGGATTTCTGTGCAGTATTGTGAACACTGTTTGGCAGCTAGAAGACTTACAGCAGGTCTCTGGAATGTTTGGGCCCCAAGCATCGAGGAGGAGAGCGGTACCAGGTCAGAGACGGGATGAGACGTCCATATATGCGACAGAGAAGCAGCGAAGAAGCAGGTGGAGCTTCATCAACGTAATACTGCATATTCATAATCTCTCATGTAAAAGGGTCGAAGGGAGAGACGGTCGTTGGTCTGCGTTTAGCATCAGGGCGAGGTGGACCCCAGCGCGCACTCTAGGCTCTATAGGAATTCTTTGTTCGGGGAATAAACTTTTTATTGAATCGAGATCTTTTTGAATCTTAGTCGTCTTTCGATAACAACACCGTTTGTCAAAGTCGCTCGTTGAGGAAATACTCTCGATCTTTTGACGATGATCCTTTCACGGAGCTCGACAAACTGCTGAGTTCTGCCGCACTTCTGTCGCCAAAACGCACCACCGAGTCCACGTCCCCACTGTTTACGAACACTAAAAGGGTCTGTTCGGGTCAGACTGTTGACATTCCTAATAGTTCCAGCCTCGTGCAGGTCCACAGTCTTGTCCCTGACGTCATTCCACAGCTCTTTGGTCAAACGGCTCTTTCACATGTTGGACAGTTTGGAGTCTGATTGATCGACTGATTCTGTGGACAGGAGTCTTTAAACAGGCGACGAGTTAAAACAGGAGAGTGAAATGAAAGCAAATGAAATGTTAATACGTTGTTAGGACAGATAACGAGGCTAAAAATCATTGTAATGGTGTAAATATAGAGTCTCTGGATGGGAATGTCGGCACAGACTCCGTGTACAACTACGGCTTTCTGATATTTGAATAAGTAAATTACTGTACTATTACTTTTTGTTAGTATTTGACAGATAGTTTCCATAGAGCTGCATAGAGCTCCTAATTACAGGCCTGACTGTTACATGTCAACATATTAAAAACAAACTGAAACACATCCAGGTGAAGACTTTTTTTTATTCTAGCTATTATTATGTTAAGCCTGTTTATATTTATTTAAGTTAAAAAAAGAATGTTTATTCAACGTAATTTCCATGTAAAGACTCTGTATGAACGATTTTGAATTTGCATTTAATAAACTTTAATGCCGATTTATTCTTAATTACAAAAACATTGGTCGAGATGTAACGTTTCTTTATGTTTAGACAAGTGTCCAATCGGGAAGCAGAACGAGCCTCATAAGTCTCTCTTTTGGGTTACCAGTTTGAATAATAAAATCCAGTTGGTTTAAACCTAGAAAAACTCTCTCTGATCTGAATCCGCACTGTCTGAACCCCAGAACCTACAGCCAATCATTAAAGAGCCTGGACCCGATTTTAAACCATGACTGAGGAACATATTTGAGCAACACAGAGTCTCCACCAAACCTGAATATCAGGAGGATCCTTTTTTAACTTCATGTATGTGTAATACTTCCACTTTACCAGGAGATGGAGCTGTTGTTCGTGTAGTTTAATGTAGCTCCTTTCTGTTGCTGTTCTTGGTCCAGAGCAGGGCCGCCCCCCCATTAGGCAACATAGGCAAATGCTAAGGGCGCCGCTCCACTAGGGGTGATAGAGGTGATAAGGTGGGGGGGGGGTCGTCCAACTGAACAATAGTTTCTAACTTCCTACCTGTAGATTATTCAAAATAATTGCCTCCAAACTCTTGTTGTGCACCTATTACCCCAATAAAACATACATCAAAAGTATGGCAGTAAAAGTACAAATAAAAGTTAAGTGACATATGGCCTTGTGTACAGAATGAAGCAGTCGGCCTAATGATGAAATGAGTAACTTTTCAAATACATTTTGAATTGGATATAAAGAAAACAACACAGGGTAAAAATGTTTATCAAAAATAATAATTTGGTGCTTTGTGAATTTACTGGTGGGATTAGTAGCTACATGTGCACTACAATTTTGATCAAGCACAAATTAAAATCTAATTTCTACAACTACCCATGATTAGTACAACTTCTGTCTGACTGGTTGGACAGAGCTGTGTTTATGGTGACCCGAAACAAACCCATGTGACATTCAAATAGCCTTTATACAAATATTGTCTTCAAATGAGATGCCGTCAGATGTCGGCCTACAGGGGAAAAACAAATCAGTCAAATATTCTACGGCAAACTCATGTGGGTCTCTGGGGCACCTGTTTGAGGAATCAGCAGTATCGATGCACTAGAGATGAAAATGGAGATGTTTTGTGTGCTTATGTTTATGCCCATTCAAGTCAAGGGGCCATTGCCAATGCCGTTAGATTAGCCTTTAGAGGTGACGTCTAGTGGAGTTAAGTAGGCAAACCTTCTGACAGACTGGGAGTTGGACCAGGTCATTAGAGCAGTGATCAGAAAGTACTTTTTGACACCTGATGGTTCAGCTGAAGAAACAGAAGACAAACATGTAAAATACACAAATTCAAATGTCCATAGCTCAATGAAACTCACCATCGTAACAAAAGAATGGTAATGAGGCAGTACAGATGTAATCCAGCCATAGACCATTTTGACGACATGATTCTTTCCCTAAACCATTATTTGGTTCATCGGTCGCCCAGTTCTGGTACCCTCCAGGACTGGTGGTCCCAGTGGAAGACCATCTCCAGGAGTTTGAGTCAGACGTCATCACCCCTTTCCATGAAGCAGGGTCATCAAACAGGTCTCTGCCTCTGACCTTGGCCCTTCAGCTGCCACTGTAAATATGATTTATAGATTTCCATTCCAAGCAGAGACAATACTCTTGGAATACAAAGACTCCATAAAAGCTACGAAGTTCCTCCAGGAATGAAATGATTGACAACTTTCTTTCAGAAAAGAAAGAAAACAACTAACTAAAAGCACAATTTGCGTTTGTGAATAGTGATGTTATTATTCTATTAGTCTATAGTGTTTTTTCAGTTCGACTACAGCACATAAGCTCTTTGTGTAGGTAGAATTCATTTCATTTTCTTTACTACTAAGTATGGTTTGGTTAACCTGTGGTTATGTTTCCACTGGCTGATCTGTTATGTTGTTAATTGCTTTTGACTTTGGCTTTAAAGGGATGTTTAGGTTTTTTTTGTTTTTTTTGCTTTTTGACATGAATCTGTAGGTCCCCATCAGCAGTGTCGTGGTGCATCAACACTGACTTACCTCCCAACAGCGTCTGTTCTTGTCCGGTTTCACAGCTGACGAAAGTATTCCGACAATTTGGCTGGGGTCATGAAAATAAAGCGTTTTTCATCTCAAAACAATATTTAATATTGTATATATAATAGCTTGGCACCATTTTCTTTCTGTTTGTATTTCTGTGCGCTGCGGCCAGGTGAGAGCCACGCACGAATCCAACACTTTTTTCAGTTGTTTGGCAGTGTGGCAGTGGCTAATGTGAGACCTAGAGCTTATGTAAGCTTGTAAAAGCTATTTAAGGATATTTCTCAATGTGGAAAAAGTCTGACACCAGCATTCAGGACTGCAGGAAAGTCTTTCTGATTTGTGATGCAGACAGAGGCTGCACGCTGGCTTCCTCATCAACTGAAAGGTCTTGCATCTGTGGCATGATGAGAGCCCATTCGTGGCAGCAGTAGCTCTCCACCTCTGTCGGCATTACTTCACAATTAAAACAAGTGCACCACCATTTGTCAATCCCCCGGTCTCTCACGGCTCCAACCGTGGCTCCAGCTTCAACTTGTACCACTTCTGTCCCTCCTCTCTCCCTCTGCTGTTCTGACTCCATCTGCTGAATTTGGGCATCAGGATTTTCAGGTTCATAAAGACCTTGGCTCTGTGCTAAAGGCAATGTTTTCATCGTCAGTGTCGTAGTCACACATGTTGTCGTGAACTTTCTGAGCAGGAAATGCAGTGAAACAGGCACAGCGCCACCTGGAGGCAGCGCAGTGATACGACCGGAGAGAAAATAGTACCAAGCGATTATGAGGTCTGACTTTTTCGTGGAACATTTTGTGATGAAAATGTATGATTCTTTTGAACACATATTGTTTTAAGGAGAAAAAGGTTTTATTTTATGACCTAAGCCAACTTGCCGAACTACTTTCGTCAGCACCAACACCGGGCAAGAACTCGGGTCACGCTGTCGGGAGGTAAGTCAGTGTTGATGCACGACACTGTTGACGGGGACGTACAGATTCATGTCAAATAACCTGAACTATCCCTTTAACTCAAGACTCTCTTTTTAGTTTTAGTTTAGTATCGGTGAAAAAAACCATGTCTGTATTTTTTACATTCATCATTATGTTGACAGGCTCTAATATAGACTAATAATACTGACTTAAATATTAAAGTTGTGAATTCTTACCAGAAAGCAGGTAAAATGAGAGAAGTACAACATACATCTTCATCAGCACAGTAGGTTCTGCACAAAAATGTGTGGTATTAATAACGATGTATAAATATATAGCTATGGTTAAAATAGGCGGTCCTTACAAGTGTTTGTGATCCCAGATTTCTGGTTGGCTGCAGTGGCACATGTAGTTTTGCAAATGCATTTGTTTGAACAGCACATATTTAACTATCCAAATCTGTCTTAAAACAGGAAGCACTAAGGCAGAACAGCTCAGAAGACTGATGTGAGGATATGATATGTGAACTGAGATCTACACATTCTCAATCTGGAACAGCTCTCGCTGAAAGTGAAAGGAAAAGCTGGAATATCATAGTGAATATTGGAAACTGAAGTCAGACTTTTGCTATATCCAGTTGAGAGAAAAGCACAAACATCTTCCCCGTTCAGAAATGCACAAAGCACTCTTATTCTCCACATTTTCACAAACAAAATAGTATTTTCTCTAAAATAGCCAAAAATGATGTTTTGGATAATGTAGGTTAAAGCTAATTGGTGCAGCGTGTGAAGGAGGAAAATCCAGGAAGAAAACATCAGAACGAACAGACGTTAGAATCGATGGTACATGTTAAAATCCATGTACTGTCAGAGAACCTACAACAAAGGGAAAGGGGACTCCTCTCCTGCTTTATTATCTGTGCTATCTGATCTTATCATCATTGTAATATTCTTTGTAAATACAAGATGGTCAGTTTTGACAATTGAATATTTATTGAGCACTTTTCATTTAAAAAACAATGCAACACAAAGCACAAAAAACTACAGTCCCACATTTCCTTCCAGCCCCCCTGGGATCTGGAACAGCAACTATCTGAGTGGGTTTTGAGATTACTACCTGTGGCATAACATCTTTTTAACAACTAACTATCTGATGTGGAAACTATACTAACTATCTGGGATAGAGGGACACTAAATATCTAAACCAGTACACAGAGACAAAAGAAAACATTGGAAACACAGAGCAACAAGAACACAGTACAGACATAATGACATGACAGTGCACCCGCGGAGGAGAGAGGGAGGTGGATTTGGTCCAGTAGATGCAGCATCCAGATCCTGCAGCCACGTGGACGCTGGATACAACAGACCTGGCCACCATGCTGGATGGGGCAAAAAGCTGCAAAGGCGTAGAGAAAGTGTGGGGAGGAGGAAACCCCCTGCTCCAGTCCCTCCAGGGCGAGTTGATCAGCCGGCCTTGGCCAAAGTCGGAGCTGACTGGGGGAGGCCAATAGATAATTTTGTCATGTTTTGGTTTCAGGTCGAGCAGCTGTACTCTTTTCACAGCAGCTCTGATTGTCTCTTGGCCTCAAGGTCTACACACCACACCACACTGTAAAGCTTCAAGTCTCTCGGAGATATTATCCACACTGCGCTCCAAGGCCAAAGTCCCATCAATTCTGCGATCCAGGACCGCTAACTTTCCAGTGATGTTTTCCAACATGCGGTGCAAGGCAACCAAACCTTCCATAATTCAGGTCATGATCACAGTTTGAGAGTTCGTAGCTTTACCTCCCATTTCAAACAGACCCGGCAGCCGGATGTCTCAGAAGGTGTTTTGGGCATGTCTCACCAGAAGGAGGCCACTGGGAAGACCCGGGACACGCTGGAGGGACTATGTCTCTCTTCTGGCCTGGGAACGCCTTGGGGTCCCTCTGGAGGAGCTGAAGGAAGTGTCTGGGGTGAAGGAAGTCTGAGAGTCCCTGCTTAGACTGCTGCCCCTGCGGCCCAGCCCCGGGTAAGTGGAAGAACATGGATGGATGGATTATTGTTACAAAAAGAAAACAATAAATAAACTTGAGAAAAAAGCAAGAAACACACAAGTATTAAAGGGTATTTTTTGCATTTTCTTTCATGTTATAACGTTCCCTAATCAAAAACAAGTGGTTTACTGAATCACTTTCAGATCCAGAGTCAAGATCTGAGTTTCCTGAATCAATCTTCTAAGTGCAGGCTTTCTCATTTACTGCTGTCGTCTTTCTCGGGCTGTTCTTCTTTGTGGGCAGGATGTTCCATCTCAGTGAGAAACCAGAGCCCAAGTTACTGTCAAGCTGAAAAAAAGGAAATTCATTTAAAAAAAAGATTAATTAAATAAAATCAGAATTAAAATAATAATTTCACTGCTTGCTGTAAACTTACCACTTTTATGAAACGGTCATAACATGCAGGATCAGTCATGTCCGCTGTTGTCTGGAATGTTATTTTTGCCTTGACATTTGATGTCTTTTCTAAAAATAAATAAGTTAATTAAAAATGACAATAATCAACATTCCTATTCTAGTAAGTGTCAAAAGGAATGAACAAAAGCAAAACAGAAAATCTCAGGAGGCCAAATGTTCAGGTTGGCCTGATGTAAACATTAGAGTCTGAAATAGGCTCTGTGCACAACAGCACCTGGTTTCCTCACTGTTAGGGTCACTACTCCCTGTCCTGTTGTAACTCTATGAGGTTTTTCCTGAGTCACGCTTAAGTTTATGAAAATTTAAATAAAAGGCAGTGGACAGGGAGCTGTGGGTGGATGTTAAAGATTAAACAAATGAGGTGGATCCTTAACCAGAGGACATTTAGGGCTGGAGAGATGTTTGTGTCTCAAAGCTTTTCATAGTTTTGGCAACTATCTTTTCTCATCTGATCAGACACAACCAACAACATTTCTTCAGTGTGTCTAAACCCTACTTTTTTCTCCTGGCTCCTGTGCACTCTTACATTTATCAGGGTGAGTGGACAGATTGCTCCTTTGAAACACTACATCACTTTTTATTTGATGAAAATTGACTCCAAACTACTGGAAATATGTTCCTAAATCCCAGCTGCAAAGATCTGTACCAATGCAAACTCAGACGCACATCACCAGGGAAGAGTCTGATCCTCTCAGCAACATGTTATGATAAATACAGGATAAACCAAGTGTTCAGGTGTCCTGATAAAGGCTGAAGTCTGAAGACCCCTGATACTCACATCATAACACATATTTGCAATATTAAATTTTTTCACCCCCAAAGCAGGTGTCCTCCTTTTTGATAACCCCTATTTTACAGAATTCACAACCACATTTCCTTGGACCTCTGTAAATACAATATCTGGTATGACACAAGATGGAATTTGTGCAAAAGGTGAGACACTTATTTACACAAAAAGCTCTTATTTACCTGCCTGGCAGACAAATGGGAGCAACACGGTGCAGGGAGCATCATTCCAAATATAGTAAATGCTCTGCGCAGCACAGAACTCAGAACCTCCTTGATTGTTGGGTTCCCCTGGTGTCCACTTCCTGTATGTACTAGTGTTGCCGTTGGACCACCTCCAGGAGATTCGGTACAGGCCGATCCACACAGTGGCTGTTGTGGTTGGAAGAAGGTTGGTCACAGCTTGGTTTTCAGCAGGGGTCTCGATCATGGCCAGGTCATGATGGTGCTGTCTGCAGTAGGACTGGGAGTTGGACCAGGTCATTAGAGTAGTGATCAGAAAGTACTTTTTGACACCTGATGGTTCAACTGAAGAAACAGAAGACAAACATGTAAAATACACAAATTCAAATGTCCATAGCTCAATGAAACTCACCATCGTAACAAAAGAAACGTAATGAGGCAGTACAGATGTAATCCAGCCATTGACCATTTTTAATGTAGACACACAATTCGTTTCCACCACCATTATTTGGGTCAGTGGTGGTCGCCCAGTTCTGGTACCCTCCAGGACTGGTGGTCCCAGTGGAAGACCATCTCCAGGAGTTTGAGTCAGACGTCATCACCCCTTTCCATGAAGCAGGGTCATCAAACAGTCCGATCCAGGCCGCAGCTTCAGTTTTCAGCCTGTTCACATCCTCTGCTTTTTCTGCCGTGGCCAGGTCATCGTAGTGCTCTCTGCAGTGCTGCCGAGCATCTTCCCAACTCAGTTTTAAGTTGACATAGTAGTACTCAATTACACAATGCACAAAGAGGGTTCCTGGTCATTTGGAAAAAGAAAGGTTAATATTTTTGAGAAGGATACGGATTTCCTAAATAATTTTAATACCTACAAAGAAAGGCGTGTGTAGAAATTCTAGATTGACCCCTGAAACTGAGAAGCACCAACCTTCACTGTGCTTTAGTGCTTTTTCAGTTAAATTCCAGCACTTCTGTTGTTATTTGCACAGTGCTAACACTTAAGTTCATTGTGTGTTGCTTTTGTGTTTGACTATCCCTACGTCAAGACTCTCTTATCTTATTAAATGACTAAACAAAAGTTGCATTCATGTGACATAAATAGATAAAAGCACTTTACATTTATATATAAAAGCACTTTACATTTAGGTTTTATATCAGTGAAAGAACATGTCTGTAGTTTTTACATTCATCATTATGTTGACAGGCTCTAATATAGACTAATAATACTGACTTATATATTAAAGTTGTGAATTCTTACCAGAAAGCAGGTAAAATGAGAGAAGTACAACATACATCTTCATCAGCACAGTAGGTTCTGCACAAAAATGTGTGGTATTAATAACGATGTATAAATATATAGCTATGGTTAAAATAGGCGGTCCTTACAAGTGTTTGTGATCCCAGATTTCTGGTTGGCTGCAGTGGCACATGTAGTTTTGCAAATGCATTTGTTTGAACAGCACATATTTAACTATCCAAATCTGTCTTAAAACAGGAAGCACTAAGGCAGAACAGCTCAGAAGACTGATGTGAGGATATGATATGTGAACTGAGATCTGCACATTCTCAATCTGGAACAGCTCTCGCTGAAAGTGAAAGGAAAAGCTGGAATATCATAGTGAATATTGGAAACTGAAGTCAGACTTTTGCTATATCCAGTTGAGAGAAAAGCACAAACATCTTCCCCGTTCAGAAATGCACAAAGCACTCTTATTCTCCACATTTTCACAAACAAAATAGTATTTTCTCTAAAATAGCCAAAAATGATGTTTTGGATAATGTAGGTTAAAGCTAATTGGTGCAGCGTGTGAAGGAGGAAAATCCAGGAAGAAAACATCAGAACGAACAGACGTTAGAATCGATGGTACATGTTAAAATCCATGTACTGTCAGAGAACCTACAACAAAGGGAAAGGGGACTCCTCTCCTGCTTTATTATCTGTGCTATCTGATCTTATCATCATTGTAATATTCTTTGTAAATACAAGATGGTCACTTTTGACAATTGAATATTTATTGAGCACTTTTCATTTAAAAAACAATGCAACACAAAGCACAAAAAAGTACAGTCCCACATTTCCTTCCAGCCCCCCTGGGATCTGGAACAGCACCTATCTGAGTGGGTTTTGACATTACTCCCTGTGGCATAACATCTTTTTAACAACTAACTGTCTGATGTGGAAACTATACTAACTATCTGGGATAGAGGGACACTAACTATCTAAACCAGTACACAGAGACAAAAGAAAACATTGGAAACACAGAGCAACAAGAACACAGCACAGACATAATGACATGACAGTGCACCCGCGAGAGAGGGAGGTGGATTTGGTCCAGTAGATGCAGCATCCAGATCCTGCAGCCACGTGGACGCTGGATACAACAGACCTGGCCACCATGCTGGATGGGGCAAAAAGCTGCAAAGGCGTAGAGAAAGTGTGGGGAGGAGGAAACCCCCTGCTCCAGTCCCTCCAGGGCGAGTTGATCAGCCGGCCTTGGCCAAAGCCGGAGCTGACTGGGGGAGGCCAATAGATAATTTTGTCATGTTTTGGTTTCAGGTCGAGCAGCTGTACTCTTTTCACAGCAGCTCTGATTGTCTCTTGGCCTCAAGGTCTACACACCACACCACACTGTAAAGCTTCAAGTCTCTCGGAGATATTATCCACACTGCGCTCCAAGGCCAAAGTCCCATCAATTCTGCGATCCAGGACCGCTAACTTTCCAGTGATGTTTTCCAACATGCGGTGCAAGGCACCACATTTTTGCCACTTCTGAATTTTGGCCAAAATTTGGTGAGTTTTTGAGTGTGTTCAGGGGGTCAGATTAGAGCTCAAAGAGCAGAAGAAAGAAGAAAAAAATAAAATAAAAATAATATTTTTTAGCAAAAACAATAAATCCTTTGACATAGGAAACGCATATTATACATTTTTTGAACCCTGTCGAGATTCCCCACGTCACCGTGGGGTCATTGGTGAATGACGAGCGCATCACCATCTCGTTGGGGTCCCTCATTGACCCCCACTGATTTCCATTCATTTTAGCAGCTATAAATATGGCCCATTCCTTTGGCCTGGGGGCTTGGATACAGCTTCATGTCAGGAGTGTGTTTTGGGGACAGGAGACGCTTCGCGCTACTTTTGTCAACACTGAGTGAATGGGCGAAGCCACTCGCGAGCGAGGCATTCATCGTTGCGAAAGCAGTAGGCCCTACGCCCTGTAGGGGCTCGGGCCTAATAATATAAATTTTCCACATTGCAGTTGTGCCAATTCTTTTGTTTGGTTTTGTCGCCATCTGCTGGGCGGTTTCTGCAATAGCTGATGTCTTCCAAACATGACGGTGTTAATGAAATGCAAGGCAAGGCCAGTTTATTTGCACAGCACAATTCAAACACAAAGTAATTTAAATTGCTTTACAGACTAAGAACTACATTAAAATCACAATACAAACAAATCAAATCATAAATAATCATAAAAGTTGAAGCCATCAACTTTGGACGTCAGGAGATTTGTGAAAAAATGTAAAAAGTGGTTTCAAAGTCTTGGTTTACCTGAAAGAAAATCCAAAATAGACACATTATCTGGTGTTGGAGGAGGTAAACTGATTAAAACGCAAAGTAAAGAAGGAAACTGTAGGAGTGAGCAGAGAGGGCGTCCTCTTCAGAAGCAGCAGCACGTAGCACACTGATGATTCATGTCTCACCACAAGTAACACAAGAGATTAAGCATTTAAAGTTCAGCCTTATCCTGAAATCCTGCACTATACAACAGCATATGGACAATGATGAAAAAAACAAGTATCTACATAATACCAAACAAAACTTTTATTCTGTCAACAGGACAAATGTTTTCGAGCGTTTCACCAAGAAGATGTTTCATCCAAGGTTCTTCTTCAGTTCTGATCTAGTTGCCGGTGGGACACCGACTTTCATCTGTCTGAAGGGAGTGAGGAAAAGCACATAAAGAGGAACTCTGGCCCGTCTGAAGCTACGTCCGCTGCTAGAGGTGGTGGAATTCTGTCAGAAGTCAAAAAACGGCACAGATCAGCGTTGCCTTGTGTAGTGAAGGGGGCAAGTTCTTAACTTCCACGTAAAACGCCAATTTCCTTCACACTGAAGAAGCATAAATGAGTCTTTTGGGCTTTGGTCTGTGCAGTGGGAAATCAGCAGAGGGAAGTGTGAGGTGCTTATAAAGTTGTTTTCTAACGTTTCCAGACACTAATGAGTGAACCAGGCAGAGCGTTTTGTTTGTTAGACTCGTGGCTGTTGTCAGATGGGTTAAAGTGGAGTTAAGCTTCTTCAGTCTGAAGCAAATTGGTGTTTTACGTGGAAGTTCAGAACTTGCCCCCATCACTGCACTAGTTTGTTGCATTGACAGACTCACTGCCACAGTGAGATCTCCACCGAGGAAACACTGATCTGTGCCGTTTATTGGCTTCTGACAGAATTCCACCTCCTCTAGCAACTTACTTTAGCTTCAAATGTGCCGGAGTTCAACTTTAACTTCCACTTCCACTTTAATCCATTTTACAACAGCCACGAGTCTAACAAACCAAACGCTCTGCCTGGTTCACTCATTAGTGTCTGGAAACGTTAGAAAACAACTTTATAAGCACCTCACACTTCCCTCTGCTGATTTCCCACTGCACATCATATTCAACAGTTGAATTTACATATGATTACCAAAAAGTGTCGTGAACAATAGTCTCTTTGTATCCATTTCAGACTCACTTAATGCTTGCTCCTCTTATACTGAAAAATGTTCTTTCCGGAGGCCTTGAATGATGCAGATAACATTTAGAATTCGGTTTTACACCCAGACTCCCTCAGACTTTCAGAAACCTCGGCTGGATTCTTTTAGACTTTGACATTTTACGCCGGTTTCAGCCTGATGCTGTGAATTCTGCTAAACATTTATTCATGTTTGCAAAGAAATAACAGAAGTCAACAGTGTTAGGAAATATCTGATAACGAAACTCATCAAACACCAGAGAACAACACGACAGAAGAAGTTGCAAAACCAAAGACATGACCATGAAAAAATGCAATATCCTCTTTATGTTAAGGCCCATTTTTTTCCTTTAAAAAAATAATGGTTTTAACTTTTTAAAGGGCCCAAATTACACCGTTTCTTATTTAATATTATGTTTCCTCATTACAAACAAACCTGGAGTCGCGTTTTGTTCCATTCACAAGTGTTTAACACACAAATCCTGCATTTTTAAGATGAGTTCTTCTCTCAAACAGAAAAAAAACTGATAATTTCATCCCTGGATCTTGAAAACTACATCTTCATGACATCACAAGGTGGGACCGAGCCTTCTGTACACACACATTTACATAAGAGACAATGGATCGTCTGGAGTAAGTCTCAGACCGTGACTGTGGGAGGTGTTCGTTCTAGTGGGAGCTGCATTTCACCATTAGCAGTTAGAAGTTTTGCTCTTTTATAATTTTCAAGCAGGAATCTTATAAAAAGATTCCCCACTGCTCTGTTTAATAACAATCTGAAGTTATATTCTTAAAGCTACACTCTGTAACTTTTTCTACGGGTGTTTATCTGCTTCTTTCTGTGTATTTGTCTTTGCTCTGCCGGGAATGTTCAACTCCATGACACTAAACAGCTCTACTTTCTGTTTATTTAAGTATGTGTGCGTCTATAGCTCAAAATACCTAGAAAAACAGACATTCTGACTGTGAGCGCGGCCGCCTCCCCACAGATCTGACCTGTAACATGGCCTGGTTTGGTCCATGTATCCAGGAAGGTTTAATATCATAACCAGGTTTGACTCTCCCAAATTTGAGACCTTTTTCAAAGACCTTTTAAAGACCACATAAATGAAAATTCAGAGCAACATCGCAGCCAATGTGCAGTGAAACGCACCAGATCCATTTCTAATAATGACCATTACTCACTGCTTTGAATAACAAAACACACTTTTATTATAAACCCTCATTCTTAACTCATTTATAGTCGTATGTGTTGCTGTAAAATGGCAAAAAAAAATCATTTATAACATTCGGACAAGACAAACTAAACTCTCACACTGTCTTGTCTCACGTTGCTCTGCAGCCCGGTGACTTTACACAAAAATAGGCTCATGAAATTTAAGACCTTTGTGAAAAAATAAAACTTGGGACGCCTTGATTTCCTCTTTAAGGAGGCTGATGTCCTGTGCGAGCACCTTCCTGTACTCTATCAGGTAGTTCAGGTGATGCCGTGCCTCCTCTGTGCTCACCATCACCTCCACTTCATTGATCAGCTCTGGATTATTATTCATTTAAACTGCAAAGGCTGCAATTATTTAGTAAGACGTCTTAAAAGAATATCCCGTAATATGATTAAAAAAAAAGTTCTACCTGCAGTTTAGACCTCTATAACTATGTAAATATATGTTCCAAAATGCATGGGATTCTTGTATTAGTTTATGAATTCTTATTTCATTCTCTTCTCAAACACTAATGGTGTAGTGGTCGTTTACAATGTGCACTTTAAATAGAATCTTACTTTTAACAAAAATCAAACTAATCTAATTAAAATACTTCAAATTAAACGATAATGCAATTTAACACTGTCCAGTTCTTGAGTCTCCAGGTTTAACACAGACATGTTTACCTTCACTCGAGAGGCGGCGCTCTCCATGCCTTTGGGTTTGTCTGAAACCTCACTTCTTTTCATCAGAACATTCTTCATGTGCTTATTTGCAGCTGCAGTCTGTGAGAAAGAAAACTGTTTTCATAGAGCCTATAGAGAATGGTGCTTTAATAACTAAGGATCCTAATGATTTTACCTCTTCGGGTTTGCGGCGTAAAACATGAGCCTGTTTCTGAAAGTCCCTTTCAAGTTTGAGCAACTTATACTGCTGCTTACGATCCTGCTGAAAATAAAATGATTAGAACGTAGATAAATTAAAATAAAAGTTGAATGAAGTCACTTGTGAATACTTTTTCTTTAAGCTGAATCACTTCTCTGTCCTTCTTGCTCTTCCAAAGCCTGACTTCCTCAGAATTTTCTCTCATTTGTCTCATGAGCTGTGTTCGCTGAGTCTTCATTGCCTGCAAGACACAACATTGTTTGCAAAAGCATTTGTATGGAGCTGTAACAAAGTGCAGAACATATCAGAATATTTAACTTTGACCAAATCAGACTTGCTGTCTGTAGGTAATAATAAAGTAAGAGGCGGAAGCAGCGTTCTGATTGGCTGTGTCCCAGTTTCCCTTCAGATGAATACACATGGATATTAATGTGCTAAGGGTTTGTGACAGCTAGACACGAGTTAGACAAATATGCCCACTTCCTCCTTTGTGAGGTGATAAACAGGTACCCCACTATAGTATTTACCTGGATCTCCTGCATGAGTTTGTTGACTTTCTGGACAGAGGATTCTTTAAGTTTTAGAAGCTTTGACTGTTCCATGAGTTTTTTTCTTCATTTCTCCAAGTCGTCCTTCCAGATCCTGCAGCCTCTTCCTGCGCTGTTCGCCAAGTCTACACAAAGACATAAGATAAGACCCACTGATCCCACATTAAAGTCAAAATATACATTATCCTACATACTTGGCCTGGTTTCTGTCTTTCTTTGCAGACTGTAGAGCTAAAAGAAGCTCCTCTTTCTCCTTTTGCAGAGAATCCACAGCTATTTGGAGTTCCTGCACATTTTTCTGTGTAGAAATTTAAAAGGCATTAATAATCCTCCACTTCTATAACTCAATAATATGCCTTCCTTTATAAATCTAATAGAACATGAAGAGACCTTACCTGGTGGTCTGACTGCATTGGCTCCAGCTGACTGTCATCCTGGCACACGTCCTTCACAAACGCCTCCTTTAAACTCAACACCTTGTTAAGTTCGATCAGTTCCTTTGATAGCTGGGCCTGCTGCAATGCATGATGCGCGGTATAGGCCTCCGGGGATTCTTTACCAGCACTAGCTGCAGTATCCTATTAAATCCAAGTTCAAACCGTTATTATAGTCTTGAAATCATAGACTGATCATTTAAATAAAACCAACAGAAGAATCAAAACACAAATGAACTATACATACAGGAGGGAAAGCACTTGCAGAGTTGTGGCTCCCATTTGCTGATGTCTCCTGTACATCCCCTGTTATCATAGTGACTCTAGAGGTAGACATCCCTGCTCTTTCAGTCTTAAAGAGCAAGAATATAATAGAAAACATGTATTGTCAGAGCTCTATGATGCCACCTGGATAACCCTAAAATAAACATGCACAGACCTTTAGTTCCAGTATCATATCTTGGAGGTTTTTCATTACTTCGACATTCTCCTTCAGCTTCTGCTCTTCCAAATTAACCAACAGTTTCTCCAGGTCTACAACACATCTGAAAAAGGGTTGGATAATAAATGTTTTGTTTGTAAATGCTGAAGTGGTCGCTGTAGTTCATGTTGCTGTAGTTGTTCCAGTTTGCTCAGCAGTTTCTCATTTGTTTGCTCTGTCTACAATAATTTACACAGAAGATAAAAGCTCTTTATAACTAAAACATTCTCATAATATCCGATATAACAGGTAACCCTGAGAATATATTTGAGCTATTTTGAGAAGTTTGAACACATGTACTACTAGTATATTACTTAATTTAAATAGTTCTCAGTGGCATTTTTAGACCATAAATGTATTTTTTTGGTTACCATATGGATCTTCTCAAGCATGAGGGCTTTTCCTCCAGCTGCCTCACTCAGCTTACGGCTCAGCTTATTGTTCTCTTCCTGTAAAGTGCGGTTTCTTTCCAAGAGCTCGGTCACTTTCTCTGTGGACTCCGCCCTGGGACACACAAACAGTTGAACTATTGAGGCTTTTTTTTTATAGTGACTACAGTATAAAGGGTGAAACACAGTTCCCACAAGATGCGATTTTGACATAAGACAAAAGTAAAAACATGGGAGAAAATACCTACATTTTGTGGCATGAGATCTTGTCCAATCCCTAGTTTATTTGCATTTATTTATACTGTCCAAATAGCTTACCCAGATAACACTGGGGCTACTCCTCCACGAGAACGAAGTAGCATCACTTAAAAAAATTAAAAACAGACTTAAGAAAAAGCTTTTTGCCCACTGGAGTATACCTCTCCTAATTGTGTACCTGCTTCCTGCGTCTGTTCATCTCAGCTGCTCTGGGGTCAGTGTTGATGATTGGTTTGTTTTTGGTCTTGCGAGCTCTGTCGGCGTATTGTAACGTATTAATGGTTTCTGCCATGTTTGAGTCTGCTGGGCTGACGCATGCGATCATGAGTGTGTGACTGTTTCCTCCCAAAGAGTCTGATGACAAAATGATACATTTAGCCCACTCAGTCTGCAACTTACAAATTCGTACCTCAATACTATAAACATTTGAAATGCTATTCTCAAATAAACCTCTTTGAAGTGATTTAAAAAACTAATTAATTTTCCCTATTTTTTTACACCAAATATTACAACTTACTTTACAAACACAATACACAATCAAAAACAAGACATATATCGAGTCTATATTGGGGCTAAAATTAGATAAAACCTGGTCTTTAAATTAAACAGATACTCAAATTGCACACATACCACCAATGGTAAATGCACAATTGTTTGAGAAACACTGGTTTAAACAGTAACTACATGCATTGTGTCTGAATGTACTACTCAAAGCCCTAGTTACACCATGAGAGAAAATCAAAGCCGACCTTGTTGCAGACGCGTGAGTTTTGAGTCTCTGTAAGAAACAAAGGTGTTTTTCTTGCTTTCATCACCGAGAGCACGGATTACATTTCCCAAACACAAAAGGCCTTTATTGATGCCGATGCCTGCAGAGAAGGAAAAAAGGGTAGACTTTTCGAAAGCAGACAAGTGTAACTAAAATGTTTATATGATCACCTATGGCGCCCATGAAAAACATATTTAAAGTACAGCCAGTACAGATTAAATAACGACATATTACCTTCTTTCAAATGATCCCCCTCTGCTTTTGTTTTCTTTTGCCTCTCTGAACCTGCCAGATCCACAAGATGTAGTTTGGAAACTACAGAATCAGACCTGGAAAGGGTCAAATATTTAATTACTTTTATACAAATGACATCCAAAAGCACAAAAATTCATAGCCCAATATAGTGTTTTGATGGTAGTTTCTACAATGGTATTATTCAGTAGCACACTCGATTATGGTAAACTGCTTCTGAAGCCAGAGCAGACTGAAACATAACATGACAATATGCACCAATAACCACCAGCTTTTGGAATTGTGGGCAAATGCACTACCAGTGAGTCCCTGGGCTGTTGCCAAACATAACGATCATCTTACTTATCTGTTCCCCTCCGTTGCTCCAGAGTGATTGTGAAAATGGCACGAGCGCGTGAAGAAGCAGCATTCATGGCAGTAAAGCCCACAGTTCGAGCAGACTTCCCCTGCTCCAGGCAATCGAGCATCTCCTGAGCAGACATCACCTGCCTCTCAGTTAGGCCCACGATCTGCAAAACAATTTCATAGAAGACAATAACACTAGGACACTTATGATGGTAAAGGAAATGGCTACACCACTGACCTTAATACCATATTTGGGGTCTTCTTGAATGCTGAGGGCTGGTTTGTCTTTAGATGTTGAAAGTAGGGTTGGGCGATATGGACCAAAAAATATATCTCGATATATTTTGCTATATCTCGATATACGATATATATCTCGATATCTGTAAAGACAAAACTACTGCAAAAACAAAAAAAACTAATTTTATCTGATTAATATTCATTTAGTACTGCACGTAAACACTCTGTGGCCCTTTTTGGACCCTCACCCACAGTTTAAGAACCTTTTCTTTAAGAGAACTTCCACTGGCACTTTACACAAAACTGCTTCAAAGTGAATAAAGTGCAGGATTTTTAAACCTGTATTTTCAAATTCCAAACTGGAGTTACATTCTCTTGTTTTAAAGTGGTATTTAGCCTCTGCACATTTACCAAATCAAACGCACATTGTGACAAACGGATTTATTTGGCATTTGGCACAGGCTGCAGAGAGAAGCCCCGCACGCTCCCGCACACCGGGATGAGTTTAATGGCGACAGCAGCGGCCTTAATGAAATATGATCACATTCAGTATTCAGACCTTGAGTCCATGACAAGCCCGAGTCCAAATGCGCTCGAGTCCGAGACAAGACCAAGACAAAGCCACAGCTTTGGCGGAGAAGGAAGTCCAGTGGCACGGGGGTGTCTAATGAGTGGTGGGACAGGTGTGGGTCCTGCTGCGGGGGCTCCTCGTTTAAGGGGGCGTGGGTGTGTTTTGAAGCGGAGTTTGTTCGTACGAGTGACATCGGCCACACGCGGACCTCGTATGCTGGAGTTGTGCGCGGTCGGAGGTGTCATGTGGTTGCGCTCGCGCTGGGCAGGTGCATTTAGAAAGTTTAACTCGTCATGTTATGTATGTGTGCAGTTCTCCTTATTGTGGCTGCAGAAGCACTCGCACAGATCCTGTTTTGTTTTCCATGTTCACACAATGAAATATTTGCTCACAAATGCGGAGCTCCGGGCTCCGGGGATGTGCACAGGGGGACATAAGCGAGGAGGCGGAGGCTAGCGCGGGCGAGCGCGGCACAGAGAAGGCAAAACAAGCGAAAAGGCGAAACCAGAAGTAAACGTAAGCATTATAGCGATATATCGATATGTCAGAATTCATATCGAGTTTCGAAAATATATCGATATATTTTAAATATCGAGATATCGCCCACCCTTAGCTGAAAGTAAGTCAAGAATCTCTTCATTATAGATCTACAAAAACGTATATAAAGACACAATTACTTATTTTTCAAGCTGACCTTATTGAATGAACAGTGTACAATTCACAGACCTCAAGGTAGGATCCAGTAAGGTAAAATTCACACTCCATGGCATTTTCCTTCTCATCAAATATTTTTCTAATAACTCGTGGAATCACTCCAACAGAAGGATAACTCTCTTGAACTGCTGTGTATGTTCCTCCCATGGAGTAAGTTTTCCCTGATCCAGGCCTGTTATGACCCAAAAGGAGTCCCAACATATTTATACAGGACACGGAGACCGAAGTTAAGGATTTAACCAAGTTTTCATTTATTTTCTCTTGGAGTGGTGGGCTCTGGGAGCCAAAAAACAAAAACCCTTAACCCGTGCCCCAAACTAAGAAAAAGTAACAAAGGAAAAAGCCCTGGTGAGCCGGCCAACATAAAATAAGGACGGTGTGCTGGACAGGCCAACCCTATACAGGGCCGTAGGAGCTGCCAGCACACCGCTGCCCCTAACCAAACTAAACCGCCACCCCGGCTAACTGTCCCTGCAAACTAAAACCGAAAATGGGGACGTCCGGACCCACCAGGACAAACCCAAAAAAAGCTATGCTAACAAAAGGCTAAGGAAAACAAGAGCATGTGAGTGAGCGGCAGCTCCCGGAGCGAGGCGTGCGCAGCTCAGTACGATTGGCAGGAGCAGGAACAGACAAAATGGCCTTGACTTTAGCTAGAACTGGGCGTACTTCACCTCCTCCGACCCTTTTTCCCCAGATAGGTCACCGTCGCTTGGCCAAATTCACATTTTGACAGATTCACAGTTAAATTTGCCTCACTCAGACGCCCAAAAACGGTGCTCAAATGGCGAACGTGCTCCGCCCAGGAGGGAGAACAAATGACCAAATCATCGAGGTACGCCTCACAGAAGGGTAAAAAACCATATTCATAAGCCGTTGAAACGTTGCAGGGGCATTGCACATGCCAAAAGCCATGACCGTGTACTCCAGGAAGTCATCGGGTGTAACAAATGCCGATATCTCTCTGGCGCGATAAGTCAAAGGCACCTGCCAGTACCCCTTCAGGAGATCCAGCTTGGTGACAAACTTCGCTGCGCCCACATGATCGACACAATCCTCCATCCTAGGAAGAGGATAACAGTCAGGTTTAGTTACCCCATTAACTTTCCTGAAATCCGTACAAAAACGGTCCTCTCCATTGGCCTTTATGGTGAGAAGACAGGGTGAACTCCACGCAATACTGCTGGCCACAGCAATGCCATGTTTCACCATGTACTCTACCTGCTTTTTCAAACGGCTCCACTTGTCCGGATTTACTCTGTAAGGGTGCTGTTTTATAGGTCATGAATCACCCACATCAATATCGTGGCAAAGCACCTGCGTCTGACTGGGAATGTCGGCAAACAGTGACCTATAAGACTGGATCAAATGAACAACATCAGTCCGCTGGGAAACCTCAAGGTGGGAAAACAAAAGAGGCAAGTTACCTAGCGCAACTGAGTTTGAAAACTTTCCCGAGTCAAAGCTGCGGAAAAGACGTCATTCTCCGTTTCAGCACTGGACAGCTCCTCTTGGACGCGAGCCGTATGGAAAGCCAAGACTGCCACAATTCACACATACTAACTCACGTTGAACTCAAGTTTTGCGCGTTTTTACGCGCGTTTTGTGCATCAAGACGCGCATTTTTTACGTGTGAGTTTCATTATGATAATGGTAACCAGCCTTCTTGTCTGACAGCCAATGACTTTGAAGTGTTTGCGCCCAATGGCTGATCAAGACAGGCAGACAAAAACAATTCAGGACAGATCACCTATGTGGCAAAGATTGCTCTAACTGAACTGCATTATATTTTCACATTGGCTGATTTTTGTGGTTGACAGAAAAATAACCCATAAATGAACCTCATTGTTAATTTGAATCCCTATTTCATGATACGTTTCATCTAAAATTAGATTTTTTTTTTTAAATGCTGTGATAGAAATCCACTTACTTGGGGTGGGGGGTGTATTTTGTTGTGTGTATTTTGTTTGGATAGACTGATTTTGCAGGCTTGTGTTACTAAACAAAATTACAGTTATGTGCCTGCTGTCCATCTGCAATTAAGATATTAAATTACCAGCCTGTAGATGGCTTCACACAACCTGTTCTGGATTAATAGAGCAAGACATAGCTTACTGTCTTAATTAAGCCTAAAATAAGCCTTACATTTTATCCTCCAAGAGGCATGGACAGTGAAAATGAGTTTGCTGACATTATGTCAATGGTTCTTCGGGGGTCATTGGGATTCGATAAAGTGCGCCTTGACTCTCAGGGTGGTACGCGCTGGAATGGCTGTGCTTTACGTTCAACTCGCGAAGGACCTGCGCAAAGATTTTGGACATAAAGTTAGTACCCTGTGTAAAGGTCAAACTATCTCTTATAGACATTCACATTCGGTCCATTGTATTTAATAGTAATGTTGTACTTTTATTTTGGTGACTTCCGGTATTAGCGGAAGTGAAGGAAGAGACGTTAGCTCGATGTACATAAACGGGACGAAAAGTAAAGACAGACAGTTAACGGTAGAGAACAAAAACAACGGTGAAAAGTTACATAGAAAACCCAAAGGTAGTTAAGATAGCAACAGTCGACAGAGGAACAAGGTTTGTTTTATTTGTTAATGTATATTTGAGCCGAATCTAATTTGTATTGAATGTATGTTAAAATGTTGATAGCAACGTAATGAGCTACTAGTAATATGGTGTATAGTAATTTCCATTGTTTTGTTCTTTCTAGCTCTTACGTTGGTTCTTTGACACAGAAGGAAAATATTAAAAGTCATTTAACCATCAGTTCTGGCCTTTCTAAGTTCGACTGGATGCTACAGTAAGAGCTTGACCACCGCCATTTCGCTGCACCACGAGGGGTCAAGGTTTCAGAGCAACTCCCGCAACGTCCAGCAGATGGCAGCAGCTGGTCAGAAAATAAAACGGCCAAAGGTCTAAGGAAATTAAAGACAAAAATGGAGGATTTACAAGACGAAAATCCCAGCGATATTAATGAACAAATATTAAGTGAGCAAAATCAATTTCAAAACATACCAATACTACGACGTTCTGAAAGAGAAAAAATGCCAACAGCAAAAATGGCTGCTTATCAAAGGGAAGAAAACAGTAAAAAAGAGAAAAGACTATTAACTCTGTATGAACAGTGGAAAATACAGGCACGTGAAACAAGAGAAAGTTTCAAGCAGGACATCTCAGAAAGGGAAATGGCAGCTCTTGCAGATGTATTAGAGCAAAAGAGATGATCTGTTAACACAATACACCGAAATGAGAGATCACATAGCACCTTCCTCTGACATAAGGAGAAAAACTAATGCCTCGCCTTTCATTTATTTTCTCTTGGAGTGGTGGGCTCTGGGAGCCAAAAAACAAAAACCCTTAACCCGTGCCCCAAACTAAGAAAAAGTAACAAAGGAAAAAGCCGGCCAACATAAAATAAGGACGGTGTGCTGGACAGGCCAACCCTATACAGGGCCGTAGGAGCTGCCAGCACACCGCTGCCCCTAACCAAACTAAACCGCCACCCCGGCTAACTGTCCCTGCAAACTAAAACCGAAAATGGGGACGTCCGGACCCACCAGGACAAACCCAAAAAAAGCTATGCTAACAAAAGGCTAAGGAAAACAAGAGCATGTGAGTAAGTAGCAGCTCCCCCGGAGCGAGGCGTGCGCTCCGGCACCTGAGGGCGCAGCAGCGGAGGAGGAGGAGCGAGAGAGAGAGACGGAGCGCCGGGCTCGCGTATTTAACGGCTGCTGCCGGAAATGAGCACCCCCTGAAAAAACAAAAGAGCTTAAAACATCAAAACCATAACAAGGGGAAATAAAAGGGGAAACACAAAAAGGTGCCCAAATGTAACACCCCCTGTGTGATGTTTACAGTCCGAGGCTGAATTCATGAATAATAAAACCAGTTTAAATCTGCCTATGTTTTTCGTTCACGTACTGTACAGTCATGGTCGATATCTCACTCTGATTCTGAAGGCAAATCTCCCTCCAGCCTTGATCTCCTCTTTAAGGAGGCTGATGTCCTGTGCGAGCACCTTCCTGTACTCCATCAGGTAGTTCAGGTGATGCCGTGCCTCCTCTGTGCTCACCATCACCTCCACTTCATTGATCAGCCAAGTCTAAAACCCCAGCGAGGTGACATTCCATGTCCCCAGAGCTAGTCTCCATGTCCGGAGATCTGGTCGCCGAGGCCCCTGCCTTCGACTGCCGCCCAGATCTCTCTGCACCCGGCCCCTATGGCTCCTCCCGCGGATGGTGGGTCCAGGGGAGGGTGGTCCCACGTCGTCCCTTCGGGCTGCGCCCGGCCGGGCCCGTGGGAAAAGGCACGGCCACCAGGCGCTCACCATCGAACGCCCACCCCAGGCCTGGCTCCAGGGTGGGGCCCCGGTGACGCCGATCCGGGCGACGTATCTTGCCTTTGAATGTTCTTCATCATATGGGGCTTCTTCCTAAGATTCCACACATAATCACATTTGTTTTTTACTGAATTGTACAAAAAACATTGCAGCCTTGCTTCCATCAGTCTATCAGTTCCATCATCATGGCTACATTAGTAGATTACCACCACCCAGCACGGTGTGAATGAATAACGACAATGATAAAAAAAAAGGAAACTTTCCCTGGGCTGTACAGACCTGAGCCTGAAGGCGCTCCAGAAGCTCCTTCAGATTGCTCTCCAGTTTAGCACAATCAGTTTTAGCGCTCACCAGCTAGAAAAACAAACATGCTAGAGTGCACTTATAAAACAGCTTTAGTAGACAAGATACTTGCATATTTACTCACCTCAGCCATGAAGACGTTGAGGGCGCACTTGGCCTCAACAATGCTCGTAATGCTGTCAACGCGCTTTTTCCAACGCCCCTCGCTGTCGGCCACCAGAACTTTCTGCTGAAGGTCAGCGATCTGGGCATTTCTGCAAGTGACACGTGATGCGTGTCAATCAGTTCATATTATCATGGGTTATCTTTCTAAGCATTGTGCCTTTCTTCTATGCATCCCTTATATCACACTATGTTCATATCAGGAAAAACAACCTTATGTGCAGATTACTGTCAATATGATTCCTTTGTTTTTGTTTACAAACTCCAAAAAGTTTGAAAACCACACGTGTTTTGGATTTCAAATGTAATGAATGTAAAAACGTGCATAGCTCACCTGAGGCTCATCTCTTTCTCCAGGTTTTCCACTTGACTTAACGGGTCTCTGGCGCCCCCTGTGTGATGTTTACAGTCCGAGGCTGAATTCATAAATAATAAAACCAGTTTAAATCTGCCTATGTTTTTCGTTCATGTTACGGGTCCGGTCTAGGGCGCAGACCCGCACAGAAGAAAAGCCTGAATAAACAGGAAAAATAAACAAACAGGCAGTGAGTTTTGGTTCAGTGCAGCCTCGCTTCACTGTATATTTTACAAAATAATCAAAATTAGATTTTTTTTTTTACATTGCGTTTCCCCATACATTTTTGTTCACTAATCACAATGTTATTCTGCTGAAATACATGTACATCTGTATAACTATACAATAAACAAGCTCAGTTTGTACTTGAGTCTACACTGAAATAATATTCATATTTTTAGAGCTTGGCTTACACATGTACACATTTTATATTTGCAACAATAACCTCAACGGTCTTTTACATTACTGATTTATCTTAACTGAAATGAGATATCTAAACAACACAACACAACAATCTGGGATACTACATGCTTATGACGCCAGTGAGTTCAAGTTACGGAGGGGCGCCGCCATTACAGAACCTCGTGCTCGCCTAGCAAAGCCGAGCAGAACTTACGCACAACGAACTACCGGGGTCTATCTTTATAAAACCATTCTTATGTCGGCTCTAAACAACCAAAATAATATACAGTCCTTTTGTATGGATTTTGCGAGTGGTTCACATGAGATTACCTGAATAAACAGGACAAATAAACGAACAGGCAGTGAGTTTTGGTTCAGTGCAGCCTCGCTTCATTGTATGAAGGGGAGCGGCACCAGACTCTTCAAGAAGGGCCCTGGCTGAGAAACCCGCCATTCACTCACTATACTGCCACCTTCTGGCGCACCCCGGGAATGAAAGAGGACCTCAAAGTCAAACAAAACCTAAATAAATCCTGATGATTTAATGCATTTTTTTTCAGTAAGGAGCTAATATCAATACAAATACAAATACCCAAATTATTTATTATTAATAAAGAAGGATCTTAGACCAGCAGCTCTCAATGAACAAACGCCTGATGACTCATTTGAGTGTGTCCCCCCAAAGGTGAGGCTCAACACCAAGGTTTGGTTGTGTGATTGGTGCAATATTTAGCTAAATTTGCGAAAATTATTTGAATTATTTTATATGCATTTTACAGCCTAAAGGGAAGCGCTTCACCACAGCAAAGGCACCGGTAAATACAACCATCACTGTGGAGGAGTTGATGTCTCCTAGTGAGGAAGAGGAAGAGACTGAGGAGGAACCTGAGGAGTGGTATTCAAAAAAGACTGAAAAGAGACGTACAAGTTCCAGGAAGTCAAAAGCCACTGGGGTAAGAATCAAACTGAATCTGCTTTAGAAGTGGACCCATTATGAAAACAGAGAAAATACTGTGAATGTTGTCATTTCATATTTGTCTGATACTAATGCATCCAGTGACATGTTGTAGCACATGTTCTGTTGGTTTGAATAAATACTGTTATCAGAATACTCCAAAAGTTACTGAGATAGACATTTTTGTCAATAAACCCCTATTTAGCTCTTGTTGGTGAGTTGTACATCATCTGTCTCTTGTCTTGTTTGCGGCTCTAGTGCTCTTGCAAAGGTCGCAGTTGTAACGAGCTGTGCAGGTGCCGCAAAGGAAAGACGACGTGTGGAGATAACTGCAACTGTGATCGTGAAAAGTGTTGTAACATGGACAACAATGGGTCTGCCACTAATGTGACTCATCCGTGAGATACTCTACCCACACCTTATTTAATCCTACCTGCACCTTGTATATTATATTTTATTACAATTTCATTATATCTGTATTTTATTATATTTTTACTATAGTGTTTACTTTTTCCCTTGTATTTGCAAACACTTTTTTAACAGTACTATTTATTGCTGCTATTAGTACTTTCTTCTCATCCTGAGCGTTTCATTGCACTGTCGACCTTGTGTTGAACCTGCATGTGACAAATAAACAATCTTGAATCTTGAATCTATCTGTCCCAATCAAATAAACAAAATACTGTTTCCCGTACTAAAAATAAATAAACGCACATTACATCTCAGCAGTATTTTCTCTTTCATTTAGACGTGTAAACGCTTAGCAGACCTTAATAACGCACATTTCAAGTTTCGGGACCATCAGCACCGACTCCTCTGGACCAAGAACAGCAACAGAAAGGAGCTACATTAAACTACACGAACAACAGCTCCATCTCCTGGTAAAGTGGAAGTATTACACATACATGAAGTTAAAAAAGGATCCTCCTGATATTCAGGTTTGGTGGAGACTCTGTGTTGCTCAAATATGTTCCTCAGTCATGGTTTAAAATCGGGTCCAGGCTCTTTAATGATTGGCTGTAGGTTCTGGGGTTCAGACAGTGCGGATTCAGATCAGAGAGAGTTTTTCTAGGTTTAAACCAACTGGATTTTATTATTCAAACTGGTAACCCAAAAGAGAGACTTATGAGGCTCGTTCTGCTTCCCGATTGGACACTTGTCTAAACATAAAGAAACGTTACATCACGACCAATGTTTTTGTAATTAAGAATAAATCAGCATTAAAGTTTATTAAATGCAAATTCAAAATCGTTCATACAGAGTCTTTACATGGAAATTACGTTGAATAAACATTCTTTTTGAACTTAAATAAATATAAACAGGCTTAACATAATAATAGCTAGAGGATGTGTTTCAGTTTGTTTTTAATATGTTGACATGTAACAGTCAGGCCTGTAATTAGGAGCTCTATGCAGCTCTATGGAAACTATCTGTCAAATACTAACAAAAAGTAATAGTACAGTAATTTACTTATTCAAATATCAGAAAGCCGTAGTTGTACACGGAGTCTGTGCCGACATTCCCATCCAGAGACTCAATATTTACACCATTACAATGATTTTTAGCCTCGTTATCTGTCCTAACAACGTATTAACATTTCATTTGCTTTCATTTCACTCTCCTGTTTTAACTCGTCACCTGTTTAAAGACTCCTGTCCACAGAATCAGTCGATCAGTCAGACTCTGAAACTGTCCAACATGTGAAAGAGCCGTTTGACCAAAGAGCTGTGGAATGACGTCAGGGACAAGACTGTGGACCTGCACGAGGCTGGAACTATTAGGAATGTCAACAGTCTGACCCGAACAGACCCTTTTAGTGTTCGTAAACAGTGGGGACGTGGACTCGGTGGTGCGTTTTGGCGACAGAAGTGCGGCAGAACTCAGCAGTTTGTCGAGCTCCGTGAAAGGGTCATCGTCAAAAGATCGAGAGTATTTCCTCAACGAGCGACTTTGACAAACGGTGTTGTTATCGAAAGACGACTAAGATTCAAAAAGATCTCGATTCAATAAAAAGTTTATTCCCCGAACAAAGAATTCCTATAGAGCCTAGAGTGCGCGCTGGGGTCCACCTCGCCCTGATGCTAAACGCACACCAACGACCGTCTCTCCCTTCGACCCTTTGACATGAGAGATTATGAATATGCAGTATTACGTTGATGAAGCTCCACCTGCTTCTTCGCTGCTTCTCTGTGGCATATATGGACGTCTCACCCCGTCTCCGACCTGGTACCGCTCTCCTCCTCGATGCTTGGGGCCCAAACATTCCAGAGACCTGCTGTAAGTCTTCTAGCTGCCAAACAGTGCACACAACACTGCACAGAAATCCTACATATGGTTAAAGATACAACATAACTACAGTTTTAAGTGAACACATTATCCTGCATATTTAAGTTTATCCTCCTGCGATCAGTGAGTAAAACTGTAAAACTTTAGTCCGACGGTAAAACATCGATTCTGACAAACACACACAGACCAACCAGACATTTTGGTGCTGGAAATGTTTTTATCTGCGTCTTCTGTCCGTGTTCAGTCTGAATGAATCAGAATGAACAGGGAACAATGACACTTCTGTTGCCAAAATGCACACACAGCTTTTTTTAGTCACTTCTGTCCTAAAAAGGAATATACGCAGGAAAAAAAGTATTTATTACCAAGAGGGGGGGACAGGACGGGTCCAGGTCGGCTGTGGACAGGAGTTGGTGTTGGCACAGACTGACCAGAGATCACAGAACCAGAGGCAAATGAGGCTCCACAGGAAGAAACTAAAGAATAGACAAAAACTAGAAAGTATTAAAAAAAAACCTTCAACATTAACAAAAGACAAAGAATAAGCCCTTGTTAAGATTTCCCGCTTAAGTGACGGAACGATCGGGCGCTGGAGAGAAGGTCGGCAGGTCGTTTATGGCAGGAGATGACTGGACGATGAGGTTCAGCAGTGGAGCTCAGCAGGTGGAACTGGGATCTGCCCAGAAACTCCAGACAAGGTAAGAGAAGGAGCAGCAGGAAGAAGCCCTCACAGCAGGAAGAAGCCCTCACAGCAGGAAGAAGCCCTCACAGCAGGAAGAAGCCCTCACAGTAGGAAGAAGCCCTCACAGCAGGAAGAAGCCCTCACAGCAACGAGCTACAAAACCATGAGTAAGAAGCTGAGTGTGAAGGAGACAACTGTGGGTGCAAATGTTCAAAAAGTTAAGAAATACAAAATGACTGTCAGTCCACTTTGGTCTGAGTAGTGATGTCCAAATGGGGCTTCATGGGGCCTTGAACCTTTTGGCACTATTGTGTTGGAATTTGGTTCATTACTCGAAGCTTCACTGATTTGAACGTGGGCGTCATCTGCTGGTGCATTGGTTGTACTGCAGCCATGCTAAAGGTTGATGGCCCTCGTGTGCACTTTTACTCTGTATTGTTTGCCTCTTTGTTCCTCTTTGTCTTTGTGTGTATGTTTGCCAACAAAGACAATAATTTCCCCTCTTGAGGATCAATAACACATATATTTGTAAATAAAACTGAAGCACACTTCAGTTCATGTGCTGCTTTTCCTTCTTGCTCCATCCTACCAAATATGTAGATGGTCCACTTAACTGTCATCCACCCATATTAAAAACATGAAGAATGGGGGTGGGGATGGGCTTAAGGTGCTTATGCATTTTTATTCAAAAACAGCAGTTTCTGCACAGTAGAGGGTTTGAGCCGGTTTCTTTTGTGTGTGAATAGCAGTTGACAAATATGTTAACTTATAACCTTGTTCGGCGGCAACGTTTCAAAATGCTCCCAGACTTGAGATCTCTTCCTGGTTGGTTCCATTGCAAAGCAATAAGAAATTAAACCGACAGAAGAATGAACGCTAATCAAATCAATCCAAATGGTATTGACCAGACAGGCAACGAATCGCGTTGTTTCAGCCATTTTAAACACAACTGAGACCTGCCCGGTGCTCAAAGCCCCTCTGAACCAAACCTCAGCTGCTTCAGTCTGAATGAAGCAGTGAAATGGTTCAAACCTCAGCTGCTTCAGTCTGAATGAAGCAGTGAAATGGTTCAAACGTCATCAGTCATGTGATTGAAGAGCGCTCCAGAGTTGGTCATTCTCCAAAAACGGTGGAATTGCTGTCACATACTTTTGAAGACACCAAGGCAGCCAAAATTGACCTGATAACCACATACATTACATATATTCAATTAATAAAGAATGTTTTTATGATGTAAAAGTAAACTCAATTGGTCTAATAATTATTATTTAATTTTATCCACATATTTAAAATGGCACATTCATAGAATCACTCGGTCACTATTACAATACATGGGAGTGTAATTGTTTACTTTTATTTAAAAATACATTTCTTTACTAAATTAATGTCATTGACATTTTCATTAACATTTCATGCAATGACAAGAACATATAAATAGTTTAGAAATGGTTAAATATTATTTATAATATAAAATAAATATCTGTCACCCAAAATGATGTCATTGGTGTGACTGCCACACAAAATACTTTTATTTTGACATTTGCATTTACTCTTGGGAGCTCCTCTGGGTCAGAAGGTCATTTGAGGAGTTGCAGTGGTCAAGGGTGTCAGATAAGTCACATGCCTTGCTTCATTTCTTTAAAAATGTCATAAATTCTTGTAGATTTGTACATGAAGCTTTTAAGCCCGTCATTGGTATTACTCAGTTTATAGCCATGGGGGTGAGACAATTAAAATAAAACATGAATACATCAAATAAATAAAAGATTTTGATATCACTGAAAACATGTGGTCTCACACACGGCGGCCATTTTGTTTTAACTGTAGTTTTCCTCAGAAAATGTCATTGGTGTTACCGTCATTGGTGTTACTCTTCTTCCTGGCAAAACCGGTAACACCAATGACATTCCTGTATAAAAGCTACAACAAACGCATCAGGAGGAGAAAAATACTTTACAAAAGGGTTTAATTATTTTATAATTACTTTGTTTTGCTATTGTATTTTCTATGTGTCAGGTATGGCCAAATTGACTGCTGCAGAAAAGCAAAAGCTATACAGGCAGCGGAGGGATTCAGACCCTGTACGTAGGGCTGAGTACTTGGAGAAAAGACGTCAGGGTTATATCAGCGATGTCATCAACAAAAAAAGAAAACATGTAGGAGAAATGAGTGAAAGAGAGAGGAGAGCACAGAGGAAGAAATGGCGTATTAACCAGGCAAGACACAGGGAGAACATCAGGGCAGTCCAAACAGTCTTGACCCCAAACTCTTCTCCAGACAGATCCAGTTTGTTACCAAACCTCCACATTAAATCTGGAGCTGAACACGGAGATGTGTCTTACACCTTCTTCTGCAGACATAGACCCTTTTGGGTTGTTAAGCCAAACGCACAGGACAGAGAGACATGCCAGTGTAAAACACACGAAAATCTTCAATTCATGGCTGACACACTTCACAAACATGGTCTCTTGGATTCCAAAAATGTGGCTCAAATGGCTGACACAACTGTTTGCAATGCTATATCACCACAAAATTCTAAAGCCTGTGCCTATGGGGACTGCATGGCATGCAAAAGCCCAGCATACCTGTTAGGTTCAAACAGGTCAAACACCATCTAAAACATTCAGGAAGAAAGACAAGAGAGATTATTTAGTTTTACTCGCGAGGAGAACGGATTGAGACATGCCCAGATACACTCTCCAACCCGCTCTGGAGCACGCCCGCCGCCTCCTCACTTTTATTTACATTAGGATGACCCTGGTTACAATGGGTATCGCTGCTCTAAGGGAAAGGGGGAAAACAGCAACGATACCAAGATATGACAAATAAAATAAAATATGATTATGCATTATTGATCAAGGTCAGACTGTAGGCTGAGCGCGGTGACCACGCTGGAGTTTGAGCACATTCAGTTCATGTTTTGCCAAAATCAAACAGCTCCTTGTCGCATAGGCTGATAAGCATGGCTCCAGCCAGGCATCGGCTCCACAGCAGTGGAAAAATACTGCACACAGTTTTCAAGCACAAAAGAGATTATTGCAAGTACACAAATATCTAACACATGATTAAGACAAATATGGGATAATATACATAATTATTCTAACAATACCCCCTTACCAAACAACCATCTGAAGATGAAGTAACTCTAACCCAGTGGTGTCTGGAGAAGGCTGACCCCAAACAAGAACAGGACAGACAACAGGAGAGACAAAGCACCATCACAGTGAAGAGGGATGTGACTGTAACAGAAGATGAGCTTGCTACTCAGTTTCAAGACAGGCTTTTCCGTTTTCGCAGACACCTTTTTAACATCCGGTGGCAGTACAATTCCTACAAACACCTCTGAGAAAATCTAACCGCAAAGGATTGCCTGATTCACGTTGATTTTAGCGAAAACTTCAATTGCAAATATGCCAAAGAAATTGAGTCCGTGCATTTTGGGGAGTCTCACCAGCAGGCCACCCTCCACACTGGACTTCTGTATGTGCATGACCAACCCCCTATGTCCTTTGCTACCATTTCCCCCAGCAGACGACATGATCCAGTGGCCATATGGGCTCATCTTGACCCCATCTTGGACATGGTACAACGTGAATACACAGATGTTCAACACCTGCATTTTTTCTCTGACCATCCAGCAACCCAATACAGGCAAAAAGGGAACTTCTACATCATCAGTTCCGAACCTCATCAAAAGGGCTTCAAAAAAACGACCTGGAATTTCTTTGAGGCTAGCCATGGAAAGGGGGCGCCAGATGGGGTGGGAGGGGCCTTGAAAAGGTCTGCCGACGCATTGATCTGCCATGGAAGGGACATTCCAGATGCCAGAGCTCTTTATTAGGTGTTGATGGAGTCCGGTACACAAGTGAAACTGTTCTATGTGAGCAATGAAGATGTGGAGGAAAGGTCAAGGAAAATGCAGGAGGTCCCTCTTTCAGCAATAAAGGGGACTATGAAAATTCATCAAGTTTTGAGCTCGACACCTGGAATCCTCAAATACAGAGATATCAGTTGCTTCTGCCAGGCAGCGGAGAATGTGTGGGATTGTCCATGTTATGGTCTGCAAGTCATTGTAATTGGAGCTGTTCCGTGCCAGAAAGACCAGTCAGTCCCACAAACACACGGACCAGGTGTGATTGAAAGCATCGCTGTGGGCAGTGGTGTGTTGTGAACTATGATGGGCAGCCATATCCTGGGATAATCTTGTTGGTGGAGGACCAGAATGTCCAGGTCAAGTGTATGCACAGGACGGGGAGGTATGATCTGAATAGGTTCTACTGGCCATCCCCCATCAAACATGTGAACTGGTATGCAGAAGACCAGATAATGTGCCTTATGACAGAGCCAGTGGCTACCAACAAGCGATATGTTCAACTGGACAGCCACATTTGGGCTTTCCTCAAAGAAGAGCTCGGGTGTTAAAAGGAGAAACTGGGAAAATATGAGTTGAGAAATATGAGCTGGGAAATGAGTTCATGAAATTGCTTAATGAAATAAAAAATGAAATGAAATACATTAATGAAATGAGTTCATGATGAAATGTTTATTTTATTTTTAAGTGGAGTTTTTATTTGATGTTATTGTGTCATTGGTGTTAGGACACGTCACTGGTGTTACTTCATGTTTTTTTCAGTGATGTCCTTGTACACATTAATTATTGTTACTATCCACCAACATTTTTATCCCCAACATGTATTTATTCATGAGATCCTATGTTTAAATCCGTATCTAAAAAGTTATGTGAATATTCTTCAACTGATTTTTGTTTTAAAAGGAAAACGTTGGCAGAAAGCAAATGGATGTATGTAATGTTGATATTTTACATTTTTTGATAAAGTTTCATATGTTAAATCAAATATTTTCTTGGTTTTTATTGTTTCATATATATGTGTTCAGTGGAATATTCAAGTTTTAATTAACAAATACTTTGCAACAAATATGTAATTTGGTTTGAATTATAGGTAACACCAATGACAAAAAACCCAACAGATCAATTCTTTAATGAAATATTTAAAAAAAATAATAAAAATACATTAAGCTGAACCTGTTGTGGATTAATCAAGTTTAGAAGTTATGTATTGATATTAAATAAGTTTTAAGTACATTAGAAGCAATAAATTTCAGCAGAAATATGTATCCCAGAGTCAACCTTTCCTGGAGAAGAAAAAACCCTGGCGAGTTTTGGGGTGTGGTTCGAAGCCCCGTGTCAGAGGGAACATCACTGGGTCTGGGGCTCCACACGAGATCTCACCTCGTGGGGTTTCAGGAGCGACGGGCAGATGAAGCACTGAAGCCTCATCCAGTTCCTTCACTCCAGTGAGAAGCTCGGTGCAGACTGGAGCCTCGCTTCTGTCAGTTTGCCCTGGGGCAGCTGTGGATACAACAGCCGTTTACACCACCGGGTCTGGAGTGAATGAAGAATGCTCTGTAAATATTGCCTTAAATAATGAAGTGTAAATAATGCTCTGTAAATATTGCCTTAAATAATGAAGTGTAAATAATGCTCTGTAAAGCATCTTTGTGACATACGCCTGTGAAAAGCACTGTATAAATAAATAAATGATTAATATAATGAGAATTTTACTTCCGTGAGAGTGCGTCACCGTTGGGCTCCATAACTCAAAATGTGACTGGAACCACAAAAGGACAAAACAGACGATAACGTTACACCCACGTTTGGTCATTTTTAATAGTCCGGCTGGTCGCGGGTGTAGATGTTCACTGCCCAGTCCTCTGACCCCCCCCATGAACCCCTCTGTGAGGTCCTCTGACCCCCCCCCATGAACCCCTCTGTGAGGTCCTCTGACCCCCATGAACCCCTCTGTGAGGTCCTCTGACCCCCATGAACCCCTCTGTGAGGTCCTCTGACCCCCCATGAACCCCTCTGTGAGGTCCTCTGACCCCCCATGAACCCCTCTGTGAGGTCCTCTGACCCCCATGAACCCCTCTGTGAGGTTCTCTGACCCCCCCATGAACCCCTCTGTGAGGTCCTCTGACCCCCATGAACCCCTCTGTGAGGTCCTCTGACCCCCATGAACCCCTCTGTGAGGTCCTCTGACCCCCATGAACCCCTCTGTTAGGTCCTCTGACCCCCCATGAACCCCTCAGTGAGGTCATCTGACCCCCCATAAACCCATCTGTGAACCCCTCTGTGAGGTCCTCTGACCCCCATAAACCCCTCTGTGAGGTCCTCTGACCCCGTGAACCCCTCTGAGAGGTCCTCTTACCCCCATGAACCCCTCTGTGAGGTCCTCTGACCCCCATGAACCCCTCTGTGAGGTTCTCTGACCCCCCCAAGAACCCCTCGGTGAGGTGCTCTGACCCCCCCATGAACCCCTCTGTGAGGTCCTCTGACCCCCATGAACCCCTCTGTGAGGTCCTCTGACCCCCATGAACCCCTCTGTGAGGTCCTCTGACCCCCCATGAACCCCTCTGTGAGGAGCCACAGGAGGAGGACGTCATGGTGTTTATGTTAGTTCAGGTGATGCATGTTTTGGGTTGATGGGGGAAACCGGAGCCCAGAGGAAACTCATCCAGACACAGAGAGAAGATGCAAACTGATGGAGATGAAGAGAGGGGAAAAAGAGGATTTTGGATTAAAGAAAGACCCAGGTGACCCCAGGATCAAACCCAGAACCACTTAGCCACCGTGCCGCAGTTTTATTAATAATAATAATGCATCAGTTTTATACAGCGCTTTTTTGGACACTCAAAGACGCTTTACAGCATTATTCATTCACTCCAGACCCGGTGGTGGTAAACTACTATTGTAGCTACAGCTGCCCTGGGGCAGACTGACGGAAGCGAGGCTGCCAATCTGCGCCATCGGCCCCTCCGACCACCACCAACACTCCGCACACACCACTTTCATACTAGGCAATGTGGGTAAAGTGTCTTGCCTAAGGACACAACGACAGTTTTTGCCACTGGCCCCACTGTGGCACCTGGAATTCCCTGTGGTCTCCCATCCAAGTACTAACCAGGCCCGGCCCTGCTTAGCTTCTGAGATCTGACGGGTTCAGGCTTTGACGAGCCGGTATGGCCACATATTAGTATTAGGCCTATTTATAGACACGTGTATTTTCATTGTGCACAGCTCCAAAACAACACTTCAGATACTTTCATTTTTCTAGTGACTCCTGCACTCACCTCCAGCCTTTCTGTTTGGACCTGTGACTTCAGTTGCTTAAGGTTAGGCTATTTGTCGCTGGTGTTTATACTTTACATGTTTGAAATAAATCGGCCAACACTTGGCTGACTGATTATTCCGTTATGTTTGGTTTGTTTGGTCTGGAGTGCCGGGCTTCTTGCTCTGGGCGTCCACTCATCCACACGCCAGACTGCTTGCTTTTCTCGTGAGATCTGGCAACCCCCCTCCACACGGCAAAACCCGAGTGCGCTCCTCCGCTCCAGACACTGCACCTCCATCAGTCCGTGCGCACCAGCCTTTCCCCGCGGCGCGTACAGAAGCCCCGTACCTTCTCCAGCCTCTCCTCCATCCTCCTTTCCTCCTCTCTCCATCCTCACACCACCTCCGCCTCCAGGACTCGACTCCTCTCCGCGATCCGTGGATGTTTCGACCGGCGATCGCGCTGCTGCTGACGGCCGGGCTGTGCTGCGCGCCTCCGGGGAGCGAGGCGGCGCAGACCCGGGCGCTCAACTACCGCCCCATCATCGGTAAGGCGCGCCCGGGTTACGCGCACGGATGTCCGGCTGCAGAGGGGGTGACGGGGAAGAGGGGCGCTGCTGGGGGTGGAGGAGGGGGTACGTTATGTAATTCTGGAGAACGTTCCAGAGATCATGCAAGATTTTGGCGTTATAATCCGTAAAAACAGCGCGCGTCAACGAAATACAACGATTTATGTTTTACGTCAGACCTCCAAGCTTCACAGTTAATTATTTTGTTTTATTTGTAGCCTTCATTGTGATTATGAGCTAACAGCCTATGCTATTTTACCGTTTCCTTACTATTATTTTAGGGTTTTTTTTTTAATTGTGCTTCTAAAATTAATAAGCAATTCTTCGTTGCAAGCACAGTTTAGTATTTTTGATGCATTATTGAAACTTCCTTAAAGGGACAGTTCAGAATTTTGGACATAGAGCCTCATTTCCTGGTGAGTCAGAGTGTCGGAGACGTGTGGAGACACTTTTATGGTCATGAAGAAAACAGAAGGAACTCGTTCACTCAGACTGATTCTACAATTAAAACTAAAAATCGATTTTTGTGATGTCGATATGAGCACAGACTGAGAGATTTGTGCAGTTTCAATGGTCGACATTTAATCTGTGAACATCTGTAGCTTTAAACTGCACAAATCTCTCAGTCTGTGCTCATATCGACATCACAAAATCCATTTTTAATTTTAATTGTAGAATCAGTCTGAACAAGTTCCTTCTGTTTCCTCCAGGACCAGAACGTTAGTGCTGCTCAGTCGTCTCACTGACGCTCGTCGTTGTTTCCTTTAAGTTTTCGTCTTTCTTCCCTCGATCGTTGTGGGTAAATTCTTCATGGACAGAATCTGTTCTTTGTTCCTTGTTGGATGAAGATTTGGTGTTGGGGCAGATTTATGAAGCTGCTCAAAAATATGACACACTTTTCCACAGGGATTTTGCCGTCGAAAAGCCACTCCACAGACCCGAGGCAAAACTATTAGAGCTCCAGACTGTCCCTGTGAACGTCTGTGTCACAGAATCATTTTAGAGTCAAACCGACCGCTGCATTTGGAGGATTTGTGTCTGAGCAGCAGCAGTGAGTTGTTCTTCCTGATAGAAGCTCAGCAGCGGCGACTGATATATGAGAAAATAGAACCTCAACATGTGACGATTCCTGTGATGCAAGGTTAGTTTTATTTCAAACATTATTCTATCAACACAGACGTTCACATGGACAGTCTGGAGTTCTAATAGTTTTGCCTCGGGTCTGTGGAGTGGGTAAGAGTGGGTTTTGCTTCTCTCCATGGGAAGGTTCCACAATATGGCATTAAAATGATGTAGCGGGCATTTCTTTCATAGCGAGGCGTTTCATAGTTTAAGGTTCTGTGTTACGCAAACTAGACTCGTGTGAGATTTAATCATGTTGGAATGTTGTTACCGCACGAAACCACACCTGGAGTCGTGTTCTGCTTCATTCACACGTTTGAGTAACTCTTTATCATCAGTCTGTCTACATCTCCAAAGCTCAAAATGCTGCGTTCCGCTTTGTGATGTCATTAGCTTGTAGTTGTCTTCAAGTTAACAGCGACCTTTTAAAAACCTTTTTCCAGAAATGTCGTGATGTCGTATCGTCAAATGTCTCACAGTAATATCGTGGAGCATCACGATATATCGATTCACAAGTCTGAACAGTTCTGATGCAGAAATAGCTAAAAAAAAAACAGAGGGAACTACATAGACCAGGGGCGTCAAACTCATTTTGGTCCGGGGGCCGTATGCAGCCTACTTTGATCCCAAAAGGGCCGGATCAGAAAACTCAGTTCTCTCTTCAAGTTATTGTATTTTTCTCCGTGTCTCGTAGTGGTGTTTAAGATTATATTCCTCGAGCAACGCCACTTGTTCCAAACACACTGAGCACAGATTTCCCATTCACCTCTGTCAACAAATAAGAATTAGACTATTTTTCTTGGGAAATCCTGAACTCAGCATCTGCTTTTCTCATTTTTTGACATTTTGCTGATCAGGGTCACGGTCGACAGTCAAAACGATCGTCCTTTAAGAGCGTTTGGAAAGAGGAAAGTCTTCATTTGTGCTGCTCTGGTGGGAGTCGCAACGTACAGAAACGCCGGAGACGCTGCTATGCTAAACGGTGCAGAAAATTAACAGAAAAATCTGAACATTTTAAGTATTTTAATAGAAAAATCAGCCGAGGGCCAGATTAAAGGTCTTGGAGGGCCGGATCTGGCCCCCGGGCCGCATGTTTGACACATGTGACATAGACCATGATCCTTTGCTCCGTTTCAGTGCAGACGACGTGAAGAAATAACTGTTCTGAGCACTTTTACATCTTCATTCTTTGGATTAAGTCTGTGAAGCATTTTTAGAGGAAAAAGTCGCAGATTCACCACAAAAAATCGCAATAAATCTGGTACAGTGAGATGTTTATGGCTTATTTTAGTAATTAACCAGTGAAAAGATGATTTTTATTGGACTTTAGACTTTTTAAACCCTCTATAAATAAATAATGAAATATGGCCTTTGAAGGCTTTTTAACTGATATTTACTAATTAAATGTCCTATGCATGAAAATCTCAAATTCTGCTTTTTAAAAAAAACTTTTTGATGTAATATTGTCTTTGTTACATGATCTTTCCATGAGCTTTAGAGAATAGCACATGATCAACAATGAAACCTGACATAATAGGACAACTGCACACTGTTTATACTGTTACTTTTCCTATATTTGAGCAAAATTGGGATATTCTCACCACACAGTTCATCCAGTTATGAAACATAAACTAGGATTTCTTCATTTTCACTCAGAACAGGAGCAGATCTATTATAAACCTCCTGCTGCAAAATTATAACAGGGCAAAACTTCTGCCTGTGAACCGAGTCCAGTCCAGACCCCAGACGCCGTCCCTCCGCACTCGGTCACGGTTTTTGGGGCACGTTCTCGAAGCAAAGGCTGCTGGGTAATATGTAAATGAGTTTAATGATGTTCTTTGAAAGTCATCGTTGTTTATCAGCGAAAGGCGCATGGAGTGAAACGCTGCTCCGGGAATGTGACCGGCTGATGGGAAACGTTAAAAGTGAATAAAATATCAGTTTGACTTCAGTGTGACCTGTTTAAAACTAAAAGCTGCACTGTGTAACTTTTCTGGTGGTCTGTAAATACTTTGTCCAGAATGTTTCACAGAATCCAGGGTCACCGCAGGGTCTTAAAAAGGTTTTTAAAAGGTCATGTTCCTAAATCAAAGCCTTAAAAAGTGTTAAATTATATTGTCCAAGTTTTATTTTTTCACAAAGGTCTTAAATTTCATGAGCCTATTTTTGTGTAAAGTCACTGGGCTGCAGAGCAACGTGAGACAAGACAGTGTGAGAGTTTAGTTTGTCTTGTCAGAATGTTATAAATGATTTTTTTTTTTGCCATTTTACAGCAACTCATACGACTATAAATGAGTTAAGAATGAGGGTTTATAATAAAAGTGTGTTTTGTTATTCAAAGCAGTGAGTAATGGTCATTATTAGAAATGGATCTGGTGCGTTTCACTGCACATTGGCTGCGATGTTGGTCTGAATTTTCATTTATGTGGTCTTAAAAAGGTCTTTGAAAAAGGTCTCAAATTTGGGAGGGTCAAACCTGGTTATGATATTAAACCTTCCTGGATACATGGACCAAACCAGGCCATGTTACAGGTCAGATCTGTGGGGAGGCGGCCCCGCTCACAGTCAGAATGTCTGTTTTTCCAGGTATTTTGAGCTATAGACGCACACATACTTAAATAAACAGAAAGTAGAGCTGTTTAGTGTCATGGAGTTGAACATTCCCGGCAGAGCAAAGACAAATACACAGAAAGAAGCAGATAAACACCCGTAGAAAAAGTTACAGAGTGTAGCTTTAAGAATATAACTCCAGATTGTTATTAAACAGAGCAGTGGGGAATCTTTTTATAAGATTCCTGCTTGAAAATTATAAAAGAGCAAAACTTCTAACTGCTAACGGTGAAATGCAGCTCCCACTAGAACGAACACCTCCCACAGTCACGGTCTGAGACTTACTCCAGACGATCCACTGTCTCTATGTAAATGTGTGTGTACAGAAGGCTCGGTCCCACCTTGTGATGTCATGAAGATGTAGTTTTCAAGATCCAGGGATGAAATCATCTTAAAAATGCAGGATTTGTGTGTTAAACACGTGTGAATGAAACAAAACGCGACTCCAGGTTTGTTTGTAATGAGGAAACATATTAAATAAGAAACGGTGTAATTTGGGCCCTTTAAAAAGTTAAAACCATTTTTTTTAAAGGAAAAAAATGGGCCTTAACATAAAGAGGATATTGCATTTTTTCATGGTCATGTCTTTGGTTTTGCAACTTCTTCTGTCGTGTTGTTCTCTGGCGTTTGATGAGTTTCGTTATCAGATATTTCCTAACACTGTTGACTTCTGTTATTTCAAACATGAATAAATGTTTAGCAGAATTCACAGCATCAGGCTGAAACCGGCGTAAAATGTCAAAGTCTAAAAGAATCCAGCCGAGGTTTCTGAAAGTCTGAGGGAGTCTGGGTGTAAAACCGAATTATAAATGTTATCTGCATCATTCAAGGCCTCCGGAAAGAACATTTTTCAGTATAAGAGGAGCAAGCATTAAGTGAGTCAGAAATGGATACAAAGAGACTATTGTTCACGACACTTTTTGGTAATCATATGTAAATTCAACTGTTGAATATGATGTGCAGTGGGAAATCAGCAGAGGGAAGTGTGAGGTGCTTATAAAGTTGTTTTCTAACGTTTCCAGACACTAATGCAGTGGTTCTTAACCTGGGTTCGATCGAACCCCAGGGGTTCGGTGAGTCAATCTCAGGGGTTCGGCAGGGGTCAGACACACATCCAACTCATGATTCTTGATGATTCATGATGTTTGGCCGTTATTGGCTGCAGGAAATTTTGTGCGCGCAATAATCTTGTGACTGTCGTGATGGTGTTGTGTAATTTCTTTCTTAATATTTTCCCTTCATACTAACTATGTCGAGCAAAAAAAGAAAGTGGTTGGACGAATATGTGCAATTCACATGTGTGCACCAATAAAATAGATATACCTATATTTGAATTTGAAAAAAGCATATTTTATTTTTCCAATTAAGAATGGTTCGGTGAATGCGCATATGAAACTAGAGGGGTTCAGTACCTCCAACAAGGTTAAGAACCACTGCACTAATGAGTGAACCAGGCAGAGCGTTTGGTTTGTTAGACTCGTGGCTGTCGTCAGATGGGTTAAAGTGGTGTTAAGCTTCTTCAACTTTAAGGACACAACAATGGTATTTTACTACTGGCACCTGATATTCCCAGTAATTTTCTATCCAAGTACTAACCTGTCATCACAAGGCGGAACAGAGATGAGATTTCAGATGAATTCTGATCAGAGTCGTTCCCTGAAACATTGACTCACTGAGGAGCTCCGCCCCTTTCAAGTCGCTCCCGAAGGGATTTCACAATTACACCACTGGGCTGAATAACAAAGCTGTGGTTAATTACACGCCTGTTTCCAGAAACATTGTGATATGGTATCGTCAAAAGTCTCACTGGCAGGCCGCCACATGCAAAAGACAAGACCGGAGTTGCTTTATTGAAGTGTTTTTCTCTGAGAGTGACGAGTGATGTTCGTTCTGTTGTTCAGGTATTTTGGCCCAGGAGAACCTCCCAAATGACCCGTCTCCACAGGGCACCTCCTACATCGCAGCGTCGTACGTCAAACACGTAGAGAGCGCTGGAGCCCGGGTCGTCCCCGTACGGTAAAAATACACAATCCTAGGAGTAAATAAATATGCCTTTTTTATTATTGTGCAATTTCTACCATGTTATAAAAGTGTTGCTTCATCAAAAACACGACTGAAGTGGTTTTAAATGTTGAACCGTGCATTTCCCAGTAATTTAACCCTGTTCAGACCTTCTTTATGGTTAGGAGTATGAGCCCGTCCAATGCTCCACCCACAATTCTCCATAAATTTACAAAAACATAGTACAAAACATGTGCACTGTGCGATTTTGCACGCTGACTACACACTCTGAAGGGGAAGTGCGCAAAGGAAGTGAGGACCGAGTGCGAAAAACAAAAGTAAAACGTATTGATATGTTGTTTTTGGCGATTAGAACATTTTCAGAACAATAAACGGTGGAGATCTGAATGTGTTATTTGTTACAGAAGGTAAAAGGTGCTTTGTGTAACTTTTCTGGTGGAGGGTTCGTCAGATACTTTTCTCCGTGGAGATGTTATTGCTTTGTCTGGGGCATTAAACCTTTCTATCTTCATGGAGACTAAAGCAGACCAAGGTAGAGGTCAGATCTGTGGAGAGGCGACTCCGCTCACAGTCAGAACGCCTGTTTTTCTAGGTATTTTTGAGCTATAAAACCACCTTTAAGGCCGCCACACACTACAGGATTTTTCGGTCTTAAACGATTTTTAAACGTGTGACAAAAAGCGCAAAATCCACAAACACAAGGAGAATCTGATGAGACTTTAAATCTCCGCTCTCCCAGAATGCAGCAGGATCTGTGTGAGGAGCACAGGATCTAAAGCTGTGAGGCTGTGATGGCCTCAGCTGTTTCCTGTCTACAGTAAAACCACTCGCTCTGAGACTCTGAAGTGTTCAAAGATCAGACTCTGCACTTCCACTTTAGACACAAGTCAAACTGTGTGATTATTATTTGTGAAATGTGGAGCAATACTTCAGATCCAGGATTTTTAAAGCAGAAAAGAGGAGATAAAGTCCACAGGAAGTAGAGTCACTGTGGCTGATCTGCAGCTTTACTCTGTGGACGTAAACAAACACATGAGGAACAACTTTTGCCTTTTTACTTTCAAAGAAGGCGTCAAACTGGATTAATATTGCGGTTTAGTGGACTGGGGTCATTATTTGCGAAGGACAATTTCTCTGGATAATGTGGATGAGACGCTGCACTTTAAATGTTCCACTTTACATTAGGTGAGGAATAAAGTCTTTATTTTCGCTCTGTCCTGAGTTTGTTTGTTGCGTCTCTGTGTCCGTCGCTCCTCTGCCCCTGACTCTGTTTTATCGTCTGTTTCCGTCGCGTTGTTGATGTTTGGTGGTTCTGATCTGACACTGACTCCACACATGAGGAGCAGCGGCTTCAAAATCCAGACAAAAATTCAGGTCACGCCTCCTGAACTCGGGGAGAAGAAATCGCAGCCGAAATCGGGCAAATTCTCCTGCAGTTTGTGGCGGCCTTTAGTTTCATAAAGGCAAAGTCGAGCTGTTTAATGTCACAACGATGTAACGATGTACGCTAACTTAAATTTTGGGAAGCTAAAACATTAAGGCTGAGTTATACAATGGGATGCATGTGACTGACAGAAAATACCAGATTCGTTATGGGAGCTTGGGGAGAATGGAAACACACAAGAGACAGAAATAAGTTTAACTGAATATATTAAATAAATTGAGAAAATACAGGGAAAACTAACAAAATAAATAATTGGAATGAATAGTGTGGCAAAAGACCACAAAAAAAACTTTAGCTCAAGTCTCTTTTTCAAGTTTTACATCAAAGTTTTTTTACTTTGATCAGTTCCAAGTCCATCTGTTGAGGTTTGTAACCCTCGGTTGAGTTTAAAATGGAAACGAAAATGTAAAGGTTCAACACAAGTAATCCATTTCAGGCAAAAAATTGTTCATCGCAGAATGATCCAAAAACAAAAATAATCCGAGTCCGGATAATAAGGGAGGGAAACAGAAAGACCCTACCAGTTCGTAGTTTGTTCTGTCTTAAGCTCGCCACCTCAGAACGAGGAATCAGAGTTCATGGTGTGGTAACACAAAAAACCTGACCTGTGACAAAGGTAAAAAAAAAACAATAAATATCACAAGTCAGTTACATTTCATAGTATTATTATTCCTTTTATAAAGTAATCATTGCATTGTATTTGAATTAATTAATTCATCCAAATTCAAAACAAAAACAATAAAGTTCAGTTGCGCAACACTATATATATTTATATTCTCCATTACCAGCTAAACTACAAGACATGTAATGAATCAATTTCAATGGGTTTGTACCATTAGCATCAGTAAAAGGAAAAAAAAAAGAAATGTCGTTATAGACATAATTAAACAATGTCCGATACAGACCATGCATTATTTTAAACTGCTCTCTTGAGTTTCTAATCTCAAAACAAAACTCAAGAGAGCCGAAAACGTTCAGAGAAGTTGATCGCGGCAACCCGGAAGTTAATAATTTACTTAATTTAGCCGTTTTTGCGCTAGTTAGCAAGCTTTTAGCAAATGAATTATATAAAATAAACTCTTGGGTCACTCACCATTGAGTTTGAGAATTTTTTGAGAAGAATTCAGAGTACCGCGGGCGGTTCTGTGCAGCCTCTGCCCCGCGCTACAGTCCACAGCCGGGAGCAGGAAGTGGAGACAGGAAGTGGCTCCGGGCTCTGTCATTTTTATCACACAGCGCCACTTGTGGCGGGTCCAATGGTACTGCAGTGAAGGAGGAGATATTTGCATGGGATTTGGAGACGGGGTTACACTGTGGAACAAGTTTTTTTATTTATTTTTAAGGGACAATGCATATTCATGAACATATATGTGTAAATACAGCAGAATCAGCCAGAAGGCGACTTTATATTTGTGTTTCCTGCAGGTCAGAGAGAAGCAACGCAAGACATCTTCACACAACAGACAAACTGTCAACTCACAGGACAAACATGGTAGAAACAGCCGAATAAAACATAATCCTGACATAAACACTGACATTTACAATAAAGTATAACATAAGTAATCACAGGTTTCTCTTAAACCGTCGTTTCAGATGGTTTTAAACGTCCTGAATGTGGTCGAGTCTCTTACTGCAGCTGGGATGTTGTTCCAGATTTCTGTACCCTTGACTGTATTTCTGTATTTATTTGAATATTTTGGTTGTTTCTCTCTTCTTTGGAGGGATCAGGCCTCTTGACGTCCTCCGTGAAAAGGTCTTTGTGACGTGTGATGAAGCTGCTGTAGTGAGATCAGGACTGTGCTGTTATTGTTCTGTGAGTCACTGAGAATGTGTCAGAACTGGTTTAAGTGGATCACACGGGCTGGGTTCTGTCTGATTTATTCTGTCCGATATGTTTTCATCTCTTTGTATTGTGATTTTAATGCATTTCTTATTCTGAAAACCACTTTGAATTACAAATAAACTTGCTTTGCTTTGCCTACATGACTAAACAGATCGGTCACTGACAGGATCTTTGTTTATCGAGGTGTGATTTCCAAACTCTAGGTCCCCCAGACCTGGAGGGGCCCCCAACCAATCGCTCATCGTGGCACTAACGGCCGAGGCCTCAGAGCAATGAGCTTTTCTCTCAGTGTGGAATTAAGTGAGAGTAGTTTACATTTAAACAGAAAAACACCATCAAAATAGTGTCTGTCAGATCTATTTTCTCTATAAAACAAGTTTCCAATCCACCCTCAGTTTAGTTTGTTTTTTTGTTTGTTTTTTAATTTTATTTATTTAAAGGGACAATGCATATTCATGAACAAATACTTGTAAATACACCAGAATTAGCCCAAAGGCGACTTTAGTCCCGGCAGGTCAAAGAGACAGAAATAACATAAGACAACTTCACACAACAGACAAACTGTCAATGACAAGAACAATAAAACACAATCATGACGTACGACTTTGACATTTACATAAAAGCAGAACATTACTGAGCACAGATCTGTTCTCTTAAGCCGTTGTTTTCAGATTGGTTTCAAACAGACAGTAAATAAAGTAATTTAAAAATATATAAACAAAAAGCAACGTTAAATGTTAAAAAAGCTGCGCACATTTTGGCCACAGAAGTGTCATTGTTCCTCGTTCATTCCGATTCATTCAGACTGAACACGGACAGAAGACGACGAAGATAAAAACATTTCCAGCACCAAAATGTCTGGTTGTTCTGTGTGTGTTTGTCAGAATCGATATTCTACCAGCGGATTAAAGTTTTAAAGTTTTACTCACTGATCACTCGAGGATCTGACAGTCGGACACCGCTTGTCAAAGTCGCTCGTTGAGGAAATACTCTCGATCTTTTGACGATGATCCTTTCACGGAGCTCGACAAACTGCTGAGTTCTGCCGCACGTCTGTCGCCAAAACGCGCCACCGAGTCCACGTCACCACTGTTTACGAACACTAAAAGCGTCTGTGGGACGACCAAGAAATTAAAACACACAAAACAAGAGCTGGAGGCCTTTGAAGTCATAATATGGAACATTCCGGGCAAAGCAATAACATCTGCATGGAGACAAGCGGATAGCAGACCCTACACTAGAAAAGTTACACAATGCACCTTTAATTATCCATATTTCCATTCACAAGAAACGTTAGATTTTCATACTGTTGAAGTTCGTGCATGTCTATAGTTTTACCTTCAAGTAGGGCTCTTTTACATTTCTAGATACGCGTCAGACCTTTCCCCAGGCCCCACTCTGCACTAGGAGATACACAACCCCCTTCACTCTATCTTTCCATCATCACCTTTAATCAGTACATTTAATTGTTAATAAAATTATGTCTTACCTTGGCTGGACACTGCTCCCTTTACCTCCTATTTATATTACTCGAATGATTCAACAGGATACTTGAAATTGTCTTTATCGTGATTTATCGCCACGGATTTCTTTCTTTAACTCACACATTCACACTTACACCGAGGATGGTGTTCCCTCAGTGTGCACCGAGTAAGCACTCTCTTTCTTTTAGACAAGCACACAAGCACACTTACAAATATATATACAAACTCACATACAGCCAAACTCTATATCCGTGGTTAACAATCTCAAGTATTAAAATGAGTTTTTTTAGAGGAATCGAGAGTGGAAGCGCTTCGTTCCGCTTCAGAGCTAATCTCATCGGCGAGTCGCCAAATCTGGAGACTGATAAAGCACTTCAAGTATTTGCTCGATTTCCCTGTACATTTAAACTTTCTGAACTGCGGGTGGAGGTCACATGACTCCTCCCCCCTTCCCCTTTTTCAGTACCCAACAAGTTTCGATGCTTCTTCAGCCTCCAGCCACACCACACTTCCTGAGGCACAGCCCTGTTCTTTCAGCTTCCCCACATCCTGTGCAAAACTCTTTACTATTCAAAATGATTTCACCACATATTCGTGCACATATTTATTTGACAGCAACATAAACATTTCTTCTTTTAAATACCTTTCTATATCTTTTTCTTCATCTTTTTCCATTATTTACATATCTACTATGGCAGGATCACTCCAATACTGAGACCCTTGCTCCTTGCCCCTAGAGCCAGCCTTTCCATCATCCTCAACACATACTTATGTTAGAGAAGTTAGATCTGTTTTTCTGCTTTTACAGGAATAAATCGGAGCCTTTTATACGTCTCCTTTAGGAATTTTTAAAAGTGCAGAACTACTGATTTAGGAAATGTCAAATGTTTGTGTCCACTAAACTTCCCCTCGCTCTCGTTCAGGGTGTGAGGACATTTCACAGCTCAAACTTTTCATTTGGCTGGAACTCATTACTAATTATTGTTATGGAAATGTCCCTGATCCGTTTGCACTTTTCCTCACAGAATAAACCGAACGGAGGAGGAGTACGTGAAGCTCTTCAACTCCATCAACGGGTGAGTCCGTTGTCAAGACGAATATCATTCATTAAAAACATATTAACGAAAGCGACGATAATAACTTACTAAATGTATTTACGCTAATGTAAAACGTCTCTAAACTGTGTGTTGTTGCAGGTTGTTGCTGCCAGGGGGCGACATCAACATTGAGACTTCACAGTTCACTCGGGCCGCCAAGATTTTCTACAAACTGGCGATAAAGGTATAAATGGAAATGTGTTTCTCACTGAGTGCGTTTACATGCACATCAGTATCCAGGTAAGTATATCCCGGTTATGGCAGGATTCAGGACACTGCGTTTACGTGTTCGCTGGGAAACTGGGATACTCATGTCCCCGTGAACATGAGCAAATAATCCCGTTTTTTTACATAATCTTACACATCCGCTAGCACAAAAATGTCTATATTTATATTTTCACAGGGAAAAATATAAACAAACATGAGCTCCTTTAGCAGTGGATCCTCGGGAGGTTCCTAACGAGCGGTATGAGGTATCCCACAATCCACTGCACAGATCAAACTGAACATTTCCAAACACGATTTTACAAGTTCAACTCTACAGCAGATTCTTCATTCAAATCTTCTGCACAAATAAACTCAACTTTACAACATATAAACCACATAAACTCCAGAGCCTCATCAGTGTGAGATCAGAATGTGTTTATGCAGCTTTAAACATTTGTTTTACACAAACTAAACTTAAAACCACATGGCTCATTTGCATAAACTGTAAGAGCTGAAAAAAGCAGCTCTTTCCTTGTGCTGCTGCTTCAGCTTCTGTGGGACTAAAGGACTCGACTCAGTGAATATGAGTGTTCTTTCTGTGACAGAGGATGTTCTACTCGTATGTTGTGTTGGAGATGTTCATGTTTAACTTTTCAGAAATCATACGTGTGCAGGTCGTACAAGTGCAGGTCGCACGAGCGCAGGTCGTACAAGTGCAGGTCGCAGGAGTGCAGGTCGTACGAGTGCAGGTCGCAGGAGTGCAGGTCGCAGGAGTGCAGGTCGCAGGAGTGCAGGTCGTGTACGAGTGCAGGTCGTGCAGTGCAGGTCGCAGGAGTCCAGGTCGCAGGAGTGCAGGTCGTACAAGTGCAGGTCGCACGAGCGCAGGTCGTACAAGTGCAGGTCGCAGGAGTGCAGGTCGCAGGAGTGCAGGTTACAGGAGTGCAGGTCGTACAAGTGCAGGTCGCAGGAGTGCAGGTCGCAGGAGTGCAGGTTACAGGAGTGCAGGTCGTACGAGTGCAGGTCGCAGGAGTGCAGGTCGTACGAGTGCAGGTCGTACGAGTGCAGGTCATACGAGTGCAGGTCGTACCTGTAGATCAGGTTTAGTGCAGTCATTTCACTCAGGTACAGTCCCTTTATTTATGTCACCTCTGTTGTCCTGAAAAGACTGAAAGGTGTAAATAATTCTCATCAGACTCAGACTGTGGTGGAGGACGAGCCGCTTGTTGTAGTCCGTTTTCTGGGAGTTGTAGTTTTGACTGTAGTTCCCGGATCCACCTAAAGCAGTGGCAGCGCCTTATAGTTGTTTGTTTACATGTGGCACTTTCAGCAGAGAAAATAAGTCCAGCGGCAGAAATATCTATTAAATAGTGAAGCAGATATGTGTCCTCTTATGATTATGATACGCACTCCTCTGTGACTTCATGGAAATAAAAACAGAGCGGAGGAGCGAGGAGTTTTCTGAGCTTTGGCCCACCTCCTCCAACTGTGCCGTTCCCCAGTGTGAGTGCAGCCGTATTTGGCCTGGAGAACCTATAATATGCCATAATATGACATAAAAGTTATTCATCTCCATGGAGAATGTTCAGAGGTATGGTTTTAAATCTTTTAAATTTAAGATAAACACTTACCTTGTCTCCTGTTTGTTTCCAGGCGAACGATGCGGGGGATTACTTCCCGCTGTGGGGAACGTGTCAGGGCTTCCAACAGCTCAGTTTCCTCACAGCCAACAAGAACCTGCTCACACACACCAACACTGAGGCTGTAGCGCTGCCCCTCTCCTTCACCCCGGGTAAACACACACACACACACACAGTACAAACACACACACTCTGAGGCTGTAGCTCTGCACACATAGTCCGTATATATGAGTGGGCTAAGCTAACCCGTTAGCCGCCACATGCGAAACAGGAAGTGCTCCAGGAGGCTCTTCCGGCTCCTTCTCTCCTTTTTCCCGTTGACTCACACCGGGATCTTCTGGCTCGTCTCTCTGGACCTGCTGCTCTGAGCCTCGTCATTTTGCTCTTAAATGTTCGTCTGAAGCCGCGACACAGGAGCCTGAAGTTTTCATTTCTCTGTTTTGTTCCTAAATCAAGATATGAACATAAATAACGGACCAATCAGACGCCTTCATTCCCCGAGGACCCTCCCTCTAGCGTTAGCAACAGGTTTGATTGACAGCTCATGCGTTTCGTTGCCCCTTTGACCATCAGGGGTCACCCTGTTCTGACAGGTTTGAATGACATTTACATTTATCCAATGGCAGCACCACTTTTCTGAGCTTTACTCAGATTCACGGCTTTAACAAGTGGATCAAGGCATTTAATAAAACGTTACTAGAATCTGAACTAGCATAACTTAATTAGCATAAAGTAAAGTGAATTTTGTTAAATTGCGATTGCATTGTTGTTGGTACATAACAGAACATAGAACATAAATCAATGACTTTTTACTATTTAAAGTTTGATGATAAAAGCTCAAAGTTTCCTTCTTATTCTGAAGAATCAGCAAAATCCACTGGTCCTGCAGGTGCAGAGTATCTCCGCTCTGAGGAGGCGGCACATTTAACAACCTCAGTCATGATTGGCTCTTGTGGTTGCTATGATACTTGCGGTTAGATTTCCAAATATGGAGCCTGCACTGCAAAAAAGGCAAAAATTAAAAACATACAAATTTTGATGTAAAAACACCCTATTTTAAGTGAAATTTTCTGTCAGTGCAGTAAGAAATTTTCACTTACCAAGTTTTCTTAAAACAAGACGAAATACGAATCTTGTTCTAAGCAGAAAACACGAGTTTCATGTATTTAAGTCAAGATTTTTCACCTTATTGGTTTGAGAAGGAAGTTAAAGAGGCTGAACCTGGACTGAGTTAAAAAAAAAAAAAGTGCTTAGAATAAGTTGTAATATCTAGATAAGGTAAATCAGGATGAATATCTTGAAACAAGTAAAAAAAAATCACCTTATTAAATAAAAAAAATCTTAAAATTGATCTTTTAAGATGAATCTGCTTAATTCAAGCCAGTTTCACTATGCTAGAAACTCCTTTTTTGCGGTGTGGCTGCACATTCGAGTCGTCAGAAGCCTCATATGAGCGACGTCACACTCACTTAGTTCACTCATATATATTTTATGTATGATGTTTACCCCTCTCCTTCACCCCGGGTAACTACACTCACACACTGAGGCTGAAGCTCCGCCTTTCTCCTTCAGCCGGTAAAGTTGGTGCTCGGTGCTTGGATCTGCTCGTCTCTTCTACATAAAGGTGGCTTAAGGTGGCATAAGAGGTCATTTCTCCTTCCTCGCTTCCTTCCCCCTGATTCCTCTCCTCGCTTCTGCAGGAAATGGGTGAGGACGTCCCTAACACTTACCCAAACGCAGAGAAACGAGAGGAAATAAACTCCTAACTCCTTCCTTCTCTGGGTTTCTCTGGGACACCACTTAATCTGACAATTTGATCGACAGCTGAAAAATGGAGGATGGAGGAGAAGAATGAAGGAGAAGGAAGCGAGGAAAGAGAAATGAGGCGCGACCACTGTGTCTCCTCTGTGGGCGGGACTTCCTCACCCACTTCCTGCAGAATCGAGGAGAGGAATCAAGGAGAAGGAAGCGAGGAAATAGAAATGGGACACGGCCTGTTTGAATCAAGTAGGGACTCGATCTGGACCACAGAGCGTAAAAAAACTCCTAAACTTTGCTCTCAAACGCAGAAAACATCTCCTTTTTTTAAATTCTTGTGACATTCAGAACAAAATATATAACATATTTTACCTGAGATAAGCCATAGTTTGGTGCTTTGGTTGTTGATTCTGAGAAAATCTGCACAGTTTCTCAGTCCTCTATGTGTTTGTTTTTCTTCTTTTTTACGTGTAAACAGGCAAAATCTCAAAAATGGGCTGAACTGGACATGATTTGCCATACTTTTTATTTGTGTGGGGGAGTTTTTTGTTAACTTTGACCCTAAAGACCATTAATTGGAAGGTCTTTTCTGCCGGAAATATTGCGATTTTAGTGAATGTAACCTTCATTTTTTGATAGAAAATGTTGAAAAGTCCTCAGCAGGTTGGGTAAGCTGTCAGTAAATGCATTACAGACACAAAGAGCACATGTGGTGACAACATTCAGTGAAAAAATAATGCTTAAAACACATTTCTACATGATTTTGGCTTAATTTAATGCAAAAAATAAAGCGTTTTCTCACTTTTTGTCCAGTATTTTCAATTGTGTCCCTCTGAAATCAGGGACATGGCTCCAGATCCGCTCGTCTTTGTAAAGTTTGGTCAAAGCGTTTGGTTCTGTCTGGACCAGTAACTCTCGCACAACCAGATACTTCACGTCCAAAACAAAAGTAAAACGACAGCAAAAAGCTTTACGTCTTTGTCAGCTCATTTATCTGAGGAGGAAATCATTCGTTTTCTAAAGCGGTCAAACTGTCGTGCAGCTAAATAAACACACAACTGAGCTTTAGTTTTATTTTTTTATTATTATCTTTTATTTTCACTTCGGAAAAAATACAGGATAACATACTTTTTATTTAGTTTTTGCATAAATCAAGCATGCATATAGATTATACAACATAACAGATTATAAAATAAAACTAAACAAAATAAAACCAGACCAACAGGAAAGAACAGTGAACAAGAGGATTCATCGTCGTATTTATATATTTACCATATTTTCCAAGTCGCACCAGTCAAAAAATGCAGAATGAACAAGAAAAAAACACCCGAACCATGAAAAAAGTGCAATTTATAGTCCAAAAAAAATACAGTACTGACATTAAGAAATATATACACACTTCACATTACAGAGTGGTTTAATTTTAACACTTGTGTGGGGAGTTCATTTGTTGAACTCCTGCTGGAAAATTATAAAAGAGCAAAACTTCTGCTGGTGTAAAGGTTCAGAGACTCAGACCAACACAGGTTTTATCTTCCTCTGTCATGGTTCTGAAAGCTCCTCTGACTTTTAGCCTCATTTACGTCATTTTACATTTCAATTAGGCTCGAGTTTGTGTTTTTAGACCAGTGTTTGTGCTGAGAATTGTCTTGAAACAGGAACTGAACGGGTACTTTGGAGTTTGAACTTCTAAAACTTTATGGTAACGGTACAGAAACTTAAAACATGATAACTTCCATCCATCCATCCATCTTCTTCCGCTTATCCGGGGCTGGGTCGCGGGGGCAGCAGTCTAAGCAGGGGCTCCCAAGCTTCCTTCTCCCCAGCCACTTCCTCCAGCTCCTCCGGACGGACCCCGAGGCGTTCCCAGGCCAGCCGAGAGACACAGTCCCTCCAGCGTGTCCTGGGTCTTCCCCGGGGCCTCCTACCGGTGGGACATGCCCGGAACACCTCCCGAGGGAGGCGTCCAGGAGGCATCCGGACCAGATGCCCGAGCCACCTCAGCTGGCTCCTCTCGACGTGGAGGAGCAGCGACTCTACTCCGAGCTCCTCCCGTGTGACCGAGCTCCTCACCCTATCTCTAAGGGAGCGCCCGGCCACTCTGCGGAGGAAACTCATTTCGGCCGCTTGTATCCGCGATCTCGTTCTTTCGGTCATTACAACATGATAACTTAATAACTAATAATCTGTGTATTTCCCAGCGGCTCAGACCAGTCGACTCTTCAGACACTTCCCAAAGAGCCTCCTCCACGCTCTGACCCAGGAGAACATCACCGGGAACTTCCACTTCTGGAGCCTGTCTCTTCAGGTGGGAATGTTTTTAATATAACAATAAAAATACTTCTGTAGCGCTTTTCTAGACACTCAAAAGATGTTTCACACAGTTCAAACAGATACAAAATGAGATGCAGTTATTTGTGTTTTGAACAGGAGTTTTTTGAGGATGGGGAGTGCGGATTTTATATATTTATTTGCAAAATCTCCCCTCAGAAAAGACGACAGTCCCTCTTTGAATAGAAATGGAGGCCTCAGACATTATCGGTCTCCCATCTACAACTCCACCCTCAAATCTAAAACAAAGAGAACAATAAGAGCAGCCAGGTCAGGGCCAGAGGTGTGAAAACTCTCATTATGGCCCTGAAGGATTCTGCTAAAATGAGCAAGGCAAAGGAGAAATTCTGGACAAACGTTTATTTACAAACCCTCCCTCCATGTTCTTCCTCTTATCCGGGGCCCGGGTCGTGGGGGCCACAGTCGTTAAGCAGGGACTCCCAGACTTCCCTCACCCCAGACACTTCCTCCGGCTCCTCCTGGACCCTGAGGTGTTCCCAGGCCCAGAGACAGAGTCCGTCCAGTGGGTCCTGGGTCTTCCCCGGGGCCTCCTCCTCCCGGTGGGACATGAACAACAGATGCTCCTCCCCTCAGCTGCTCCTGTAACTTCCTGGGTTCTTTTTTAAGACAATGTCGTCCAGTGTATTTACCTTGTTGACATGTTTCGGCTGCTGCTGCTGCATCTTCAGAACTGTCCCCGGTGTTGGTGGTGACGTGTCGTATTTCTGCTGTTGTTGCTTCCTGTGGCGTGGTCGGCCTCATGGAGCTGGCAGCAGCAGCCGAAACATGTCAACAAGGTAAAAACACCAGACTCCTTTCTCTTAAAAAAGAACCTAAGAAGTTAAAGTAATAATAAGACATAATGAACATCTTTGGCATCATCTGGCTCCTGTTGACGCTGCACCGAGGCTGGAGCGAGAGGTTATTAATAAACATTTGTCAAATTTGTTTGTTTGCCAAGTTGAATTTCTCCTTTCCCCTCAAAAAAGTCACATTATATATTATTCTGATATCTTGTTTTGTTTTAGTTCAATTTTTTATTCACGCAAATAGATTATTACATTTACATACTTACAGTTTAAAGGTGCACTGCGTAATATTTCCCGGTCAATCACCTGCTTATGTGGAAACGTTACGGCTCTATCTGAAATGTTCCACAGTACAGGATGAAACTTATCATCTGCATGGAGACAGGCAGAGTTACAGGTCAGATCTGTGGAGGGACAACGAAGCGCACGATAAAAATTATATAATTTTGAAGATATTTTGGAGTAAAATAGTGGCTTTGCTGAGTTTCAAACATCCTATAGGCCAATATGTCATAAAGTCATCATGAAAAAACAAGTTAAAATGGACATTTCTATTGTAATACATTGAGTTCTTGCATCTAGTCACTGATAGAAATGATCTGGTTCAACATTTGTGGATATTTCTTATGATAATACAATATAATAAGTGGGGAAAACTGGCACGTGCTTCTATATGACAGCTTCACAAAAAAACAACGACAGGAAAATAGTGCAAATAGTAGTTTAGTAATAGTAGAAAATCAGTCGTGCACCTTTACGTTGTGTTGTAAACAAGCGTAAGACCCAAACACGTGTCATTTTTTACAGAATTACAGCAGAAATGCAAATCTCAAGAGGTTCTACAAGGTCCTGTCCACCAACACAGACGGGAAGGTGGAGTTCATCTCCACTATGGAAGGTAAGACTCCACTTTTATTATTAGACCAGCTCTAAAACACAACTGAGAGCTCTGAAGTAAGAACATTTAGCATTTTAAATACGTCTGGACAACAGGACAAAGCTTTTTGAGTGAGAAATGTCTGAAATATATCAAAAAATATATATATATTTGAACGACTGAGGGTTTCCGGTTAAGGTTACGGTGCTGCTAAAACAGTCCTGTCCACTAGATGGCAGCAGCGCAGTGAAAACAGATTAAAGTCTTGTTATAACAACATTACCTCATCAAAAAGAGTCTCCAGAGTTGTGTTTGTTTCATTCGCACATGTTTGATGTCCACATCTCCAAAGCTCAACGTCCAAACGCTCTGTTCCACCCTGTGATGTCATGAAGCTGTGGTTTTCAAGTTAGTAACAGCTGCTTTTGTCTTTTGTACAGTAGAGATCAGTGATTCCAAGACTGAAATGATCTAAATGATTCTTACCTTACCTAAATGATTCTAGTGAAGGTGCACTTCCTGTATTACCACATGACATCACAAGGTGGAACAGAGTGTTTTCTCAGCCTAAATATGCAGGTTTTGTGTCTTAAACAAACCACAACTTGAGGAACATTTTGATTAGAAAACAGCGAAAAATGGGCCCTTTAACACAATCAAATGAAACAGAAAACGCACTCAAAAGAAAGAGGAATTTAACCGTGAAAAAAAAAAAAGCACAATCAGACGGCCGACGTCCAAAAGCTTTTTTTTTCTTACTTTTAAATGAGGTTTCAGCAGTGGCGAAGTTGGCCATTTGGGGGCCTTAGACAGGCTTGAGTTGGGGCCCTCACTATAATGCACTGATTTTTGTTTTTTAATATTTATTGTCTGTTTTTTCCTGCTGTTCATGAGACGCACACATCGTTATTTGAATTAGGGTGGACTGGAAAATTGTCTTATTAGTCTACTAGACCAGAGCAGAAAGTAGCGCTGGTATTGATTCAAATTCCAAGAATCGATTCGATTCTCAAGATTCAGAATCGATTATCACGATCCGAGGCGATCTGGATTGGGGTTTGTGTTATTAGAACCATTTCTGAGCTGTTTCCTGGGCTGTTCAGTGGTTCCTGAGGTTGGTTGTGTTTCCCTGTTCTTCACCTCCATTTGGCCTCAGATCTCTTTGCTTCTGTCAGGAGCATCTTTGTCTTTATCGTTTCTGAACCCAAAATGGAGCCAGACGGAGCTTTGAGTGTTTCTGTGTCTTCAGAGTCGGGACTTGGCTCACGCTGCCGCTCGTGTCCGACGCCGTGTTCATAGTTTTGATACAGTCTGACCAACGAGTGGGGTTAAAGTTCACCAGGGGAAATGTGTTAAAAAATAAATCGATCTTTGGATGTACAAATCGAGCTTAAGGAATTAATATGCAAATCAATTCAGAATCGGAAAATAGATTTTTTTCAACACAGCTCTAGCTGAAAGTAGTTTTATTTTTTTGCTCGTACATTTATGTTTTTGTTTCCATCCTTTATGTATCACATGATGACACCGTGATTATGTTCCTAAGTCCTTTTCGGACATTAGTAAAATCTGCATCACATTTATTTTTATACGCCCGTATAAAAAGACGGGACATATTATGTTATGGCGCTGTCCGTCCGTCTGTCCGTCTGTCCGTCCGTCTGTCCGTCTGTCCGTCCGTCTGTCCGTCCGTCTGTCCGTCCGTCTGTCCGTCCGTCTGTCCGTCCGTCTGTCCGTCCGTCTGTGGACACTTCAAAGCTTTGAAGTCTTTGAAGCCTTGTCCGCGCTCTAGCTCGACAACCGTCTCACCTAGGAATGTCAAACTTCATGGCTGGACACCCCATGGGTCAAGGATGTTCCCTATTGATTTCAAGGTCACAGGGTCAAAGGTCAAGGTCACGGCCCGACCCTTTGCGAAAACCTTGTCAGTATTGGAATCTTCCAAACTGCACCAACAATTCATCTTTAACTAGGTTTGACAAATTCTAACTTAATTCTATATACAATAATTCAAAGTACGGGCGTATTTTGCCCCGCTGGAGGAGCTCTTGTTTGAACTAATCTATTAACTATTAAGCTTTTTAGCAAATAGTAACACAATAAGACATAACCAGTTTAGTACCAATTTCATTTAATACGCCAAACATTTTCTAATACATGTACACAAAATGATTTAAACTCAAATTATCGTGCAAGTCCCAAGTTTATAAAATCACATCTTTTATTAATCACTATAAAAACAGGAAGTCCCATTTGAGGCGAGTCCGTGTGATGCAGTTAGGCACAAAATAGTGTGCTTCGGGCCCCCGAAGTGTCATAGTGTAACTGTTTCGATAATAACTCTAATAAGTGTTGTGAGCAAGAGCAGAGTTTGCTCTTTCTGTGAACTCGAGTCAGCCCCACTAACTCTGATGTCAAAGTGCCCTGTGACTTCAAAGCCTTTGACTTTAGGCTTTGACCTGTTCCAGTGGAAGTTACCATGGCAACCACATGGCATCACAACATTCTATTGGCCAATAATAATAGAACCAGAACTAAAACCAGGACTAAAACCAGGACTAAACCAGAACTAAAATCAGGACTAAAACCAGGACTAAAACCAGGACTAAACCAGAACTAAAACCAGGACTAAACCAGAACTAAAACCAGGACTAAACCAGAACTAAAATCAGGACTAAAACCAGGTCTAAACCAGAACTAAAACCGGGACTAAACCAGGTCAAAACCAGGTCAAAACCAGGTCTAAACAACGTCAAAACCAGGTCAAAACCAGGTCTAAACCAGGTCTAAACCAGGTCTAAACCAGGTCTAAACCAAGCCTAAACCATGTCAAAACCAGGTCAAAACCAGGTCTAAAACAGAACTAAACCAGGTCAAAAATAGGTCTAAACCAGGTCAAAACCAGGTCTAAACCAGGTCTAAACCAGGTCTAACCCAGGACTAAACCAGGTCTAAACCAGGTCTAAACCAGGTCTAAACCAGGACTAAACCAGGTCTAAACCAGGTCAAAACCACGTCTAAACCAAGTCTAAACCAGGTCTAAACCAGGTGTAACCTGCGTGATCTAAAGTACCACCCCCTCTTGCTGTGTCACCGAGCCAAATTACAATATTACCCAGAGTGCCTCTGGCGACTACCTGCCTTGACGCTCCCAGCTGCTGTTCACTGTGGCTGCCGTGCTGGTTGTGCTCCTCATTGATTGCTGCTAAAAAGACTTTCTACACCGCTTTCATACAAAGCATTCAACCCCTCCGCTCAGCGGTCAGGTTTTTCCCCCCACCCCTCTCTGTGATGGAAACCTCAGCTGTGAGTTCTGTGAGTTCATATATTGTCCATTTGGATTGTAGTCCATGCAAAGCCGAACAGTCAGTCGTTCAGACTGAGATTCAAAGTTTTTATACGCCCGTTCTAAGACGGGACGTATTATGGTATGGCGCTGTCCGTCCGTCCGTCTGTCCGTCCGTCCGTCCGTCTGTGGACACTTCAAAGCTTTGAAGTCTTTGAAGCTTTGTCCGCGCTCTAACTCGACAACCGTCGAGGATTGAAGAAAATGTCCTCGACATTGCATGCAGCTCGTCTATCACTGGATCTCAGTTCAGATTTGACAATATCACCATATGTCACTTTAACATCTCTCTCACTATTGGTTGGACGCCTTTGACCACAGAAAATACCCGGGAAAGCTCACTCTTCTGACTCCTTCTCCAAGAAAACACTGATCGGGACACTGCCTTCACCAGGTGCAAAGTTGTATACCAAATCCCTCTCTTCTGGTTCGATGAAGTCTTGTGTTGTGAGTAATGTGTCAGCTTGACCAGATATTAACTCTGTGTCATCTACCTCACTCCAGCTATCTTCATCTTCTTTTGTGGTAGCAGACGGAGTCTCTTCCGCTGTAACGACTTCTTTGCCAAAGCCTTTCTCTTTTGCAGTAGAAGATGGATTCCTTTTGTCATTAACAACTTCTTGATCAATGTCATGATCTTGTTTTTTATACACTAGTGATAGTGTATAAAAAAACAATCGACAACAACAAAACTGAACACTTTTTTGCAGTTAATAGATGCTTTGATTTAAATGAGTGCGCATCTACTCCTCAGTGGAATCGTCATGAGGAGGAGGGCGGGGCGGAGCAAAGTCGGCCATGTTGGGAAGGTCAAACACCACACAGCAGCTCAGGGCATAACGAGGGATCTCCATGTCCCGCACCCGAGTCCAAACTCCGGTCCTTGCATCAAAACATTCACAAGCACAATGAATGGTGTCCAGATAGCACCCGCCTACAACATATAGCTGATTGTCAACAACCTCGATGCCAAAGCTGCTGCGCTCGGTCCACATGTTGGGTAGGGGGCGCCACGTGTTGGTTGCGGGGTTATAGGCTTCAACAGTGTTCAAATAGGAACGTCCACTAAACCCACCAACAGCGTAGATTTCATTGGCATAGGCGATGACACTGAGCCCAGAGCGCATGGTGGACATATCCGCTATCATGGTCCACTGTTCGGTTAGTGGGTTGTAAGTCTCAGCTGATGCCAGGTGATGTTCACCAGTAAAACCTCCACAAATGTAGATCTTTCCATTGTACACTGTGCTGCTGGCATTGCTCCTCTGTTCGTTCATAGGTGAAATCATGGTCCACTGATTGGTCACTGGCAAGTACCTTTCGGCTGTCTTCAGCCTGTCCCATCCATCGCACCCGCCTATCGCGTAGATCAAACCATCCAGCAAAGTCACACTAATGAAGCTCCTACGTGAATGCATGGGTGCTATTTCTTGCCACGTGTGAATTGCCAGGTCGTACTTGCAGGTAGTGTTGAACCGGTAATTGGCGTCAAACCCTCCAATCACGTACACAGATCCATTAAGGAACACTGTGCCGTGATATTGTCTTGGAGTCCAGTCATCATTAGCCACACCCACCCAGCGATCGGTGCGGTTGTCATAGACTTGAATTGTGTTGGTACTTCTGTTTGGGCTATAGCCACCAATAACCATAAGCACCGCACTGGGCAGCCTTGGAGTGGCTAGACGAGTGGGGGGCAGGGAGGCATTGTACCTCCTAGCTCTTTCATCCAACATCACCTTTATGATCTTCGCCTCCACAATCTTCCAGTTATGAATGTAGTGGGACAGGTTATATCTAATCATGCACTGAGTGAAGTCATCAACAGGGATCAGACCCAGACGGACTTTTAGTAGGAGGTCGGCCAAGTAGTGGTTCCTTTCCTCAGGAGCATGTGCAATCCATCTGATGAGTGCCACTAACACGGTGGTCTCCTCCTTCACGTTCAGCCGATCATCATCAATGACTGAACACAGGTCTTCGCTGGAGAGCTGGAAGAACTCTTCAGAGCTGGTCACCACCTCTTCGAAATGCTTCAGGACGTATAAGAAGGCTTGTTTCCTCAGCTGGGGGTAGTAGTACTTGTTTGAGATACCCCATACAGTGATGCAGTTACTGGGGGACATTTGCTCCTTCATGACCTGACAGCAGACTTCGGTAATGCCGCTCACATCTAAGTAGTCAGCAGCTATAAAGAGCTCCTGGAGGTTTTCCTGGGTGATGTGCACCACCCCGGTGTAGCAGTAGTCCAGGATAATCTTCATGATATCAGCTGACACATTGGAGATCTCAAACCCCTGGCAGTCAGGGCTGGACCAGTTAGTGAAGAGGCTTTTAAAGTATGTGCTGCAGCTACACAGAACCAGTTTGTGTGCTGGGAATTGCACGCCGGCCACGTTGAGCAAAGCATCGCACAACTTCTGCTCCCTCCTCAATTCCTCCAACACAGTGTTCATGTTTGGTTTTGTATTTGAAAATGGATATCTTTGCACAGAGACATGTCTCTCGCTCTTGCTAACTGTGATCGTTTCCATCTCTGTCTTTTTATCTTCCATCTCTGTCCTTTTATGTTACGTGCCGTAGATCTGAACTCTCTTCTCAAATGTTCTGCTGCTGAAAGCGAGAACAACCCACATTCTCTGCTTCTTTGAGCTTTGACACATTAAAGCTTTGTAGTGTCTTTAAGTTCTGTTGCTGCGATCTGATTGGTGGAATTCCGATTCTAGAATGTGATGATGTCATACTCATACTCCTACTGCAAGAGCCAGATTTCCCTATTGATTATCCGTCCGTCTGTCTGTCTGTCCGTCTGTCTGTGGACACTTCAAAGCTTTGAAGTCTTTGAAGCTTTGTCTTCATGAAGAGGATTATAGAGAGAAGGAAAAAAGGACAGATATGATAGCTAGAAAGACAGCTAGAAGTGAGGAAGAGTACAGAGAGAAGGAGAAAGGCAGAGAGACAACCACTAGAAAGAGAGCTAGACTTGATGAAGAATACAGAGAGAAGGAGAAAGGCAGAGAGACAACCACTAGAAAGAGAGCTAGACTTGATGAAGAATACAGAGAGAAGGAGAAAGGCAGAGAGACAACCACTAGAAAGAGAGCTAGACTTGATGAAGAATACAGAGAGAAGGAGAAAGGCAGAGAGACGACCACTAGAAAGAGAGCTAGGTCAAAGTACGGGCGTATTTTGCCCCACTGGCGGAGCTCTTGTTGTTTATTGTTATAGTTAAGAAGCATTTGTTTTTTGTTACATTATATGTTTGCATGTTCTGTGCATTGCTATCTGAATAAACATTCATTCATTCATTCATGTTCACATCAGGGTAAAGCTCACAAGTCCATTCTAACATGAACGGGGGAATGGCCTTGACAGTTACAGATATTATTTTGATGGTGTTTTCTTGTTTAGATGTAAACTACTCTTATTTAATGTCATATTGAGAGAAAATCTATTTGCTGTGAGGCCTCGGCCGTTAGTGGCACTGAGGGTAATTGGTTGGGGCCCCTCCGGTATCAGGGGGCCCTCCAGGATCGGGGGCCCTCAGCGGCTGCCCACTGTTCCCTAATAGTAGCGCCGCCTCTGCGTTTCTGCAAAAAGCCTTCGTCAGATCGTTTTTCTTGCTTTGGATTACAATGAAATGAATACGGTTGGTTTAATAGAACGTCCTCCTGCTCCTTTTCCAGAAATTTTCATTGTTTTGAAGATGTTATGTATGTACATAAACCCAAAATAAGCTGAATGAAGCGATTAAAATCCTAAAATATTTGCTGTGCTTGTGTGTTGTGGTGGGCAGCGTACCGTTACCCCTTCTACGCCGTGCAGTGGCACCCAGAGAAGAGCCCCTTCGAGTGGCTCGACAAACCGGGCATGGTCCACTCCAGCTCGGCCGTTCAGACGTCCTTCTACACCGCCAGCTTCTTTGTCTCTGAAGGTAAGACGGAGTTCTGTGGAAACGAGCTCCCACCGCCATAGTGACGTCTGTCGATTCAGGCTCCCCCGACGAAATAAGCTCCTCACGCTTTTCCGTTTACTGTCGTCTAGATCCAATAAATGAACCTCCCCAGTTTTACTCCATATTTCTCTGGATCAGACACAGCAGGTTTGATGCTGTTTGCACACGAGGATCACACTTTACACCTGAGTTATGTCACATTTACTCATTTATATGAATCTGTGCAAAGGGAGCTCATTTCGACAGGCCAATATCGTCTATCAAATAAAGGCCGCCCCACACAACAGGAGAATTTGCCCAATTTTGGCTGCGTTTTCTTCTCCCCGTGACCCGACTTTTTGTCTCCGTGTGCGATTTTGAAGCCGCTGCTCCTCATGTGTGGAGTCAGTGTCAGATCAGAACCACCGAACATCAACAACGCGACGGAAACAGACGATAAAACAGAGTCAGGGGCAGAGGAGCGACGGACACAGAGACTCAGGATAGAGCGAAAATAAAGACTTTATTCCTCACCTAATGTAAAGTGGAACATTTAAAGTGCAGCGTCTGATCCACATTATCCAGAGAAATTGTCCTCCACAAATAGCAACATCCAGTCCACAAAACCACAATATTAATCCAGTTTGAGGTGTTCTTTAAAAGTAAAAAAGGTGAAAGTTTTTCCTCGCATGTGTTTGTTTACGTCCACAGAGTAAAGCTGCAGATCAGCCACAGTGACTCTACTTCCTGTGGACTTTATCTCCTCTTTTCTGCTTTAAAAATCCTGTATCTGAAGTATTGCTCCACATTTCACAAATAATAATCCCACAGTTTGTCTGAACTGGAAGTGCAGAGTCTGATCTTTGAACACTTCAGAGTCTCAGAGCGACTGGTTTTACTGTAGACAGGAAACAGCTGAGGCCATCACAGCCTCACAGCTTGAGATCCTGTGCTCCTCACACAGATCCTGTTGCATCTGGGAGATCAGAGGTTTTTAGTCTCATCAGTTTCTCCTTGTGTTTGTGCTTTTTTCACACGTTTAAAAATTGTTAAGACTAAAAAAATCCTGTAGTGTTTAGCGGCCTGTAGACTCCCACTATATCCTCCTGAGACCCGCCCCATTCATTTGTGTCGACACAGTCGACATTGAGTTTAACAGTTTCTTTCAAGTGTTTTGTGATAATGAGAGGATGAGGTTCCTCGGCCTAAACAGGACTGGGGGATTATAGGCCACTATCAGGTCCAGGATTAAAAAAATAACACAGTAGGAGTTAGTTTATGGCTGCACTATGATAAAAAAATAAAAAATAAAAAGGGAGTCTGAAAACGTTTTGTTTTTGTTTCGTATTTAACACCAAATTGTCCCCGGTGTCCATCACAGAGGACATGTTACTAATTATAAATACAAATTAAAAAAATCTAAATGCTAAGGAGTTCATTTACCTCCAAATAGACAGGAAATCACAAAAAATATATATATTGCGATACACTTTTTTCTTCAGGTCCCGGGAGGATATAAGACAAAGAAACAACTGGAAACACTGAAATCTTAATATATTAAATCTATAATATTTAACACTAATATCACAGGCTGCAGTGTGAACTTCCTATTATAATGTACTGATATTTTATTTATACAAGATCTTACGTTAAGTTACGTTTTCTACACAAGATAAAATACGATGTAATGGAAATGAGAATAAAATCAAATATTAAATCCAAACTATTCAATCATCTAATGTAGGTTTTCAACTCGCACAAGTCGATGTTTAACTGGTCAAAACATTCCAAACTGTCCCTTTAAATGCTGCTTTACGACGACAGAAGTCTTTCTAAGGGATTTTTCTGTAAATAAGCCGTACATACGTCTCGTTTTTCTGTCTTTTTCAGCGAGGAAGAACCAGCACAAGTTTCCCAGTGAGCAGGAGGAGCAGAAGGCGCTCATCTACAACTATGTCCCCTCTTTCAAATCAGATAAGACCTTCTACTTTGTGCAGATCTACTACTTCGACTAATACGAGCCGTGGATCACAAGAAAATACACATTACACTCACCAAAATGTTATATGCAATACGTTTCTGTTTTTCTACGTTGGGCGCCCATATTCACCTATTTTTCTTAATCTGCTTTGATTTTAAACGGTTTGCAGTCGTCCAAAATTATTCCTCGTTTACTTTGTGCATTCCAAGATCCCTGTTTTGTTCACTGCAATGAGTTTTATGAGTGTTTTTTGTAACTTTCAGAGGCCAATAACAGACAGATAACGGCAAACAGCATGCTAACTGCACACTTCCTGATTATCGGACGCAGGGGAGTTTTAAAACATCAGGTACAGGGCGTTCAGTGTGGAAATTCTGTATCGTTTTCAGACAGGAGAATGTGTGCGCTCTGTTTCATCAGCATAATAAAAGAACCTCATCATGCTGCACTGTAAACCCGAATGTTCAGAGTCATTAAATCGATGACGTTCATACGCTCAAAGTTTAAGAGATAGTCTGACTAACTTAATTATGTCAAGTTGCTGTAACATGTTCTTCTTTTTGAGTCATTTTAACAAATATTTTCAGATTAAAGTGAAATATTGTGGGTATAATTGAGCAGAACTTAAAAACAGAGGAATTATTTTTAACTACCGTATTTTTCGGACTATAAGTCACACTTTTTTCGTGGTTTGGGTGTTTCCTGTGACTTATATTTAAAATATATATTTTCACATCGAAACAGGAAATCGGCTTTACTGGAAAATGTAAACATGGGCGAGGTACAAACCAGAGACACAGACTGAATATATTAAAAGTCTTTTATTGCATCGAGGGACGACAGTGCGTTTGAGCGGCGAGATATAATTTCACATGTTGGTTATTTTCACACTGACGCTCTGCAGCAGCTCAGACCTGTTTGCTCAGTTAAATCCAGCTGGAGACTTTTGTCCAGTGAATAATCCACTGAATCTGGTCCTTTAGTCGACAGAAGCATCAGCACCAGCTGTTTTTATCACTATCTGCAAATGAGACATGAGGATTTAAGTTTAGTTCCTGTAAAACCTAAAGAAATGTGCCAAAGCTGCATTAAACACATTATTACTCAGTGTTTATACTGAGCGGAGTAAAGGAAACATCTGTAGAGCGGAGGAAGAGAGGAACAATCGAGCAGCAGAAAGAAAGTTTGGAGTGAGCGAGAAACTTGTGTTTGATGAAGAAAAGTGGAGGAAACTCAAACTGTAATGAACAAAACACAAAAGCTCATCGTAGCTAAAAGCTGGATTTATCTGGAGTTGGTGGAGTTACTCAGAAGTGACACTGAGGATGAAGAATTCAGTGGGTTTAGTGATTTGGAGCGAGATAGAGAGGTTCTGTTGTTTCTGCTCTAGTTTTGTGAATAACTGTTCATATGTGATGTGAATAAACCAGACACATGTTCAGCCTGTTCTTCTCTGTTCTGTTGGTATTTCTATAATTCGCCTGTAAGAGGAAATGTCTGTTCCTGGAGTCTGATTTAACAAATAAATTTCCCCCAAAAATGAGACTTATACATGTTTTTTCTTCTTCATTGTGCATTTTTTGGCTGGTGCGACTTATACTCCGGAGCGACTTATAGTTCGGAAAATACACTAACTGATGAAATGTATCACCGGCACTGTAAATATGATGAATTGTATTGTTTTATGCCTTTTGTTCATTCCAACCTTCTTCTTTGTTCCAAACATTGTCTGTAATGTTGTTTGTCTCAGGGACTGAAGATGGAAAGAAGTTTGGTACAAAGCACCTTTTAATTTTTGTGATTAATGCTCCTGTACATTGTCAAATAAATCAAATAAACTAAATTAAGTTACAACTCAGTAGAATTAAGTCATTAAAAGTCCTATTGTTTCAAATAGGGATGATGTAAAAATAAACTTCCTTCATGTAGCTGTAACCAAGACGGGCAGAGCAGACGACTCGAGGCAGGATCGGCGTTTAGGATTTCAGTTTCTTTATTCTCCCATTCTCCAAAATAAAGTGCACAGGTGTAAAACGTGCAGTGCAAAAAAGGTGCACGGGAGGACAAGAGCAACGGCTCAGAATGGTAAAGTGCAGGCGCCTTATATATTCCTGTTTAAAACCATTAAAACTCACAGGGATGTACAATTAACCTTTGTTCTTTAAAACTAAGTTAAAATCCTATAAAACAAAACTAAAATCAAATAAGCTAAACTAAATTAAGATACAATTTAGTAGATTAAAGTCATTAAAAACCTGTTATTTCCACTGTTTCAAATGGGATGATTTAAAAAAAAAAAAAAAAAAAAACTTCATTTAAACTTCATTAAACTTCAGTACATGTTAAAATACAATACAGTTTCCAAAGTCCTGTCATGTTAACTGCAAATATTCGAGTTGAGGTAAATGGGCACTTTTAATTCAGCTGTTTTTGAAAAGGTACAAGTACCAAAGCAATCCAACCTTTTAAGTTCTGGATGTTTTAAAGTGCAGATCTTGGACCCAAAAGCAGAACCGAAAGTCAGGACAGTTTTAAGAGATTTATTATACAGGTGTGTCTTGGAGCGGGGCAGGGAGTCTGGAGGAGCAGGAGTCACAAAACAGCCGGGCGAGCAGAGGTGGGAGATCCAGAGAGCAGAAAAACACCAAAATCACAGTTGGTCCAGGAAAAAGGCATCCAGATGTAAAAAAAAAAAACTTGATGAACTGGCAGGAGTGGAGGACAAACCGGGCAGATATGAACGTTATATAGACATTTTATTTGAACAAACAAGGAACAAAGAACAGATTCTGTCCATGAAGAATTTATCCACAACGATCAAGGGAAGAAAGACGAAAACTTAAAGGAAACAACGATGAGCATCAGAGAAACGAGTGAGCAGCACTAACGTTCTGGTCCTGGAGGAAACAGAAGGAACTTGTCCAGTCAGACTGATTCTAGAAATACAAGAGCTCCGCCAGCGGGGCAAAATACGATGAATAGTTGGTGCAGTTTGGAAGATTCCAATACTGGCGTTCTATGGCACATACCGGTAAGCACAATAAGGCAGTTCACTACCAATATAATAATAATAATAATAATAATAATTTTAATTTTATTTTTTTGTTTAAATTCCTATGGACATGTCCACTGAACACATCATAAATCATCTTTGTTTTGTACATAGCCACATAGAGATACATAGCCTACCAATATATTATCCAAGCAGATGTGAAGGGTGAGGTCACCCGACGATGATTTTGTGAAAACAATGTGCACTCTACCTTGACAACCTGTATAAAGTAGGAAGGTCAAACTGCACTAGGTAAACACCACAATGGCCTGGGAGTGTTCCTATTGACTTAGAGGTCAAACAATGTTAGACCTGCTGAAATGCAACATTAGGTTAGTGGATCAACATCTTGAAAACGTGTTGTTTAACACCAGACACAACAATACGGTGTGACTTACCACTTGCTGATCACCAGCCTAACCAAACCATCTTATGGTCAGAGTAACAGACTTCACGTGTTCCACTCAAAATTTGTTTTCTGGACATGTTTCTTATGAAGACAAGATCCAATGTGGACCCATAGTCTGTGGTGGGTCCATCAATAAGTTGCTTGTAGCCCAGTTCACATTCCTAGGCTACACGGTTGTCGAGCAAGGTTTTCGCAAAGGGTCGAGCCGTGACCTTGACCTTTGACCCTGTGACCTTGAAATCAATAGGGAACATCCTTGACTCATGGGGTGTCCAGCCATGAAGTCTGTGTAACGATGTACGCTAACTTAAATTTTGGGAAGCTAAAACATTAAGGCTGAGTTATACAATGGGATGCATGTGACTGACAGAAAATACCAGATTCGTTATGGGAGCTTGGGGAGAATGAAAACACACCAGAGACAGAAATAAGTTTAACTGAATATATTAAATAAATTGAGAAGGTACAGAGAAAACAAACAAAATAAATAATTGGAATGAATAGTGTGGCAAAAGACCACAAAAAAAACTTTAGCTCAAGTCTCTTTTTCAAGTTTTACATCAAAGATTTTTTGCTTTGATCAGTCCCAAGTCCATTTGTTGAGGTTTGTAACCCTCGGTTGAGTTTAAAATGGAAACGAAAATGTAAAGCTTCAACACAAGTAATCCATTTCAGGCAAAAAAATGTTCATCGCAGAATGATCCAAAAACCAAAATAATCCGAGTCCGGATAATAAGGGAGGGAAACAGAAAGACCCTACCAGTTCGTAGTTTGTTTTGTCTTAAGCTCGCCACCTCAGAACGAGGAATCAGAGTTCATGGTACACAAAAAACCTGACCTGTGACAAAGGTAAAAAAAAAAAAACAATAAATATCACAAGTCAGTTACTCAGTTACTTAGTCAGTTACATTTCATAGTATTATTATTCCTTTTATAAAGTAATCATTGCATTGTATTTGAATGAATGAATTAATCCAAATTCAAAACAAAAACAATAAAGTTCAGTTGCGCAACACTATATATATTTATAATCTCCATTACCAGCTAAACTACAAGACATGTAATGAATCAATTTCAATGGGTTTGTACCATTAGCATCAGTAAAAAGGAAAAAAAAAAAGAAATGTCGTTATAGACATAATTAAACAATGTCCGATACAGACCATGCATTATTTTAAACTGCTCTCTTGAGTTTCTAATCTCAAAACAAAACTCAACGTTCAGAGAAGTTGATCGCGGCAACCCGGAAGTTATTATTTTACTTAATTTAGCCGTTTTTGCGCTAGTTAGCAAGCTTTTAGCAAATTAATTATATAAAATAAACTCTTGGGTCACTCACCATTGAGTTTGAGAATTTTTTTAGGAGAATTCAGAGTACCGCGGGCGGTTCTGTGCAGCCTCTGCCACGCGCTACAGTCCACAGCCGGGAGCAGGAAGTGGAGACAGGAAGTGGCTCGGGGCTCTGTCATTTTTATCACATAGCGCCACTTGTGGCGGGTCCAATGGTATTGCAGTGGAGGAGGAGATATTTGCATGGGTTTTGGAGACGGGGGTTACATTTGACATTCCTAGGTGAGACGGTTGTCAAGTTAGAGCGCGGACAAGGTTTTCGCAAAGGGTCGGGCCGTGACCTTGACCTTTGACCCTGTGACCTTGAAATCAGTAGGGAACATCCTTGACCCATGGGGTCAAGGATGACACAAAGAAGACACAAAACATTTTACTTTGTTAACTTTGTCCATAAAATCTCTTCATATTGTGATTCTGTGTTGAGTTTTGTCCCTTGTGTCTTTGATCTATGGACTGGAGACAGAGTGTTACAGTATTTACTCCTTCAGTGAGAAGTTTTTAAAAAATAGTGCAGAAATTAAGACTTTAGTGTCAAAGTGATTGGAAAAAAACTGAACAAAACACACTATAAATAAATAAACAACAAGGCAGTGTAATGAACAGTTCAACAGTAAATTCAAAGGTGTTTTCTGCACCTGCTATAGTGTGTGTTCCAAAATAATGTACACATTTTGAGTATTTTTTGGCCATATATATGTATGGGGTCCCCTTGCTAACGGCTGTCTGGTCCCTGTATGACCGAAGCAGGAGCTGTGTTCGCATTGCTGGCAGTAAGCCTAGTATGAAAGTGGTGTGTGTGTGAGTGATGGAGGTGGTGGGAGGGGCCGATGGTGCAGACTCGCTTCAGTTTGCCCCAGGGCAGCTGTGGCTACAATAGTAGTTTACCACCACTGAGTGTGGAGTGAACGAATAATGAACTGTAAAGTGCTTTGGGTATCATGAAAGGCGTTATACAAATGCAATGATTAATTAATTAATTAATTAATTAATCAGTTAATTAAGTCAGACCTGTTCCTGGCCCTTTGTCACCCATTGCTGCACATTCTTGGGGTATTTTTGGCCACTTTAAATAGAAAATTCTGGAACATAAATTTAAATGAGAAATTCTGCAGTCATGTGACGTGTTCTAGAACACTGTCCATCTGGAACAGTTCTCATCACCATGGCAACGTGACACTGTGGTCAAAGGAATTCTGCACTTTGTGAGGCAAAGGGCACAAAGTGGTCAAAGGAAGTCTGCACTTTGTGAGGCAAAGGGCACAAAGTGGTCAAAGGAAGTCTGCACTTTGTGAGGCAAAGGGCACAAAGTGGTCAAAGGAAGTCTGCAAGTGGGGGTGTCCAGCCATGAAGTTTGAAGTGTGACATTCCTGGGTGAGACGGTTGTCGAGTTAGAGCGCGGACAAGAAATTGTCCACAGACAGACGGACAGACAGACGGACGGACAGCGCCAAACCATAATACGTCCCGTCTTACCTCGGGCGTATAAAAAATTGGGAGACTGGATAGGGGGATATTATTACGGACATGGTCAGTGAAATCTAATTGTTAGGTTAGCGGGAAGAACTTTTGGCTAACCGATATGCTAGCGTTAATGAATTTTAGCGTTAAGTTGCTGTGTTTGTCAGAGTTTGTTATCCCCTTCTCTTTTTGATTATCTGTGTTTTCAGAGTCGCAACGCAGGTCGGTCTTACATCGAACAACGGCTTATAAACTTGCAGCTACAAGAACAGCAACGAGAAGAGGCGGTAATGTGCGTAAACAAAGACCGCCAACTGCAGGCGAGTCTGCGGGACGAGGAGAGCTTCAAAAGGCGAAGGTGCATGCTGCAGGTACAGCAGGAGCACAAGGAAAGACAAATGGAAAGCGCTACTCTAAAGGTAAATTTAACTTTAATTTTGTCAGACGTGTTTGTGTGATATAGCAGAACAACATAATTAACTAACCTATAATGTAGGCCGAGGAAGAAAGAATAAATAGACAAATCCAGGCACAACAGGAGGAAAGAATTGCAAAAGAGCTTGCACGCATCAGTTATGAAAAGCAAAGAGATGAAAAAATTCGTCAGCATATTAAAGAGAACAGGTATTCTTACCGGACACGCACTAACAGTTTTGTTATGCTTAGTAGTAGTATTAATTAACAAATGTTATTCTTCTTTCTTACATTTAGCACGGAGCTCAGGGAACTTGAGTTAAAAATAAGGTCTGCGTACGTGAACAAGGGGAGAGCTGCACAAATTGCAGAGCAAGAAGCCATGAGACATGAGGCAATGGTATGCCCCATATTCTGTCAATTTTATCACTACAGCTTGAGGGACTTAAGACATAATATCAGCTGAGGTCCCTGTATTGTTTTTACTTGATACATAGTAAATGAATTTCTTCATATTCTTATTCTTAAGCGATCTGAAGCAGACTTTGCATGTAAGATGAAAAGGGAAGAAGAACAGGCTAAACTTGAGGAGCAAAAGCTGCAAACAAGACGGGACAAGGAGCTACTGCGTTATAAACGAGAGTTGGATGAGCAGCTCTTGGAGCAAGAGCACAAGAGACAAGAGGCTTATGAGGAGTTCCTCAAAGAAAAGCTTTTGGTTGACGAGATTATTAGGAAGATTTATGAGGAAAATCAGATGTAAGTATATATATATTTTAATAGCCTACATGTGCATGACAACATTGACTTTGTTTTTAGCCTACTATCAGTCATTATACTGCTTGACAAAGGAAACCTGCAGCAATTTGTAAATAACAATAGAGAACAACAGAATACACAATAGCTCATCTAACAGAACATCCTACATTTTATTGTACTGCTGACTTTCTATAAAACACAAGAGGATATGAATGCACCAATCTGAAGTTCCCAAAAATCTGTTGTCGTTTCTAAAATCCAAACAGTCATTAAAATGTAGAAGTCATGTGCAACCTAAAAGACGCATTTTCAAACAAATTTATAGGGAAAGACAGCGGAAGTTGGAGAAGGTCAAAGCCACTCAACAACACATTGAAGAGTTCAAGAGACAGCAGGCTGAATGCAGACGCATGGAGCAGGAGCAGATGGACGCTGAGAACAGGCAAATTCTGGAGTATGACAGGCGCCAGCAGCAGAAGGAGGCAAACCAAAAGGCCATGAATAAAGAACGGGAAGAAGCAAAGGAGAAACTTCACAAACTAGTACACAAGTTTTTATGTCCCCAAAAGTTATTCAAATAGCACTGTGAACTCTTTTTGGAACTTTGATCTGTGATCTTTTTTTAGTTGACTGAGAAAGTAGATGAAGAACGGCAGCAGCGGGAAGACATGGAGCGAGTGCGTGAAGAGCTTTACTTAGAGGAGCAGGAAGAGGCCAACAGATGGAGAGATATTGTAAGTTTAGCAGTTAAATGTGAGAAAGGTTTTTTCATTATTCTGACTCTGCCATAATTGTATCTAACAGGAGGAAATGGAGAAGAAGATCCGTGAGCGGCTGATGTTGCAGCAGACTTGTCAACAGCAAATGGCTTTCAAAGAACTGCAAAGGCAAGCAGAGAGAGAAGAAGAAGAAGCTTTCAGAAAAATGATGCTGGCCAAGTTTGCAGAGGATGATAGAATAGAGCAGATGAACGCCCAGAAACGACGTATGAGACAGCTGGAACATAAACGTGAGGTGGAGAAACTCATAGAGGAGCGCAGACGGCAGCATGAGGCTGATAAGGTACAACAGAAAGATGCATACACATTTTGTATTGATACTGTTACACAAAACACTAAAGTATCAATGCATAAATAAGATGAGAAACTAAGAAGTTCTGTTTTGACTTTTTTAGGCGCTTGCAGCAAAAGAAAAGGCCCTTGAGGAAGAGAGGGAGGCATTGCGCATGAAAATCATTGAAGAAGAGCGACAAAAACTCCTTAAACGACATGCAAAACAACTACTTGGTTTTCTACCTAAGGTATTAACAACTTCATCATTTTACGTTATTACAATATTTGTAATAATTTTTACAATATTTGTAATAATTTGTCATTTCCAGGGCTTGCTTCGTGTTGATGACCTAGAGCATTTAGATGAAGACGTCAGGAAAAACTTTCAAACCCGGCAGGCTGATATCTTTTCTGAAGATGGATGGGAGGATAATGACTAAGGCCTTATTTCCACTAGAGGGCAGTGAAGAGCTGTAGTAAACAAAAGACCTTTATCCAGTGCTCCATAGAGTCTGAAATATTTTATTATTTATAACAAAACAGGTTTATTATTTAACAAAAAAACGTTCTTACTGCAATTCAGTGAAACGTGATTTAATACAGCAAGTTTAACTCTACTCTTTTACTCTATTAAATACATTATGACTCTCCCCAGTCAAGCGCTTTCATGAATTCTTCTTCCGTGAAGGACAAAAGCTTGGCAGCCTCAAAATGCATCTTTTTAGGAGAGAAAAGAGGAAATTGTATAAATGTTCAATGTTTTTAGTTACAGTTGAGAAACTGACCTTCTGTCGTTTGAGAATATCAATTAGTTTGAGTTGTTTCTTGAAGCCCACAATGAGTTCTGCCTTCTGTTTTTTTAGGTGTTTGTTTTCTGCAAGCAGGCTTACTTTGCTTTGGTGTTCTTTGTCTGTTTTGTCCTATTCAAACAACATAATGTAAGAATAAAATGTACAAAGCCTGAAAGTCTGTGATTACAATCGATAACATTTTATGAATTGTCTTTAATCACTGGCATTCACTTTTGTAACTAAGCCATTCACTTTATATAGATTTTATACAATCAACTATGTTGTAATTTACTGGTTTCATGTCTGTGGATGTCCCTGGATTTTCTTACATTTGTAATAAATGCAGAAGCATTGTTATTTTCTTTATTTAGTGGACAGAGAACACTTTACTGGTCATTCATTCAATACAAATGAAGGTTTTAACAACTATAAATGCTTAGATTACCTTGTTCATCTGTCTCATCATGTTGAGTTCACTCTTAAGTTTTTGGGATTCCTCCATGGCTCTACTGAGGCGAGTCTCAACAGTGTTATGAAGAGCTGCAGCCTGTTTGCTGGATCTATTAAGGCTTTCAATTTCCTATAAGCATATAGATTTATTTAGCACAATATACATGTACCTTTATTGTGTCTTTCTAACTGGAGCACAAACCTTATTCAACTGGGCTACATGTAACTGAAGTCCTTCACACTTTTTGGCAGATGTCTCGAACAGAGTTTTGTGTTTCTCACTTTGTGTCTGTAGGATGCTTTCTGACTTCTGTAGCCGAGCTCGGTCCTCCTCAAGCTCTTTTATTTTGGCATTGAGTCTAATATTTTCATCATCCTTCCAAAAAACAGGGATTGTTTGTTTATAGTTTAATCAGATTAAACACTATTGTTTGTATATGAAGCTGTGTGCACCTTCTTGTAATATTCACTGGTTAGATGATCCAATTCTTCTTCCATAATCCGTAGATTTGCCTTCAACACTCGTGTATGAGCATCTGAAACGTCTACGAACAAAACACAAATAATCCTGACATAAAACATACGGACAAACACATTCACTACATATGACACGTAGTGAATGGACTGTTTTGGATGTGCCAATGGGAAAAATTACACTGTAAAATCTTTAGTAACAAACATACCGGGTGCCACTGCATCTGCAGAAAAAGGTGTCTCTACCTTCACACAGTGTTCTTCATCCATCTTTTGCTCCATGTTTTGTATTGTCTTTGACAAAAATGTGTCGGCTGCTTCTTCCAATGGAACCAAATAATTTTCAGATGACACATCTGGGTTTCTGAAATAAAGAAATAACAAGAGCTCCGCCAGCGGGGCAAAATACGCCTGTACGTTTATGTGACCTGAAGACAAAGCTTCAAACACTTCAAAGCTTTGACGTTTAAAGGTCAAAGGTGACACACAGTTCCAGCTGCAGCGGTTGCTAGGCAACGGGAGAGAGAAGATTCCAGTTGTTTATTTTCCTGTGTCATTTCAACAGATGTGTTTTGTAAGTCCTCATCATGTCTGTCCTGTTCAAACAAATCATTGAACTCTAGCATCTCCTTTTCTGCACTCAGCTTCTTGACTTCATCCTGAGAACTTTTCAGTTCTTCCTCTAGTTACTTTTATCCGAGTGATTCTAGTGAAGGTGTGTGGAGTTTGAACACAGTGTTTTGACCAACTATCTGCAATGTGGACGAATTTATTCTGCTGTAGTCATCCATGATCTGTGAATAAAAACTACCTACTTGACCTTTGACCCTGTGACCTTGAAATCAATAGGGAACCCTCTTGACCCATGGGGTGTCCAGCCATGAAGTTTGACATTCCTGGGTGAGACGGTTGTCGAGTTAGAGCGCGGACAAGAAACTGTCGACAGACAGACGGACGGACGGACGGACAGCGCCAAACCATAATACGTCCCGTCTTACAACGGGCGTATAAAAAACCTGAAGTCACATAAAATTGATACCACTGACCTACAGCATGGATCGATACAAAAATATACAATAAAATACACAAATACAGTATACCTTATATATATATCGGCCCCACATGTTTTGCCTCTTCATGAAGACAAAGCTTCAAAGACTTCAAAGCTTTGAAGTGTCCACAGACGGACAGACGGACAGACGGACGGCGCCAAACCATAATACGTCCCGTCTTACAACGGGCGTATAAAAAAAGAGGGAACTACATAGAACATGACCCTTTTATTTCAGTGTGGATTATGTAACAAAATAACTGCATTTTGTCAAGACATTTAAAATGGAAAAGTTTGTATTTCTATAACTTTAATATAAATACTCATGTATAAATATACCATGACTTTTAAAGTACAATTTCATTTACAATTAAAGTCAAAATCTAAGCTATATTTGGTACTTTGGTTTAAAGACTTGAAATGACTTGAATCTCAAAGGAGACGACATGGACTTGACTTGGACTTATGGACCAGACACTCGAGACTCGACTTGGACTTGCCTGTATTTGACTTGGGACTTGACTCGGACTTGAGGTCAAACACTTGGGACTTGAGACTCGCAAGACAACGACTTGGTCCCACCTCTGCTAATCCCTATTTCAGACAAATATTATATTAAACACATGGATGTCATGTTATTTTACCTGAAGTGTAATGATCTATTACAATGGTTTGCTTTTACAGCACAGGTGCTTTGCTGCAAAAAGTTTATGGTTTATTCATGGTTAAGTGTTTAAAATGTAAACTTCTTTTTTAATATGCTTTTGTAGATATATTGTTTACAGCCCATGATCATAAGCTGCACTGTAAAGCTGTATTTGATATTGTATGTATGCACTGATAGAAATGATAATTGTTAAAGTTAATGTTAAAGTGTAATATTATGGCCATAATAAGCTACAAATATGAGCTCTACAGTAATAGTGCTGTTCTCCTCTGGCTAGGTTTCTTTGAGTGGATCTTGGAGCTGGATTTCTCCCTGACGATGAGGCTTCTGTCTGAACTGAACCGAACGGAAGTTGGTTTTCTGAGAGGACAGGCTCCTCTCCCAGCACCACGGACGATGGGAGTGCGGTAGGACAGCACCACACTGCAACAGCGGGTTTTGACTTGACTTCAAAACAAACTAAACCTTATAAAAGTGGTATAAATACATCTCAGTATTATTTAGTATGACATCATCACATTCTAGTATGGGAATTCCACCAATCAGACCTGGTTTAGACCTGGTTTAGTCCTGGTTTAGACCTGGTTTAGACCTGGTTTAGTTCTGGTTTAGACCTGGTTTAGTTCTGGTTTAGACCTGGTTTAGTCCTGGTTTAGACCTGGTTTAGTCCTTGTTTAGACCTGGTTTAGACCTGGTTTAGACCTGGTTTAGACCTGGTTTAGTCCTGGTTTAGTCTTGGTTTAGACCTTGTTTAGTCCTTGTTTAGTCCTGGTTTAGACCTGGTTTAGTCCTAGTTTAGACCTGTTTTAGATCTGGTTTAGTCCTGGTTTAGTCTTGGTTTAGTCCTGGTTTAGACCTTGTTTAGTCCTGGTTTAGACCTGGTTTAGACCTGGGTTAGTCCTGGTTTAGACCTGGTTTAGTCCTGGTTTAGACCTGGTTTAGACCTGTTTTAGTCCTGGTTTAGACCTGGTTTAGACCTGGTTTAGTCCTGGTTTAGTCCTGGTTTAGAACTGGTTTAGTCCTGCTTTAGTCCTGGTTTAGACCTGGTTTAGTCCTGGTTTAGATCTGGTTTAGACCTGGTTTAGACCTGCTTTAGACCTGGTTTAGACCTGGTTCAGTCCTGGTTTAGTCCTGGTTTAGACCTGGTCTAATTTAGCTGGTTTAGTCTTGGTTTAGACCTGGTTTATTCCTGGTTTAGTCCTGGTCTAGTTTAGCTGGTTTAGTCTTGGTTTAGACCTGTTTTAGTCCTGGTTTAGACCTGGTTTAGTCCTGGTTTAAATCTGGTTTAGTCTTGGTTTAGTCCTGGTCTAGTTTAGCTGGTTTAGACCTGGTTTAGTCTTGGTTTAGACCTGGTTTAGTCTTGGTTTAGTCCTGGTCTAGTTTAGTTGGTTTAGTCTTGGTTTAGTCCTGGTTTAGTCCTGGTTAAGTCCTGTTTTAGACCTGGTTTAGTTCTGGTTTAGACCTGGTTTAGTTCTAGTTTAGACCTGATTTAGTCCTGGTTTAGTCCTGGTTAAGTCCTGGTTTAGCCATGTTTTAGACCTGGTTTAGCCCTGGTTTATTCCTGGTTTAGTCCTGGTTTAGTCCTGGTTTAGTCTTGGTTTAGACCTTGTTTAGTCCTTGTTTAGTCCTGGTTTAGACCTGGTTTAGTCCTAGTTTAGACCTGTTTTAGATCTGGTTTAGTCCTGGTTTAGTCTTGGTTTAGTCCTGGTTTAGACCTTGTTTAGTCCTGGTTTAGACCTGGTTTAGACCTGGTTTAGTCCTGGTTTAGACCTGGTTTAGTCCTGGTTTAGACCTGGTTTAGACCTGTTTTAGTCCTGGTTTAGACCTGGTTTAGACCTGGTTTAGTCCTGGTTTAGTCCTGGTTTAGACCTGGTTTAGTCCTGGTTTAGACCTGGTTTAGACCTGGTTTAGTCCTGGTTTAGACCTGGTTTAGTCCTGGTTTAGACCTAGTTTAGTCCTGGTTTAGACCTAGTTTAGTCCTGGTTTAGTCCTGGTTTAGACCTGGTCTAATTTAGCTGGTTTAGTCTTGGTTTAGACCTGGTTTATTCTTGGTTTAGTCCTGGTCTAGTTTAGCTGGTTTAGTCTTGGTTTAGACCTGTTTTAGTCCTGGTTTAGACCTGGTTTAGTCCTGGTTTAAATCTGGTTTAGTCTTGGTTTAGTCCTGGTCTAGTTTAGCTGGTTTAGACCTGGTTTAGTCTTGGTTTAGACCTGGTTTAGTCTTGGTTTAGTCCTGGTCTAGTTTAGTTGGTTTAGTCCTGGTTTAGACCTGGTTTAGTCCTGGTTTAGACCTGGTTTAGACCTGGTTTAGACCTGGTTTAGACCTGGTTTAGTCCTGGTTTAGTCCTAATTCTAACCCTCTCTCTTAAAGCTGCTAAACACTACAGGATTTTTTGGTTTTTAATGTTTAAACGTGCGACAAAAAGCACAAACACCACAGACACGAGGAGAAACTCGTGATGTCACTTCCTCTGTGCTCAGTTCAACCTCTGTGTCCACATTAGTTTTCCTGCTTTTCTTTGTTCTTCTGCCACTTCATTTCCACAAACTCCACTGGTGCACAGCTTTTTTTTACCACTTCGCTCTAAAAGTGTCTTTTGGCGGGAGTTAAAAACCAAGAAACATTTTCCAGGACTTTTCTCGGACACTCTCTGTTTGTGCTGCTGCCTCAGGCCAAAGATCCAGACAAATAAAATGAGGACAAACAGACTGAGAAACGGTTTTTATCCCAGAGCTTCACGTTTTTAAACACAGCTCAAATCTGAATGACTTTAACTTTCTTCATCTTTGAACGTCCTAACTTATGAGATGGATGTGTGTGTTTTTATTTATTCATTTATTTTTATCTGCACTGATGGATTGCACTTAATTTTGTTGCACTATGTGCAATAACAAATACAGTTATTATTATATTATTCTGAAGTAATGTTATTCTTACACTGCAAAAAAGGCCTATCAAAAAAGAAAAAAATAATACAAATTTTGAGGTAAAAATGCTCTATTTTAAGTGAAATTTTCTGCCAGTGCAGTAAGAAATTTTCACTTATCAAGTTTTCTTAAAACAAGACGAAATCTGAATCTTGTTCTAAGCAGAAAACACGAGTTTCAAGTATTTATGGCAAGATTTTTCCCCTTATTGGTTTGAGAAGGAAGTTAAAGAGGCTTAACCTGGACTGAGTTAATATAAAAAGTGCTTAGAATAAGTTGTAATATCGAGATAAGATAAATCAGGATGAATATCTTGAGACAAGTAAAAAAATCTCAAAAAAATCTTAAAATTTATCTTTTAAGATGAATCTGCTTAATTCAAGTCAGTTTAGCCAGAGCTCAGTTTAATCCTTGTTTGTCGTGTACTTAAGTGCAGTTTTTTGCTTTTCTCCCCACCTCTGCCTTCTGTGTTTGGAAAAGCAGCTGATTATCGGTCTGTTTTTAGAATAATAATCACAAAGGTTAAATAAATCTAACCCACAGTCTCGTCTGATGCGTTTTAAAGCTCATCGTACGCACTGTTTCCTCTGCCTCCCGCTCATCACGTCCTCCGCGCTCCTCGCGCCAGGCTGGAGCACGCCGCCTCTGCGCATGCCCAGAGCGTCCCTTCGCCCCGCTCTCATCAGCACCGCCAGCCCCGCGCCGCTCTCTCCGGATGGACGCGTAGATGGAGCAGCGATACGTGCGTCTCCCGGGCCCGCCACGATCCGCGCAGTCCCAGGTAAACCCGCCGCAGCGCACCGCCTCGGCCCCGCGCGTCCCCGTGTCCTCTCCGCGGGGGCTCTGTCGCTCCCTTTCCGCCTTGTTCGCGTGAGCGTGTGTACATGCTACGCCGCGGAACGAGCGTGTGCGTACGCGGCCGGCGTTTCAGGAGCTGCCTCGCGGGTTGGAGTCGCTAATGCGTAATTTTCGCGATATCGCATCTGGGTTTTCCGTGCGCGTTATCAGGCAACGCACGGGAGTCGTTAGTGTCAGTGGCTTATCGGTCCCGCTCGGGGCGATGGTATCTGGTGCGGGTGCGCGCGCGGGTGCGTGTGTGCTCGCGCGCGCGTGGAGGCAGATGGAGACAGTGTCGCGCGCGCTCACGGGAGGGTTCGGGCATTGGCGCATCGCAAGGTCAAGGTGGAGCACGTGACGGAGGAGAGGCGCGGGGTCAGGGGGAGACGGAAGTGGGTCAGTGGGTTTAGGACAACGGGGGAATAGGCCACACGAGTCCGTGCATCGGCCTGTGTGCGGACAAACTGAAATCTCCCTCATGTCTCCAAGGGTTCAAGCCGGAATATTCAACTTTTAGGCCAAAAAATAGACTCAAATTATGTTGTTTTTTTTTGTTATGTTTCCTGCACTGGAGAAACTGTGAGCAGACTTGCATCTCCACAAACCTGACTCGTATTTGGCCTTCCTCTTTTCATAGAAATGCTGTTACACTGGCATAAAACTATTTTTGTAGAATTTTCCCAAATGGTTTTACACGACAAAAAAGGATTTTCTAACATAGTTAAACTGACTTGAATTCAGCAGATTCATCTTTTAAGGTAAATTTTAAGATTTTTTTACTTAATAAGATCAGATTTTTTTTTACTTGTTTCAAGATATTCCATCCTGATTGATCTTATCTCAATATTACAACTTATTCTCAGCACTTTTTATATTAACTCAGTCCAGGTTAAGCCTCTTTAACTTCCTCCTCAAACCAATAAGGGGAAAAATGTTGCCGTAAATACTTGAAACTCGTGTTTTCTGCTTAGAACAAGATTCGTATTTCGCCTTGTTTTAAGAAAACTTGGTAAGTGAAAATTTCTTACTGCACTGGCAGAAAATTTCACTTAAAATAGGCATTTTTACATCAAAATAGGTGTTTTTTCCTTATTTTTTGATATGGCTTTTGAAACAAGTAAAAAAAAAAAGTAAAAAGTTCGGGGATGTTTTTTTAGTGTTTTCACACAAAAAAAATTCGCTCATATATAAACGGGATTAGAAACGACATCGACGATCGAGTCTTTTGGGCTTTGGCCTGTGCAGTGGGAAATCAGCAGAGGGAAGTGTGAGGTGCTTATAAAGATGTTTTCTAACGTTTCCAGACACTAATGAGTGAACCAGGCAGAGCGTTTGGTTTGTTAGACTCGTCATGTTGGAAGTTCAGAACTTGCCCCCATCACTACACTAGTTTGTTGCGTTGACAGACTCGGTGCCACAGTGAGATCTCCGCCGAGGAAACACTGGTCTGTGCCGTTTTTTGGCTCCTGACAGAATTCCACCTCCTCTAGAAACGGACTTTAGCTTCAGACGTGCCGGAGTTCAACTTTAAAACGCTCAACCAGTCGCCTCAGACTGTGGAACATTCAGACAAAGCACTAACATCTCGCCGCCTCGTACTGTTCACTGCTCAAGCTCTTCATAAGTACATTAGCAGAACCGGCGCTGATAATTAAGACGAGTATATTACGCCTGCTCTGCTGAACGAGTGACTGGGGATTATGATTACACGGTTAATCCCGCTCTGAATATTCAAACCGCTGTCGGAGAGGTGCTTTGATATGAGGTGTAATTATGTGGTACATGAACGACTCCCCGGTATCCATAATGTCTGAACAAAGGAGAGGCCGCGATCTGATTCAGGGCGTGTTCGAAACGTGCTTGGATTTCAAATGTTTTTTTTTTTTTTTCAGATATATTCAGACGCGCAGACACAGATCACAAGTTAAAATGTATAAAAGTCTGTTACTGCGTTCAGCGGCCACTGTTCGGAGCAGAGAGTGTGAAAAAAACATTCAGAAGTAAATATATAACTCTCTTTTTTTACCTGAGTTAAGCCTCCTGTTAGGATAAATAACTAGGCTTAGCTGTTCTGTATAACTGCTGCTATATTTCATTATTGTAAAGAGGTCGTGTGAAGATAAAGGCTCTGATCACAGCTGTGAGACTCATAGACTCACTGTGTGTCCAGACAAATGTTCGATATTCCGATCTATCTCACAGCAAACTAACTAAACAGGACAAGAACTACTGATAGGGCTGATGTCATGACTTGTTGGACAGAAAACACCCGGGTGGAGTCTGATTGGACTGTGTGACGAGCCCAGAGGCCCGTGCGCCAACGAAGAGGCGCTAAGTCTGAACCCCGGTCTCCTCCCACTATAGTTTGTGTATAAAAATCATTGTACAGGCGTAAATATTCAGTCTCTGCAGGGGGAACGTCGGCACAGACTCCTTGTACAAGTCTGGCTTTCTAATATTCGATTATAGTGAATTATCTGGACTTTATTTCTGTTCAAGTGTATTTTTGTCGAGCAGAAACGAACGCGCAAGGGAAAACCTGGTTTCCTTTACACCTCCATCATGAAATTTGTCGTCTGCATTTGAGGGAAATTCACGTTTTGGCTGCAGCAGCATCTCCACTGCTCTTCTCAGTGGCGCCTGTGTCTCAGTCAGAGCGCAGTTTGACAGGAGGACTGGTCAGGGAGTGTCAGCAGATCTGTGTCAGGAGAGGAAAAAGCCAGAAGCGTCCCTCCCTTCCTCCTCTCTGTGTCCCGCAGCATCACAGCAGCCTCCAGGGGGCGCCGGGTGAACACCACAGGAGCGGCCCCACTCTCACTCCGCTCCGGTGTTTCGGTTGGTAATGAAACGGTCTTTTCCCTCTAAATATTTCCTCTGGAAGGTCTCAAAGACACGTGCTGGCACATATGGTCTAAGCCTGCAGCATCTCGAATGTTGAAAGCTAACCTCATATACGAGAAAACGTTGTTGTTGTTGTTGTTGTTGTTGTTTACATCCGGCTTTTCCGCTCGTGCGCAGTGGCCGTTCGCTCGCTTGTGTTGACAGTTGTGTTGTGTTTGTCTGTCATCACATAACGCGTCTCATTTTGAAGTAAGTTTTGCGTTTCATTGTTTTAACGTGTTCATTGTTTTACACTTTCACGGGTTCTGCTGCTTCATTGTTTTTAGGCGTTTTCTCACATGTTTTTATGGTTTACTGAAATATAATTAAAAGCGTTTCATAAGCATCAAAAGCTTTTATTGACAATTACACTGAGTTCATGCAACAAGTGAATATTTGCAGCGCTGACCTTCTTTTTCAAGACCTCTGCAGTTCTCCCAATCAACTTCTGGACCAAATCCTGACTGACATTTTGAGTTTGTCAGAGTTTGTGGGGTTTTTTTTTTTGTCCACCCGCCTCTTGAGGATTGACCACAAGTTCTCAGTGGGATTAAGATCTGGGGAGTTTCGTGGCCATGGCCCTAAACTCTTTATGTTTTGTTGCCCGAGTCGTTTAGTTATTCCGTTTGCTTTAGGGAAAGGTCCATCCTGCCGGAAAAGGCTTTGTTCATCACCAAACTGCTCTGGGACGGTTGGGAGAAGCTGCTCTCGGAGGACGTTCTGGTACCAAAATTAATATTTGTGTCATTCTCAAAACTTTTGGCCACGACTGTACCTTGAAAAGTTAAAACTCGCCGATAAAGGCATCGATCTCCCCGACCTGTTTGCTCTGGGAGAGGCAGACTGACAGATGCACAGCGGCTCGTTGGCATGTGACTGTCCAACAATATTCCCCCCGACATGACATCTCGCGCTACATGATCCTGTTTGATGCTGTCTGTTAAAAAAATCTGTTTCATAATCTGTAGGATTGAATGAATAATGCGCCGTACGGCACTATGAGTATTGTAACATGGTAACATGGTTTATGGGTCAGTGACATGACGCTGTCCAGGTGCAGTTTCCTCAGTTAAAAAGGTTCAAATTTCATAATAATTCAGCACATTTCTGCAGCACCTCTGACCTCCAGGGAACCAAATCATTTTTTTTCAGAAATCCTGAGTTCTTCTGCATGTTTTTTGTCCTTAAAGTGTTCAAATGTCATGTGGTGCGACCGTGCATCATGTGGTGCCACTAATAACAGCAGGAATTCTGTGGCTGGAGTTTAATAACAGACAAAGTCGACTTGGGTGAACGGTTCTTTAGGCATTTTTCTTCATTTGATGCATTTTCCAGGGCAGTAGTTTGTTCATTAAACACAAACAGGCGACTGTCATATTGGAGCAAAAGAAAATATCAATATGCATTAAAAATCTAAAGAAACTCAACAGTTTGTTTCTCTACACTTCATATTAGTCACAACTTAGATTAATATAACAACCATGTTTTAGAAAATAAAACTCTTTTAGGGTTATTCTCGGTCGCACCACATGACATTTTACACTGAAAATGCTTCATGTAAATGTTAAACACAGATTTATGCTCCTGACACTGGAAATATGTGAAAAAGTTTGTTTTTTTAATATTTTAAACTTTGCCTGTTGAAAATCCTGATACGTCATTGACCCAGATACATCAACATATTCCTTATTAGCACTGAATAAACAGTTTTAGGCCTTTTTTAGCCTCACCAGTTGTAAATTCCTTCCCTCGTGTCTCCAGTTGTCGTTTTTCTTCTGCTGCTGAATTTCCGGGCCTCCTCTTCTCTCTCTGCAGTGATGCCAGTCCACCGAGGACCATGAACGGTGTGGAGCTGCAGGAGCTGGCCACTGTGGGCAGGGCAGCCGACAGAGGGGCCAGTCCGGGCCCCGTCCCACTGAGGTGCGGGGCCAGAGGCTTCCACAACGCCTCCTACTTGCAGGATGAGGAACTGCAGGAGATCAGCAACTGCGAACCCTCCACCTCCGCCCACAGTAACGCAAAGGTAAGAGCAAGAAGATGGAGGAGGATGCATTTTCTTCATAGGTTTACAGTGATCTTTTCTGATAAAGGACTAAAAATATTCTGTTGTAGCTCTGGTAATGTGATATGACAATAAAGGTGTGTGTTAGAGGTCCAAATTTTGATCCCATTAAACCTTCTCAGCATTTCCCCGGGGTTCACGGTATTAGAATAATTTAGTATCTGCACCTAAACCCTTCAGAAACAGAGTCGCAGCTTTTTATTTGAAGATGAGGCACAAGTTCTGATCAAACCAAACTTTGCAGCGCGTTCGATCGCATCAGCATCAGCGCACGAGCTGTTTTTATCAGCGCTTATACTGTATGCAAATGAGCTGTATGCAAATGAGCCATGAGGTTTGAAGTTTGGTTTGTGTAAAACGTAAACAAATGTGCCAAAGCTGCATTAAACACATTATTACTCAAAGTCTAGAATGAGCGGAGCAGTGGAAATGTAGAGCGGTGCAGAGGACCAATCACAGCCCTTATTGTCTGCGTCGTTTTGAGGCGTCGTTAGAAAGTTTGGGAGGTGCACGGCGGTCGGTGCGAACACTTTACCGTCTCCTCCGTGAAAGTCTGACTTCGCCCTCGTGCGGGAACTTTCTCCTCTTCAGCCTCGTCCCCTCTCGACTCTCGGCTTCAGTAAAACGTCTCCATCACAAACTTTTGGGCTCAACGTCACACACGAAGCGTCAGTCAGGTTTTTTTCTTCTTTCTCGCTGTGTGTGGATGGAAATCTCCGAGCGGAGCCACGTTTGAAGAGGAGAGAGAGCGGAGGGGAGAAAGTCCTGCTGTGGTTTTAGGTCCTGATGCAGATTTTTTAATGAAGGTGATGAAACTGATACTGATGCTGCTTTTGATACCGCAGGATACCGGATTACCGCCCAACCCTAGGTCCTATATTACACAGACTTTAGGAGTTCAGGAGTTGTGTTTTGTTAAATTGTTAAATCTCAGTGTTTGTTGACATGTAGGACAAACAGATGCATCATCAGACCATCTTACAGGTCAGATCTGTGGAGACTAAGTGACCCTATTCACATTGAGAATGCACGTAATAAACAGACATTTAAAGGGCCTATTTTATGATCTGTTATAATGTTGTTTCCTCATCAAAAACAGACCCACAGTAGTGTTTGGCTTCATTCACATGTTTAACACGCAAACCCTGCATATTTAAGCTGAGTTCTTGTGTCAAATTGCTATTCTTTGGATTTGCTCTTATTTTATTTTACTGTTTTTATTGTTTTAAGACTCGTTTAGAGATAAAGATTTATTTCCACCCAGTGTTGCTTGCAGTTAATTTATAAAAAGTGTGGGAGCTTGGCCAACATGCATTTCTATCAGTACAACATCTACTTAATACAATAAATGTGATGTTAAATGGAAAATCTCAGCTTTTTGGGGGGGAAATTGGGAAGTTTCAAAGGCATTTTATGGTGATATTGACTCAAACATGTGTGAATGAAACAAAACACAACTCCAGGTCTGTTTTTGAGGAGGAAACAACATTATAACACGGCTTAAACCTCACCAGAGTCACGTTTGTGTAATCTGGGATCGTTCATGTCAAACTGTGGAACAATTAGACCCAAATCGAGTTATATGAAGTGCTCCTTGAAGACCGACTGTGCAGGTAGCAGCACATAAAGATAATTTACGGGCAGCGTGAGATAAGGTGTCAACTTTGCAACTGGATTCATTTTATTTGACGCGTAAACGCTTTGATAGTGGCTGTAAATGATGGAGTGACAAAATATAACAGACCCGGCTGAGGAAGTAGATGTATGAAACATTATCACTCGCCGTAAATCAGAGCGAGCGCGTGGGCTCAGAATAAAAAGCTCGGCGCATTTATCGACGGTGAATGGACCATACGTGATTTATTCAGGGCTTTACAAAGAAACAAGGACAGCGCGGTCCGAGAGGGCGGGGAGGGCGACCAAAATCTATTCAGGCTGAGCCGTTAGCGTCGTAAAAAAGACACAAGGAATGATAAGAAGATAAAAGCCGGCTGAAATGATGAGTCCTGGTATGATCGTCGTTGCCATTAGGGAAGAAAAGCCCATTTTTGTAACAGCGTCATTCACTATTGCAGCGTCTTTGGTATTGATGGATCTGTCTCACATTTATTCAAGTGAGTGACACTAAGAAAAACATGTTTCTGACTATGAAGGTTTGCCTCTCCAAAAATGATACTAGGGCCCGACTGATATATCAGTTGGCCGATATTATCAGCCGATATGGGCACTTGAAAAGATTTCGGTTATCAGCCTAAATCTTGCCGAAATTGTCTGATATTCCACCTATATACTTCTATATTCTGCCCATTTAATCCAGTTTACAGACAGATAAATGTCTTGATCTGTGGTGCTGCAACAATATTTATCTGAGGAGTCATTTGTCTGTGTCTGTCCCGCCCCTGAACACATTGTCAGATCCACCTGCACAACACTGAGATTGTGTTGTTTTTGCGGCCGCTCAGTGTGAGTCTGGATTAAAGGACAGTTCTCAGTGCTGATCTGAGAGGAGCCTGTGTGAGGCTGAGTGTTGAAATGTGTCGGTTTGAAGCTCGTTTTGGTTCTTTCTCATTGGTTAGCGATTAGCTGCTGTAGCTCACACACATAAACAGGCTGTTTTCTCTTCTGTTAGCGACTGTAAAGTGACTATAGTGGCCGTATATATGTTACTGGACACGCACTGATATGGAAATGAGCTGTGAACAGAGGTGTGAATTATCCGCATTTAGAAGATCATTAATTACCACAACGCACACACATTTACCGCTAAAGGCTAACAGCGGTAGTTTACTTACAGCACTTTCTTTACTGGCGAGAATATCGTACAAAAACCCCATTAGGCCGACCGACTGTGTTTAAATATGACGTAAAGAGGCAGAAGAACAAGAAATGTCGCCTAAATAAACCCAACTTAAAATCCAATAGAGCCAAACCTGAGTTTTATAAACAACTGAAGATTTACAGTGATTTTCTACATCATAAATATATCGGCGATTATACTGGCTATCTGTGAGGCCCTAGATCAGGGCTGTCCAAACTTTTTTCATCAAGGGCCACATATTAAAACACAGACCAGTGTGAGGGCCGATGAAGGGTAATAGACTGAGGGTCAAAACAGTGAATAATTCAAATCTGTGCATTTATAACAGGTTTGAATGACCCTCCAGACCTTTGCTCATGCTCAGAGATTTGCTTGATCAAGGTAGATTTCAAAAACATGCAGTAAAAAAGTACTACTTGTTGTAGTATGGGCCAATTCACCTGGAAGCCTGAGGGCCAAAACAATTGGCCTGAGGGCCACATTTGGCCCCGGGGCCATAGTTTGGACATGCCTGCCCTAGATGATACCTGTAGCTTATCTTCATGTAGATGTATGTTTGAATACTTCCTGTGTGGGATATTCCTGGAAAAGCAATGGCATATCCACAGAGACCATCTGCCCGAAAAGTGACAGTGCAGGATACATTTTCTGAATACAAATCCATACTACATTTTAGCTGAATTAGAAGATGGGAACTAAAGCATAAGGAGGTTAGTGGGGGTTAGTGCTTCAGAAAAGTCCACATTTAACCTTTTAATCCATGTTTACCCATGTAAGTAACTAAAGCAGATTTCTTTTGTTGGAATGAATTTCAGAAGTTTGGACATAGCTCCTCATTTCCTGGTGATCCAGAGTGTTGGAGACGTGTGGAGACACTTTTTTAAATCTTCCTCCAGTCCTTGTATTTGCAGAGGTGCTGGTGCTGGGCTAGTGCATGTCAATGGCCACAGTCGTCCTGCCACTAAACACAGTCTGACCCACTACACAGACCCGAGGAAAAACTATTAGACTCCAGACTGTCCCTGTGAACGTCTGTGTCACAGAATCATTTTAGAGTCAAACCGACCGTTGCATCTGAAGGATTTGTGTCTGAGCAGCAGTAGTGAATTTTTCTTCCTGATAGAAGCTCAGCAGCGACGGACTGATATATGAGAAAATAGTCCCTCAACATGCGACGATTCATGTGATGCAAGATTAGTTTTATTTCAAACATTATTAGATATTATTATTATATTATTTTAAAAAGTGTCTCCACACGTCTCCAACACTCTGGCTCATGAGGAACTGACGCCCTGTGTCCAAAATTCTGAACTGTCTCTTTACGATAACTTGTCAAGTAAACTTATCTGTACACACACGAGATAATTTCACTACTTTTAAGATAAGATATCCTTTATTTGTCCCACAATGGGGAAATTTCAGTGTTGCAACGCACAGTAAAGAGAACAGCAAGAAACAGTAGCAGCAATAGAAGTACAGTTAAGTTAAAAATAGACAAACACTATAAAGATCTATAAAGATAAGGATTATAAAACTATGTCTCATATAAATTGCTATCTTAAAACAATATATACAATAAATTACTATCTTACATTATTGCACAGGGTCCCAGTATTGCACAGGCAGCAGAGTTAGCAGTGTTCATTGTAAAGTCTGACATTTTCTGTCATTTAAGTCATTTTCTGATAGATTTAAGTGTTTATGTTAAGTCTTTTCACTTTGAGATATGAAAATTATGGAAAAACACCATAATAATAATTTGACACAGTTGAAATGACATATATAAAGTCTAGATTATTGTATTGTAAGATATTTTACTAGTGTCAGTCCTGAACATTCCACCATAGACATACATGAAGAACACCCCGACGTGATGTGACTGCAAAGTCCACCTAGACTCACACCTCACCTACAAAAAACATGTCAACACTCTCACAAAAAAGCTCAAACTGAAACAAGATCAGCCCCTTTTTCACCCATAATGTCTCAAATATTTACTTACATTCTATCATTCTAACTTATCATTCTGTCCGCCCACTCTGTCTCTCACCACAAGAGAAATCCTGGATCCTCTCGTCAGATTTTTACAAAAGAACAAACAAAATACACGGCAGACACTCAGTCTGGACCATCGCTGTACGTCCCTCGGCTGCTCCAATGCACCAACGCTCCAGAATTACACAAATCTCCTGGCAATAAAACTCTTCTATCAACTATACACGAAATGTCTCCCACCTGCAGTTAATTCCCTCATCCCAGAGCGCAGTGAAAAACCCGCACGAGCCGCTCAGTTACACAGGACCTGATTCGAACCCCAGCGCACCGAAAAAACAGCTGTGGCTTGAATTCTCTCATACACACTTCTGTTCTGACCTGGAACGGGTTTAAACGGCTTTACACATAGTATTATCTAAAACAACCCAAACCTGCACCCGTTATTGTCCATGATGCATTTTATTATTATTTAATTTAATCATCTCATGCACTCGTATCTTGTTAAACATGCACTTTACAATTGTCTATGCACTCAAACACTGCAAATAATAAGAAAAAAATACAAATTTTGAGGTAAAAATACTCTAATTTAAGTGAAATTTTCTGCCAGTGCAGTAAGAAATTTTCACTTACCAAATTTTCTTAAAACAAGACGAAATATGAATCTTGTTCTGAGCAGAAAACACGAGTTTCAAGTATTTATGGCAAGATTTTTCCCCTTATTGGTTTGAGAAGGAAGTTAAAGAGGCTTAACCTGGACTGAGTTAATATAAAAAGTGCTTAGAATAAGTTGTAATATCGAGATAAGATAAATCAGGATGGAATATCTTGAAACAAGTAAAAAAATCTTAAATTTGGTCTTTTAAGATGAATCTGCTTAATTCAGGTCAGTTTAACTATGCTAGAAAATCAATTTTTTGTAGTGCATTACTTGTGTGTTTGTAGTCATGTCATTTTGTGACAGGAACTGGCTGAAAAACTTGAACTGAGTGAGGCAGAGAAAAAAAGAGAACAAAGAGAAGTATCAGTACAAAGATCATCAGTGTTTCCTTGTGTGTTTCCAGGCCGAGTTGCCGCCGCAGCCGCCCCAGGACCCGAGCTACGAAGACGAGGACGCCGCCGATCCCGCCGACCCGCACGACCTCCGCGAGTACCACCAGCACCCGGGGGACGACCACTCCGCCGACTACGGCTTCATCTTCGCGCTGGTCTTCCTGGTGAGCGGCATCGTGCTGGTGGTCATCGCGTACACCATCCCGCGCGAGGCCAAAGTCGACCCGGACACGATATCGGCTCGGCAGATGGAGAAACTGGAGCTGTACTACGCCCAGCTGGGGTCGCACCTGGACAAGTGCATCATCGCCGGTTTGGGGCTGCTGACCCTGGGGGGGATGTTTCTGTCCGTGCTGCTGATGGTTTCCATTTGCCGAGGGGAGATGTACAGGCGGAGAGCGGCCTTCGTACGACCCAAAAGAACTTACGGATCGATAAACATGAGGATGAAGCAGCTGGCGACCGGCGAGGCCATCGAGGGAGCGGACGGCGGGGAGAACTTTCTAGGGGAAATGAGGAATAACGGACAGTGCGGGACGAGCAGAGACGCTAGAACCGAAGCGGGACCGTCTACGGCGTGAGTCGGAGCGCGGTTTTGCGTCGCAACGGGAAAAAAAGGATGTTACGGGATTTTGGAGGGACATTTTTAGCACAATTCCAGGTGCAATTGAGGAGGTTTGGCTAGACAGATCCTGTAACGTAACTGAATACAGGTAAGACAATAGCCAAGAGCACATCCTGGACACTTACAGGAAGGATTACTGTGCAAAAGTTAAGAGATATGAGAACTTTCCTTTTGAAATCTTCATTTTTTTTTACAATTGTAAGTAGAATTTTATTGTGCAATGCAAAAATGATAAAAAACGACTTCAGAGGAGTCATTTGAATAGGCAGAAATAATCTATATAAGGTCTAAATTATCGTATTGTAAGATTTTTAGGACTTATTTTAAAGATGCACTGTGTAACTACTAAGTAAGGACTTGCTTGTCTTCATGGAAATGTTATTTCTTTGTCTGGAATGTTCCACAGTATGGCTTTAAACGCACCTCTCTTGCGTTGCATTAAATTCCAGGTGTTTTATAGCTCAAAAAACACCTTAAAAACACAAACTCTTACCGTGTGCAGGCTCGCTTCTCCACAGATCTGACTATTAACCTGTCTGCATTAGGATTAGCAAGTTTATGTTATTTCCGTACTGTGGAATAATCAGGGCAAAACAGTAATATCTCCATGGAGACAAGCAGGCGGCGGATCTTCCACCAGAAAAGTTACCCAGTGCAACTTTAAGCAGATTTTTCTTCATTAAATCAAATTCTATCTTCACTCACAGATAAGTTATTTACGGAAGCTGAGGGGGCTCGTAACAAACGCTGCAACGAAACAAAAAGCCACAACACGACAAAAAAAAGCACGTTTTAAGATGTCTTATAATATAGTTTCCTCCTCGGCCTCGTTTTTCATTCATGTTTGAGTCCAAATGAGTCTTTTCCGTTTGAGAGAAGAAGCCTGAATCTGCAGGTTTGTGTGTTAAACATGTGCGACTGAAACAAAACATGACTCCGGAAATGTTTTTGATGAGGAAAGAACATTAGAACATAGAAAATAGACTGAGGAAGACCCTTGTCACTTGTTTTGTTGTATTTTGTAATGATTTCAACCTAAATTATTTTTCTCAAGACATAATACGTGGGTAATGACCGAAAGAACGAGATCGCGGATACAAGCGGCCGAAATGAGTTTCCTCCGCAGAGTGGCCGGGCGCTCCCTTAGAGATAGGGTGAGGAGCTCGGTCACACGGGAGGAGCTCGGAGTAGAGTCGCTGCTCCTCCACGTCGAGAGGAGCCAGCTGAGGTGGTTCGGGCATCTGGTCCGGATGCCTCCTGGACGCCTCCCTCGGGAGGTGTTCCGGGCATGTCCCACCGGTAGGAGGCCCCGGGGAAGACCCAGGACACGCTGGAGGGACTATGTCTCTCGGCTGGCCTGGGAACGCCTCGGGGTCCGTCTGGAGGAGCTGGAGGAAGTGGCTGGGGAGAAGGAAGCTTGGGAGCCCCTGCTTAGACTGCTGCCCCCGCGACCCGGCCCCGGATAAGCGGAAGAAGATGGATGGATGGAAGACATAACTGCGAATGGAAACGTTGCGGCGTTTGTATTTGCTGTGAGCCCCTCCGGCTTCCGTAGTTTTATGTCTTGAGAAAAACAATTTAGGTTGAAATCATTGCACTAATCTGGACAAAATCAGTGAAATCAGGATTTAAAGGGTCTCAGTGTATTTTCTATGTTCTAATGTTGTTTCCTCATCAAAAACATTCCCGGAGTTGTGTTTTGTTTCATTCGCACATTTTTAACACATAAACCCTGCAGATTCAGGCTGAGTTCTTCTCTCTGATGGAAAAGACTCATTTGGAGCTTTGGAGATGTGGACAGACTAATCATAATTTGTTACTCAAACATGAATGAATGAGACAGGACACAACACCGGGTATGTTTTTACGGAGGAAACATTATTATAACACGTCTTTAAACTGGAGAGAATCCATTCTCAGTGACACAGGGTGTTTAAATTTAGACGGGCACTATATTTTACCATTGACCAGTGCCTTTTTGTCCTTTTTCTCCTCTCTACAATCTGACTTTTGCACAGTACAGTCTGGTCCAGTTTGTCGACAAGCACATCTGTGTCTTCTCGCTTTGCGTTCTGTGAAAACTCGTATTCGGGCCATAGCACCGATGTAATGTAAAAGAGCGACGCATTAAGTCTAAGTATTTATCAGATCCAATGTGAATAAGTGAATGTATATGAGAGATTATATAGGATTACTGTAAAGCAACGGGAATGTGATGCAAGCTCAGTGCTATAACATTAGCAAGTATAATATATGACGCGTGTATGATTTTAGATTTAAATATTGGATTTTACTGCTGCCTGTAGCGCCATATGGCTATTTTCTGTTCTTTTGTGTAACTTTTCTGGTGTAGGGTTCATCAAATGCTTTTCTTCCTGGAGATGTTTCACAGTATGGCATTAAACTAGTGTGACCAGATGTCCCTTTCTACCTTGGACAGCTCCAGGTTTGGACCCTATGTCTTCTGTACCAGTGGATTTATCCAAAACCAGTCATTTGTCCCGGTTTTATACAAGAAATGTCCCAGATGTCCTTATTTTTCACAATTTGATCCCTGCCAACAGTAAAGAGAAGCATAAATAGTCATTTGTTTAGGCAAAATACAGAAAAGCTGCTTAAAAACAACCAAAACACAAAGAAAATATGACTGTACTGACTCATGTTCGTCATGAATGGGCCGAGTGCAGAACAGACTTCCTTAATTATGCGCATCTACATCCATCTAACTGCTGTTGTGTCCTTAGGCAAGACACTTCACCCGCATTGCCCAGTGTGAAAGTGGAGTGTGCAGGGCAGGACTCCCTTGAAAAAGAGATTCGTTTCTCAGTGGGACTTTCCTTATTAAATAAAGGTTAAATAAATAATGCCATACTGTGGAACATTCCAGGCAGAGCGATGACATCTCCATAGAAACTCGCAGATGATGGACCCCCCCTAAACACAAAGTTACACAGCGCGACTTTAAATAATTCTCCCAAACTGTTCGAGGTGTAAAGGTGCAAATGAGAGTCTCGAAAAGCCGTGAGATTTTTTTATGACAAATCCTGAACCCAGAAACTCGCTGAATATTCATAGCCTTCGCCGAACTGTTTCCTCGTGTTTAATAATGGGCGACGCTCGGGCTCGCATCACATTCTCAAGATGTTTTTGTTTCACGTTTGCGAGTTGGCTTTGGCAGCTCCTTCACTTCAGATGTTAATGACGCTCAAATCCGACTGAAATCACTTTTAGTTTCCATTCGTACTTGGGGCCCCTAAAGCCAAGTACGAAGATGCAGCCGTTATTCCCATTAACACTATGTGCACTTTTATAACACGTTTCTGTTCTGTTCAAGTGGCAAATACAACATGTCGCCAGTAGAGGGCGACAAACTCCATTATAATTACAATATAAGACACAAACTTAAAACGATTTTCACGCACACATCATAGATATTCAAAGCATTATAAAAGAATGACCTTCTATTGTTTTGAAAATGCTATAATCATATACGCTGTTGCATTACCTTTAATAAGTTTCAGTGTTTCCTCTCCGTGCTAAGTCGCTCCCCCTTCAGAGCGTTATCACAGCAGAAACTACTGCACATCACATCAGGTTTGTGAAGTTGTAGTGTAATGTTTTATATCATGCTTTTGTATATTTATGGAGCAGTGTTGTGCAGGCCTCATGTGCTAAATATAAGAAGGGTTCGAATAGTGACCAGGAGAGATCACTAGATTACGGAAACATGCATGGAGGAAACCTAAAACCTCTCTCTCCAGGCATTTTTTTAATTAGCAAACAACATTATAATATGTAAACCTATTTCCGAGAGATTAAAAGTCATCATTATGAGATTAAAAATCATAATTACGAGTTCTAAAGTCGACTCTGAATCTGTCCTTGTCGTGGAAGCACTCGGTCATTTTCCTGGAGAGTTCGTCCTCCAGGAGCTCAGGACGTCTCCACATCGCTGCATTTCCTCATTCACATGTGAATGTTTCAAAAAGACAAAGAAAGAAAGAAATCTCCATAAATCCCACACGAACGAAGACGTGCAGTGTCTATGTGACTCTGTCCATGGTGCTGGTTTAGTCCATACAGGGGATGAGTTTAAAACATTTAATATCATAATTCTGATTTTTAAACTCATAATTATGACTTTGTGTGAGGCTTTTATTTTTATTTATTGGCGGAAATGGACTTCCATAGTATAACATCTTAAAAAGCTCCATAAAGTTGATTTTATATACTACCTCCTCTTTAAACTGTTTTTTTTTTTATCTAAAATTTTAACATTCGAGTTGACAATACTATGAGTAAAAACTTTCAGCGTTGATTCAAAAGAACTGGTGGAAAACAAAAAGATAAGTGCACAAAACTTGATTTATTTCAGCATAAACTCACAGCAAACAGGCGGAAAGCTCCAAAAAGTCAATGGTGCATAATATTAATTCTTGAATTCATTTGTGAGGAACTTTTGAACATAACAGGGACATAATAATTACACAACAAACACACTGATCACAGCATAAATAAGACAAAATCCCAGTTAAAACTAATTACAGATAAAGCTACACTATGTAACTTTTTGGTGGGGGGGGTCCGTCACCTGCTTGTTCCTATGGAGACGTCACTGCTCTGCCTGGAACGTTCCACAGTGTGACATTAAACAGCTCTGCTTTACATTTACTCAATTACAAGTGATTAAACAGCTAAAAAATACAGAAAAAACAGGTATTGTGAGTGTGGGCGGGACAGAAAGACAGAAAACAAACAAACCTGTAATTACGTCTCCGTGGGGAAGAGCATTTGACGGACGCTCCGCCAGAAAAGTTACACAATTCACCTTTAGCGTAACGAAACATTTGGTCCTGACAGTTTGAGTCTGGCTGCGGTGGAGGAGCTGCTTCTGTTTCTTCTGCTTCTGCTTCCGTGTGTTTAAACTGTAACTACAAGTGAAATAATCCACCTTAATCTGCCTTAACAACACACGGGATCTGTATTCTCCAAGGGTCTGTACATAAGAGCCTCGCACGGCTAACGTATGTAGCCACAACACAACAGTCTGTGCCTCTATGGACAAGAAATATCAGATAATATCTCATGTCTAATATCATATCTTTATAGAAAATCTGTGCAATGTTTTTATTTTGAAGACAATATAAACTGTACATATGAAGCTGTTTGACCACAGGGGGAAACCGGACCAGCTCACGAACCAAAAACTCAACAGTGCCATGTTTGTTCACCTTTACTTTTACGATGGGGTTTTAAAGGTGCACGGCGGAGCTTTCCTACTGGAGGGTCCGGGAGCTGCTTGTCTCCATGGTGATGTTATTGCTTTGCCTGGAATGTTCCATGTTATGACTTACAAAAATACAAATATAGTCATAAAAAATACAGTAATTCCTTTTCACAGATATTCCATCCATCCATTTTCTTCCCCTTATTCAGGGCAGGGTCACAAGGGCAGCAGTCTAAGCAGGGACTCCCAGACTTCCTTCACCCCAGACACTTCCTGCAGCTCCTCCTGGACCCTGAGGTGTTCCCAGGCCCAGAGACAGAGTCCCTCCAGTGGGTCCTGGGTCTTCCCCGGGGCCTCCTCCCGGTGGGACATGAACACCTCCTGAGGGAACAGATGCTCCTCCCCTCAGCTGCTCCTCTCCACGTGGAGGAGCAGCGGCTCTACTCCGAGCTCCTCCCCCTCTCTCTGCGGAGGAAACTCATTTCTTCGCTTGTATCGTCGACCTGGTCCTTTCGGTCGTTCCCCAGAGCTCAGGACCACAGGTGAGGGGAGGAACGCGACTGAGGGAAATCCAGAGTTGGGTGGTTCACAATACGATGGCAGAAGTAAAAGTTTTCTAAATTTTGCCTTGTTTTTGTCTGTACCACAATTTGAGCCAATAGGACGCCAGTAAATGGTGACACACTTTTGCACAATTTTTAATATTCTAAATAAGAATGTGTAACTTTGGCAGAAACAGAAACTTGAACAATACAAAAAAAGTTTCCTCTTTAATAATCTGCCCCAGTCTCCCTGTACTTCTGCTCCACATATCAGAACATTACAACAGTTCGAACTCTATATTCATGTGTGATGGGTTTGTTCACTTTCATACTTTATCTCTGTGACTGGAGGGAAGATTTAAAAAAGTGTCTCCACACGTCTCCAACACTCTGGCTCACCAGGAAATGAGGAACTATGTCCAAAACTCACAACTGTCCCTTTCAGTTTCAAAATGGTGAAAAAGTAAGTGTGAGCCACCGCTAAATGTGCAGCCACTGACTCCATTTTTGGTACAGATGCTTAGAATATCAACGGGAACAAGGCCAAAGGCGATCGGGCAAAATTTGGTGAAAGTTAAATTTATGAACCTCCCCTAATCCAGAGCTTTGCCTTTCGGCTCAGCTCCTCTTCACCACAACGGCCGATACAGCGACCGCATCACTGCCGACGCTGCACCGATCCACCTGTCAGCCTCACGCTCCATCCTCCCCTCACTGAGAACAAGACCCCATCATTTATGTTATTAGTTTCTTTTTTCAGACCGTTTCGTTTTCATAAACCGGGACGAGGGGCTTTTTTTACTCTCACACACCTGGGAAGTCAGACTGCAGGTGGCGCTGTCGTCCTGCCGCCACGGAGAGGAAATCAGCACCAAAAACCGTTTAAATCAGCTGAGCGACACGTCACAGCAACATCACGTGACTCTGAGGAAGACCGCGAGTGAGCAATCGAAACTGTTGGGTATGAAAACGAAAAAAAAAAACGAATAACGTAACGCAGCGAAACCTGTGTGTCCCTCGTGATGGATCATTCGGTTTATTCTGTACTGTGGAATATTCCAGACAAAGCAGTAACATTTCCGTGGACCTAAGAATGTGGTGGACCCTAGAAAAGTCGCACAGTGCACCTTTAAACTGGGAAGCCAAATATCATGAGTTACAGAATGCTCTCAAAGTGGTTTTTCTGTGGTTTAGTTTGTGGATGACCCGGTTACGGTCGTCCAGGTCCAGTGTTTATAACGTGAAGAGTCTGGGCAGGTCCAGCTCCCGGTGCCTCTGATCCAGAACTTATGAAGATGGGTTTGAGTTCAGATGGGGGTGACTGACAGGTGGATTAGCCAATCGGGGACATGCACGGTCTGTTCACATCCTCCTGAGACCCGCCCATTCATTTGTGTCCTTTGTAGTGGACGTCGAGTTCACCAGTCGATCTTTTAAGTGTTTTGAGATGGACTCTCAGGCTGCGTCCCATCACTCTGTCTTACCCCTTCCCCTGCTCCTTTATCTACGTCTTTGTCTTGCCCCTCGATGCCGACGAATGTTCTGATGTGCCCCTGAGAAATGGGACACACCTCGATTACCGTTTGCGTCACCATCCCTCGCCGCTACCCGGTCCACTTTTTGGCATTTTCGCTCCGACACCTGACGAGCCGCCGAGTCTCCTCTGGCGTCGCTGAGGGAAAACACGGCTGCTCGTGTGTGAGCTCGACCATAATCGAACCGGTCCACCAGTAAAAATCAGTCCAAGGCCGTCGAGCAAACTGACTTCACACCGATTTCACCTAAAAAAGTTCCATGTCAAGGATTATCGGGTCCCTCAGCTCCACAAATAACTTGTAACTCGCTTGTTTAAACATGAAAGTTCAACGACAGCGATAACGTCGGCTAAACAGACGTTACTACAGTCAAAACCGCAACAACAGTTCACTAAAAGTAACGTAGAACATGAGCGTCGTCATTGTAAATCCTGTTAAAATAATTACAACAGCTGAAAATACTTTATACTTTATAGATTTATGAGATTCCTTGGCTGGTCGTGGTGATGCTGCCGTCCTGATCCCACCTGCCTTTGTGGACGTCCGCCTTCGTTTCAAGCCTGGTGGAGAATTTACTTCTTTTCCAGGGATGTGTAGCCCTGTGTCGTGAATGTGCAAAACCAAGAGGTAGGGGTAAGACGAAGGGGTAAGACAGAGTAATGGGACGCAGCCTTAAAGGGGGGACTAAGCTCCTCTGCCTAAACAGGGCGGCCATGTCCAGGATGAAAAATAAGCTCAGTAGGAGTTAGTTTGTGGCTGCAATTTGATTAAAAAAAAAATAAGAAACTAAAAGAGAGTCTAAAAACGATTTGATGTTTTGTTCGGTTGTTAACTTTACATGGATATAACACCAAAATGTCTCCAGTGTCCATTAGAGTAATTAGAAATAAACATAAAATGAACAAAATCTAAATCCTAAGGTGTTCGATTACCTCCAAATACCTCCACTTTTTCTTCCTTCAGGTCCCAGGAGGATATAAAAACGAATGTGTCTGCTTATGAGGAAAAAAGAAATTTAAAAAAATCACAAGGGCACTGAAAAATATAGCTGATTTCTGCAGAATTATTGAACGAAGAATTTACAGTTTGATTTTGTTCAAAATGACGAGTGACCGATGAGGTCCTTTGTTTCACATGTGTCACTGAAATAAACAAATCTGATCAGACGGACATGTTTGGTTTGAAAGAGAAGAGGGATAAAAATCCAGAGAGAAGTCAGTCTGGATTTGTCTGGGAAGGTCCATGGCAAAAGTAAATTACCTGCACCTGAATAAGCCTGATTATACTGGCACAGTCTATAGTGGGAAAGACCCTGAAAACAAAATGTTCTAAACTGTTTTTATGTTTGGTCAATCTGCCTCTTATTCACAGAGTTAGAAGCAAAAGTACCAGTGAACTAAAGCCCCTTTCACAGTGGAAGGTGTGAAAGGTGTCGCTACATGAACGCAAACCTTTGCCACGGCCTCGTCAAGTTCGCCGTCCTCTGACGATTTTTTTTAAATGTCCAAAATATTCATCAGTGGTCAGCAAGAAAAATACACTCGGTAAAGTTCAATAACAAAGACTGATGAACCCTCTGCAAACACTATGATTCACATCCGAAATTAAACCGACTTATTAAATAATAGAACAGAAGACGCACATCATCGAACTATAATGACTCGCACACAGATCACGGCAGAGGCAGGAGAGGCGTCCAGGACCGGAATCAGTCCATCCACTGTACCGGGACCAGTGAACCCAGCTTCAACTCTGCCACAGCAGCACCTCCAGATCCTCCGGACACGTCAGTCGAGAAGGAACCGTCCGAGGCTCCTCATGAGTGGCTACACGTCGGCAGTACTTCGTGAAGCAGTCGCCAAGTTGCTGAATCACATCCACGTCCTCACCGATCCTCACCGATAGTTTGTCTACAGAAGTTCGCCAACAGTCGTCAGTATTCGTTAATATTCGTCAAGACGTCGCCATAAGATCACATTAACAATATCTTTGCCTCGCAGCCGCCTCGTCAAGTTAACACATCGCAGAGTGTCGCAAAGTATCGCCAACGGTTCGTAAATATATCACAAAAGAGGTGTTTGTGATATTCCGGTCGCCAACGCGTCGCAAATACATCGGCCGCCACGGTGAAAGGGGCTCAATAGGTTTGTTGATTTACCAGTAAGACTAAAGGACGTGAAACATGCGTCGTACTAATCCTGAACAAGTCCATGTTCATGATCTAGAATTTGACGTTATAATTTTATCTGGAGGACGAGGGGCTGTTCGGTCTCAGCTTCCCGTCACTGCTCAGGTATATTTTTTGTTTGTAGTTGTTAATCACTGTGGTTTTCTAAAACCTATGGCTAAAACTGTGAGGGAGATCCACTGTTTTTTGAGAGAAATATCCAAACTTATGCTCCACAAATGCTGAACCGTCTCATTATTCGTGACGGACGGTCTTTGCGACTTATCTCCTGCAGAGTCACTGTTTGAGCTCAAACTCGGACTCGTCTGAATCCAGCTCACGTCCGGCGACCGCGGCCTCTCCGTCTGTGTCCTCTGCTTTGTCTCACCTCCGCTCCTCTCACAGACACGACTGCAGTAAAGTGCGGGTACAGAAAGTGTTTTTCCAGCAAAAACCGCCGCAAGGTTATTTCTGATATGTTCCTGAGTATAACCCGTTTCCATTAAGGGAACTGTATGTACTTTTACTGCTTTAAATAAGTAAACCTACTACAACCACAACTGAACCTGCACATACACAAGAGTATCCCCAGGTCTGACTGCCCCAAATCATTTTTAAGACCTTTTTAAGACCATTTAAATGAAAATTAAGACCAACATCGTACTTATTATGCAGGCGAAAAACACCAGATCCAACTCTAATAATGACCATTACTCACTGCTTTAAGTAACAGAAAATACTTTGATTATAAAATCTCATTCAGAACTCATTTATAGTTGTTTGCGTTGCTGTAAAATGGCCAAAAATCATTTATAACATTCTGACAAACTAAACTTTCACAGTGTCTTGTCTCACGTTGCACTGCAGCGGAGAGTTTACAAAAAAAAAAAAACAGGCTCATGAAATTTAAGACCTTTGTGGAAAAAATAAGACTTGGACAACATAATTTAAGACTTTTTAAAGCCTTAATTTAGGAACATGAAATTGAAGAGCTTTTTAAGACTTTTATGACCCCGCGGCGACTCTGGATAGAAGACGTATACAAGGTTTCCTCATTCTCAGTTACGGTTCGGTGTCCTGTCGATTTGAGCTACTCGTCGATTTGAGCTCCCTAATGTTACTGCAGATGGACACAACCCCCCAAGCGTCGTTTCAGTTTAAACGTCGTCGATTTGAGCTCCTGAGACAGAAGCGGAGGAACATTTTACATTTTAAAAGTGTTTTATTGTCCGTTTTGACCAGTTAAGCATCGACTTCTGTGTGTTGGATTCACGGCCAAATACCTACGTGAGATGATTGAATAGTTTGGATTTAATATTTGATTTGGTTTTGTTTCCATGTGTAGAAAATGCTGTAAGTTTGTTTAAAAAGGCGCTGCATAAATAAAATGTCAATATATTATAATAGGAAATCACACTGTAGCCTGTGATAGTGGTAAATATTATAGATTTAACGCTATTTAACCTAAAGACTTGAGTGTTTCAGTCGTTTCTTTCTCTTATACAGTGGGAGTCTTACCTGGCAGAAGATACAGACCAGTCCTACAGTCACTTCATACAGGCATCGTGTCCTTGGGCAAGACACCATTCTCCTACAGTCCTGTGCTGCTCCAACAACATTTATCAAGGTCATGGGGGTAAACCACAACATTTCTAACTATATATTGAGTGATAGTAACATTTCCCAAGCCCAAACTCCCAAAAGTACTTGTGTAAAAGTATCCGGGCTCCTCTTCACCTCCGTCTGACGCTCTGGAGGATGGAAGGACCCGACTCCTGTGTTGACAGTGGAGGCAGAGTTTCCATAGAAATGAGCTATTTATACAGACAGGGACAGATGAGCGGCCCCGTCTCACATGACTGAGCGTCCTGCTGAGGACAGAGGACGGACGCTCAGGAGAGAGGGGAGGAGAGAGGAGAGGGGAGACAGAGAGGACGCAGAGGACGGACACTGAGGAGAGAGGAAAGAGAGAAGACAGAGGAAAGAGGAGACAGAGAGGAGAGAGAGAGGAAAGAGAGGAGACAGAGGAAAGAGGAGACAGAGAGGAGAGAGAGGAAAGAGAGAGGAAAGAGAGGAGACAGAGGAAAGAGGAGACAGAGAGGAGAGAGAGGAAAGAGAGAGGAAAGAGAGGAGACAGAGGAAAGAGGAGACAGAGAGGAGAGAGAGGAAAGAGAGGAGACAGAGGAAAGAGGAGACAGAGAGGAGAGAGAGGAAAGAGAGAGGAAAGAGAGGAGACAGAGGAAAGAGAGGAGACAGAGGAAAGAGGAGACAGAGAGGAGAGAGAGGAAAGAGAGAGGAAAGAGAGGAGACAGAGGAAAGAGAGGAGACAGAGGAAAGAGAGGAGACAGAGGAAAGAGGAGACAGAGAGGAGAGAGAGGAAAGAGAGAGGAATAAGAGGAGACAGAGGAAAGAGAGGAGACAGAGAGGAGAGAGAGGAAAGAGAGAGGAAAAAGAGGAGATAGAGGAAAGAGAGGAGACAGAGAGGAGAGAGGAGACAGAGAGGAGAGAGAGGAAAGAGAGAGGAATAAGAGGAGACAGAGGAAAGAGAGGAGACAGAGAGGAGAGAGGAGACAGAGAGGGGAGAGAGGAAAGAGAGAGGAAAAAGAGGAGATAGAAGAAAGAGAGGAGACAGAGAGGAGAGAGGAGACAGAGAGGAGAGAAAGAGGAGAGAGGAAAGAGAGAGGAAAGAGAGAGGAAAAAGAGGAGATAGACACAGACCTGATAGAGGAGGCAGAACAGACGGGGAGAGGAGAAGAAAGAGGAGACAGACGGGACAGACGAGTGTGAATAAAGAAGCTCTGCAAGTAAAAATTTTGACCACCACACTGAAAAAACAAAATCTACTCAAGTTAAGATCACTTGAATTAAGAAAGTTTGACCATGATTTGAGTAAATTTCACTTGAAAAGTCAAATGCTGCCAGTGGAATAAGACTTTATGTACATATGAAAATACATCCTGCTACACTTAAAATAAGAAAAACAACTTATTTATATAGAGCTTTTCACAGAGCATTATTAACAGAGCATTTTTCACTCACTCCAGACTCGATGGAAACTGTGTAAACTCCTGTTGTAGCCACAGCTGCCCTGGGACAGACTGACAGACGTGAGGCTCCAGTCTGCACCATCGGTGCCCGTCACTCACACTCCACTTTCACACATTTAGTGCATGTTTTGGGCTGATGGGGGAAACCGGAGCCCAGAGGAATCCAGACACGGGGAGAACATGCAAACTCCACACAGAAAGGCCCGGGGATCAAACCTGGAACCTTCTTGCTGTGAGGCCTGAGCGTTGCCACTCAGCCAGTGCTGCAGAAAATAAGAAACAAAATCGAATGTTGCTTGAATTAAGAAAAAAAAACACTTTTCCACCGGCAGATCATTTTTTATTGTCAAGTTGAATCAACTCAAATAAAGTCAAATGTTCTTAATTTAAGTAATTTTAACTTACAGATATTGTTTTTCCAGTGCATCTCTCACTCCACACTCACACTAGGCACGGTGGGAGAAGTACAACGATCAAGGGAAGAAAGACGAAAACTTAAAGGAAACGACGACGAGCATCAGTGAAACGACTGAGCGGCACTAACGTTCTGGTCCTGAAGAAAACAGAAGGAACTTGTTCACTCAGACTGATTCTAGAATTAAAATTAAAAATCGATTTTGTGATGTCGATATCAGCACAGACTGAGAGATTTGTGCAGTTTAAAGATACAGATGTTCACAGGTTAAATGTCGACCATTTAAACTGCACAAATCTCTCAGTCTGTGCTGATATCGACATCACAATATCGATTTTTAATTTTAATTCGAGAATCAGTCTGAGTGAACGAGTTCCGTTTCCTTCAGGACCAGAACGTTAGTGTTGCTCAGTCGTTTCTCTGATGCTCGTCGTCGTTTCCTTTAAGTTTTCGTCTTTCTTCCCTTGATCGTTGTGGATAAATTCTTCATGGACAGAATCTGTTCTTTGTTCCTTGTTGTTGGATGAAGATTTGGTGTTGGGGCAGATTTATGAAGCTGCTCAAAAACATGACACACTTTTCCACAGGGATTTTGCCGTAGAAAATCATCGAGCGGAAGTTACGCGACTCGAAATCACGACTCTTCCTGCTGTTGTGAAAATCGTAAATTTACAGCAGAATAAACAACACATTGTAAGAGAAAAAGCAGTTTTATTTAAATAATTGTTTTTGAAGATTAAGTATTAAAATCAATGTGTTTTGATAATAAATAAGACTTATCATTGATGTAAAAGATGACTCCAAAAGTTTCAGTGGCTTTAACTTTACCGACTTCAAAACATGACTCCACAAAAAACGCGTCATTTTATTTGGCATCTGGAACGTTTGTCACTGGACTGAAAGACTGTCTGAGATGGTGCAGGATGGAGAGTTTTTATTTACACAAATGAATCCAAACGTCTATAAACGGCCGTTATATAAATGAGAGGGAAATGTCCGCCGTCCGTCCGACCGGAGACAGGAAAACTGAAGAGGAACAAACGGCTTCTACATGAACATGTCGTCGTAACCTGGAGGAGGCATGTGGTCCGGGTCAGGCCTGGAGGAGCAAAAACGAATTTAAATCACTTTGTGAGACCAGAATACGACGACGTTTCATCTGATTGTATTAAAGGTGCACTGTGTACGTTTTCTGAGGGTCTGCCACCAACTTATCTTCACAGAAACTGGAATTTTCCACATTATAACGTTAAAAAACCTTAAATATCCAGTGTGGCTGTGCTTCCGCTCTCAGTACAACACAGCAACACAATCTCCCTAAAGGAAACGAACACACGACAGGAGAATTCGCCCGATTTCGGCTGCGATTTCTTCTTCCCGAGTGCAGGAGGAGTTCTGACCCGACTTTTTGTCTGGATTTTGAAGCCGCTGCTCCTCATGTGTGGAGTCAGTGTCAGATCAGAACCACCAAACATCAACGACAAGACGGAAACAGACGATAAAACAGAGTCAGGGGCAGAGGAGCGACGGACACAGAGACGCAACAAACAAACTCAGGACAGAGCGAAAATAAAGACTTTATTCCTCACCTGATGTAAAGTGGAACATTTAAAGTGCAGCGTCTCATCCACTTTATCCAGAGAAATTATCCTCCGCAAATAATGACTCCAGTCCACAAAACTGCGCTATTAATCCAGTTTGAGGCGTTCTTTAAAAGTAAAACGACAGTGTTTCCTCCCGTGGGTTTGTTTACGTCCTTTAGCTGCAGATCAGCAACAGTGACTCTACTTCCTGTGGACTTTATCTCCTCTTTTCTGCTTTAAAAATCCTGGATCTGAAGTATTGCTCCACATTTCACACATAATAATAATAATCACACAGTTTGTACTTGTGTCTAAAGTGGAAGTGCAGAGTCTGATCTTTGAACACTTCAGAGTCTCAGAGCGACTGGTTTTACTGTAGACAGGAAACAGCTGAGGCCATCACAGCCTCACAGCTTTAGATTCTGTGCTCCTCACACAGATCCTGCTGCAGACTTTGCGATTGGAGATTTGAAGTCTTATAAGTTTCTCTTCGTGTCTGTGGTGTTTGTGGATTTTGTTTGTTTGTTTAAGACCAAAAATCCTGTAGTGTGTATCGGCCTTTACAGCTGCCTTGAAAAACATGCCGTTCTACTATGAACGGACTTCCACTCCCCTCCACAGGTCTGACCTGTGACTCGGCCTGGTGCTGGTCTCCATGGACTGAGACTGAGACTGAGACTGAGACTGATCACTTTTACGTTCCAGGCAAAGCAAAAACATTTCTCTGGAGACGAGCAGGTGGCAGAACCTTCATTATAAAAGTTGATCATAGGTCACCTTTAAAATGCAATCGTGCTGAACATTAAAAGTCGTGTTGAAGCACAAAATAATCTGTACTTTTTAAGTGCCTGAGTGAGGCTGGTCCCTACAGGACAGTGAACAGAACCAAAAGGACATTCAAGTAGTTTTCCTGCCCCCTAAAGTTTTACACTGTAAATACCACTTTATATACAGTTGTGCTCCTAAGTTTCCATCCTCTGGCAGAATTGATGATTTCTTGGTCCAGAAGCTGCACATGGGACGGACTTGGATATTCCACATGATAATGATCCAAAACACAAAGTGGAGCTGTCACTGGCTCCAGCAGAATAAAGTGAAGGTTCTGGAGTGTTCGTCTCTTCTGACCTCAGTATCACTGAGCCTCTGGGCAGATTCAAGCTGCAGTTCAGACAAGAGCCCAAGAATTTACAGGAACTGGAGCCTTTTGCCCAGAAGAATGAGCAGCTTTACCATCAGAGAAAATAACACATCCACAACTATCACAGAAGACTCCAGCTTCACTGGGTCATTTGTGGAGTTTCTGTTTCATTATGATTTAAAAAGAGGAAACACAGGAGTTTGATAATAAACGGCTTCACCCAAACACTAACCATGAGTGAAAGAAAAGTTTTGTGTTTTCATTCATATTCTCTGAAAGATGGACAAGAAATCAATCAAATTCTGTCAGGTTCTGTAAACACAACTGTAAGCGCCCCTGGAGCTGCCCCTGCACTTCACATAACGTATAAAATAATTAGGGCTGCGATTAATCACATAAAAATATCGCACTAATGTTTTTTTTTATTGCAGATTAATCCCAGAGTTTATTGTGAACGCTCCTCTGTTAAAGTGCGGATGGTCCTGAAGGCGGCGCAGGTCATTAGGTCAGTGAACCGACAGCACTAATAATAACGTAAGAAAATGTGTTGTTTGGACTCACCCGGGCCTGTGTCGTCCGATGGGCCCAAACGGGTCAAAACGAGCTCCCGGGGGAACGGCTCCAGGAGGCAGGATGTCCGGGATCCCACTGGACGGGTCGAAGCCGGAGCGAGGGTATCCTGAGCGGAGAGGGTCGAGTATCATCCCGCCGCCCCCACGGGACCTGCAGAGGGAAGAGAGAGAACAGAGGGAAGAGAGAGAACAGAGGGAAGAGAGAGAAGAGAGAGAAGAGAGAGAACAGAGGGAAGAGAGAAGAGAGAGAAGAGAGAGAACAGAGGGAAGAGAGAGAACAGAGGGAAGAGAGAGGACAGAGAGAAGAGAGAGAACAGAGGGAAGAGAGAAGAGAGAGAAGAGAGAGAACAGAGGGAAGAGAGAACAGAGGGAAGAGAGAACAGAGGGAAGAGAGAGAAGAGAGAGAACAGAGGGAAGAGAGAACAGAGAGAAGAGAGAGAACAGAGGGAAGAGAGAGAAGAGAGAGAAGAGAGAGAACAGAGGGAAGAGAGAGAACAGAGGGAAGAGAGAGGACAGAGAGAAGAGAGAGAACAGAGGGAAGAGAGAAGAGAGAGAAGAGAGAGAACAGAGGGAAGAGAGAGAACAGAGGGAAGAGAGAGCACAGAGAGAAGAGAGAGAAAAGAGAAGAGAGAGAACAGAGAGAAGAGAGAGAAGAGAGAGAACAGAGAGAACAGAGAAGAGAGAGAAGAGAGAACAGAGAGAAGAAAGAGAAGAGAGAACAGAGAGAACAGAGAGAGAACAGAGAAGAGAGAGAAGAGAGAAGAGAGAAGAGAGAGAACAGAGAGAACAGAGAGAACAGAGAACAGAGGGAAGAGAGAGAAGAGAGAGAAGAGAGAGAACAGAGGGAAGAGAGAAGAGAGAGAAGAGAGAGAACAGAGGGAAGAGAGAGAACAGAGGGAAGAGAGAGGACAGAGAGAAGAGAGAGAACAGAGAGAAGAAAGAACAGAGAGAACAGAGAGAGAACAGAGAAAAGAGAGAAGAGAGAAGAGAGAGAACAGAGAGAACAGAGAGAACAGAGGAAACAGAGAGAAGAGAGAGAAGAGAGAGAACAGAGGAAACAGAGAGAACAGAGAGAACAGAGAGAACAGAGGAAACAGAGAACAGAGAGAGAAGAGAGAACAGAGAGAAGAGAGAGAAGAGAGAGAAGAGAGAACAGAGAAGAGAGAACAGAGAGAAGAGAGAGAAGAGAGAGAAGAAAGAGAAGAGAGAACAGAGAGAGAACAGAGAGAACAGAGAAGAGAGAGAAGAGAGAACAGAGAGAAGAAAGAGAAGAGAGAACAGAGAGAAGAGAGAAGAGAGAGAACAGAGAGCAGAGAGAAGAGAGAGAAGAGAGAGAAGAAAGAGAAGAGAGAACAGAGAGAAGAGAGAACAGAGAACAGAGAGAAGAGAGAGAACAGAGAGAAGAGAGAGAACAGAGAGAAGAGAGAGAACAGAGAGAAGAGAGAGAACAGAGAGGAGAGAGAACAGAGAGAACAGAGAGAAGAGAGAGAACAGAGGAAACAGAGAGGAGAGAACAGAGAGAACAGAGGAAACAGAGAGAAGAGAGAGAACAGAGGAAACAGAGAGAACAGAGAGAACAGAGGAAAGAGAGAGAAGAGAGAGAACAGCAGGTCAGACAGGTCTGGGTCACAGGGTACAGTCCTTCAGTCCAGGATCACACAGAAATGCACAGAAAAGACCAGGAAAACACTTTCTTTGCTGTTAAATTGTGGCCCTTGTGTTTTCATGACATTATCTACTGTTCCTTGTCCTTTTCGTGGCAATTTTAGCGCAAACCAAGTACATTTGGTAAACGAGGGAAACAGCTTTCTCAAAGTTTTGAGGTAAAAAAAAGGGCTGTGGGTGAGTTTGTAGTAAATTTAAATGATATAATTTCGGTCAAAAAATCCAAATCGGTCGTACATATCACCCCAAAAATATGAGTTCTGCGGCTATTGGCTGCTCTGGACTCAATAATCGGCGGATTTCATGTCGTACCAGCCAAAAAAGCACAATGAAGAAGTAAAAAAAAACATATATAAGTCTCACTGGATGATAAGTCGCATTTGTGGGGAAATTTATTTGTTAAATCAGACTCCAGGAACAGACATTTGATCTTAAAGTCGAGTTATAGAAATAACAACAGAACAAAGAAGAACAGGCTGAACATGTGTCTGGTTTGTTCACGTCACATATGAACAGTTATTCAGATAAACTAGAGCATTTTTAGCCCGTGATGAGCTTGTTTTGTTTTCTTCTTCACAGTTCGAGTTTCATCCACTTTTCTCCATCAAACACACGTTTCTCGCTCACTCCAAAGTTTCTTTCTGCTGCTCGATCACCGTTTTCGGCTGCAAATTTCTCTACATAAGTCACACCTGAGTATAAGTCACAGGAAACACACAAACCGTTAGAAAAAGTGCATCTTATAGTCCAAAAAATATGGTATTTGTTGTTTACTGCATATCTGAGGACACACTTATGTTTTCTATGGACCCTGAGACTGGAAATAAATGATGATGATTATAATAATTATAAAATGTTCTAAATAAATCTGACCAACTCTGCATTTAGGTACAGTCAAGTTTCCTCTCTTTCCTTCAGTTTTCCTTCTTCAAAATGGTCTCTGAAATCAAACTTAGATCAAATGCTATATATATGTATATATAATGCTATATATATGTATATATATATGTTATAGCTTTAATAGTAGGCAAATATATAAAAATATGACTACTTAAAAACACAGTCCGAGGTCTGGACTAAATCCACTAATCCACTTGTTTCATGGGTTACACTGAGCAGACGGATGCAGAGACACACATGGAAAAGTCACTCATTGGAAAACACTGGAATTAATGTGAAACTCACCCAAAGGGATCCAGATCTGCCCCACCAACCCCGAACGGAGGCGCTAGAGGGCCGGGCCTGGACAAACACAGAGGACAGAGATCAGCACCAAGGACAGTGACGAGTGGGTTTGTTTTGTTTCATTCACACGATTAAGACACACAAACTGCATATTTGGGCTGAGTTCTCTGCGAAACTAAAAACATTTGTACTGTGGTGATACAGGAAGTGCTCCGTTGTGTTTTTAAACTCCACAAACCTTCACTAGAATCATTTGGATCATTTCAAAAGGAGCTGTTAACATCCCGATCCGGCTCTTTTATGAGTATTGGACAGTCACATGATCGGACTGATCCAGTTTCACATGTTTTTGCAGCATCGACGCGCTTTACGGCAGCTGTAAATCAAAATGCCGTCGTGTCGCTGTGCGGGACTTTTCACTACAACAAAACGAGAGTCAAACAGCGACGCAAACGCTGCAAATAAACAGTTCCTCCTGGAGGAACCAGCAGAGCCACTTTAACACCACCAGTTTGATTCACTTACAAAAGAATCATCAGGATGAGTTTGAGCTGAGGTCAGTGAGGCTTTTGTCGTCTAATGGACATTTTGGAGCTAAGGTACGAACTGCCTTCACGACACATTACAGAGACGGAGCTACCGGAGCTATAAAAAAAGGTATTGGATCAGTATTGGAAAGAGCACTTCTTAAAAAATATCAGATTGGAAACCTAAAGATCTTGATCGGGACATTTCTATCAGGAAGAACAACTCACTGCTGCTGCTCAGACACAAATCCTTCAGATGCAGCGGTCGATTTGACTCTAAAATGATTCTGTGACACAGACGTTCACATGGACAGTCTGGAGTTCTTTTGACTTCCTCCATCTTCCTTCCATCTTTCTCTCTCTCTCACTCTCTCCTCTCTGTCCTCTCTTCTTCTCTCTCGTTCTCTCTCCTCTCGGTGTTCGTTTGTGACCTGATCTGACCAGATTGGAGTCGGCAGTTTATCGACCTGCTGCTGTCGTCTCCACGTCCCCAGAGACAAACGAGAGAGGAGAGGAGAGGAGAGAGGGATGAGGAGAGGAGAGAGGGATGAGGAGAGGAGAGAGGGATGAGGAGAGAGGGATGAGGAGAGAGGAGAGAGGGATGAGGAGAGGAGAGAGGGAAGAGGAGAGGAGAGAGGGAAGAGGGAAGAGGAGAGAGGGAAGAGGGAAGAGGAGAGAGGAGAGAGGGATGAGGAGAGAGGGATGAGGAGAAGAGAGAGGGAAGAGAGGGAAGAGGGAAGAGGAGAGAGGGATGAGGAGAGGAGAGAGGGAAGAGGTGAGGTGAGAGGGTAGAGGGTTGAGGAGAGTGGGATGAGGGAAGAGGAGAGAGGAGAGAGGGATGAGGAGAGAGGGATGAGGAGAAGAGAGAGGGAAGAGGGAAGAGGAGAGGAGAGAGGGATGAGGAGAAGAGAGAGGGAAGAGGGAAGAGGAGAGAGGGATGAGGAGAGGAGAGAGGGAAGAGGGAAGAGGAGAGAGGAGAGAGGGATGAGGAGAGGAGAGAGGGAAGAGGAGAGGGAAGAGGGAAGAGGAGAGAGGGATGAGGAGAGGAGAGAGGAGAGAAGAGAGGGAAGAGGAGAGGAGAGGGATGAGGGAAGAGGAGAGGAGAGAGGGATGAGGAGAGGAGAGAGGAGAGGAGAGAGGATAGGAGAGAGGGAAGAGGAGAGAGGGCAGAGGAGAGAGAAAAGAGGAGAGAGGGTGAGAGGAGAGAGGAGGGAATATGAGAGAGGAAAGAGGAGAGAGTGAAGAGGAAAGGAGAGGAGAGGGGGAAGAGGAAAGAGGGAAAAGGAAAGAAGAGGAGGGAGGGACAAAAGAAGGAGAGAAAAAGCCGACTGAAGAGGGAGCGACATAGAGAAGAGGACAGAAGAGTGAGACAAAGACGTGGGAACAGTAGAACAGACTCAGGTCTTATTCCAGGCTCGTTCTTTTTGTGATTCATTATAACATAATTTATTCATCCTCTGTTTCCAATTATAAATCACAAAAGCCCCAGTCACAGAGTTAAGGTTCGACTGTAAATCCTCTGCAGAGACCAAAACACCACATCAAACATTTTCATTGGCCTTAAAAAACCTGCAAACCCTGGAGTTAGATAAGAAAAAGAGAAAGAGAAAGAAATGCTTTACTGATCCTGAGGGAAATTCAAGTTTTGCTGCAGCAACATTTCCGCTGCTCGTCTCTGTCCTTTGTGTCTCAGTCAAAGGCCTCAGCAGGTCTGTGTCAGGACAGTGTGAGGAGAGGAAGAGCCAAAAGTGTCCCTCCCTCCTCTGTGTCCTGCAGCGTCACAGCAGCCTCCAGGGGGCGCCGGGTGAACACAACATTTACGTTCTGGTGTTTGGGTCGGTAATGAAATGGGCCTTTTCCCTCTAAGTATTTCCTCTGGAAGGTTTTCTGCCACATTTGCTGCCACATGTGGTGTAAAACGCCTGTAGTATCTCAAATCAAACAGTTCATTTCACACAATCCAACCGTCCCTTAGGGCCCTGTCACACCTCACCGGCGTCCACAACTTACGCCTTACGACAGTCTAACTTATGCACAGCGCACAGAGCGTGTCGTCGCCTATAAAAAGGCTGCTGCACGACGATTTAAATCATAACTGCACTGGAAGAAGAAAACTCCAGGCCTATTCTCCTCCTTGCCTACTCTTTATTCTGACATCCCAACCTTTAGACACTTTTTGGTGTCACTATTCCGACACGTCATATTTTATGTCTCTCGCTGTCCATGGTGCTAAATGCAACAGATCAATCAATAGGCAGAGCAACGGGATCTGTGTGTGGACCACAGGATATAAAGCTGTGAGGCTGTGATGGCCTCAGCTGTTTCCTGTCCACAGTAAAACCACTCGCTCTGAGACTCTGAAGTGTTCAAAGATCAGACTCTGCACTTCCACTTTAGACACAAGTCAAACTGTGGGATTATTATGTGTGAAATGTGGAGCAATACTTCAGATACAGGATTTTTAAAGCAGAAAAGAGGAGATAAAGTCCACAGGAAGTAGATTCACTGTCCTTTGAACTGTACATGTTGCACTTCTTAGATGGTTAAAATCCCATGATTTAACATTAAAAACTGAGCTCAAAAAACAAAAAGTTACAAAAACTGCGAGAGAGAGGAAGACGTGAAAGTCTCACTCAGGTTCTAAATATTGAAGCGAGGCTCTCCTGCTTTTAAAGACATTCAGCAGCTTTTCAGAGTTGAAATATCTGAAGTAAAATGACAAAAGCCTAAAGCTCCGTTCAGATCTAAGGCACATATCAGAACTTTTGGTGAAATTCGACTGGGGGTTTGGCGGGATTTTGATGTCATGGTCTGAAATGGTCCAAAAGTCTATAAAATGAAGTGTAAATGAGGCAAATCTACATCCTGAAGAGCTGCCCAAGTGCCACAGTTTGAGAAACACTGCCCTGGTCTCTGCGGCACAGGAGCCGCTCACAGAACCACAGAATCACATGTGAGTGGGGCCCGTCCTCTCATACCCACCAGTGCGGCTGTGCTCCGGGCGGGTGTCTGTGGGGCAGGCGCAGCGGGTCTCGGTCCGGGTCTGAGGATCGGCCCCGGTCCTGGTCCCGGGTCTCCGCTCGGCCCTGGTCCCTGGAGCCCGGCCTCTCCCGGGGCGGAAGCAGCTGACTCCAGATCTTCTGCGAGAAACTGTCAACGTCTTTGTAGACGCTGGAGGCGAGAACAGAACGAGTTTAGACCTTTGGGATATTCAGGGTTTCTACAGGTTTCTACAAGTTAAATTCTAGTTTTACATTTATATAAAAACTTAATACCTATTTCACGGCCTATTTCACAGAGCTACCAGCAATGATTTCTCAATTATTTCTCAAACAAATGAATCTGGGGGAGTCGGGACTTAAATATATTGCCTGTATTTTGTGTTTATTTAGAGGTAATTTATGCAAACCTAAAACGTTTTCTCCATCTGTCTTTATTTTAGTTTTCACAGTGTTCCATGTGTTGAAGTTGGTGAGAATAAATGTCACACATGATCATCAGTCCTTTTAATTAATAATCTTTTAATAACCAGGGTCGCCACAAGACTCTTCTCCATAACTACAGCGTGAAATGTGTCGCTCGGTAATGTAAAACCAACATTAACAAGAGCTCCTCCAGCGGGGCAAAATACGCCCGTACTTTGAATTATTGTATATAGAATTAAGTTAGAATTTGTCAAACCCAGTTAAATTTTTGGTGCAGTTTGGAAGTTTGACATTCCTAGGTGAGACGGTTGTCGAGTTAGAGCGCGGACAAGAAATTGTCCACAGACAGACGGACAGACGGACAGACAGACGGACGGATAATCAATAGGGAAATCTGGCTCTTGCAGTAGGAGTATGAGTATGACATCATCACATTCTAGAATCGGAATTCCACCAATCAGATTGCAGCAACAGAACTTAAAGACACTACAAAGCTTTAATGTGTCAAAGCTCAAAGAAGCAGAGAATGTGGGTTGTTCTCGCTTTCAGCAGCAGAACATTTGAGAAGAGAGTTCAGATCTACGGCACGTAACATAAAAGGACAGAGATGGAAGATAAAAAGACAGAGATGGAAACGATCACAGTTAGCAAGAGCGACGGGCAGGTTTTCGCAAAGGGTCGGGCCGTGACCTTGACCTTTGACCTTGAAATCAATAGGGAACATCCTTGACCCATGGGGTGTCCAGCCATGAAGTTTGACATTCCTAGGTGAGACGGTTGTCGAGTTAGAGCGCGGACAAAGCTTCAAAGACTTCAAAGCTTTGAAGTGTCCACAGACGGACAGACGGACGGACAGTGTCAGACGGACGGACGGACAGACAGACAGACAGACGGACGGACAGCGCCATACCATAATACGCCCCGTCTTACACAACGGGCGTATAAAAACAACATAACGGCTTTAATCAAACTCCGTGTTCTGCTGAGCTTATTTCTTGTGGTTCTGTAGCACAAGATCTTCAGTGACGCGTTCGGAGGATTTTAACCCCGTTTCGTTCTCAATTATTGTTTCCGCCGCTCTTTATTTCGGCAACATTATTTAAGCAAATAATGGCTGTTTGACAAGTTAAACTTTTGAGGAGAAATGCGACACAGAGGAGTTACGTACTGCACAAATTTTAAGACCCAGATATAAAAATTCAAGACCTTTTCAAGTCTTTTTAAGGTATTATTTCCAAATTCATAAATTCAAAGCTTTTAAGACTCTCAAGACAGAGAGGACCTTTAATTTAAAGAGGAACGACAGAGGTATTTGCACTTCTGTGGGGTTTTACCTGCTCAAACATAACAGATTTGGCATAATACCTCCTCTTGATGAATGTTGGTTTATATGATGAGTTGGTGTTTTGGGATTTTTTATGGGTTTTGTGTATTTTTCTATCAATTTAAAATGTATTGTCACATTATTTAATTATGTAAAACAGCACAGCACCATCTAGTGGCCATTAAATGCACATGAAGTGGAACTATGTATTTATTAAGATTAAACAAATTGATGGAGAAAAGGCCAGGTTTTATGCATGTTTGTCCTGCATGTATGGAACCTCTAGTAAAGTAAGTAAGTAAGTAAACTTTATTTATATAGCACCTTTCACAGATAAAATCACAAAGTGCTTTACAGAGCGCAAGTAAAAATAGATAAAATGCAAAACAACAATAATAAATGTTAAAACAGGTAAATAAGACAAAGCGCAGTGAATTAACTAAAAGCTTGTTTGAATAACAGTGTCTTTAGCTGCTTTTTAAAAGAATCAACAGATTCAGCCACACGAAGAGACAGAGGCAGGGCATTCCACAGTCTAGGGGCGACTGCTTGAAAGGACAGGTCTCCTCGAGTTTTAAATCGGGTCTTTGGGACCTTCAGGAGGTTTTGGCCTGAAGACCGGAGGGAGCGGCCAGAGGTGTGAGGGAACAACATTTCTGAAATGTATTCAGGGGCCTGTCCGTTAAGAGCTCTAAAAGTCAAGACTAAAATTTTAAAATCAATTCTGAATTTGACAGGTAGCCAATGTAAAGCAGATAAAACCGGAGTGATGTGAGCTCTTCTGTTGGTTCCTGTTAAAAGCCTCGCTGCAGCATTCTGGACTAACTGGAGACGAGTGACTGCAGATTTGTTAAAACAAGTAAAAAGAGAATTACAATAATCTAAACGAGAAGAAATAAAAGCATGGATAATCAATTCCAGATCAGATTGAGATAATAATGCACTCAGTTTAGAGATAGATCTCAGATGGTAGAAGCAGTTTTTAACCAAATGTCAAATGGCTGTCCAGGGACATTGACTGGTCAAATAGAACACCGAGGTTTCTAAGGCTAGGCTGGGCAGAGGAGCCCAGAGAACCCAGGTGTTGTTTGATCAAAGGAACTTTCTGTTCAGGAGCAATGATCAGAGTTTCAGTTTTCCTAAAACCATTACTACCATTATTAAACAACTCTAATAAAAAAATAAAAAGAAACTAACACAGATAGAAAACTAGAGAAAGAAAAACCCACCTGTCGTATGTCCGGAGCTGGTCGGCGTTCACGTAGTCACTGATGTTTAGTACCAAGTCCAACACCTGCTGGTTACTTGTGTTCTGCAAATAATCGGAAATAATGGTATGAAATGGCGACTGTTACACGTTTTACTTGGAAAACACCACAGCAATAAATAAAGCAATAAAGCATTTTGGTCAGAGGTGGGAGATGTCGTGACTCCAGAAAGGACCAATCACAGCTGCTAGAAAATTCTTGTATCATTCAGAACAAAATATATAACTAAAAAACACTACCTGAGATAATTGTTATAGCAGGGAAAATACATGCTGTTTCTCAGTCCTTCATGTAGGGTCGGGCGGTATCCAAATTTTTATCCCGTTAAACTTCTCAGTATTTTACCAGTTATAATTCAGAATTATTTTGTAGCTGCACCTAAACCATTCAGTAAACAGAAGAGCAGCTTTACATTTGAAGATGAGGCACAAGTTCTGATCAAACCAAACTTCTCCAGCGCGTTTCTCCCTCCATTTAATGATCTGGGACTCGCCGAGACAAGAAAAGCGCAGAAGAGGCAGATTCTGGAATAAAAAGTAAAAGGCGACAGTCCAGGGCGTGTGATATTTCCCACTGCAGCATGTTGTATCTGACAGACCCGCGCTCTCGGCACTCGGAGAAGTTACCGTCTCCTCCGTGAAAAACTGACTTCGCCCTCGAGCGGAACTTTCTCCTCTTCAGCCTCGTCCCCTCTGGACTCTCGGCTTCAGTAAAACGTCTCCATCACAAACTTTTGGGCTCAACGTCACACACGAAGCGTCAGTCAGGTTTTTTTCTTCTTCCTCGCTGCGTGTGGATGGAAATCTCCGAGCGGAACCACGTTAATGACGTTTGAAGAGGAGAGAGAGCGGAGGGGAGAAAGTCCTGCTGTGCCCCGTGTCTGAAGCGACTGTGGTGGATCTGGCCTGACGCAGGGTCGTAGCTCCTCAACATTTGCGGTTTCTCCCCTGAAGCCAAAATGCTCCTAATATTATATTAGCCCCTTATGCGCTGGAGATTTTTTCAATAACGGTAATGAAAATGATACCGCTGCTACTTTTTGATACCTCAGGATACCGTATAACTGCCCACCCTACCTTCATGCAAGTTTTTTCTCTTTTTTAACATGTAAGTAGCCCTGCATCTCTCTGATTCAGGGAGACAGGATACAGCTCCAGATCCACTTGTCTTTGGTGGTTCTACATTACCAAGTTAATGACACATTAATAGAATAAACATTTTCTTTATCAGTCTCTAACAATTTGATAAAAAATAAAGATTTTGTACAGCAACATATCGGCCTTCCTCCCTCCTTTACCGCGAGAATCTCCATAAACCTGCACTTACCATAAAGTTGAATAGCAGTGCGGAGTCTATGGGGATGCCTTTGAGCATGAAGAGCGTGTCTGCGTTTGTGGGCTTGTATCTCAGAGTGTACAGCTCTTTGTTACTGCTCCAATCCGCCGGCAGCAGCTCCGACTTCTTATCACTGCTGCGCGCCTGGGGGCAAGGAACAAGTTCGGATATTAATATTAAAAACGCTGTGTCAAAGGGAGAGAATACAGCATTGTGTTCTTGTGGTGTTAGAAGACTCAAGATTAAATGTGAACGAAATATATGATAAAAACATTTGTATTGTTCTAGTTTGCCTCTAAATAAGACATTACAAGCAGTAATCCTATAATACTTATATGTTTAATAGATGCAACTACTATGAAAATGTTATGGCTTTTTTGTGTATTTTATTTCATTTTTATGCTGTTTACAGGTTCACTGCGTAACTTTCCGGCAGAGGATGCACCACCTGCTTGTCTCCATAGAAATATTATTGCTTTGCCTAAAATAGGGCACTGAACTTAGCAGATGACGCCAACAGACCAACTTACAGGTCAGATCCGTGGACGGACATTATGCACCAATTTCCATTACTTATTTGGTATATTGCTTCTTTAATGTGAACCATGCTTTAATAACAACATTTGGTTATTTTCTAATCTACACAGTAAAAATAGAGGTAGTATTGTTGCAAATGACAATAAGAACTAAGAAAAAAAGTAATTGTATTTCTGTTCAGAGGGTAGATGGAACAATCTGAGTGATGAAATTGTATAAAGCGTTATGTTTTGAAAGATATAGAGCTCTGGAATGAATGAATTATGCATTAAATTTTGTTTGTTTTAATTAATATTTTGTCTTTTACACAGTATATACAGTAAGTGAAATTGTAAATGCAAACTTACTGTTCACACGCTGCTTTTCTTTCTTGGAATTCTGTTATTGTTTAATAGGGTTTGGCATTATGAGTACTTTTACATCAGCCTAAACCCTTTCGGCCCTGATCCATGGGGTTGCAGTCTACAGTAGGTTTTGTTTAGTTTTATTTTGTAGTACTGCAAAATGACCAAATAAAAACAATACAAAAATTTCAATAGACTTGCTACTTAATGCCAATTGTGACACCAGAATAATTAGACAATAGCATGTGATTTTCAACGTGAAACCATAGTACTTTATTTTTATTACTATGTGGCCTTATATCTGGGTAATCCCTCAGTGGTCCATGGACATATACTAGTCTATGTGTTCTTATACAGCCCAAAATCATTCTGAAGCTATTCAGGAAAGGTTCATTTCTGCCCTGTGAATGTGACTTTTTACGTACTGATACCTGCTCAAATATCTATCTAATATCTAGCTTTGACAACCCAAATCAGAGGATATTAACACCTAAAACAGCAAGCAAAACAAACCATCAGTTACAACTCTCACAATATTAATCATATGAAGACCTTTGAATTAATTCTTTTGATTAATTATGACATTGATTATCTCTTAATGCTGGTTTAAGAGTGGCACATTTACTCTGAACACTCAGGTTTTAAGGCTTCATTGATTACGCATGCATTATTATATAGAAAGTGATACTCAAAACAATACTAAGCTATATATCCAATCTGATTTTTTCACAATTTAAAACAATAACACTTCAGTTTATAGTATTCATTTGTTCAGCTATTATTCGGGTTGTCATAAGTCTAGTATTTTCTTTCATACTGTATTACGCAGACACTAATCTTGCCATCTCATAAGCATAACATTAGCAGCTGTTAGCATTAGCATCCCTCACCTCGTCTCCGGAGCCGATGCACCTGTACCCTCCTTTGATCAGCTCCCAGTGAACGAAACACACCACGGCGTCATTGGCACAGGTGATCCCGTCCATGAAGCAGGTGTACAGGACCTCCAGACCCGCCATGATTACCCTAGCGTGAGATTTTGGCCGATTTTTGTAGTCTACCCTGTTCCTCCGAAATGAAAATGAAAGCGCGGATCCAGACAAAGGCAAACACTTCCGGTGGTCTTCAAAATAAAGCGCGAAAGCAATTTTATTTTTTTTATTTTTTTATTTTAACAACCGCGGTGCGCTGAATAAATAGTATTGCAACATATTATACACAAATATATTTATTCATAGTATCAGTGAGATGTTAGAGAATATTTTAGCACATTAATTCATTTATACTGAATTCCTTTTTCGGAATTGTGTTGTTTTAGTTTTGCTAACTGTACAAGGCTTTGTCGTCTGTTTTGAACAAACATGTGATTTTGTCAGAAATAAATAAAAAAAAGGAACATATTTATGTTGTATTTGAATTTTAGAATAATAAAAAAAATACAGTTTTACATATAAATACATTTCTTTTATACATTATTTCTTAGGCTGATAAAATGAAAATATAAAATGGCGTATTTTATTTGTTTATAGCTTTGTGTTTGTTTCTGTTCCCTATACATATAAAAGTTAATTTGAATACAGAAAAAAAACAAATGTTATTATTATCTGTTATTAGGTATATTATTGCGCAGTAATTTATTCACAGTAAAGTAATTTATTCACAAAGAACTCAGTGTCCCGTCGTGCTTTGCGCAGGGCGAGCGCTTCCTTGTGAAGATGGCGGCTCCCTTGTCTCTGCTGCTGATTGTAGGGGTTTCTATCCGTTTATTTCTCTTCAGATCCAGTTTAGCGGATATAATCGCAGAGAGGGTGGAGGTCGTATCTCCACTCACCGCCTGGAAGAGAGGTAAGCGGCTTTCCGAGCTTAGATCAGCCCGATTTTGGGTCCCAAACCCCGGTGTGATGCTCGCTCCCCGTCCGCTCTGCATGGAAGTGAATGGAAGACAAACCGGTTTAGTGACAATGAGCAACGTGCAATCTCAGTTCATTGCAATAAAAGCATGACACTGTTTTTAAATCGTATTCTCTTAGATTTAGTTTGTTCTTTTAAGCACTTAACATTGCATTTATTCATTTATTGTCTTTTTTAATGCTTATCTGGCTACAGAATGCAATGCTGGAAATAGAAAACAAAATGATTGCTCAGAAAACACAGAGCATTTTCAGATATTTATATAAACAAACTCAAAATTACCCAGGAGATACCCAGCCTCAAGCTTCAAGTTTCTATATTATTCTCCAAAGTCTAAGACCTCTAATTTAGACAAAATGCAAGGAGATAAATGATTAAATTCCCTTGTGTTTCTCAGCCTGAGAGCGTGTAACCACCTCATTGCCTCATGAATAGTTTATAAGACCTCTGTAACAGGAAGCACCGTGTAAATTTGTGAAAAATATCAACCAGACAAACACTGCAACTGCAATTATATTTGCGATTGTTGATTTAATTGTAGAATTCACATTAAAGGACACATATCAGACTCATTAACATTTGAGACTACTGAAATCTGAACTGCCAAGAGATGTTCTACAGATTTAGCAGCTTTTCATACCCTGTCCAGCAAATCTTTCAGTTTCGGCACTAATATTCGATACCAGTGTCTGTATTGGTGCATCCTTAAAAAAATGCTAACCCTCTAGTTTATATCTGTACAAATATGCGCTGAAATTTATGTGAAGTTTTTATTGGTTTGTTAGTTCATAAGCCTTTTTCACCGTTTTTGTCGATTCTTCTCAACATGTTTAAGATCTAAACTTTGAAAAGAACCCGATTATTAAAGCATAAATCACAAATTGAATCACAATGCTTGTCAGAAAAATGCCAATTAAATATTCTTCCCAAATCGTTCAGCTCTATTATTAACAGCTTTGGTAAAACTGTTAAAGTTTAAAGGTGCACTGTCTCCATCTATGGTCCATCTTATTGCTTTGCCTGATGTTTCACAATATGGCATTAAACAAATACTGTATATCTTGTGTTTATTCAGCTACAGGAGTTTTTATTTCTCAAACCTACCACACAAACGTGCATATTTCTGCCCACTTCTCCACCGATGTGACCTGTAAATCGGACGGGTGATGTGGCCTGCTTGTCTCCGTGGATACACTTAAATTAAATGCCGTACTGTAAAACATTTCTGGAAAAAAAAACAATATGCAGTCAAGCAACTACCAGAAAAGTTACACGGTGCAACTTTAACGACTGAACTTCTGATGCTGCTGTTTTTAATGTGACCGTCTCCTCTGTTCCAGTGATAGAAGGTTTGGCTCTGCTCGACCTGGGAGTCTCACCGTACTCTGGAGATGTTTTCCATGAGGTAAACATCATAATTTTACTTTTCAGTTCAATTTATTATGCAACTTTAAATGGAAGAACTCATAATTTTTAGGTGTGTGACAAACTTTTGCACAGAACTGTATACTGTATTTTCCGGCCTATAAGTCGCACCAGCCAAAAAATGCACAATGAAGAAGAATAAAACATTTATAAGTCGCATTTTTGGGGGGAAATTTATTTAATAACAGAACAGAGAAGAACAGGCTGAACATGTGTCTGGTTTGTTCACGTCACATATGAACAGTTATTCACAAAACTAGAGCAGAAACAACAGAACAAGTTTACCAAACTCTCCATCTCACTCCAAATCACTAAATCCACTGAATTCTTCATCCTCGGTGTCACATCTGAGCAACTCCACCAACTCCAGATAAATCCAGCTTTTAGGCGCAATTTGCTTTTGTTTTCTTCAGTTTGGATTTCCTCCACTTTTCTTCATCAAACACAAGTTTCTCTCACTCCAAACTTTCTTTCTGCTGCTTCAATCAGATTTTATGTTTGGATCAAGTGTAGCTGTGCATTTTTCATCTGTGCCAGTACAAAAAATAATAATGAATTGTCTGCGTTGTTTCTCCAGACTCCTCTCATCATATACTTATTTCATTTCGTTGTGGACTATGCTGAGATAACATTTATGGTGAGTGGAGAATCCTGACTCCCAACAGTGTCATATTTAAATGCGTTCCCTTCTGATTTTCTTTTCTTTTCCCTCCTACAGTTGGCAGATGTCATCACTGCGGTGGCTTTGTATTTGGCCGTCAAGGATTACAACACACAAGTGGTAAGTGGTGTCATAGAAAAATATATCAGCAGGATATTGGGTAAATCTTATCAAATCAACATTTCAGATCTGTATTAAAATGTTGTTTCCTCGTCACAAACAGACCTGGAGTTGTTTTGTTTCATTCACATGTTTAACACACAAACCCTGCAACCCTGCAACACATACAGGAAGTGCTCCAATTAGTTTTTAAACTCCAAATACCTTCACTAGAATCATTTGGATCATTTCAGACTTGGAATTTCCTGTCTTTACTGAACTAAAGGTAAAAGCATGTTAACCCATCCAGGCCTAAAGGCAATTGGGCTTTTTTTTTAAATTAAATCTCCCCCTTTTACCCTATAATGAAGTGTTCTACATCCTTTTTTCAGGACAGCCTGTTATTTCACAATCTGCTGCTGTAGTTGTGTCATGAGGCTGTGAGAAAAGCTACAGGACCAGAAACGGAGATGAAAATGAAATTCACACTCTTTCATACAAAACACACAGCAAACATGTAGAAACAACTTTTTGGACATAAAACATGGTTAATTTAGGGCCTTAGCTACAAAAGTGCAAATGCTCAAATCTGTAAGTAAATTAAAAATCTCCTTATTGCCTCAAAACAAAACATGACTTTCCTGGTCCAGTCCTGGAAACGGCTCCTGTCAGGACCAGGGCCAGAGCCACAGCACTTCTGCATTTCCAGGGTGGAAATTACATTTGGATTTGGACATTTTGACTAAAATAAACCTTGATGACCGTGCATCATGTGGTGCCACTAATAACAGCAGGAATTCTGTGGCTGGAGTTTAATAACAGACAAAGTCGACTTGGGTGAACGGTTCTTTAGGCGTTTTTCTTCATTTTCTTCATTTTCCAGGGCAGTAGTTTGTTCATTAAACACAAGCAGGCGACTGTCATATTGGAGCAAAAGAAAATATCAATATGCATTAAAAATCTAAAGAAACGCAACAGTTTGTTTCTATACACTTCATATTACTCACAACTTAGATTAATATAACAACCATGTTTTAGAAAATAAAACTATTTTAAGGTTATTCTCGGTCGCACCACATGACATTTTACACTGAAAATGCTTCATATAAATGTTAAACACAGATTTATGCTCCTGACACTGGAAATATTTGATAAAGTTCAATAAAAACAAATATTTTTTTATATTTTAAAATTTGCCTGCTGAAAATCCTTATACGTCATTGATCCGTATACATGTTTGCTTTTTTTTTTTTGCATCTCTATTTCTGGTCCTGTAGCTTTTTTCACAGCCACATGACACAACTACAGCAGCAGATTGTGAAATAACAGGTTGGACTGAAAAAAAACGATGTATAACACTTCATTAGGGGGTAAAAGGGGCAGTTTTGATCGCAAAATTAAGAAAAAAAATCCAGACGAGAAATGTACCTATAGGTTAAGATAAATACAGGTATGTTTTTGAGGAGGTGACAACGTTCTAACACGGATAAAGACTCACAACAGTCAATTGTGTGTTTGTAAAAGCCAAGCACATTATCTTACACTGTTCTTAATGCGATAATGGTTTATTACTAATAGAATAATATCTTGTTTAGTTGAAAAAGCAGAGATTTGAGCTGGAGGCGGACCGTTACCCCGCGGACTGTCTGGAGCTGGTCCGGAGCCCCACACAAATGTATTATATCCCCCTGAAGGTCGCCATGTTGTAAGTATGAGCCTTTTTCCAGATTTTCCCACGTTTTTACTGCGAAAAACACAACTAAGAACAGTTTGTAGTCGTCCAAAGTCGCTCCTCAGTTACCTTAAGCATTCAGAGCGTCCTAAGTATTCACGGCGGTGAGTTTACGAGCGCTTTTCGCAGTTTTCAGAGCTTCGCCGTCACAGTACTGCTAATAACAACTGATCACACACTTTCTGGTCATCTGAAAATAAAAATCAAGCACAGAAAGTGTTTAATGGTTTCTTTGTTTTTGTCTGTTTGCAGTTACATGTTGAACCCCTTCACCATTTTGTCTTGCGTTGCCAAATCCACGTGTGGGCTCAACAACGCCGTTCTGGGACTCTTCTTCCTCTGCACTATTAAAAGTATAATTACGTTTAATCATTTTATAGACACATATTTAAACTTTTCTGGTGGAGGGTCTGTTACCTCTTTGCTCCACAGAATTCAATCAATCAATCAAACTTTATTTATAGAACAATTTCCCCCCCACCCACAAAGCTAAACAGATGAGTCTAGAGATTTACTATCTGTGACAATCCCACTTGAAGCTAAACTAAATAAGTGAGTCGAACTGTGACATAACTTAATCTTAATAATCTTTATTTACTGTCGTTTACAACCTACTTTGATCCCAAAGGGGCTGGATCAGAAAACTCATGGCATATTTACCCCAAAAATAGTAATAAGTCCAAATATTGGAGCAGAGAAACGCAAATCTATTACAGAAATTTTTATTATTTGATTTTATTTTACACAATCTTATAATATTCTGCACAGACCTCTCGCTCCGGGTGAAAACAGACGTCTGTTTCTTCAGTCGCAGCAATAATTCGTTTACCTTCTGTCTTCTCAGTTCTCCGTTCAGGTTGTTTATATTTTTCGCCGTGTCTCGTAGTGGAGTTTAAGATTATTTTCCTTGAGCATCGCCGCTTGTTGCAAACACACCGAGCACAGGTTTCCCATTCACCTCCCTAGAATTAGTCCATTTTTCTTGTAAAATCCTGCACTCAGCTCCACTTTTCTCATTTGACATTTTGCTGATGAATGTGTCACGGTCACAGTCAAAACGATCGTCCTTTAAGAGCGTTTAGGAAAAGGAGAGTCTTTATTTGTGCTGCTCTGGTGGGAGGAGCCAAGAGACCAATTCGTCGAATCCATAGTTAATTTAGTTTTGGAGAAAAGAGCGGAGAGAGTCTCCCGAAGAATAAGACACATTAGACAAGACGAGACATAGAAACAAAGCAGGACAGATCAGGGGCAGGAGATGAGAGAAAACGTGTCCACCCTCACCAAGAGCCAGAAGAAGTATTGCATTAAACGTACCTGTCGCAATAGGAACAAAAAAGTGACAACAATAGAAACCGCTGTAATTGAATAAAGTTTAATGCTACGGGGAAAAATCAGATGACTCTTTTTTTTAAATCTGTGAAGAATAAAAACTGGAGAGAAGTTGTTTTCAATCAAAGAGTCTGGATTTATTAAAGCAATTGTGCCACAATTACAGAGAAAATGAAAAAGAAACCTTCTGTCCCTCACGTAAGGTCCGTCTCTCCCTAAACTGAACCCTGGCAAAACCAAAACAGGCTCTTCTACAGTCGACAAACGTCATAACCTCAACATGAGGTAAAACATACGATAGTATTGATCTAAACAGTTCTCAAAAGGAGACGATTTATCTGGGTTAAACTGGGGCATCGATTAGATGAACTCAAGTGGACCAATAATTCTAAAAGATGAGACTGAATAAAACAATAACCTGTTATTTTAACCCTGATAGAAAAGGACTGAACATAATGTCCTGTCTTAAAAAGCCAGACACAGCAGATCACACCACTGTGACCATGAACACAGAGATACTTTAGCACTTTGTGAGTTACTAGTTCTCTAAACCCAAACAGTACATTCTTTAGCTTGACAAAGTAAGAAATTTCCATCACAGACTCCACCAGAAAAGTTACACAATGAATGCACCTTTATCTGAACCATTCTCGGTCTAATTCAAGCTGAAACTGTTTTTGTTGAACAGAAAACACGATGCTCAGTGCCATATTTCTCGCCCTGGCCACGTATCAGTCCATCTACCCCATCACCCTCTGTGCCCCGGCCATGCTCTACATCATGCAGGTGGGTTCCTCTGTGTTTTATACGCACACGGCGTTACGGTGCTGTACTTATGAAGCCGAATATTCTTCCAGTTTGTGCCTGCATGAAATTAAAGGGACAGTTCGGAGTTTTCAGTCTGACCCACTCCACAGACCCGAGGCAAAACTATTATTACTCCAGACTGTCCATGTGAACGTCTGTGTCCAGAGAATCATTTTAGAAGTAAAACCAGCCTTGTGTTTGGCAGCGGCGGACTGATATATGAGAAAATAGTCCCTCAACATGCGACGATTCATGCGACGCGAGGTTAGTTTTATTTCAGACATGATTCTCTGGACACAGACGTTCACAGGGACAGTCTGGAGGTAATTGTCCCGATCAAGATTTTTTAGCTTCCCGTCTGATTTTTTTTTAAGGAGGGCTCTTTCCAAAAAACGATCCGGTGCCTTTCTTTATTTTATTCAAGGCAAGACAAGTGTATTTGTACAGCACAATTCGTACAAATCAAAACATAAATAATCATCATAACATTTTAAAATGGAGATGGGACATTAAATTAGACAGAATTAGAGAGAAGAGAAGAGTGCGGAATGAAAAATGAAAACCTTTCCGTCCTCTGCACAGCTAAACAGAACCCTAAGACTAAGAAATGGAAGGAACCACACACGGAATTTACGGTTCGACAATTCGACAATCCTCTGTGTTATTTTCTCGGACTTGTCGCCATGTCGAAGCAGCTTTTCTCTTCTTTGAAACGCCTCCTCCAGTGTTTGCTGCCGTGGCTTTGTCAAAAAGATTGATATTCTAATTTGTCTCTCCAAATCGACCGTATGGATATATGATCATGTTTTGTGACTATGGCTGCGCTGATAAAATACTGCAGGGGGGGCAATTATTTTTTCCATGGGGCTACATGAGGAACAGAAAATATTGTGGAGCCAAAATGCTCAACAATCCTGCGTCATATTAATTGTGAACATGTCTTGATTTACATATTGTGTAATTTTGTTCCTCAGTACCTCGAATATAAAAGTAATGCAGCTTTAGTCCACGCATGAGGTAAAATTATAAAATATGTTTATTTTGTAATTCCAAATTAGCTTCAAAGTTCCGTATGTGTCCCCAGAGCTGTACAATGCCCAGGTCTGCAGTGCTGATGTAGAAAATATTGGCGAATTGAACTGAAGTGATCGACTTTCAAGATATCAGTGTAATAAGATGATTTACAGGCCAGTGTTTGCCCAGGACGTCTCACAATATGAACCCGTTTATGCCGGATGCTGCGCAGTGCAGTTCTGCTGTTGATTTGTTCTCATTTCATTTCATCAAATTTCATGATGCAATTTAATACAAGCTGATAGTCTTACCTTTTAAATGCAATTTATTTCATGTTTTTATGTGCTTTATGTAAGAGAATTTAAGTAATTTATCCTCCACGTACGTCTCTCAGTTTAACAATGACTCACAAAAGCAAAATTTACACCAGGATCTTCTCTTGGCACCACGGTCTAAACTGTGGCATGTTTCTGTCTAACTGGAGTCTTTTGACCTTCAGAGTCTCTCCACTAGGGATGAGCAGGATTAGTCGACTAATTGATAATTGATCGTTAAGAATTTCATCGATCAGGTTCATGTTTAATGGACAAACTGAATGTCGGTGTTTGTAGCCTGAGGAGACGAGGCTGCGTCTCACAGCACAAACACTGGAGCCTCACAGTCCCACGTCTCGGCTCTGGCTCCTTGGAGATCCCTATATTCTATATATATACTATACGGTATGGCCACTATATATATGTGGCCATACCGGTTTGTCAAAGCCTGATCCCGTCAGATCTCAGAAGCTCAGCAGGGCCTGGTTAGTACTTGGATGGGAAACACTGGGAATTCCAGGTGCCACAGGGGGGCGCTAGTCACAGAAATTGTCGTTGTGTCCTTAGGCAAGGCACTTCACCCACATTGCCTAGTGTGAAAGTGGTGTGTGCATGGCAGGACTTTCTTGAAAATGAGATTAGTAATCTCAATGGGACTTTCCTGGGTAAATAAAGGTTAAATAAAATAAATAAATATTCCTCAGAGTGCGTTTACCTGCACATTAGTGTCCCGGGTATGATTGGGTTTTTGAGTGTCATATTATCTCCAGCGCGACATACGCACAGAACAGACTCAGCATCAGCAGAACATCCTCTGTCACAGAGAGAACACTCATATTCACTGAGTCACAGAGAGAACACTCATATTCACTGAGTCGAGTCCTTTAGTCCCACAGAAGCTGAAGCAGCAGCACAAGGAAAGAGCTGCTTTTTTCAGCATTTACAGTTTATGCAAATGAGCCATGAGGTTTTAAGTTTAGTTTCTGTAAAACGTAAACAAATGTTTAAAGCTGCATTAAACACATTCTGATCTCACACTGATGAGGCTCTGGAGTCATGATATTTATATGTGGTAAAGATTAGTTTGTTTATGCAGATTAGTAACAGTAATAATAATGATGATAATTTTAATATAAAATGTTAATGATTAATTGAAAATCGATTGATAATTTTCCTGACGATCGATTAAGAAAATTTAATTGACTTCCCATCCCCACTCCCCACAGTCGCTTTACAAACCTCCTCCTTTGGAAGCCGAGTCAAGGGGCTTGAACACTCATAGATCAGACTGTGTTCACTTTTGGAATCACATTATGTTATGTAAATAAACTTCTCCTGCTTAAGACGTCCAGTTGGTCTCCGGACTTTTACTTCCGCCCTTTCTTGGACAAGCCGAAAACTTCTACAACAGTTTAGAGCCTGAGATATTAAGGTTTTCACAAACAAAATCAAAATTCTTCCAAAACTCTCAGGAGATAAGGACCTTTACCCTGGAACAGCAGAGGCGTAAACGGGTTAAACATGTATTTTTACAAAGCTCTTCATTAGTTACAAAACACATTTGGATCATTTTTACCTTCACTCGTATGTATTTCTAACTGTGACTTCCCTGACTGTCTTGTGTCCCCCCCCCAGCGGCTGTACATCCCGGTGAACTATCGCTGGGGCAGTTTTTGGTGGTTTGTGGTTCAGTACCTCTTCATTTACCTGGGCAGTCTGTTCGTCATCATCTGTCTCTCCTTCTTCCTGCTCGGCTCCTGGGACTACATCCCCTCCGTCTACGGGTTCATGTGAGTTCAGGTTTAAAAAGGCTCAAACTACTTTATACATTTTCTTTACATTCAGTTCTACGTCTAAAATATTCTTTTCCAATATTGGCGGTTTTCTAGTGAAGTCCCTGACCTGAAAATATTATTGCATTGCCTGAAATGTCTCACACTAGAGCATCTGTCTTGTTAATCTCCAATGAAACAACAGCTCACGCCTCCTTCAGAAAACTTACACATTGCTTTAATTTACTTCAGTACAAGGAGAAAACTTATGCCTAAGCAGAACTCTCTAGAAGAACATTAGTTTGCTTAAATCAGAAATAAAAACTGGTGATTTTCTAGTTTCCATCCTTCTCTTGCTATGGAAATCACAGTTGTACACTTCTTAAAGAGGATATATTATGCAAAATAGACTTTTTTTTGGAGCTTTCTACGGTGTTATAATGTTGTTCCCTCATCAAAATCATGCCTGAAGAGGTTTTAGATCTCATCCGTGCATGTTTGAGTAACTTGCTCTGTTAATAAAGCTCTGTAATGCGTCTTTGAGGACACGTGTCTGTGAAAAGTGCTGTAGCTGCTGTTGTAAGGCGACCTTGGGTGTCCAGAATGGCGCCAAATAAATAAAAAAAAATTAAAATGCATTAACTTGGCGATCTCTTCCGGGCCATATTCAAACCCAAAGCACTGCACAGAATCTTACAGTGAACCGTAAGATTCTGTGCATTGCTCCCACAAAAACATGATATTTATTCATTTATTTAATGTTTATTTGACAGGGACAAACACAATAAACACAGATCACTGTGTCAGAATAATCTGCTGCAGGTTTCACAGCTTTTTTCCCAAGGGCAGTCACCATACTCAACTCCAACCTGCACTGAGGAACTTTATTGTAATACCTGCTGCTGCTATGTGCCTGTTTACCTCCAGGCTTTGCACAAGTCTATGCACAGTCTATGCAACTTTTTACAGACAGTAGCTCATATTAGTTATTGTACAGCCTATGTTATTCTTGTACTTAGTAGTTTTTTATAGTAGTTTTATTGTACATATCTTTTATTATTTATTGTTTATTTATGTGTGCACATTATGGAGAAGCTTGTAATCTCATTATACTTGTATAATGACAATAAAGGCATTCTATTCTATTCTATTAGAGCCGTGGATAATTCACAACACCGCTCACTAGAAGGGCTTTAAACAGTTTAAAGTGAAATGAAAAGTTGAAAATTAACATTAAATACAATAAAATGTCCAGAGACCAGTTTGCACTAATAAACGTTCATGAGGTATATAAACACGAAAAAATAAATCGATAAATAAATCATCATTAAAAAAGATAAAGTCTGATAATAACTCCCCTCGTCTATATTAAGAATAGACTGACTGTATTATAAAATATAAAACAGCCTGAGAAATCTCTGCTCTTATTTTCACTGAATACAAATTCTGAGCTGTGAATCATTGGCCCAAATGAACAGAAATTTCATTTCAAATGACAGGGTCACGCTGCTGTTGCTCTGTGAACCAGGATTTAGTTTGTTTTTTGAAGCTGGACAGTTTAGTTCTTCTCTTTATATCAGCAGAGTTCCACAGACTGACCTCTCACAGAAAAAACATTCTGGGCAAAAGATGTTTTACAAAATGGAGCTTTACAGTCTCCATTTGTCGCTGCTCCTGTCGCTCTGCAGGTCTCCGTCTGTTCACACATTTACAGAGAGGCTGAAGTCCAGTCAAACATTTGAACGTTAAATGGCTAAAATGAACAAAATTCATAAAGTTTAAGATTTTATGTTTCCTTAAAATGTAACCGTGATGGAATTGAGTGGGATTTTTATCTAAAATGTTTAAGGCTTTAAGATTTTGAAGCCTCTCAATGGGCTTTTGGGCGGTTTGGCCGGACATTTAAAGTTTAGCCGAGAGTCTAATATGTGTCCTAAATATTTTTCTTGCTCTATCTGTTCGATACAAAACTTTACACTAAAACTAGTTAGTGGGATGGACGCTGATTGTGTTGTGAGGGCGCTCTGAAGGGGGAGTGACTTAACGCAGGGAGAAAAGGAACTTGAAACTTATAAAATATGTTGTTTTCGGTGCATATAGCATTTTTATAGCTTGAAAAAGTAACGTGGTGATCTAATTATGTTATGTGAGAAGAATCACCCTCAGAAAAGGTGGAATTAGGAAACATTTGTCTAATATTTCACTCATTTCCTCTCTGTCCTCCACAGTTTGTCCGTCCCAGACCTGACTCCAAACATCGGCCTCTTCTGGTATTTCTTCGCTGAAATGTTCGAGCACTTCAGGCTCTTCTTCCTCTGCGTCTTTCAGATCAACGTCTTCTTCTACACCATTCCCCTCTCCGTCAAACTCAAGTAAGTCACGTGGCAATAGCAGAACTTACTTGGGTCACTTTTTAGAGACGTTTTCAGACTGAATCAGTCGAGTTAATCTGATTCTTTTGGATTTGGATAAAGAAAATGCGAAATCGTGAAACCGAGGATTATTATGAGACAAGTATGAGACTTTTACTGGCAAAGATAGAGCTGTACACAACTGTAACTGAATGTAATTAACAGTTTCTGAGATAAAAACATCTGATAAGAATGTAAATGTAAAGAGCTTCCTCCGTTTGACTTTATAATCGTCCAGAGTGTGCAAAAAAACTCTATCTCGAGACTCTATTTTTGTCCATAATCCCCAGCCTTTCTGCAGACTCCCACTTTTCATATATTACACTGGGGAACAATTTGAAAAAAAAAAAAAAAATCTGTTGAGTTAGATTATTTTTATTTTTTTATTAAAACTAAAATTGGCTGATTCCGAAGTTGCAGTGTCAGTTTTTTTTTCTGGCACGTCAAGTTTTTTCTCCACAGTTTAACCTCCACATAAGCAAAATCCCACTGATTCGCTGCAGTGAGACTTTGAGCTGATCACGGTCGGACTCTTCAGCAGCGACGAGGCCACGAGTTCGTGCGTCGAGGTCGAGGCAGTGAGAGGTTTGTGCGGCTCCCGATAGGTCAGGACGATTACGGCGCAGTTACAGGAGCCAGACGCTTTGTAAAAACAGTTAAATAAACATCATAGTCATGCCTGTCAATATCTGAATTTATTTTATAAAACAAGCACATGTCTGTTAACGAGAGATGTCCCGATCAAGATTTCCGATATGATTTTTTTAGTTTTTTTGTCTTTTTTTCGTCTTTTTTCTTCTTTCCAATACCCTTTTTTTATAGCTCTGGCAGCACCGTCTCTGTAATGTAGTGTCATGAAGGAAGTCCATTAGACGACGAAAGCTGATGTTTTCCTCCACAGACAGCGGTCGATCGTCTAAAGCAGGGGTGTCAAACTCATTTTGGTCCGGGGGCCGTATGCAGCCTACTTTGATCCCAAAAGGGCCGGATCAGAAAACTCAGTTCTCTCTTCAAGTTATCGTATTTTTCTCCGTGTCTCGTAGTGGTGTTTAAGATTATATTCCTCGAGCAACGCCACTTGTGCCAAACACACTGAGCACAGATTTCCCATTCACCTCTGTCAACAAATAAGAATTAGACTATTTTTCTTGGGAAATCCTGAACTCAGCATCTGCTTTTCTCATTTTTTGACATTTTGCTGATGAGGGTCACGGTCGACAGTCAAAACGATCGTCCTTTAAGAGCGTTTGGAAAGAGGAAAGTCTTCATTTGTGCTGCTCTGGTGGGAGTCGCAACGTACAGAAACGCCGGAGACGCTGCTGTGCTAAACGGTGCAGAAAATTAACAGAAAAATCTGAAAATTTTAAGTATTTTAATAGAAAAATCAGCCGAGGGCCAGATTAAAGGTCTTGGAGGGCCGGATCTGGCCCCCGGGCCGCATGTTTGACACATGTGGTCTAAAGTGATGAATTCAACAATCCTCTGTGTTATTTTCTTGGATTTGTCGCCATTTCGACGCAGCTTTTCTCTTCTCTGAAATGCCTCCTCCGGTGTTTGCTGCTGTGGCTTTGCCGTCATGTGAAACTCAGTCCGATCACGTGACTGAATCCAATACTGTCCGATACTCATAAAAGAGCCGGATCAGGAGCTGATACTGATACTGAATATCGGATCAGGACATCCCTACTGTTAAGTGCAGTATTTTTCATAGTTTTAAGAAAACTGGGATCCTATCATAATCATAATACATTTTATTTCTCAGGCGCCTTTCTGAACGCTCAAAGTCGCCTTACAACAACATAAACAAATGAAGTACAATTAAAATATAGAGTTAAAGTGGGACTGTATTTAATTGATTGATTGTTCTTAATATTGTATTTAATATTGAATTGTATTAGTATTTATAACCCTAATATTATATAGTGCCACAGTATTCTTACTTGAGCAAAAGTTTTGGTTCCTCTTCCCAGTAAAAGTAAGTAAAACTACAAGTGACAAAAGCGTCATTTTATTAGCTTTGTTTGTTGAAGATGATTGTAAATGAACTTCAAATTATAAATCAGATGCTGTGTCCAGTCAGCTGCTTTTATACTAACACCGAAATATACTTTGTGCTGCTATTTTGTGCTTTTACTTCAGTGATCTTATTAATGCAGGAGCCCAGAGACATTTGTTTCACATCTTGAGTACGAAAGGTTTGACCCCTGGAATGGATAGGACACTCACACAGGACCCTTAAAAGGCCTTTCTTAAATTTTTAAAATGTGGATAACCAGTAGAGGGCGCCACCCAAAGTAGCCAAAAAATCTGATTTGCTTCACACCCCTGAGTACATCCACCAAACCTCTGCCAAAATGTTCAGTCTTGGGGTATATTGAAAAAATGTGATTTCTTAAGTTCCGCAATTGTGGACTAAGGGGCTTAAGAAGGGCCTATGTTACCCCCAAATTCACGTTTAATTCACATCTTGAGTACATCCATTAAACTTGACTGAAATATAGTCCATGACCAACTGTTTAAGAATCCATGATTCTTAAGTTCATCAGTTGTGGAAAAGGGTCTTAAGAAAGGGCCAAAGGTCAAATTACCCAAAAATGCAGATTTCATTCACATGATGAGAACATCCACCAAACATCTTCCAAAATGTTAGGTTTGGGGATGACACTGAAAATTAGTCTTTTCTTAAGTTCTGCAATTCTTGGATAAGGGGGTTAAGAAGGGCCCACGTGGCCCCCAAATTCACGTTTAATTCACATCTTGAGTACATCCATTAAACTTGGCTGAAATATAGTCCATGACCAACTGTTTAAGAATACATAATTCTTAAGTTCATCAGTTGTGGATAAGGGGTCTTAAGAAAGGGCCAAAATGTCAACATACCCCAAAAAGGAGATTTAATTCACATCATGAGTAGATCCACCAAACATCTTCCAAAATGTTAGGTTTGGGTGTGACGCTTAGAATGAGTGTTTCTTAAGTTCTGCAAATGTGGACTAAGGGGCTTAAGAAGGGCCTATGTGACCCCAAATTAATGTTTAATTCACATCTTGAGTACATCCATTAAACTTGGCTGAAATGTAGTCCATGACCAACAGTTGAATATTCCATGATTCTTAAGTTCATCAGTTGTGGAAAAGGGGGCTTAATGCCACCCAACCAAATTTGCTATTTGCCATGCTATTGAGGCTGACCAGCATACTCGCAGAGGAGACATAGTTGTCAGAGCCCATGACACGGACATTGCTGTGCTCTTAGTCTATCACTGTGGGAAATTAGACAAGACAGTCTGGATGGACGTGGGAACGGTGTCAAAGAAGAATCGCTGGTTCATCAACATCACTGAGATACAAAGGTCACTAGGGCCAGGGGTTTGCAAGTCATTGCCAGCATTTCATGCATTTACGGGCTCGGACTATACCTCAGCATTTGTCAAGAAGGGAAAGGTTAGGCCATTTGCCACATATCTGAAAAACACTGATGTGCAGAAGGCATTCGAGACACTCACAACAAAGCCCAAGGATGAAAGAAGCTGCAAGGTTCTCCTAAAGTTTACAGCTATGGAGCCAGAGAAAACTCCAAGGTGTCACTGAATTCCCATAGGTACAAACGTTTTGAGACGGTGTATAAACCAAAGATGAGAGGCAAAAATCCACTCGAAAAACTAAAAGGGATCGATGCCAGTGGTCTGCCCCCTTGTGAAGCTGAGGTCATGTGCCATTTGAAACGAGTGGCATTTGTTGCAAAGATGTGGGCTGATGCTGACCAGGCAGAACTTGTTCAACATCCCTCAGAAGATGATGGATGGATGCTGGAGAATGGGGTTTACACCCCAGTTTGGTTCGATGGTCCTCAGTTACCAGATTCCTGGTGCCAGAAATGCCTGATGACCATGAAGGCGCTGACGAGATTGGACAATGAAAGTTTCGTGCGGCTTCATCTGATGAAGAAGATGATGCAAGCGATGTAGAGGAAAAAGCAGAGTCTGATGAAGAGCAGTAATGGTTGCAACAATGTTCAGACATGACCAAACCTGTCTTTGATTTCAAAGTTGTCATTTGAGTTTCAAAAGATGTCTTTCATTTGTTGACATGTTCAGAGTATAATACAATCATGTAGTTTAAGTTTTGTAGCTTTATTTTGTAATCAGGCATCATTTGTGAAACTGTCGTGTATACAGTACTCAGGAGATTCAAAGACAGCTTTTACTTGACATTTTCAGAGTATAATTCCGATTTTCTATCCAATTAATGTGCAGGGTTTATTCATGACATTAAAAAATGTTCAAATATTGATATGCAATTAAATTTTCCTATCTTTTTTTTTTCTGGGACATTCTTCGTAGGGCAAGAGTTAATTTCCTGTAATCACTCATACTATGTTAGTCTTGACTGATGTTGCTTACTTTCCTTTGATAGCAGAGATAGCACAATGTTACTGCTTAAACATGAAGCACATTAGGATCAGTGAAATATTTCATATTGTATTAAAACATATAGAATAAAATCTAGTTTAGTGATACTTTTTTATATCTTTAAACCTTTACCTAAAATACTAGAACTTAAAAAAACATACTCAGAGTACGTTCACTCAACTTACACTCATGTGGACCTGCTAATGATGTGGTAAATCTACTATTTTGGGTTATTTGACCTTTGGCCCTTTCTTAAGCCCCCTTTTCCACAACTGATGAACTTAAGAATCATGGAATATTCAACTGTTGGTCATGGACTACATTTCAGCCAAGTTTAATGGATGTACTCAAGATGTGAATTAAACATTAATTTGGGGGTCACATAGGCCCTTCTTAAGCCCCTTAGTCCACATTTGCAGAACTTAAGAAACACTCATTATAAGCGTAATCCCCAAAACCTAACATTTTGGAAGATGTTTGGTGGATCTACTCATGATGTGAATTAAATCTCCTTTTTTGGGGTATGTTGACATTTTGGCCCTTTCTTAAGACCCCTTATCCACAACTGATGAACTTAAGAATTATGTATTCTTAAACAGTTGGTCATGGACTATATTTCAGCCAAGTTTAATGGATGTACTCAAGATGTGAATTAAACGTGAATTTGGGGGCCACGTGGGCCCTTCTTAACCCCCCTTATCCAAAATTGCAGAACTTAAGAAAGACTAATTTTCAGTGTCATCCCCAAGCCTAACATTTTGGAAGATGTTTGGTGGATGTTCTCATCATGTGAATGAAATCTGCATTTTTGGGTAATTTGACCTTTGGCCCTTTCTTAAGACCCCTTATCCACAACTGATGAACTTAAGAATCATGGATTCTTAAACAGTTGGTCATGGACTATATTTCAGTCAAGTTTAATGGATGTACTCAAGATGTGAATTAAACGTGAATTTGGGGGTAACATAGGCCCTTCTTAAGCCCCTTAGTCCACAATTGCGGAACTTAAGAAATCACATTTTTTCAATATACCCCAAGACTGAACATTTTGGCAGAGGTTTGGTGGATGTACTCAGGGGTGTGAAGCAAATCAGATTTTTTGGCTACTTTGGGTGGCGCCCTCGACTGGTTATCCACATTTTCAAAACTTAAGAAAGGCCTTTTAAGGGTCCTGTGTGAGTGTCCTATCCATTCCAGGGGTCAAACCTTTCGTACTCAAGATGTGAAACAAATGTCTCTGGGCTCCTGGACTATATCCTGAAGTAACGTAACTCCTACTTGAGTACAGTTTGTGGCTGCTTTTAGAAACGGGTGAGTATTGCCTCGGTTCTCCTGCAGTTTTGACTCAAACGGTGAGAACCTGATGGAGAAGCCCCTGGAGACGGCCACCAGAGGGCAGTGTGCAGCGGGGTAAAGTGTTGGCGGCGCTCTGGGAGGGAGCCCGGTCCTGTTTAGTGCTGGTTTAATGCGTCTCTCGTGAAATGCTGGAAAATGCTGTCGAAAGTGGTTCAGACAGACGGAACAAAGCGCTTTTTCTTTTTCAAGGTCGACTCTGCAGCTTCCACCGTCTGAGTCTTTACAGGGAGGTGTCAGAACCATAGACCCTGTATACAAGACTCATATATACGGTCTATGGTCAGAACACCCATTAGAGCTCTGAGGCTGATTAGATTATATGTGACTGTACTTATGTTATTTTTTCACTTATTTAAAGGTCCTATAATATGCTAAACTGACCCTTGTGAGCTTTAAGCCTCGTTATAATGATGTTTCAGTGTTTTGTTTCATTCACACTTTTGAGTAACACTAACGCTCTGCCTGGTTCACTCATTAGTGTCTGGAAACGTTAGAAAACAACTTTATAAGCACCTCACACTTCCCTCTGCTGATTTCCCACTGCACAGGCCAAAGCCCAAAAGACTCGATCGCCGATGTCGTTTCTAATCCCGTTTATTTACCAGTGAATTATTTTTTTAAAACGCTAAAAAATACATTCCTGAACCATTTTCTTTCAACAACTTTCAGTTTCTCTTCTTCTTCACCGTCAGTAGTCGATCTTCACTTGTTGCTTCTGGCGGCTCGAGCCTCTCGCCGCCGCTGGAGTCGACAATCGATGTGATTCTCCGTGTGTTTCTGACTTCGGGAATGACCAGGAGCTGCCGGAGGAGCGCAGGGTCCAGAGGGTTCGTAGGGTGAAAGTGATTCTGAAAGATAAGAAGCCCCAAGACCATTAAGACATTTAAAAACCATTAAAAGAACTTTAAAATCGGGAGCCAATGCGGCAATATTAAACCCGGTGTAATGTGGTCCCGCCCTCTGGTCAGGACACGAGCTGCTGAATTTTGTAATAGTTGCAAACCTGAAATATTCTTTTTGGGAAGAGCAGAGAGCAGGTGACGTCACGAAGTGGACGTTTTCAAGTGAACAGCGAACTTTTTTAGCTTTAGTTCGGTAGAAATCTGCAATTCTAGGGCTAAGAAATCATCCAAACGATTCTAGTGAAGGTGTGCGGAGTTTAAAAACGCAACGGAGCACTTCCTGTATGACATGACATCACAAGGTGGGCCTGGGTGTTTTCTGATTGTGAGAAGAACACAGGGTTTGAAACACGACTCCAGATATGTGTTTTATGAGGAAACGGCATCATAACCGCTCAGAAAATAGCCTAATATGGGCGCTTAAAGGCTTAAATTTTAGCATTTTCATCTATATTTTTAGTATATTTCACAAAACATAACCATTTTGTTGCCATAATCATGATATTCTTGTAATTCTGAGGGAGCCAGTGTTTTCTTGGCACTGTTTTTCGGTCTCACTGTTGTGTTTTTCTCATCTGAAGCCTGTTTGTTTTGCAGGGAGCACCCGGTGTTCCTGATGTTCATGCAGTTGGCCGTGATGTCCATCTTTAAGTCGTACCCCACGGTGGGAGACATGGCCCTGTACCTGTCCCTCCTGCCGCTCTGGAGCCACCTGCACAGATGTGAGGGACTAAAATAACTCTCTGTTTATTCATTAGCCTCAGGCGGGAGGACAGGGGAAGGCAGAACATTTAAGAAGGAGAGTCGAGTCGTGGGGATGCAGGGCTCATTACTGTGTTATAGATGGTGGTGATGGACAGGTTTGGTGTGGTTGGATGTATATTTATATAGCTTTATTTTACAGACTCGGGGTCCAAATTGTACATACAAGGACACACACTTACAATATATTACATTCATATTCACACACACACAGATCTACAGTGATGTAAGGTCTGGTAGAAATAAAATCCCTACAGCTCTTCCAACATTTCCAGATGTCAGAGTAATATTGGGCGTCACTTTCCTTAACGCCGAGTGTCACAAATATGCGACAGACTGTTTGGATAAAGATATAAGTCGAGACAGCGGCTGCATTCCCCCAGCGCCGTTAGTGCAGATACAGAACTTTCCTAGGAACTTTTGGTAAGCTCTTGTTTCTAGTTGTTGCAAATTTGATATATGTCCAAATTCCTATTCATTTTTTTGCTATAATTTTTTTAGTTAGTCTTTATTTGAAGGGACAATGTACAGAGACATTATGCTCATAAAACAGAGATGTTCTGCACCAGGTTAGAGCTAAACAGCCCCTGAGGAACAATAATAAATTATACAATGCGATTTACACATTCAGCAATATAAAAACCACACATTAGCACATTCAGCAGCTCATTCACATCACAATATTAGAGAGTAGACTTATTAATGCATTAAATTCATAAGCTCATCTTAATTTACCATCTACTTAAAAAACAGACAAAAACATTTTTTATATCCATCGGTATGAATTCAGGTGTTAAGGCGTTAATATCAGTCAAACACGTTATGATTCCATTTCTTGATTCAGTTCACCTACACATAATGAGGCTCCTCATTAGCAGTTTTCTCAGAGCATCATTATACGTCACCTTAATCTTATTTATCTTTACTTTGCTGTAATCACACCACAGGTGAGTCGTGCACAGTGGACTGCAGAATGAACTAAAAAGAGTGCAGAATGAACTAAAAAGAGTGCAGAATGTACTAAAAAGAGTGCAGAATGAACTAAAAAGAGTGCAGAATGAACTAAAAAGAGTGCAGAATGAACTAAAAAGAGTGCAGAATGAACTAAAAAGAGTGCAGAATGAACTAAAAAGAGTGCAATATGATCTAAAAGAGTGCAGAATGATCTAAAAGAGTGCAATATGATCTAAAAGAGTGCAGAATGATCTAAAAAGAGTGCAGAATGAACTAAAAAGAGTGCAGAATGATCTAAAAAGAGTGCAGAATGATCTAAAAAGAGTGCAGAATGAACTAAAAAGAGTGCAGAATGAACTAAAAAGAGTGCAGAATGAACTAAAAAGAGTGCAGAATGAACTAAAAAGAGTGCAGAATGATCTAAAAAGAGTGCAGAATGATCTAAAAAGAGTGCAGAATGAACTAAAAAGAGTGCAGAATGATCTAAAAAGAGTGCAGAATGATCTAAAAAGAGTGCAGAATGATCTAAAAAGAGTGCAGAATGATATAAAAAGAGTGCAGAATGAACTAAAAAGAGTGCAGAATGAACTAAAAAGAGTGCAGAATGAACTAAAAAGAGTGCAGAATGAACTAAAAAGAGTGCAGAATGAACTAAAAAGAGTGCAGAATGAACTAAAAAGAGTGCAGAATGATCTAAAAAGAGTGCAGAATGATATAAAAAGAGTGCAGAATGAACTAAAAAGAGTGCAGAATGATCTAAAAAGAGTGCAGAATGATCTAAAAAGAGTGCAGAATGAACTAAAAAGAGTGCAGAATGATCTAAAAAGAGTGCAATATGATCTAAAAGAGTGCAGAATGAACTAAAAAGAGTGCAATATGATCTAAAAGAGAGCAGCATCAACTAAAAAGAGTGCAATATGAACTAAAAGAGTGCAGAGTGATATAAAAAGAGTGCAGAATGATCTAAAAAGAGTGCAGAATGATATAAAAAGAGTGCAGAATGATATAAAAAGAGTGCAGAATGATATAAAAAGAGTGCAGAGTGATATAAAAAGAGTGCAGAATGATCTAAAAAGAGTGCGGAATGATATAAAAAGAGTGCGGAATGATCTAAAGAGCTCAAACTGTCCGTATGTTTCCTAATCCAATGCTCCGGCCTCTGTCCTCAGTCCTCAGAAACATCTTCCTGGTCACGTGTGTGCTGATCGCCTGCTCCGCCCTGTTCCCCGTCCTGTGGCACCTGTGGATCTACGCCGGCAGCGCCAACTCCAACTTCTACTACGCCATCACGCTGCTCTTCAACGTGGCTCAGGTGAGACGTGGGACTGGGATCCAGAAACACCTCAGAGGGCAGAACGTGGAAGCAGTGAAAGTTTATCTGGATGTTTTTTGGCTGTCGGTAATATTCATGTTTGATCAGTTTAATCATAAACCTGGTGCAGTAGTTCGAGCTCTTCCCTCAGAGCAGAAGTTCCTGTTCCCAGACTTGGTGCGGGGTCTTTCTGTGTGGAGTTTTCCTTGTGCCTGCATAGGTTTTCTGAGGCCCCGTTTACGCATACACAGGTATATTTAAAAACACAGACATTTCCCTTCCTTTGTCCCCGTCTTTTACACGCAAACAGTGAATTTGCTTCTGAAAATTAATCTCTGAAGCGGTGATGACCACGACGTCCTGCACGGGTTCAGGTCCCTGCAGATTCCCGACGGGTGAACCGCGAATTTGAGTGAAACGGGTGAAAAAATGTTGCGCTGTGTCTGACGCAGGAGCGCGCGGGTCTGATCTGCGGTTTATAAAACATCACGAGCGAACGAAAAACAGGGGCTGTGTTTTAGTGAAACGCAAAAATGCCGTTGTTTTTACAAGATGATTAAATGTCAAATGTTTGTATGTGTGTTTTTGCTGCACATTCCCACAAATCTCTGCCACTTTCATTTTCCGAACTGCACATGCGACGTTCTGCAGTTCAAAGTGACTCCCGAGGATCTGAAAAGAAAATTAACTAGTGGAGAGTGTAAAGTTGTGGCTCTTTTTTGGCTGATTTTCCCCCAGTGCAGTTCGGGCGTCGTATGTATTTTTATTGGGTCGGATCAGGTGCGAAAGTTCATTTCAATTTTGTCGGAAATTGAGTTGAGTGTGATCTGAGGTGTGACGGGTACGGGCGGGACCGGTTTGTCAGGATCAGACCCGTGCAGGACTCTGCTGGGAAAACTACTTCGTTTTCAAAATGATCCAACCAAACGGGATGGACCGGAAAACCGACAGCGATTTGGTCCTGGAGTTGGAGGGAGAAGTGACCTCTGAGCGTCATTCCTCCCCGACATCGATATGACCCATCAGCTGTGCAAATACAAACACATGAAAAGTGTTTGCAGCAGAACAAATATAAAATATACTTTATTAACAATATCTCTCAATAGATAAAACTATAATATACAAATAAATGTAAAAACAAAAAAACAAAAAAACCCCAAAAAAACTGTAAAACCCTGTCCAGGGGTTAAAATATTTACTATTTATAAAGTTGAAATAAATTATTCGATTCGATAGTTTTTGACTATGTCGCATTTTCAAAGTCATTGTTCAGTTTCTTGATGCTTCTCGATCCTCTAAGACACATGTGTCAAACATGCGGCCCGGGGGCCAGATCCGGCCCTCCAAGACCTTTAATCTGGCCCTCGGCTGATTTTTCTATTAAAATACTTAAAATTTTCAGATTTTTCTGTTAATTTTCTGCACCGTTTAGCATAGCAGCGTCTCCGGCGTTTCTGTACGTTGCGACTCCCACCAGAGCAGCACAAATGAAGACTTTCCTCTTTCCAAACGCTCTTAAAGGACGATCGTTTTGACTGTCGACCGTGACCCTCATCAGCAAAATGTCAAAAAATGAGAAAAGCAGATGCTGAGTTCAGGATTTCCCAAGAAAAATAGTCTAATTCTTATTTGTTGACAGAGGTGAATGGGAAATCTGTGCTCAGTGTGTTTGGAACAAGTGGCGTTGCTCGAGGAATATAATCTTAAACACCACTACGAGACACGGAGAAAAATACAATAACTTGAAGAGAGAACTGAGTTTTCTGATCCGGCCCTTTTGGGATCAAAGTAGGCTGCATACGGCCCCCGGACCAAAGTGAGTTTGACACCCCTGTTCTAAGACTTAATACTGCTGATTTGGTAATTGCAGCAGAACAAATGCGACTGCTGCTCTGATGCTTCTGTGATCATCAGAGCAAAAGGGGGAAACATCGGTCGCATTTTTGGCGCGTCGGCTCCTGAAACTCCATTTATCTCACTTCACACGCAAACGCCAAACTGTAGTTTTCCAGAATCTCTAGCGCCATTTGCATGTAAAAGATGGGGACAAACAAATGGAAATGTCTCGGGTTTTTTCAAAAATACCCGTGTACGAATAAACGAAAACTTTTTTGAAAATGACGCTATGTGCACAATGTTATTTTGGGAAACTGAGAAAATATTAGTTTCTCATCATCTCAACAGACCTGGCTCTGTGTAAACGTATCCCGGGTCCTCCTCTTTCCTCTACCACTGGAAACGTGTACATTTTACCACCTTCGCCGCTGAAAAAGAGAATCGTAATAACACGGGGGGGACGTCTGTCTGACACCTGTGCCGCCTGTAATCGTCGTCATCTGAAATATCGTCTATTAACGTTCTTCTTTTCTCAGATTCTCCTGGTGTCGGATTATTTCTACGCCTTCCTACGGCGAGAGCACCACCTCACGTACGGACTTTACCTGAAGAAGAAGGACGGCTCGGAGGCCACGCTCGTATTAAAATAACTCTCAAAGTCGTCTGCAGCCCCGTCCGGAGGAAGCGGAGGAGCCGGCGAACAGCACAGATGAGTATTACCGTAAGGGAACGGCACCTCGCCACAGGAGGAGAATAAATCAAACCTCCGGATCGGTGACGGGGGAAGATGCCGAGAAACTGAACGTATTAAACATTAAACCCGACTAAACCGTGGGATGTAGACTCTGCCTTTTTTACTTTGACACATTTGGAACTTCCTCTGCAAAAATAACCTGGCTTTTATTTTTATTTTTTTGTTTACTGTGAGTTTATGCTGAAATAATTCCTGGAAATCAGTTTTGTGCACTTATATGTTTTATATTTTTGTTTTCCACCTGTTCTTTTGGATCAACACTGGAGGTTTTTGCTCGTAGGAATGTTGTTACGAATGTTTAAATTTCAGATTTTTTTTAAAATGCGTAGTTTAAAGAGGGGGTGTTCTGCAAAATCAGCTTTATGGAGCTTTCTAACATGTTATAACGTTGATTTTAACATGTTATAACATTGTTCGCTCATCAAAAACATGCATGAAGAGGTTTTAATTGTCATCCATGCATGTTTGAGTAATTTAGCGATCTCTCCCAGGCCCTTTTCGAACCCTCCTTAAGGTTTGCTGTAAGATTTTATCCAAAGCTCTGCCCACAAGTCTACGTCACCCACTACAATTCTCTATAAATATACAAAAATACAAAACAGTGCACGACGACTTCACAAACCTGGTGCGATGTGCAGGATTTTCATGAGTGAAATGCACAGCCATTGTGATGTAATAAAGCTTTGAACGGGGAGTGACTTAGCGCGGAGAGCAAAGGGAGGGGTGTGATTGAAATGAGAGCAAAACAGGCCCGTTTGAAGCTAAAGTCCGTTGCTGGAGGTGGTGGAATTCTGTCAGAAGCCAAAAAACTGAAGAAGCTTAACACCACTTTAACCCATCTGACAACAGCCACGAGTCTAACAAACAAAACGCTCTGCCTGGTTCACTCATTAGTGTCTGGAAACGTTAGAGAACAACTTTATAAGCACCTCACACTTCCCTCTGCTGATTTCCCACTGCACAGGCCAAAGCCCAAAAGACTCGATCGCCGACTCCAGAAGCAACAAGTGAAGATCGACGACTGACGGAGAAGAAGAGAAACTGAAAGTTGTTGAAAGGAAATGGTTTTTAGTTTTAGTTAGATTTTTTAGTGTTTTCAAAAAATATAATTCACTGGTAAATAAATGGGATTAGAAACGACGTCGGCGATCGAGTCTTTTGGGCTTGGGCCTGTGCAGTGGGAAATCAGCAAAGGGAAGTGTGAGGTGCTTATAAAGTTGTTTTCTAACGTTTCCAGACACTAATGAGTGAACCAGGCAGAGCGTTTGGTTTGTCAGACTCGTGGCTGTTGTAAGATGGGTTAAAGTGGTGTTCAGCTTCTTCAGTCTGAAGCAAATTGGTGTTTTACGTGGAAGTTCAGAACTTGCCCCCATCACTACACTAGTTTGTTGCCTTGACAGACTCACTGCCACAGTGAGATCTCCACCGAGGAAACACTGATCTGTGCCGTTTTTTTGGCTTCTGACAGAATTCCACCTCCTCTAGAAACGGACTTTAGCTTCAAATGTGCCGGAGTTCAACTTTAGGGCCTTACAAATGGGAAAAAAACAGCTTTCAGTTTAATTACAAAGAAAAAACCTTTTGTAAGTCATTTATCACCTTGGAAACTAGTTAACCCGCACATCATAAAATATAATTATAATTAACTCCTAGGCCTTTTTTTGCTCATACTGTCATATTAAAATATAAAAAATCTGTAACGGAAATGAGGAAAACACCATTTTAACGTGGGCTGCATGTGTCTTTTCAATACCCACTTTTAACATTAACTAAAAGTAATAATTGATTTTTCATGTTTAAAAATACAATATGCCTTTCTTCACCTTAACTATATTGTATTTTGGTACTTGCTGCACTGAGGGTTAAGACGGATTAACACTGATTTTTGAAAACGTATAAAATTCAAACACTTTAATTCAGAATCGCAGCTCTTATTAAATCATTGCAAATTTCTGAGCGTCATTTTAACATAAGGCTGCGTAACTTTTCTGTCGAAGGGTTCGTCAAACGCTTTTCCCCACGGAGACGTTATTGCTCTGTCTGAAATGTTCCACAGTACGGCTTTAAACCTTCCCATCTACACGGAGACCAAACCAAGTCACGTTACAGGTCGGGTCTGTGGAGAGGCGACGCCGCTCACGCTCGGAATGTGTTTTTTGAGGTATTTTTGAGCTGTAAAACCACCTGTAATTGAATGAATGTAAAGTAGAGCTGTTTAAAGTCACACTGTGGAACATTCCAGGCAGTGACGTATCCGTGGAAACGGGCAAACGACACCCGAAAAACCGAAAAGTTACGCAATGTTGCCGTTTAATCCGATTTGTTTGTGTGAAGGCCGATGAATGAATGAATGAATGAACAGTGATGAAATATTTATTTATTTTGCTGCACTGTCACAAGATTTATTTTGTGTTCCTTTTTTTTTTTTGCTGTTTTGATACAGTTTTGCTTTAAAAAATAAATATATTAAAATGTTGGGTTTATTAAAACAAATGATACTGATAATTATGGTACAAAGTTGTGGTAAAGAAATGTTTTTATTTCTCGTCGTGACGGGAACTCCGAGATCCTCACGTCTCAAATAACGTGGCTTAGGTTGTACTTGTGACTTCTTTGATATGGGTCCACCGCCTGCTTGTTTCCATGGAGATGTACCGCGGAACATTCCAGGCGAGGCCCAGTGTGTTCCAGTTTTAGATTCTAAAAAGCTGGTTTAAAGCGCATATTACCTTCTTTTTTATTTGTTATAATGTTGTTTCCTCTTCGAAAACAAACCCGGAGTTGTGTTTTGTTTCATTCACACTTCTCTCAAACTGAAAACACTCTGTTCCACCTTGTGATGTCATTGGGTAATACAGGAAGTGCTCCACTGTGTTTTTAAACTCCACACACCTTCACTGTGTTATTTTTTTTTGGGGGGGGGGGACAATTTCAGCCCTGAAAGTGGACCTCGACTGAACTAAAACTAAAGAAAGGTAGATGCTAACTTGAAAACTACCACTGCGTGACATCATAAAGTGGAACAGAGCATTTTGAGCTTTGGGGATGCAGACAAATAGTCCAGGATTTCATAAAACGTGTGTGAATGAAACAAAACACAACTCCAGGTGTGTTTTTGAGACGATAACATCACCATAACGTGTCTTAAAGCTCACAAGAGTCAATTTTGTGTAGGCAAAGCAACATGACAGGCAAACAGGTTATGCACAGTCTCCACTAGAAAAGTTACGCAGTGAATCTTTAAGTAAACTAAGAATTAGGTCACAGTTTGGTATTATATTTACACAGTCTAAACTGAATTATAACTCAGTCACAAATCTTCCACTTTTAAAAAAAATATTTTATTTATTTTATTTTAACACAAGGGGTCATACAGTTAATGGAATAAATCACGCAAAAATGTATTTACATAACATAAGAAAATACTGGACATTAAATAAAAGATATTACAGCAGTTGGCAAATACAAAATGTAAACATTAAACTAAGGGGAGCAATATTTTTAGTAGAACTTAAAGTTACAGTATGTCGCCTTTCAGAGGAGACGACTGACCAGTTTTATTACTTTGGTTTAAGGCTAACAATATATATTTTTTTTTAATTATATCTTAATGGTTGTAAAATATTTCATTTTCTAAGTGGTTCTGCATTGGTTTTCTATTTGCCCATTTTGTTTTGTGAATATGAAATTTGGACAACATAATGAGAGTTTGCACTAAAAGGGAAAGATCTTCAGGTATGGAGGTTAGGGTGACCAGACGTCCCTATTTCCCCAGGACAGTCCCAGTTTTAAGCCCTGTGTCAAGAAATGCCCCTATGTTGACCAATCTGATCCCTGCCAACAATAAAGACAAGCATAAGTTGCCATCTGTTTGGGTAAAATACCGAAAAGCAGCTTAAAAATTACCAAAACGCAAAGAAAATGTGACTATAGTGACTCACATTAGTGCCAAGTGCGTACCAGTTTTCCTTAATTATGCACTCGTTTTACAATTTTAGTATTACCAATCATCATAAATCAGGGATGTTCCAGATTTTTAGCCAAACTCAGCCTTTAAACCCCCTTTTCTCCCTCAAATATCTTTAAATTTCCATCTCTTCCCGCACCGTTTAGGAAAAACATGACAAGCCTGGAAACCCTGCTTGACGTCGTCCCACCAATCAAAACGCACGTCTCCTCTAAAGACCCGCCCCTTTGTCCGTCCTGGACCAATGAGCGCGCACTACGTCACCAGCTGTTATATATTTACACGATTTCGCCCCGCCCCTCTGACCACTCCGGACCAATGACCACTCACTACGTCACCACGCTGTTTATTAATTCATGAGATTTCGCGCGCTTTCCAAACCACGTGACTGTTTCGCGGGAAAAGTTTGCCCGGTCCGGAAGAGTCGCACTTTCCTCCCCCGGAGCAGAGACAGCGCAGCAGCACAATGGCGGTGAGTGAAAACCACGAAAATACATAAAATACACGTTATATTTCATTTTTTACTCTACGTGCGTGTAGTTAGAAAGAAAAACTGACGAGATCTGTTTTGTTTTGTGACGAAGTCGGCTTGAATAAAGTTCTGACGTTGCAAAGAGTTGATAACAAAGGCATGGCAAAGGTTTTAGACTGGATTTCAACACACTCATTGCCAAAACTGCTTTTATAGTCTAACAAAGCTTGTATTTGACGTAAACTACACGTAACGTTGAAAATGCAGAGATTTTTGCAGAAATGTTTTGTTTTTGTAGATCTTAGACTTCTGCCATGTGGCCCAGTTCTTGCCTGTCAGTGTAAATGCATCATCCTAAATCGTGTTTACGTTAAAATGCATGAAATATATTGTGCTTTACTTAATTACAATATAACTACAGCGTATTTCCTCTTAAATGTCAATGTGAATTCAACTTTATTCTGTTATTGATCTTATATGGAGGCTGCCAGATTGTACTGAGCTGCACAGCGCAGTGAAACAAAAGAAGTGTTGGTTCTTTCTTCAACTTTTATTTCAGATCAGAAACGCAACATGTCATTTATTGTTGCAGAAAATGTAGTGTTAAAGTTAAATATCAAAATAAAGCTTAAATGTGTGCGTCCATATGAAACCACAACATTCTATAGGTCAGAAATATCTTTTAATTAAATATAAGGTTACAGGCAAATCTAAAGCTCAGTTTAAGAACTTCAAAACATAAGGAGATGATCAGGTTCATTTGTAATTCATCTGGTTTTACGGCATCGTCACAGTTTGGAATTGAAAAATGTTACTTAAATATAACAGTCCCAAAAAAACGTAATATATATTTAAATACATAACCATATTTAGAATAGCAATAAATGGAATGAGTGAGCGTATATATCTAATAAATTACACAAGTTGTTTATTTGACAGTTTTATCTCTTCAGACTAAAGTTAAGACATCACAGGTCACCCAAGGCAGATATTTGTACCTGATGATGAACATTAAGTCTGAAAAATGTTGTTTATTTATTGGACAAGTTGAACTTGAGGCGTTGACAAACGTCTTTTCATTAAGGGTCATCAGCTCGAGTATTAAACTGTATCATATGTAAACGTGCGACTCTCCGCCCTCAGGATTCCTCCGAGTCTTTCCACATGGCCACCAGCCCGACCAGGACCTCCCGCAGAGGAGACCTGACCTCCAGCCCGGGCCGAGACCTGCCCCCGTTTGAGGATGAGTCCGAGGGGCTTCTGGGAGACGTCACCATCCACGGGGAGGAGGAAGAGGAGGGGGACGGAGAGGAGCTGATCGGGGACGGAATGGAGAGGTAAACACGGACAAGATCAACGTTATCCAGAGCATTTTCTACGAGCGAAACTTCGTCTTTAGTTTTTCAGGAAGCTGGTTTCATGACATTTCTATAAAGATAAAGTAACTCTTGTTAACTTCCAACATAAAATAAATACCGTATTTTCTGGAGTATAAGTCGACCAGCCAAAAAATGCACAGTGAAGAATAAAAAAACATACAAGTCGCATTTTTGGGGGTAAATTTATTTGATCAAATCAGACTCCAGGAACAGACATCTCCTCTTAAAGGCGAATAATAGAAATCCCAACAGAACAGAGAAGAACAGGCTGAACATGTGTCTGGTTTGTTCACGTCACATATGAACAGTTATTCACAAAACTAGAGCAGAAACAACAGAACAAGTTTAACCAAACTCTCCGTCTCGCTCCAAATCACAAAATCCACTGAATTCTTCATCCTCAGTGTCACTTCTGAGCAACTCCAGCTAAATCTGCGATGAGCTTTTTAGTTTCCTCCACTTTTCTCCATCAAACGCAAGTTTCTCTCACTCCAAACTTTCTTTCTGCTGCTTGATCACTGTTTTCAGCTGCAGATTTCATTCGTTGCAGCAGGACAGCGGCCCTTTCTGCAGGAGACATGAGCAGTAGAGCGAGAAGTGATAGTGGAGCAGGAGGAAGAACATGAGGCAAAGCAGATACTTGTACACAAGCCTAGAGCGCCCTCTTGTGGCCTCAGGGGGAGAATAACCAACCTGTGAAATAATATATTGTATATATAAGTCACAGGAACCAAACCATGAAAAAAGTGCATCTTATAGTCCAAAAAACACGGTACTTAAAACCACTCAATGATTTCATCATAAAACTGTTTGTAGAAGTTCGTCTTTTCAGGAGTTTAACTTAAACCCTTTTGTACAAACACTAACATCATTCCATCTCCAGGGATTACCGCGCCATCCCGGCCCTGGACCAGTACGAGGCGGAGGGTCTGGACCTGGATGACGAGGACCTGTCGGAGCTTTCCCCCGGAGCTCGCGCCGCCGCTGAAGAGGCCATGAGGAGGAGGGACCGGGAGCAGGGGCTGAGTGGGAGGCTGCGCCGGGGCCTGCTCTACGGTCAGGGGGGCTTTAGTGGTTTTTCATAAGGACGAAGGACAGTTTCAGTTTTATTCTTCGTATGTTTCCTCTAAACACTTTTCCCTCTTCACAGACAGTGAAGATGAGGATGACGAGCGGCCGGCGGCTCGGAGGAGGCGATTGGCCGAGCGAGCGGCCGAGGGCCTGACCGACGGAGACGAGGAGGAAATGATCGAGAGCATCGAGAACCTGGAGGACATGAAGGTCTGGGAGGGCATCTGATGTAATCGCTGTACAAATCTGGGCAGACTTGGGGTTGGGATACTAATGACAACAAAAACAACAAACAAAAAATAAAATAATAAAACTATAAATAAAAACAATTAAATAATAAACAATTAAAAAATACTATATAAACATAATTAAACACTAATAAAACATAATTAAAAAATAAGTTTTATTATTTTTAATTATGTGTCATTATGAAGCATGATTAGAAATAATAAAACAATTACCGGTAAAAATCATTTACAAAATAAAAAAAAATACTAAATAATACTTATACTAAAAATACTAAAAATGTTACTTGTACTAAAAATATTACTTATATTACAAATAATACTTATTCTAAAAATACTAATACTGTATACTAAAAATAGTAAAATTAATATTTATACTGAAAATACTAAAAAATAATACTTGCATTAAAATAATACAAATACTAAAATAAAATTTGGATATTAAAATTACTAAAAATATTTGAGTTTTTCCTTATAGGGATTGGATTAGTTTGCACATTATGTTATATTCTGCACTGTGTCGTGAGCTTTTTTTTTTTTTTTTAATTTCGTCTCTTCTCATTTTTACTGGTGAATTCACTTTTTTTATTTTCCCTTCTCATCAACGTTCCCGCGTGTTTGCGTCTGCAGGGCCACACCGTGCGGGAGTGGGTTTCCATGGCCGCCCCCAGACTCGAAATCTACAACAGGTTCAAGAACTTCCTCCGAACTCACGTGGATGAAAACGGACACAACGTTTTTAAAGAGAAGATCAGCGACATGTGCAAAGGTAAGACACAAGTCGGTGAGGAATAAAACTAAACATTTGGATCCGATATTTTAATAAACGTACGTCACTTTGCAGAGAATAAAGAGTCTTTGGTGGTGAACTACGAGGACCTGGCCGCCCGAGAACACGTGCTCGCCTATTTCCTGCCAGAAGCTCCCACGGAAATGCTTAAAGTGAGTAAGATTTAATTTGATGGGATTATACCTGGTGTAAATATAAATTATAGTTTTATGTAATTTGTGAAGAAAAGTTTAAAAATGTGTTAAATTACAGGAAGTAGAGTTCTGTTTTCTGATAATTCTGTCCAAAGTTTCAGCACAATTTTAAATGGAGAAAAAAAAGAAAATTGGACACTTTAAACATTAATTCACCAAAATGAACATATTTTCTTAATTTTTTTTTGTCAAATCATGATTTCTGTGTACATTAGAGGAGATTTCGCCCAGTAAACTACACGATTGCTTGGTAAAAATTAGGGAATTGGAGCTGCTTTTTAGTAAAATCTGTCGTCTCACACGTCATGGGCCCTTTAAAGTTTCCGTCGCTCTTCTTAAATTATTTGAATCTCACTAAAATGGCTTAACATAAAGTAAACATTTTCTTTGTGTGTAGATTTTTGATGAAGCTGCTAAAGAAGTCGTGCTGGCCATGTACCCGAAGTACGACCGAATCGCACGCGAGATCCACGTGCGCATCTGTAACCTGCCGCTGGTGGAGGAGATCCGCTCGCTCAGGTAGAAAACAGAATAAAAATAATACTACGTTTACACGGAAACGGTCTGAAGAAAGAACGCAAAAGTGTGTTTTCGTTGTCACTTATTCCGCGAGCGTTTTGGGGAATTCTGCTGCACACGGAGGCACAAAACTTTGCAGTTTGCTGATGTGGTTTGCACATCCAGAGCGTAGGGGGCAGCACCTCCGGCCCCAAATGCTGAGTATCACCCTTCTATATACTGTATGACCCTTCTGCTTCTACTTCCTCTTCTGCAGCGCGACAATTCAAAACAACACGGAGAAGCGTAATAAAAACACCAATTTCATGTGGACAGACAAGGTAACCTCGTCCGTCCACATGAAATTAAATTATAAAACCAACAACTCTTGAAAATGCTCCATGTTTGTTTTTTCCCTGAACTGACTCCTGCTCGTGACGTAATCTCTACGCCACAGCCACGAAAATACAGTTTTCCATTCTCACCCGTTTGCACGGTGATGACGGGGTGGAGCGTTTAAGATTTTTGCGTTTTCAACTCCCCAAAACACCGTCGTGTCTAAACGATCTGGACAAATGTTTTGTGTTTTCCACCTGTTCCTGTTGTCGTGTAAATGGCCCCTATGAGTTTATCCACCTTATTCCGCCCACTTTTGTCTCTCTTTTTTGTGGTGGCACTTCCGGTTCATGTCAATAGAGAATTTGGGAAACGTTTTTCATCTTAAATATGACATAAAGTCGGTTTATTTGTGTAAAATGTTCAGTTTTCATGAGCACCAACAAGTAAACGCCTCACAGATTCTCTGGGGGCTTTAAAACGGCTTTATCGTCCATATTGAACTCATTTACTGTCGAGATCGGCTCCGTACAAAATAATACAACGCGAGTTATGAACGGCAACTTGGGGAATAAGGTCGACTCAAACACTGTCGATCTTATTGGCCAATTTAAGACAATCTGCCCATTTTCACTGCTCTATACTTTTCTTCCGTTTTCTTTTCTTGATGATATATGCAGAATTTGGCAGTGTCATGTCGTCATTTTGATAGAAATAAAACCGAAAACTGCGAGTGTGGGGATTCAAATTGGGGTAAAACGGGAAACGCAAACTGTTTTCTGCTCTAAAATTGTCTAAAATCACGGTATAATTCTCTCACTGAGGCATTATTGAGCATCACTTTCAAACCATGTGCAGTTTCTGACTTTATTCTGACGCCGTTTCTGTTTCCTCTGCAGGCAGCTGCACCTGAACCAGCTGATCCGCACCAGTGGGGTGGTGAGCAGCTGCACCGGGGTCCTGCCTCAGCTCGGGATGGTCAAGTACAACTGCAACAAGTGCAACTTTGTCCTGGGGCCCTTCTTCCAGTCCCAGAACCAGGAAGTGAAGCCGGGGTCCTGTCCCGAGTGCCAGTCCCTGGGGCCCTTCGAGATCAACATGGAGCAGGTCAGAAACGTGCAGAGAAAAGAAAAACCACCAGTACATAGTCTGAATATTTTAGATCCCGCGGTGAAGGTGCCCGACATAATAAAGGTCGATAAAAGTCTAGACATTTTTTGCCATAAAATGAGGAAACGCTGTAATCAGAACAGAACTGCACACAACATAACATTAAAAAGTGCAGCAAATCCAGTATATAGACGTATATAGTCACTTTACCCATTCCGAATGTATTTATTACTGCAAGATACTGAAGCCACTTTAAAGATAGAACATTATTTATACTGTACAAACTGGAGCCACTGCATTTAGTCTTAAGACAGCAATTTATTGTATATAGACTTTTATAATCCTTATCTTTATAGATCTTTATAGAGTTTGTCTATTTTTAAATAATTCTGTGCTTCTATTGCTGCTACTGTTTTCTTACTGTTCTCTTAACTGTGCATTGCAACACTGAAATTTCCCCATTGTGGGACAAATAAAGGAAATCTTATCTTATAATATTATAAAATGGATTTTTTAAATCAGGAGTAACCAAAGAAATACTGTTTTTATTAGTTTTCTTAAACAGATTCACATAGTTTTAGTTAAATAAAACTGAATAATCTCATTTCTCATTCCAGTAAACAAAAAGATGCTCATAAAACGTGGCTTATTAATGAATATCTCGCAGATCCTTTTTTATCACGAGTGTATTAAATGAGGCTGCGTGATGCATAAATAACAGCCGATTACTTTAACAAAAACATCTTTAACTTTAAAATTTTGACCCCAAGCATCTGTTCACCCATGAGATGATCTAAATTAAATGTTCAAATATATAGATACAGGCGTCGTTTCTGTTGGAGTTGCCCTTAAGTTTTGATTTTTAGCTGTTTTCCTGCTTCTCTTTGGCCAAATTCCGTTCTCATCGTTTTTCACACTTTCGCTTCCACGGACTGCTCGATCAATCAGTCAAACACTATTTATCGATCGCTTTTCTTACAAAAAAAGTGACTCAAAGCGCTGGTGTGGAGAACCAAAATAAAAGTATACGCATTAAAATAATCGTGCCTGGAATAAAATTAAAATGGCAGCAAATCGAAATGTTTTCCCATCAGGAGAAACCAAACCAATACAGTTTTAATCACTTTTTTCAAACAGATTCATGTAGTTTTAGTAAAATAGACCTGCAGGCTGCTGCTTCTCCTGCTCCTAATAATAAAATACGAATCACCTGAGCGTTGTCGTCTCTGTTTTCAGACCGTGTACCAGAACTACCAGAGGATCACCATCCAGGAGAGTCCGGGGAAGGTGGCGGCCGGACGTCTGCCTCGCTCCAAAGACGCCATTTTACTGGCCGATCTGGTCGACAGCTGCAAACCCGGAGACGAGATCGTGAGTTTCAGAGTCGACAGAATATTCACCATAATTTAGGCACTTTTAGATTTCACAGAAATATTGAGGAACTTCAAGGTGGAACTTTTTTCGGTAGAACGTCTGTCACCTTCATGTTTCTATGGATGTGTCACTGCTCTGCCTGGAATGTTTCTTCCTCTTCCTCCTCTTCTTCCTCTTCTTTCTCTTCTTCTTTCTCCTTTTCTTCCTCCTCCTTCCTTCTCTTCTTCCTCCTCTTCGTCCTCTTCCTTTTTCCTCTTCCTTTTTCTTCTTTCTCTTCCTCTTCCTCCTCTTCCTATTCTTCCTCTTCTTCTTCCTCCTCTTCTTCCTCCTCTTCCTATTCTTCCTCTTCTTCTTCCTCCTCTTCTTCCTCCTCTTCCTCATTTCTTCTTCCTCCTCTTCTTCCTCTTTTTCCTCTTTTTTCTCTTCCTCCTCTTCTTCCTCTTTTCTTCCTCTTCCTCTGCTTCCTCCTCTTCTTCTTCCTCTGCTTCCTCCTCTTCTTCCTCTGCTTCCTCCTCTTCTTCTTCCTCTCTTTCCTCTTTTTTCTCTTCCTCCTCTTCTTCCTCTGCTTCCTCCTCTTCTTCTTCTTCCTCCTCTTCTTCTTCCTCTTCCTCCTCTTCTTCCTCCTCTTCTTCCTCTTCCTCTGCTTCCTCCTCTTCTTCTTCCTCTGCTTCCTCCTCTTCTTCCTCTGCTTCCTCCTCTTCTTCTTCCTCTGCTTCCTCCTCTTCTTCTTCCTCTGCTTCCTCCTCTTCTTCTTCCTCTGCTTCCTCCTCTTCTTCTTCCTTCTTCTCTTCCTCCTTCTTTTCTTCCTCCTCCTCTTTTTCCTTTTCTTCTTCCTCTTCGTCCTTTGGTCACTTCAGTTGCGGCGTTTGCATTTGTTGTATTAATGTCACACTGTGGAACATTCCAGGCACAGAAATGACGTATCTGTAGAAACGAGCAGGTTTTTATCGCCTTTTAAACTCGGTCTCGGTCTTTTAAATCTCTTCTTTCTCTTCCCTCTTCCGCAGGAGCTGACGGGAATCTACCACAACAACTACGACGGCTCCCTGAACACGGCCAACGGTTTCCCGGTGTTTGCCACGGTGATTCTGGCCAATCACATCACGCGGCGGGACGAGGGCGTCGCCGTGGCCGAGCTCACGGACGAGGACGTGAAGGCCATCGTGGCGCTGTCCAAAGACGAGCGCATCGGGGAGAGGGTAAAACCAGCAGGATTTAGACACAGATTTATCGCCCAGGGTTTGTTTTAAGAACCCAGAGAAACTGAGCGGCGATTTTAACCTGCGGGAAGTCGCCTCATCAAACTCAAACCTGCAGGAAAAACTACGTCAGTCGTTTGTGCTGCTTTAGTTTTGGAGAAATGAACAATTCTTTTACAGGTCAAACTGGGGTCAGCCCCACAGGAAGCTTCAAAATGCTCGAAAACGCCCAAAACTATGTCCATCGTTTGTGCGATTCTGGTTCTTCAGATATTTGCGGTTTTATTTTGGGTCGATGACGTCGTCCAGAACCTCAGAATGTGAAACAGCCTCAAAACAGGAAGAAAATGATAGAAAACGTTTGGATTTGGTTTGTGCTGCTGCTCATTTGTGTGAGTTTATTTCTAAAATTATTCATTATTTCTGGGGTAATTACAGGACGTCATTTCCGCTCCATTGACAGCAGCGACTTAAGCAAAACTCCACAAAACTAGTGTCAATAAACGATCTGAGGCTGTGGAAAAGTCTGTTTCAGTCTTTAGTCATTTGCTTTTGATTCATATTTTGTAATAATACAGACTTTTCCACAGCCTCAGGTCGTTTATTGACACTAGTTTTGCTTAAGTCGCTGCTTCAGATGAGCAGAAATGACGTCCTATAATTACCGCAGAAATAATAATGAATCATTTTAGAAATAAACTCACACAAATGAAACTGTCACAGCACAAAACAGCACAAACGTTTTCTATAATTTTCTTATTTTGAGGCTGTTTCACATTCTGAGGTTCTGGACGACGTCATCGACCCAAAATAAAACTACAAATATCATAAAAAACCAGAATCACACAAACAAAACTTTTTTGCAGCACAAACGAAGCACAAATAACTGACTCCATTTTAGGCGTTTTCGAGCGTTCGGAAGCTTCCTGTGGCACTGACCCCAGTTTGACCTGTAAAAGAATCGTTCATTTCTCCAAAACAAAACTTTTTGCTGCACAAGCGACAGTTTTTGTGCAGGTTTGAGTTTATGGGGTCGACTTAACACGGGTCCAATTCTGATACTCAGTTTAATCATACGTTGATTGTTGACATGTTTAGTAGAACTTAAATTTGTGTATTTAACTGGGACTGAAGGAAATATTTGCTAAGTGGCCGTTATTGCTTTTCTGTTTTAAATTGGATCATTTAGTAGACAATAATTCGTGTTTTTCTGTTGTAATCTTATATTTTTATACGCCCGTTGTAATAAGACGGGACGTATTATGGTATGGCGCTGTCCATCCGTCCGTCTGTCCGTCCGTCCATCCGTCTGTGGACACTTCAAAGCTTTGAAGTCTTTGAAGCTTTGTCTTCATGAAGAGGATTATAGAGAGAAGGAAAAAAGGACAGATATGATAGCTAGAAAGACAGCTAGAAGTGAGGAAGAGTACAGAGAGAAGGAGAAAGGCAGAGAGACAACCACTAGAAAGAGAGCTAGACTTGATGAAGAATACAGAGAGAAGGAGAAAGGCAGAGAGACAACCACTAGAAAGAGAGCTAGACTTGAAGAATACAGAGGGAAGGAGAATGATAAATGTAGAGAGACAACCACTAGAAAGAGAGCTAGACTTGATGAAGAATACAGAGAGAAGGAGAAAGGCAGAGAGACAACCACTAGAAAGAGAGCTAGACTTGATGAAGAATACAGAGAGAAGGAGAAAGGCAGAGAGACAACCACTAGAAAGAGCGCTAGACTTGATGAAGAATACAGAGAGAAGGAGAAAGGCAGAGAGACAGCCACTAGAAAGAGAGCTAGACTTGATGAAGAATACAGAGAGAAGGAGAAAGGCAGAGAGACAACCACTAGAAAGAGAGCTAGACTTGATGAAGAATACAGAGAGAAGGAGAAAGGCAGAGAGACAACCACTAGAAAGAGAGCTAGACTTGATGAAGAATACAGAGAGAAGGAGAAAGGCAGAGAGACAGCCACTAGAAAGAGAGCTAGACTTGATGAAGAATACAGAGAGAAGGAGAAAGGCAGAGAGACAACCACTAGAAAGAGAGCTAGACTTGATGAAGAATACAGAGAGAAGGAGAAAGGCAGAGAGACAACCACTAGAAAGAGAGCTAGACTTGATGAAGAATACAGAGAGAAGGAGAAAGGCAGAGAGACAACCGCTAGAAAGAGAGCTAGACTTGATGAAGAATACAGAGAGGAGAAGGAGAAAGGCAGAGAGACAACCACTAGAAAGAGAGCTAGACTTGATGAAGAATACAGAGAGAAGGAGAAAGGCAGAGAGACAACCACTAGAAAGAGAGCTAGACTTGATGAAGAATACAGAGAGAAGGAGAAAGGCAGAGAGACAACCACTAGAAAGAGAGCTAGACTTGATGAAGAATACAGAGAGAAGGAGAAAGGCAGAGAGACAGCCACTAGAAAGAGAGCTAGACTTGATGAAGAATACAGAGAGAAGGAGAAAGGCAGAGAGACAACCACTAGAAAGAGCTAGACTTGATGAAGAATACAGAGAGAAGGAGAAAGGCAGAGAGACAACCACTAGAAAGAGAGCTAGACTTGATGAAGAATACAGAGAGAAGGAGAAAGGCAGAGAGACAACCGCTAGAAAGAGAGCTAGACTTGATGAAGAATACAGAGAGGAGAAGGATAAAGGCAGAGAGAAAACCTCTAGAAAGAGAGCTAGACTTGATGAAGATTACAGAGAGAAGGAGAAAGGCAGAGAGACAACCACTAGAAAGAGAGCTAGACTTGATGAAGAATACAGAGAGAAGGAGAAAGGCAGAGAGACAACCACTAGAAAGAGCGCTAGACTTGATGAAGAATACAGAGAGAAGGAGAAAGGCAGAGAGACAGCCACTAGAAAGAGAGCTAGACTTGATGAAGAATACAGAGAGAAGGAGAAAGGCAGAGAGACAACCACTAGAAAGAGAGCTAGACTTGATGAAGAATACAGAGAGAAGGAGAAAGGCAGAGAGACAACCACTAGAAAGAGAGCTAGACTTGATGAAGAATACAGAGAGAAGGAGAAAGGCAGAGAGACAGCCACTAGAAAGAGAGCTAGACTTGATGAAGAATACAGAGAGAAGGAGAAAGGCAGAGAGACAACCACTAGAAAGAGAGCTAGACTTGATGAAGAATACAGAGAGAAGGAGAAAGGCAGAGAGACAACCACTAGAAAGAGAGCTAGACTTGATGAAGAATACAGAGAGAAGGAGAAAGGCAGAGAGACAACCGCTAGAAAGAGAGCTAGACTTGATGAAGAATACAGAGAGGAGAAGGAGAAAGTCAGAGAGACAACCACTAGAAAGAGAGCTAGACTTGATGAAGAATACAGAGAGAAGGAGAAAGGCAGAGAGACAACCACTAGAAAGAGAGCTAGACTTGATGAAGAATACAGAGAGAAGGAGAAAGGCAGAGAGACAACCACTAGAAAGAGAGCTAGACTTGATGAAGAATACAGAGAGAAGGAGAAAGGCAGAGAGACAGCCACTAGAAAGAGAGCTAGACTTGATGAAGAATACAGAGAGAAGGAGAAAGGCAGAGAGACAACCACTAGAAAGAGCTAGACTTGATGAAGAATACAGAGAGAAGGAGAAAGGCAGAGAGACAACCACTAGAAAGAGAGCTAGACTTGATGAAGAATACAGAGAGAAGGAGAAAGGCAGAGAGACAACCGCTAGAAAGAGAGCTAGACTTGATGAAGAATACAGAGAGGAGAAGGAGAAAGGCAGAGAGACTACCTCTAGAAAGAGAGCTAGACTTGATGAAGAATACAGAGAGAAGGAGAAAGGCAGAGAGACAACCACTAGAAAGAGAGCTAGACTTGATGAAGAATACAGAGAGAAGGAGAAAGGCAGAGAGACAACCACTAGAAAGAGAGCTAGACTTGATGAAGAATACAGAGAGAAGGAGAAAGGCAGAGAGACAGCCACTAGAAAGAGAGCTAGACTTGATGAAGAATACAGAGAGAAGGAGAAAGGCAGAGAGACAACCACTAGAAAGAGAGCTAGACTTGATGAAGAATACAGAGAGAAGGAGAAAGGCAGAGAGACAACCACTAGAAAGAGAGCTAGACTTGATGAAGAATACAGAGAGAAGGAGAAAGGCAGAGAGACATACACTAGAAAGAGAGCTAGACTTGATGAAGAATACAGAGAGAAGGAGAAAGGCAGAGAGACAACCACTAGAAAGAGAGCTAGACTTGATGAAGAATACAGAGAGAAGGAGAAAGGCAGAGAGACAACCACTAGAAAGAGAGCTAGACTTGATGAAGAATACAGAGAGAAGGAGAAAGGCAGAGACAGGAGCGCTAGAAAGAGAGCTAGACTTGATGAAGAATACAGAGAGAAGGAGAAAGGCAGAGAGACAACCACTAGAAAGAGAGCTAGACTTGATGAAGAATACAGAGAGAAGGAGAAAGGCAGAGAGACAACCACTAGAAAGAGAGCTAGACTTGATGAAGAATACAGAGAGAAGGAGAAAGGCAGAGAGACAGCCACTAGAAAGAGAGCTAGACTTGATGAAGAATACAGAGAGAAGGAGAAAGGCAGAGAGACAACCACTAGAAAGAGCTAGACTTGATGAAGAATACAGAGAGAAGGAGAAAGGCAGAGAGACAACCACTAGAAAGAGAGCTAGACTTGATGAAGAATACAGAGAGAAGGAGAAAGGCAGAGAGACAACCGCTAGAAAGAGAGCTAGACTTGATGAAGAATACAGAGAGGAGAAGGAGAAAGGCAGAGAGACAACCACTAGAAAGAGAGCTAGACTTGATGAAGAATACAGAGAGAAGGAGAAAGGCAGAGAGACAACCACTAGAAAGAGAGCTAGACTTGATGAAGAATACAGAGAGAAGGAGAAAGGCAGAGAGACAACCACTAGAAAGAGAGCTAGACTTGATGAAGAATACAGAGAGAAGGAGAAAGGCAGAGAGACAGCCACTAGAAAGAGAGCTAGTCTTGATGAAGAATACAGAGAGAAGGAGAAAGGCAGAGAGACAACCACTAGAAAGAGAGCTAGACTTGATGAAGAATACAGAGAGAAGGAGAAAGGCAGAGAGACAGCCACTAGAAAGAGAGCTAGACTTGATGAAGAATACAGAGAGAAGGAGAAAGGCAGAGAGACAGCCACTAGAAAGAGAGCTAGACTTGATGAAGAATACAGAGAGAAGGAGAAAGGCAGAGAGACAACCGCTAGAAAGAGAGCTAGACTTGATGAAGAATACAGAGAGGAGAAGGAGAAAGGCAGAGAGACAACCACTAGAAAGAGAGCTAGACTTGATGAAGAATACAGAGAGAAGGAGAAAGGCAGAGAGACAACCACTAGAAAGAGAGCTAGACTTGATGAAGAATACAGAGAGAAGGAGAAAGGCAGAGAGACAACCACTAGAAAGAGAGCTAGACTTGATGAAGAATACAGAGAGAAGGAGAAAGGCAGAGAGACAACCACTAGAAAGAGAGCTAGACTTGATGAAGAATACAGAGAGAAGGAGAAAGGCAGAGAGACAACCACTAGAAAGAGAGCTAGACTTGATGAAGAATACAGAGAGGAGGAGAAAGGCAGAGAGACGACCACTAGAAAGAGAGCTAGACTTGATGAAGAATACAGAGAGGAGGAGAAAGGCAGAGAGACGACCACTAGAAAGAGAGCTAGACTTGATGAAGAATACAGAGAGAAGGAGAAAGGCAGAGAGACGACCACTAGAAAGAGAGCTAGACTTGATGAAGAATACAGAGAGAAGGAGAAAGGCAGAGAGACAGCCACTAGAAAGAGAGCTAGGCTTGATGAAGAATACAGAGAGAAGGAGAAAGGCAGAGAGACAACCACTAGAAAGAGAGCTAGACTTGATGAAGAATACAGAGAGAAGGAGAAAGGCAGAGAGACAGCCACTAGAAAGAGAGCTAGACTTGATGAAGAATACAGAGAGAAGGAGAAAGGCAGAGAGACAACCACTAGAAAGAGAGCTAGACTTGATGAAGAATACAGAGAGAAGGAGAAAGGCAGAGAGACAGCCACTAGAAAGAGAGCTAGACTTGATGAAGAATACAGAGAGAAGGAGAAAGGCAGAGAGACAACCACTAGAAAGAGTGCTAGTCTTGATGAAGAATACAGAGAGGAGGAGAAAGGCAGAGAGACAACCACTAGAAAGAGAGCTAGACTTGATTAAGAATACAGAGAGAAGGAGAAAGTCAGAGAGACAACCACTAGAAAGAGAGCTAGACTTGATGAAGAATACAGAGAGAAGGAGAAAGGCAGAGAGACAACCACTAGAAAGAGAGCTAGGCTTGATGAAGAATACAGAGAGAAGGAGAAAGGCAGAGAGACAACCACTAGAAAGAGAGCTAGACTTGATGAAGAATACAGAGAGAAGGAGAAAGGCATGGACAGTACCCCTAGAAAGACAGCTAGACTTAATGAAGAATACAGAGAGAAGGAGAAAGGCAGAGAGACAACAACTAGAAAGAGAGCTAGACTTGATGAAGAATACAGAGAGAAGGAGAAAGGCAGAGAGACAGCCACTAGAGAGACAGCTAGACTTGATGAAGAATACAGAGAGAAGGAGAAAGGCAAAGAGACAACCACTAGAAAGAGGGCTAGACTTGATGAAGAATACAGAGAGGAGGAGAAAGGCAGAGAGACAACCACTAGAAAGAGAGCTAGACTTGATGAAGGGTACAGAGAGGAGAAAGGCAGAGAGACAACCACTAGAAAGAGAGCTAGACTTGATGAAGAATACAGAGAGAAGGAGAAAGGCAGAGAGACAACCACTAGAAAGAGAGCTAGACTTGATGAAGAATACAGAGAGAAGGAGAAAGGCAGAGAGACAACCACTAGAAAGAGAGCTAGACTTGATGAAGAATACAGAGAGAAGGAGAAAGGCAGAGAGACAGCCACTAGAAAGAGAGCTAGAATTGATGAAGAATACAGAGAGAAGGAGAAAGGCAGAGAGACAACCACTAGAAAGAGAGCTAGACTTGATGAAGAATACAGAGAGAAGGAGAAAGGCAGAGAGACAACCACTAGAAAGAGAGCTAGACTTGATGAAGAATACAGAGAGAAGGAGAAAGGCAGAGAGACAACCACTAGAAAGAGAGCTAGACTTGATGAAGAATACAGAGAGAAGGAGAAAGGCAGAGAGACAACCACTAGAAAGAGAGCTAGACTTGATGAAGAATACAGAGAGAAGGAGAAAGGCAGAGAGACAACCACTAGAAAGAGAGCTAGACTTGATGAAGAATACAGAGAGAAGGAGAAAGGCAGAGAGACAACCACTAGAAAGAGAGCTAGACTTGAAGAATACAGAGGGAAGGAGAAAGCCAGAGAGACAACCACTAGAAAGAGAGCTAGACTTGATGAAGAATACAGAGAGAAGGAGAAAGGCAGGGACAGGAGCTAGGTCAAAGTACGGGCGTATTTTGCCCCGCTGGCGGAGCTCTTGTTCAATTACAATCGAGCTCCGTCGGCCAATATGCGAAGCCCAATTAGATTATTTCCCCCCCGATGTGACTTATTTAAACGTACCACAAAATCACAGCCCTTTTTTTTTCCCCTACAACTCCTGTTCCTGCTTTTAACACTTCCTGTATTTCCACTGACAGAGGTTTCATTTCCGTTTCAGGTCTTCGCAAGCATGGGTCCGTCCATCTACGGCCACGAGGACATTAAACGAGCTCTGGCCCTGTCGCTGTTCGGAGGAGAGCCGAAAAATCCCGGTGCGTCTGAGCCTGAAGAGTCAAAACTGTAGAAGGTTTTTTTTTACGCGTCTGAATTCACGGGTTTTTGTTTTTGTTTTTGTGAAGGTGGAAAACACAAAGTTCGCGGCGACATAAACGTCCTTCTGTGCGGAGACCCGGGAACGGCCAAGTCCCAGTTCCTCAAGTGAGATTTAAGAAGAGATTTGAGAAACTGAAATACAAAGAGTGTGACTGTGGACGTGGAAGGCTAAAACTTCTTCCTTCTTTCTCTTCACCTCTTCCTACTCTTCCTCCTCCTCCTTTCTCTGCTGCCTCCTCTTTTTCATCCTCTTTCCTTATTCCTCCCCTCTTCTTCATGGTCTTCCCCTGCTTTTCTTCATCATGCTCTTCCTCCTTTTTTCTTCTTTCTTCACGCTCTTCCTCATCCTCTTTCTTTTTCCTCCTTCCTTCCCCCTTTTTCCTCCCTCCCCTCCTCTTCTTCCTCGTGCTCTTCCTCTTCTTCCTTTTCTTCATGTTCCTCCTTCCACCGCTCTTATTCCACTTTTTCATGCACTTCTGCCTCCCCTTTTCTTTCCTCCTCCTCCTACTCCTTCCTTTTTCCTCCTACTCCCTCCTTTATCCTCCTTTCCCGCTTCTTATTCTTCTTCATGCTCTTCCTTTTTTCTTCTTTCATCATGCTCCATGCTCTTCCTCCTTTTTTCCTCATGCTCTTCTTCCTTTTCTTCATGCTCCTCCTTCCTCCTCTTCCACCTCTCTTCTTCCACTTTTTCATGCTCTTCCTCCTTCCTCTTTCTCCTTCTTTCTCTGCCCTCCTCTTTTTTTCCTCCTACTCCCTCCTTTTTCCTTCCTCCTTCCCTCTTCCTCCACTTCTTCATGTTCCTCCTTCTTCCTCCTCTTCCACCTCTCCTCTCACTTTTTCATGTTCTTCCTCCTCTTCTTCCTTTTTCTTCATGCTCCTCCTTTTACCTCCTCCCTCTTCTTCCTCCTCCTCCCCCTCTCCCTTCCACCTCTTCCCTCTTCTTTTTCCTTGTGCTCTTCCTCTTCTTCCTCCTCTCCTCTTCCTCTCTCCTCCTCCCTCCTCTTCTTATTCCTTGTGCTCTTCCTCTCTCCTCCTCCCTCTTCCTCCTCTCTCCTTCCTCTCTCCTCCTCTCCTCTCTCCTCCTCCTCCTCTCTCCTCCTCCTCAGGTATGTGGAGAAAGTTGCCCGTCGTGCCGTCTTCACCACAGGTCAGGGGGCGTCTGCGGTGGGTCTCACTGCGTATGTGCAGCGACACCCGGTGAGTCGGGAGTGGACGCTGGAGGCCGGAGCTCTGGTGCTCGCCGACAGAGGCGTGTGTCTGATCGACGAGTTCGACAAGGTACAACTGCGACGGAAATGATGAGGGAGAAACTGATGTTAGTTAAGACTGACGGGAATATGTTTTGTATAACTTTCCAACTGTAAAAGATAGAAAGTTGCTTATTTTTCCTTTGAAAGAGCGAACGCGGAGCTCTGCAAACACATGTCCGGCTTTATCCTACGTCACTCTCACGCTGTGTGATGACGTGACCAAAACGAGTGTCCAACAGGAACTTTGTTTTCCCCAAACTCATGCGCTCCGTCCATTTTGATGGAGCCAAACTTTGCCAAAGAGTGAAGTGAGTCAAGATGGTCGACTCCTCTGACTGTGTGTGTTTATAACGAGGGAAAAAGTCGCTCTAAGTGGAGTTAATTCTCACACACATGGAAAATGACACATCTTGGTGTGTGTAATTGTGCATCTCTTTCTATTTTTATTTAAAGGTTTATTTTAGTCCAAATGAACAAATCCAAATGTAATAAATGCCCTGGAAATGCATTACAAGTGATTTGGCTCTGGCCCTGGACCTGACAGGAGCTGTTTCCAGGACTGGACCAGGAAAGTCATGGAGCGATTACAGATTTTTTTTGTTTTGAGGCAATAAGGAGATTTTTAATTTACTTACAGACTTGATATTTTGCATTTTTGTAGCTAAGGCCCTAAATTAAGCAATTTTTATGTTCAAAAACTTGTTTATACATGTTTTTTTACACATGGATTGGCCACCACAGAGTCCAGACCGTAACCCTAAAAATGAATGCAACACTGTTTGGAAATAAGTCTTGTGACATTGCAGAAGTTTATCGAAACAATGCCACAGGAAATGCATTAATTTTTCACCAAGATCTTTGCACTGATGATGTTCGAGTCTGAGCGCTGCACAAAGCTTCTCCAGCACATCCCAGAGATCCTCACTGGGGTTCAGGTCTGGAGGGCTCAGGTCTGGAGGGCTCAGGTCTGGAGGGCTCAGGTCTGGAGGGCTCAGGTCTGGAGGGCTCAGGTCTGGAGGGCTCAGGTCTGGAGGGCTCAGGTCTGGAGGGCTCAGGTCTGGAGGGCTCAGGTCTGGAGGGCTCAGGTCTGGAGGGTTCAGGTCTGGAGGGTTCAGGTCTGGAGGGTTCAGGTCTGGAGGGTTCAGGTCTGGAGGGTTCAGGTCTGGAGGGTTCAGGTCTGGAGGGCTCAGGTCTGGAGGGCTCAGGTCTGGAGGGTTCAGGTCTGGAGGGTTCAGGTCTGGACTCTGTGGAGGCCGATCCATGTGTGAAAATGACGTCTCCTGCTCCCTGAACCGCTCTGTTACAATCTGAGCCCAATGAATCCTGCATTATCATCTTGAAATCTGCCCGTGCATCAGGGAAGGACAAATCCCCTGATGGAATAACCTTATTCTCTGAGCACACACTGCTGCTGAACCTGGACCTGACCTGTTTGCTTAGTTAAATCCAGGTGGAGACTTTTATTTTGCCCAGGCATATTCATTACATGTTGTGTTTAATTCAAAAATACTACTTCAACGACTTTTCACGACTAAAAAAAAACTAAAAAAATTGCTCTGTCATGAACGAGTCGGCGCCCCCTTGTGTGTTGCAGATGAACGACGCCGACAGGACCAGTATCCACGAGGCCATGGAGCAGCAGAGCATCTCCATCTCCAAGGCAGGAATAGTCACGTCTCTGCAGGCGCGCTGCACCGTCATCGCTGCCTCCAACCCCATCGGTACAGAGCCGGGCTTCAGAACGACGGTTAAAGGGCTTTTAAAGGTTATAAACTGTCAAACTGTGGTGTTCCAGGCGGCAGGTACGACCCCTCGCTGACCTTCGCAGAGAACGTGGACCTGACGGAGCCCATCGTGTCTCGGTTTGACGTCCTGTGTGTGGTGAGGGACACTGTGGACCCGGTGCAGGTACGAGACATGAAGAGTTCAGACGAGGGTCGGGCGGGATCTGAATTATCGAGATTACACATGGCAATTTGCAGAATGAAATCAGAAGTTTCCTGCTTTTGTTCTTTTTTTAAAAACGCATACTAATTCAGAACGGGTTTGGAAGTCAGGGAAACTCTTTCACAAATGACCAAAACATTGCAAATATGAACATTTTCCATGAGGTCTGATCTCACCAGCTTCACACACTCCATCCATTTACCCCCCACGTCTTGTAAAATTAGTTCAGCTGCAGTTTCGGTAAAAATTAAACCTTTTCCATTGTGTAGATCTCAATCCAGTTAAGTTTGCTCTAATTAGTTTGGTGTCTATGAAAGTCCATTTTCGCCAGTAAATAAAAATAAAAGCCTCACAGAAAGTCGTAATTATGAGTTTAAAAGTCGACTGAATCTGCCCTTGTCGTGGAAACACTCGGTCATTTTCCTGGAGAGTTCGTCCTCCAGGAGCTCAGGACGTCTCCACATCGCTCCATTTACTCGTTCACTTGTGAATGTTTCAAAAAGACAAAGAAAAATCCAGACAAATCCCACATGGACGTAAAGTGTCCATTTGTGTGACTCTGTCCATGGTGCTGGTTTAGTCCAAACGGGGGATGAGTTTAAAACATGTAATGACTTTTAAACTAGATTATGACTTTGAATCTCATAATTATGACTCGAATTCATAATTCTGACTTTTAAACTTGACTTTTAATCTCATAATTATGTCTTTTAATCTCACAAGTATGACTTTCTGTGAGTCTTTTATGTTTTATTTACTGGTGGAAATGGGCTTCTGTAGGATACACTCAGCAAATATTTAAATATTTTTCAATAAATATTTAAATATTTATCATATTTTCACAGACACTACCAGTCAACCATTTGGACACACCTCATTCTGTGTTTTTTTCCTTATTTTTACTGCTTTCTACAGTTTATATACACAACATCAAATATGATGGAAGTTTAAGGAATTGCGTGGCAAAGAAGTAAAATAATTGACTTTCTGTACAGCTTTAAACATATTTATCTTGTATGTGATTAAATTAGTTTTTATTGCCAAAAAAATGCCTCAGAAAAACGATTTCACTGTGAGCTGATCTGACTTAAGTTTAATACTCTACTGTGGAACATTCCAGGCAAAGCAATGACATCTGCAGCAGAAAAGTTTTTATTTGTAAATCCCATGTTGAGGTTTGTTGAAGTTTTGAGCCTCATCTTAAAACAAACACAATTTTGAGTTAAAAAACCCCAAACTCGACCGTGTGTGTTGTAGGGTTTTGGACACTCGTGTATTTATAAAATGTTGTTTAAAAGAACATGTTTTTCTTCAGGACGAGATGCTCGCCCGGTTTGTGGTCGGTTCTCACATCAAACATCACCCCGGGAACAAAGAGGCGGGCGCCGCCTTGGAGGAGGTCGTCCTGCCAAACTTCTCCGACGTTCCCCCCATTCCCCAAGAGCTGCTGCGGAAGTACATCATCTACGCCAAAGAGCGGGTGAGTGTCACACAGAGATACTGTGTCTGTGCACGGGTTTAAGCACTTCTGAGCGGGTGTTTTCCAAAAATAATGGAAATGTGGGAGTAATTTGTGTTATACTTTTGTTCAGGTTCATCCTAAATTGAACCAAATGGATCAGGACAAAGTGGCTCGAATCTACAGCGACTTGAGGAAAGAGTCGATGGTAAGTCTCAGGCGTGTTCACTCCTGCTGTTTGGTTCTTTGCTCCTTTGGTTCGGACCTTTTGGTTCTGCTGTGAATAAAAACCACCGAACTCTGTTTAGGACCAAACAAACGGTCCGAACGTACGGACCCTGGTGCGGTTCGTTTGTGGTGTGAACACAGCCCGGACCTGATCCCACACAGGTGTTTTTTTTGTACCTAACGAGCTCCTGTCGTATGTGGAGCATTCTGGGAAACAGAGTTTACCTGAGACCAGAGAATCGCTCAGACTGACGACACCGAGCTGTGTAAACCAACATAATCCAACCTCAGACCTGCTAATCCTGCGTGAAGAAGAGAAACTGTCAGAACACGATGTGCACATGAGCCTCTGCTCCGGAGTCTCGTCCTTTGTCTTCGTCGCTGAAATCACTTCTACCATATTATAAACCTGACGCTGCATCAAACGCTCTTCCTGCTCAAACATTTGTGCAAACGTCTGAATCTGTAAAATCCAAATCACTGTGACAGTAACAAAATCAACACAAACATGATCCTCTCCTTTCACTTCACGCTTTAATCGACTCATTTCTGTCCAGCGCCTGGACGATCTCGGCACACGTGGTTTTGTTTACAGAGTTTGGTCACTTACAAAAATCTACAATGTGAATGAACCGCACCAAAATTTAAAAACAATAACTTTGGTCCGTTCCAAAGCGAGTGAACTATCGGACTTTCCTGAGGTGAATTCTCCCTTATTTTCAATGACAATTCAAATCTTTGTTTTTGTTTTAGTGATGTACTAAGTGAGTCTTTTTGTGTTAATTTTACTGTCAAACTAAAAACTATCATCAGTGCACATGCTCCTGGAGACTGTGGCTTCTGCAAACCTTCAATTTTTCCCCCCCAAATATACTGCAAAGTTGTTAAATTGTGAAAACCGTGTTTATTTTTGCGACCCATGTTTTTAAGATCAAGGTTCTGTCCACATTCGAGACAGAAGTGCTTAAACTAATCCAAGGATCCTGTATGTTTCAGAACAGGATTGTGATGCAGAGGCTCCTATAAGTGTATATTTTTATTAATTTATTTATTCTGGTCTTTCAAAATTTGGATAGGGCCCAATATATATATATAACTTTATTTAACCAGGGAAATCCCATTGAGATTAAAAACCTCTTTTTCAAGGGAGCCCTGGCCAAGAGGCAGCAAAAGACAATTACAAAACAATTAAAATTACATACAAATGAGTTAAAAACAGGTAGTAAAAGACAATTACAACACAATTAAAATGGCATACAGATTAGTTAAAACAGGTACAGTTTATGGAGGCTGTCTCAAGTGCTCTCAGTCTGGATTTAAAGCCATTCAATGAAATAAGTTCTGTTAATTTCCAGTCCTTTTGCAGCTTGTTCCATGTCGAGGGGGCAGAGAAGACAAAAGCCCTTTTTCCCCAACTCTGTGCGAACAAACGGAACAGAGCAACAACTGATCATTCGAACGCAAACTATAAGAATCAACACTTCTCTGTGTGATTAAGTTACAGATGTAGGAGGGCAGTAGTCCAAGCATGGCCTTGTAGAAAAAAGTGTAAAAGTGACTCCCAAACCTAGTATATAAATGTATAAATGGATGTGGCATTTCAAACAGGAATCCCTTCACATGGCTGCACTTCACTTGACATAAAAACAATTGTCCCTCTGTCTGTGTTAAGTTTTGCGATTTGTCAGTCCGCCTCATTAAAATCTCCCCCGCTCGTCTTCGCTCTTCCGTCGTTTTGACCCGTCTGTTTGTGCTCGTGTTTCCCCCAGGCCACGGGCAGCATCCCCATCACCGTGCGCCACATCGAGTCCATGATCCGCATGGCCGAGGCTCACGCCAAGATGCACCTGAGGGACTACGTGGTGGAGGACGACGTGAACATGGCCATCAGGGTCATGCTGGAGAGTTTCATCGACACGCAGAAGTTCAGCGTGATGAGGAGCATGAGGAAGGTGGGTCAGGAGGATGGGAAAATGAGGGCCGTCGCTTCGGCAGTTCACAGTTTTATGTGGGAAGGGCGAAAAGTCCTCGGAATGTGGCCGATAACGGGAAGCTGAGCCCTTGGATTTATCCTCCAGGCGCCTTTTGCTTTTTTAGGTTCAAGGTTCTATTCTGTAGTGTGTAGAGATGCAACGATCCAGTTTCCCCACGATTCAATACACGGGTCCCGATACTGATTCCATTTTGATACGTTTTAAGACATGGGAAAAAAATCTCATGTAATTTTTACTGCTAATGAGGCTCAATTTTTATTCAGTGAAAATGAGAACAGAGTTTTCTCGGGCCATTTTACATTTTATAATACAGCCAGTCTGCTCTTAATATAGACTAGAGGAGTTACTATCAGACTTTATCTGTTTTTTCGATGATGATTTCTTTTCTTTTCCACAGCGAGAGTCTTTCCTCTCGCTGTGTCCACGTAGCTCCTCCCACACTGTCCTGCTCTTCTTATTCACACTGCGCTGTCCCGTCCTCTTAAAGCACATAGAAACTTTACATAAAAATGTCTAAATGGAGCGTTTTCTGACTAAAACTTATGAGAGTCTTGAAATAGATCATGTCTATCATGTGTATCGTGAGTCGTGTCTGTGCGTAAACGAGGGCGTTTGATTAAAGCAGATGTGACGCCAAAAGCGATTCTAAAGTATTTAAAAGTTCATGTCTTTGTCGTTCCTGGGTCTATCAACGTAAAATAAAAAGAAACTGAAAGATAAAACTGTCCTCTGTTACAATATTTTAGCTGTAAGTCCCTGTGGAGCTGTTTTCTGCTGCATCTGAGGAGGACGCGGCGAAAACTGTTTCCCTTTGGACCAAAATAAAGGACAACACAGAGGCACATGGAGGGACACGTGTATCGAATCATGACGCCAGTATGGAGCGATTCGATATCATATTGAATATCGTTGCATCCCTAGTCGTGCGGCATTTGACATTTATATCTTTGATTTGATTAAGGTTGTTTTTAGTACTATTCTGTTTTCAGTACCGTTCTTATTGTGAGCAGGCTTCTCTCTCCATAGAGATGCACAAGTTAAATGTCGAACATTTTGGGATTAGCAAATTACGTAGTGAATCCTTTAAAAAGTGCATAGGAATATCTTTATGAAATGTAATCAAATCTAAGAAAAAAAATGAAGGAACTTTTAATACCAAAAAGTGGAACAAAAAAAAAAAAGCCTTTATCGTAAGAAAGAGTCCCGTCAGCACTTTTGAGCAGTTTAAATGTCGTCTTTGTGGTTGAAAGTCAAACTAACGCGTTGTTTTCCTCGCAGACGTTCGCTCGGTATCTGTCCTTCCGCAGGGACAATAACGAGCTGCTGCTGTTCATCCTGAAGCAGCTGGTGGCGGAGCAGGCGTCGTATCAGAGGAACCGCTACGGCGTCCAGAACGACTCCATCGAGGTCCCGGAGAAAGAGCTGCAGGAGAAGGTCAGGACGCAGCACAGAAATGAGACTCTGTAATGCACAGGTCACGTTTAAGGGCCGATGTGTCGCTAAATGGATTCTTCTAGTGAGATTTAAGTTGCTACAAAGGCGTTACCTCCTTAAAAAAAAAAACCTGGAATATTCCGGGTTTGTGAGTGAAACAAAACTACAGGTACCAAGTTTTTCAGACTATAAGTCACACTTTTTTCATGGTTTGGGTGGTTCTGTGCCTTAAACTCAGGTTCAACTTGTATATTAATAATATATATATTTTCACGTTTATTATTTTCACACTGAGGCCACAAGGGGGCGCTCTAGGCTTTTGTGCTAGTGTCTGTGCCAGTAACATTTAAAGTTTAAACATAATCTTGTAAAGACAACTGAGAAAGAGTGAACACAAATGTCTCCCAAAAAGAAATCATATTCTGCAGACAAACTTCCAAACTGCGAGAAGTGAAATCTGCAGGTGAAAACTGAGCTGGAGCAACAGAAAGAAAGTTTGGAGTGAGCGAGAAACTTGTAAGAGACGAGTTAAAAGTGGAGGATACGACGTCCCAAAAACTGCTGCAGACTTCCAAGTCGAGTTCGACAGTTTGAAGCGTTTATAAAATAAATTTCCCCCCAAAAATGCAACTTATGGTCCAGGACAACTTATGTTGTTTTGTTCTGCATTGTGCATTTTTTGATGGGTGAGGAAACGACACAACATGGATCAGAAAATTGTCTATTTGGGCCCTTTAAGGCTCACAGGTCTTTTATGGACGACTAACCAGTGGTGAAATGTAAATAAAAAAGCACTGACTACTTTTCCACTACTTTAAAAGACAAATGGCAGAGGAATAAAAGGTTCTGAGCACCAATGTTTATGAGAAAACTCACTTTTTATAATGACTTTGCGCATGATTTCTTCAAATTCTTCAGAAGATTTGTACTTTTGTGTTCAGTTTTTGCTCTTAATACCACTACATTTAGGTTTATTCTCAACAATCATAGAGAAGTGAACCTATATTTGCCCCCGTTTTCCCATCACTGACCCGCTCTCGTCTCCTTCAGGCTCGTCAGATCAACATCCACAACCTCTCGGCCTTTTACGACAGCGACCTGTTCAGATCCAACAAGTTCAGCCACGACCTGAAGAAGAAGCTCATCGTGCAGCAGTTCTAGACCAACAGACTCTGCCCCTCATGGACAAAAATACTCAAATCAGGGCACTTCTCTCCGCTCTAAAGTTCTTGGGCTTCATTGTGTCTGAACTTAAACCAAAAAAAATGGGATTTGATGATAAAAAAGTGCTGTTTTTGTCAAAGAAATTGCCCTTTTTCTGTATGTTGCCCTCGCTGTAAATAACTGTACATGTTCTATGACTGTTTAACATTTTACTCTTGTGCCAGAATAAATATTGAAGTTGTTTAATGGGTAGAAGTAGAAGTTGTGTGACTACTTTGCTGTACTTTTGATATTAAAAAGGTTTGTCAATATTCTTTGGAGCCTATTTTTACTTCGTTTGGGAGAAATAAAGGCTTAAAATAAGAGTTTAGGGATGTGACAAATCAAACAAACCAAATTTATAATAATCTCTGATGTGTGTTTAGACCTTTGTGCAGCTTGTTCTACTTTTTAAACTGTCCCAGAAGTGAAATAAATCCACGGAAAGTGTCCAAGTGCAATTAAAAAAAACTCTTTACTGAGTTTACACAAGTCAGGCCACACAAATGGACAAAAAAGGGGAAATTAAACAGGAAAAGGGCGACAGCAGGTCAAAAAACTGTTTGGCTCCACTCCCATTATGCACCTGCACTCGCCTTAAATATAGAGGCAATAGACAAAATAATACAAAAGAAAAAACTTAAGTAAATTTATGATTAACAGCAATAAACTGAAAGAAAAACTACTTTAGTCCTGGTTTAGCCATAGTTTAGACCTGGTTTATTTGTGGTTAATCCTTAATTTAGTCCTGGTTCAATCCTGCTTTCGTCCTGGTTTGGCTCTGCTTCAGTCCTGAGTTCTGGTTTAATCCTGCTTCAGTCTTGGTTTAGTCTTGATTTAGTCCTAGTTTGCCTGTTTTATATTATTTCTATTATGTCACAGTTAACTCTTATATTCACTGTCATATCACTTACAGAATTTACACATACATGTAATAAATGTACAGAACACATTTATGCACGTGTATATTTAAACAAAACAAAACAAAACAAAAATTTGGAAAAACAAAGGTTAGAAAAGTTAGAACCATTAGTTTTCTTTTACATGCGCAATAAAACAATTTGAACGCGTATTTTAACGTTTACTTCGTATTTCCGTATTTTTGTCCGTGCGTAATGACCACACTGCGCAGTTAAGTTAGCATCATTCGGGGTTTTTTTGTTTTTATTTGTCTACATGCGCAATAAAACCATTTGAAAGTGTATTTTAACATTTATTTAACACTGATTTATTTATTTATTCCTTCATTAATTTATTTATTTAACCGTATTTTCGTCCAATCGTAATCACACTGCGCAGTGAAGTTAGAATAATTAGTTTTCTTGAACACGTATTTTAACATTTATTTAACTTTTATTTAACATTTATTTATATATTTATTTACTTATTCATTAATGTATTTATTTAACAGTATTTTCGTCCGTGCGTAATAAACAAACTGCGCACTTAAGTCAGAATCTTTTTTTTTTGTCTACATGCTCAATAAAACAATTTGAAAGCGTATTTTAACACTTATTTAACATTTATTTATTGATGTATTCCTTAATTTATTTATTTAACCGTATTTTTGTCCGTGCGTAATAAACAAACTGCGCAGTTAAGTTAGAATCATTATTTCTTAATTTTTTATTTGTCTACATGCGCAATAAACAATGTGAAAGCGTATTTTAACATTTATTTAACATTTATACATTTATTTCTTTACTTATTCCCTAATTTATCCGTATTTTCGTCCGTGCGTAATCGCCACACTGCGCAGTTCAACGTCTCGGCAGCTCCCCCTTGCGCCCGGACAGCGCCACTGCACGCGGGCTCGGCTCTGCTCGCTCCCTCCGCGGTGCAGCAGCTCTTTACCTCCACCGTGACCGCTACTCCGCCTGCTCCCCGGCCCCTGAACGCACCGCCTGCCCCTGCGTCCGTCCCTGCGTCCGTTCCTGCGTCCGTCCGTCCAGCGCGATGCCCTCCGCTGCGCCCTGACTCTCGCACACCGACTCTCGCACACCGACTCCGCGCACCTCCCCTGACCGGCCAAGGAGCTCTCGACGGCGGCATCCGATCCAGCCTCGTCCCCCGCGTCCCCCAAAAGCGGAACGGAGTGTCCATTTGGAGGGATGTCGCGCACTGCAGCAGACGTGAGGGGCCTGCGCGCCGTTTTTCTGCTGGGTAAGTCCGTGCGTAATTTCATCGTATGCGCAAATCGGCGTTCACTTTGGGGGGGAAAATTGCACGCACGTTTTACGAAGGGGCCGTTTTGACGCGGGGGTTTGGCTCGTGAAATGTATTGCAAGGCTACGATGATAGAAAAAAAAAAAAAAAGACGTAAATGAGTATTTTAAGGGACTGCGGTGGAAACGAGGGCAAGTTTGTCGTCAGTACGCCACAATGACTCAAATACGCGGTTACGATAGATTTTATTTTATTTTTTTTTATGTTAAAATTAATTAATAATCGAATATTTCCTGAAAAAATATAAGCTGTAGTTGCAGGTGAAGTTGTAGAATATTCATTCTGTGTTAGATTGAGAAGAAAATACGGAGAATAACGCATAAATAGGCTGAGGTTTAAAGGCACACTGCGTAACTTTCCGGTGGAGTGCCTGCCCGTCATCAGCTGCTCGTCTCCATGGAGATGTTGCTTCGCTGTGTCTAGAATGTTCCTCAGTGTGGTCTTAAATGTTACTTTGTTCACCGAGATGAGCAGGGGGCGCAACTGTAGAGACCAAGTTATAAATCGGATCTGTGGAGAGGAGAGAAAAACAACTTTAAGTGAATACGTCCGACTTAGGTTTACAGACACACTGTGGAACATTTCAACATTTCAAAACAATAAAATCTCCATGGAGACAAGCCAATAGAGATCACCAGAATAGTGACAGTGACACTGTGTACCTTTAAAATAGAATAACCGATAGAAAATTATGTTAACGCGAGATCAATATATGGACTAAAATAAGGTTTGTGTTTTAAATTATGCCCGTAAACATACAGGAGAATGAATGTGAGTCCCCAAAATGGCATAAAATACTATAATACACCCAGAGTCACTAGGGATGGACATGATTAGTCGACTAATCGATAATTGATAGTTAAGAATTTGGTCGATCAGGTTCATGTTTAATGGATAAACTGAATGTCGGTGTTTGTAGCCTGAGGAGTCGAGGCTGCGTCTCACAGCACAAACACTGGAGCCTCACAGTCCCACGTCTCGGCTCTGGCTCCTTGGAGATCCCTATATTCCTCAGAGTGTGTTTACCTGCACATCAGTGTCCCGGGTATGATCGGGTTTTTGAGTGTCCCGGTTTGGCCCTGGTGCAGGTTTACACAGTGTCCCGGTCACTGCAACAGTCGAGTGAGTTCACAGTCCTGTTTTAGTCCTGGTTCAGTCCTGGTTCAGTCCTGGTTCAGTCCTGGTTCAGTCCTGGTTTAGTCCTGGTTCAGTCCTGGTTCAGTCCTGGTTCAGTCCTGGTTCAGTCCTGGTTTAGTCCTGGTTCAGTCCTGGTTCAGTCCTGGTTTAGTCCTGGTTCAGTCCTGGTTCAGTCCTGGTTCAGTCCTGGTTTAGTCCTGGTTTAGTTCTTTCTGTCCTCATATTGTTATAAACAGCTCTGGTACGTTTTTAAAAAAAGCCTCATCGTCGCTCGGGTTCATTCAGGAGGATTTGGGGGAGGGTCCCGTCTGTTTAAGCAGATTTCAGGGGAGTTAATGCACCGACATCAGGTTTTACACACAGGACAGAACAGACGTACGAGTACAAGAGGAGGAGATGTAGTTTTGTTTTGTTTTTCTGGCGCAACTTTTCTTCTATCAACTTGTCTCCGTGGAAACGCTACTTGCCCCATTTACAGTACACGAGCCCATTAAATCCAATTAAAAATACATTCATTCGGAATAAAAGTTAATTCCGATTTAAAAAGACCGTGTAAACACTTAATTCTTAAAGTTTATGCAGATTTAAATTTAATTACGAATTAAGTGGGTGGTTTATTCTGTTGTTAAATCCGATTTCATTTATTCCTCTGTCATGTAAACATGTGTTGAGTCGCCTTCTGACGCTGCAGGACGGTGGCCCGGATTAAACGCTGGTCTCCAACCAAAACTGTTTTTAATAAGTGCGCTGGAAGAACTGCAAATAATGGAAAAAGTGGAGGCGGAAAACATAAAAACACGAATCTTTTCAAACAGGGCTGGATATCGCTTCGAATTCCAGTAATCGATCCAATTCGATTCATGATCAATTATCACCGATTTGATCCGATCTGGATTCGGGTCAGTGTTATTAAAACCATTTTTGAGCTTCAGATTTTTCCGTCAACGTTAAAAAATTCCCTCAGTGACGGAGAATATTCGGTTAATCCGACGTCTGCTCAGCGGCTTTTAACGCGGCGTGAGAATCTGACGTCTTTTATTGATCTTATTTGCTATTTTTCTATTTGCTAATTTTAGTTTTTTAGTTAGTAGTAATTGACTTGCTTATTTATTTATTTTATGCTTTATTTTAATGAATGTGTTAATTTATATTGTGCCGAGTCTGTGCAGATTTCAGGGGTGTAAATGCACGACATCAGGTTTTACACTGGACAGAACAGACGTACGAGTGCAAGAGGAGGAGATGTGTCTTTGTTTTGTTTTTCTACCAACTTGGAACATGGAAATGCTACTTGCCCTGTTTACATGAGACCTTTAAATCCAATTAAAAATACATTTCCCTGAGCTGTTCCCTGAGCTGTTCCAGTGGTTCCTGAGGTCGGTTGTGTTTCCGCTGTTCTTCACCTCCGTTTGTCCTTCAAATCTCTTTGCTTCTGTCGAGCGCATCTTTGTTTTTATCGTTTCTGAACCCGAAATGGTCCCAAACGGAGCTCTTGAGTGTTTCTTCAAACCCGGGACTTGGCTCACGCTGCCGCTCGTGTCCGACGCCGTGTTCGGAGTTTTGATACAGTCCAGACCTGCACCTGCCACAAATGGGGTTAAAGTTCACCGGGGGGAAATGTGTCAAAAATGAAATCGATCTTCCCGACGCTCTTTCCTCTTCCTCCTCAGCTCACAGACGTAACGCGTGATAATGTAATTCTCAAGCTGCTGTTTCGTGATCATCGGAAAGGCTGCGGAGATCGTTCGTGTCACGTTTGCGTCCACGGTGTAACGACAAACCGAGAGGACAGAAAACAAACAGATTTTAAAAAGCCGGGAGCGGCTGAAGTGTGTGTTTTCTTCCGTTCGTGTCGCTGTCCAATCAGAACCCCTTCCCCAACCCGAGACGTTAAGCGGAATTCAATAAATCCGATTAAACGTGTTTTCCATGGAAACTTTTATTCAGAGTGATTATTCACATGTAAACTCCAAGGAGAATAATTTAATTCCGATCTATTTAATGCAGATTTAAAATTCTCATGTAAACGGGGCCTTTGTTTTGCCTGGAATGTTCCGTGATATGACACTAAAACATGCCAGTTCAGTATTTATTCATTACGGGTGATCATTTCCAAAGGTCAAAATGCTCTGTAAGTGTAAAGCTGCTTATAAAGTTGTTTTCTAACGTTTCCAGACACTAATGAGTGAACCAGGCAGAGCGTTTTGTTTGTCAGACTCGTCCACCACCTCCAGCAACGGACTTCAGCTTCAAACGGGCCCGAGTTCAACTTTAAAAACACAGTGGAGCTCTCCACGTATCACCACATTCCGTCAAAGGGTGGAACAGAGTGTTTTCTGTTTGAGAGAAGAACACAGCCTAAATATGGGCCCTTTAAACTTGCAATACAGACAAATTCTCAAGCGACTCCTGAAAAAATGAGCAGCGGTTTGGTGGTATATCCTTTAAGTCAGATGCCCGTTCCGGCGCAGCCCTCGTTCCAGATTTGTGCGACTGAAACGGCGTCTGTAATTGTGAATGGATGAGTCACGTACCGGAGCAGATGAGATCGGCACATTGTAATCTGCAGCACGATCAGACCTCAGACCTCGGGGAGTTTTAAATAGTGGCTCTGAATGATAAAAAGAGGCTTTGTACAGACAGAATCCTGAATGAATTTATTTTCAAGGTCTCATATTATGCAAAACGGACTCCTGTGAACTTCAGGACATGTCAGAATGTTGTTATCTCCTCAAAAACAGACCTGGAGTTGTGTTTTTTCCCTCACACAGGTTTGAGTAATCCTGTTATATTCTGTTAGCCTGTTTTGGGCGGTGATGCGGTGTTAAAGTTTCCCGCGGTATCAGAAAGTAGCAGCGGTATCAGTTTCATTACCGTCGTTAAAAAACCCTGCAGCGCATAAGGACCTGATATAATATTAGAATTTATCGATACCTAAATTTGTTTCTCAGCACAAATGAATGTGTGGATGTGTTTTCAGTTTAAGTCCTGGTTATCGGCTCTTGCAGACGTTCTTTCTGCTGCTCGATTACCGTTTTTTTCAGTGGTTCGGAAGTATTGGTGCGATTGTACCAGACAGAACACACAGCTCTTACGGTCTGCGTCGTTTTAACGAGTACTTATAAAATTTCGGAGGTGCACATTGGTCGACGCAGACGTTTTGACGCAGAACCGTAAATCGGCCTTAATTCGGCCTTTAACTTTTCACGCTGATTCAGACAGAACGCACGATACTCTGTGCACAGTTCAAATGTTCCAGGGGGATTTACGACATTTTTTGTTAGAAGTAGGGATGGAGGTTTTCGGAAATGGCATACAGAGGGTGTCAAACGTTTTAAAGATTTGTTAATAGATGGTACCATAGCATCATTCACACAGTTGAAAGAGAAGTTTCATTTTTTAAATTCAGACTTTTTTCGGTATCTTCAGATACGACATTTTCTTACTAAACAACTGTCCAATATTCAAGCCACCACACAACCAGATCCCATAGATCAAATATTGTCATTTAAGCCATCTAAAGGCCTTATCTCTAAGCTGTACAATATCATGCTAGATCTTAAAATCCCACCTGTGGATAAATTCAAAAATGCTTGGGAGGAGGACTTGGGTCTTAATATACCTGATGATGCCTGGTCTACTGCTCTTAAACTTGTTTATTCATCTTCCTTTTGTGCTCGGCACCGGTTAATTCAATTCAAAGTTGTACATCGAATGCATATTTCCAGGGCCAGGCTATCTTCTATGTATCCTGGAGTTAGCCCATTGTGCATCCGGTGCGGCCTGACTGAGGCCTCTCTCGGCCATATGTTTTGGTCATGCTCACGCCTGCAAACTTACTGGAGGAACATTTTTAACACCCTATCACAGATATTCAATATTAGGTTGGAACCAAACCCTTTACTGGCACTTTTTGGTGTTTTGGAGGACCATGTACATTTTACTGTTACAAAAATATTCTTTGGCTTTCGCGCTACTTCTGGCACGCCGAGCCATTCTATTTAGGTGGAAGGACACTAAGCCTCCTTCACATTCACAGTGGTTACAAGATGTCATGTCCTGTCTAAAGTTGGAAAAAATCAGACTGTCATTGAAACAAAATATCAGTACATTTGAGAAAACATGGGGCCGTTTTCTACAGTTGTATCCAGCTCTTTAAAGAGAATAAGCTATCGCATATATGTTAATAAGACCGCCCCCGGTACGAAGATTCACCTTCCCCGGGGCCCGGGGGGGGGGGGGGCCTGGTTTTCTTTTTGTCTTTGGGTTTGTTTTTTGTTTTTTCTGTTTTTTTGTTGTTGTTGTTGTTGTTGTTGTTTTTTGTTTTTTTTCCCCCTTTTCTCCCATCTTATCTGCAGAACTGTTGTATGTGAGTTTATTATTGTCTACTTGTTGTATATGATCATTTGAAAACAATAAAAACATTTTGATTAAAAAAAGAAGTAGGGATGGACATGATTAGTCGACTATTTGATGATTGATCATTAAGAATTTTGTCAATCAGGTTCATTTTTAATCGACAAACTGAATGTACGTTGCTGTGTACCTTTAAAACAGAATAACCAACAGAAATTTATGTTAACGCACGATCAATATATGGACTAAAATACGGTTTGTGTTTGAAATTATGACGGTAAACATGTGAGTCCCCAAAATAGCATAATTCACTATAATACACTTGGGATGGGCATAATGAGCCGACTCATCGATAATTGATCGTTAAGAATTTGGTCGATCAGGTTCATGTTTAATGGATAAACTGAATGTCGGCGTCTGTAGCCTGAGGAGTCGAGGCTGCGTCTCACAGCACAAACACTGGAGCCTCACAGTCCCACGTCTCGGCTCTGGCTCCTTGGAGATCCCTATATTCCTCAGAGTGCGTTTCCCTGCACATCAGTGTCCCGGGTATGATCGGGTTTTTGAGTGTCCCGGTTTCACATGTTTACGCAGCATCTGCAACGCGACATACGCACAGAACAGACTCAGCATCAGCAGAACATCCTCTGTCACAGAGAGAACACTCATATTCACTGAGTCACAGAGAGAACACTCATATTCACTGAGTCACAGAGAGAACACTCATATTCACTGAGTCACAGAGAGAACACTCATATTCACTGAGTCACAGAGAGAACACTCATATTCACTGAGTCGAGTCCTTTAGTCCCACAGAAGCTGAAGCAGCAGCACAAGGAAAGAGCTGCTTTTTTCAGCCTTTACAGTTTATGCAAATGAGCCATGTGGTTTTAAGTTTAGTTTGTGTAAAACATAAACAAATGTTTAAAGCTGCAAAAACACATTCTGATCTCACACTGATGAGGCTCTGGAGTTATGATGTTTATATGGTGTAAAGTTGAGTTTATTTATATAGATTAGTAATAATAATGATGATAATTTTAATATAAAATGTTAATGATTAATCGAAAATTGATTGTTAATTTTCCCGAAAATTTAATCGACTCCCCGTCCCTTGTTAGAAGTTCTAAGTTTGGAAAAACACCCTGGAACCCTGGAAACTCTGTAAATTTGGTAACTGGACCTTTTGAGTTTGAGTTTTGAGTGCAAAAACACTATATTTTGTTGTTTGTGTAGGAAATTATGGTACTTCAAAAATAGTTTGGAGAAAAAAACATTTATCTGAACTAGAAGAAAGTAGAAGAAGCCTGTCCGGGCCCTTTAATCGTGTTTAAACAGATCTGAAATGAACTGAAGCCACACTTTCTTTGTAAAGTCTGATCCGTGCACTTATTTATATTGATGGGCGGCATTGAGCTCACCACAGCACATTTCCTCTCCACTGTGTAGGCTCCTAATCTCGCCTCCTACACCCTCACCTCTTTACATCCTTCCCCTGTATCTGTCCTTGACGCTGCTCGCTCATCCGTTCATCCGCAGAGGCTCGTTTTATGGGCTACACTTTAAAGCACTTATAAAGGGGAGTGTAAAGTCAAACTCATTTGTTGGACGCGATCGATATTTGGGGGTAAAACAATTATCTCCTCACATAATAAAGCAGGAAAAGTCTATAAGGAAAACAGTACGTGGCATTTATTTATTAAGTCCGGCTTAAGGCACAGTGTGATTACAGGAGCCTAGAAGGGAATATTCGGGGAAAAAAGTGTTTTGCGCCGCTTCAAAACAGCACAATGGGCGACAGCGAGGACGCAAAAAGTTTAAACGTGCTGGGACAGACCTGTTATCATGAAGAAATAAATCTAAATATAGTTTATGACCCGTACGATGAGGAAAAGTCGGACTTTTCATGTAATTTGGAGGATTTTCAATGGACAATGGAAGGAGACAGTGGAGATAATAAATGCTCTGGTGCTGCAGACCTCGTGTTACACTGAGCCAAATGAAAGACTTTAAAAACCTGGAGGGGACGACTATTTAGGATTAAACTCAGCCGCTGCACCAGGAGAACCTAAGATAATGATTAAAAAAGGGATACAATGCAAAGTGACAGCAGTAAGATCATAATATTAGCACCACATAAAGCTTGAGCATCGTCTGTTTCTGCGCCTCCAGTTTTTAGCCGGAGTTTGTCGATCCACTTTTGTCGTCTTTTTTCTGTACGTTTTTTAAAACTAACTCTCACTTTTAGTAAAGGAAAAAAAACATTTGTCTTTCTCCCGATTCGAGCGTTTGCATCGACCACAGACTGCACAGAGTTTAGGCGTTTTGGCGCAGAGTCAGTGGAGGTAAACGGGGTTCTGTGCGTCCGTCTTTCCTTCCTGAACCCATCTGCGTTTAGCGACGCTGCTTTGCGCTCTGTTATAACGTTATTTCCTCGTCACAGACAGACCTGGAGTTGTGTTTTTTGTTTCGTTCACACGTTCAACACACAAACCCTGTATATTTAGTCTGAGTAGGCGGAAAACACTCCACACACCTTCACTAGAATCACGATTTCAGCCCCGGAACTGCCGATATCTACCACGACATGGCGTCACAAAGGGGAACCGAGTGTTGAGTATCGATGCTCAATGCAAAACACTCGTCCTTTAGGCAAAAGAATCATCGTACTTTCTTTCATATCCCCATGTGGTCTTATATCTGTGTGCTCCCTCAGTGCTCCATGGGCGTACACTCGTCTACAGGCTCTTTTACTTGTTCTAAAGCTTCGGGACAGGTGCATTTCTGTCCTGTGAATGTGACTTTTCAGTATCGATACCTGCTCATGTGAGTATCTAGGTTTGATACTAGTTTCAGTATTGATTAGTATCTGCTTTTCGATACTTTTGATAAACCTACAGTAAACACAACCAAATAAAACATGCTTTATCACTAAAATGTTACTTTTTTAAAATTTAACCAGGAAAGTCCCGTTGAGATTAAAAACCTCTTTTTCAAGGGACAATATTACAGACAAATACAGAGGAGATAAAATCAATTCTGTAAAACAAGTGCAAGTCATGGAGTTGGTCTCTAGGACTCTTGGATTAGACTTGAAAGCATCAGAGAAGTGAAATCCATAGTGTGGCTTTAAGTCGTCAGTATATAAAAGATTATGGTTGGTTTATATGAAGGTGACGCAGAGTCGGAGAAAGATCCTTTATCCTGGACTGTTTGTGTCTCTTTGTGCTTCAATACGTCTGGTTTATCAAGGTCCTGTTTTTGTCGTGTTTGTTGTTTGTCGTCTTTAGCGTCACATAAATGATTTCTGATGTATTTATGCGTCTGTTTTCAGAGGTGGGGACTCGCAGGTCGTGTCTTGGACCTCAGTCAGACCCGAGTCACTGTTCTGATGACTCAAGACAAACACTTCAAGGCCAGTGACTAAAACTGGACTAATCAGGACTTTTTAAAGGAGTTCATAAACCCTGAGCGCTGCGCCACCTCAGGCACAGGCTCTGAACATGTGTCCGTGCGCAGACTGAGCTCCTCTCGTCACTTTGAATTATTCAGAAAACTCACCTCCACCAGCACCACCGGAGCTGCACCACACACAGTCTGAGCCCAGGGCAAAACTCGTCTGAGACTCGGGACTTTACTCAGGCTTCAGTCCAAACACTTGAGACTAATTGAGGCGTCTAAACATTAGGCACATTTTTGGAACCAGCAGTGTCCCTATGAAAGCCGTTATTGTTGCTTAGATGCTCTGATTATTGAACTGCTCCATTGGGGTAAAAGTTCTATTTATATTATCTTTAAAAATGACAGATACAGACACTAATCATTACTAAAAATTAACTAAACTAAAACTAGCATGTTTAAAAAAAAATACATGTTTGATTTATTTTATTTATTTATTTGATAGGGACAAGTATGAACAATAAACACGCATCACACTACGACATTTATAGCCAAAGCTAATTTGCAATGTCCGTCCCTAGAAGGGCTTTTAAAAACACAATAACAAAAACACAAAAGTTAATGATGACATCTCTGAGTCTCTTTAAAACCTGCTTAAGTTCAGGTTCAGCTCAGGTCCAAGTTCAGGTTCAGCTCAGGTCCAAGTTCAGGTTCAGCTCAGGTCCAAGTTCAGGTTCAGCTCAGGGCTCAGTGAGTTCCACAGTTTTGCCCTGGACAGAGAAAGCAGCACAAGCGTTATCTTGTGCTATCAAAATTCTTATTGAACCAAGTCTTTGAAATAAAAATCAAGTTTAAGATATAGACCCTTTTAGGGCGGAAGTGATTAAAAAAAACCTGTGCACTCATTTTGGCAACAGAAGTGTCATTGTTCCTCGTTCATTCTGATTCATTCAGACTGAACACAGACAGAAGACGACGGAGATAAAAACATTTCCAGCACCAAAATGTCTGGCTGTTCAGTGTGTGTTTGTCAGAATCGATATTCTGCCGGTGGACTAAAGTTTGAAAGTTTTACTCATTGATCGCACGAGGATCTGGAAGTCGGACACTGTTTGGCAAAGTTCAGTTTGTTGAGGAAATATTCTTGATCTTTTGAGGATAATCCTTTGGCAGAGCTCGACAAACTGCTGAGTTCTGCCGTACTTGTGCTGACAAAATGCACAACCGAGTCTACGTCACCACGGTTTACGAACACTAAAAGAGTCTATAGCAGTGGTTCTTAACCTGGGGTTCGATTGAACCCCAGGGGTTCGGTGAGTCAATCTCAGGGGTTCGGCAGAGTCCTGCACGGGTCCATTTTTGGAGACCTGCACCCGCACAGTCCAGCACCCGCCTGCAAACCCGTGATTATATCAAAGTTAAACCCGCCCGGACCCGTTAACATTCCCCCCGTCACCTGCCCGGACCCGTGACAAATCACACACAAATTTGATGCTTTCTAACTGACGCACTTTATTTTCTTTGATGCGCGTCTCAAAGAACAACAGCGAACAAACAGCAGTAGCAGGAGCCGCTAAGCTAAGCTTTGCTCCACCTGAGCCCTAAATCACACAATAACAATGAAACAAACAATGAAAAAAACAACCGATGTCAGTTTAACACAAAATAAAAGCCCTAATTTTATCTAACCAAGGTCACTGTGCAGGAGCAGTGTCGTCCTCAGTCGCAGGTTTCAGCTGCGTTCTGCGTTCTTCACAAATCCAGTGGAGGAAAAGTCTCTCACTGCAGCGCTGGATGTGGGATTGAGAGCAACACCACCTGACCTGAGTGTGGAATCACTACCCGCCCGGAACAGTTTTAACAGAACGTTAAAACCCGCCTAGTTCAGCAAATATTTGAGGGCACCTGTCAGGCACCCGTCAGGTACCAGACCCGGTGCAGGAGGTCAGGGGTCAGACTCACATCCAGCTCATATGTTTGGTGATGTCTCGCCCCGTTTGGCCGTTATTGGCTACAGGAAATTTTGTGTGTGCAATAATGTTGTGACTGTGGTGATGGTGTCGTGTCATTTCTTTCTTAATATTTTCCCTTCATACGAACTGTGTCGAGCAAAAAAAGAAAGAGGTTGGATGAATATGTGCAATATGGATTCACATGTGCACCAATAAAATATATATACCTAATGTTTTGAATTTGAAAAAAATATATATATATATATTTCCAATTAAGAAGGTTCTGTGAATGTGCAGATGAATCTAGTGGGGTTCAGCACCTCCAACAAGGTTAAGAACCACTGGTTTATACGTATCACGACTGTGTGAAAACTCTGGCCCTTCTGAGTCTGACCTGGATGAAGCAGCTCCACCTTAACCCTTTAATGTTCTGCTCAACCATATGGTAGATCACATTTTGAGTCGCTATATTGGGGAATGTGTTGAACTGAACCCAACCTGATTGGGTCATCTCTACTACTTGGTAGAGGTATGCTATGCATAAAACATCCATTAGAGGGCACTCTATTTTTGGACAGTAAGACTTTTCACTCATCGTGACTCCAGCAAGTTAAAAACAGAAGAATCACTTCTGACATGCGGACAACTTCTGGCTGTATTTTAAAAGGTAAATCCGTTTTTTCAACATATTACATCATCTAACACGTTACTTAACAGAATTATGTCACTTGATGCAACAGAAAAACATTTTATAAGGGTCAAATAATTTTTTTAAAACATGCTTGACCAAACGGTTGAGATGTCACTCTATGGTAAACCTTGGCATGACTTGACATCTCAACCATATGGTAAGAGTTTGGTGAATTTATGCTAACTTCATTAAATTTTACTATTTTCTATGGAATAAAAACCCTTCTGTTCATGCATTGTTGTCAATATGTTACAATTACTGTGTTATTATACTGAAATTATTTAATATGTGTGATTTTTGTATTTAATTAACAAACATGCTAACATTTAGCTATAACACTGCATGATTTCTTTTTTTACCTTCCATTTCTTTGTTTTAGGAACAAAAGATGGATGCTAAATCATTTTATGGTTCAAGGCCACGGTCTTTTCTGGCCCTTGTACCAGAAGATCCTCAAGATTCTGAGGCTGATCTGAGTGATGATGATGATGACACAATAGGGGATCCTGATTATCTGCCCAAACAAGTAGAGGTGATCAGCGACATTTCCACTGAATTTATGCATGAAGAGGAGATGCCCTCTACAAGCACATCTGTTAAGAAGAATAAAAAAGTGAAAAACACCTTTAAAAAAGTAATGGAAGAGCTGGATGAGACCCCTGTGTCACCCCCATGCACAAAGAAGAAAAAATGGCTGAAAAGAAAGAAAAAGAATTCAGGAGAATCTGGAAGCATGTAGATATTGACGAATTCCAGGTTCCTGATTCAAGTTTTGCACCCCCGGATTCTGTCAAGACACCATTTCAATATTTCAAGATGCTCTTCACTGATGAGATGATTCTACCTGTGGGATCATGCCTCTTACAAGTGTCCAACGGTGGAGCAAAGATGCAAAAAGATTGCTGTCCAATGCCCATCACTCATTGCTGCCTATAATCAGCATATGGGTGGCATTGATCTTTCCGACATGCTGGTTCATCTGTACAAGACCCCAGCCAAATCACTGACGCTGGTACTTCCCCCTGTTTGGATCGTCCTTGACCTGTGCATTTCCAATTAAGTGGCTTGTCTACAAGAGAGACTGTGACCTACTGAAGGAAAAACCAATGCCTCTCAAAATGTTTCGCCTGGCTGTGGCGAACAGTTTGAAACAAGTCAACAAGCCAGCACCTAGAGTTGGTCGGCCATCATCTGCTAGTCCACCACAAATGTCTTGAGAGAAGAAGCGCCTCCCCCCAGACATACGCTACGACAACTATGGACATTGGCCACTTCACACTGACAACCGGGGACGGTGCAGCCTCTGCCCAAAGGGTGTGTCAAGATGGAAATGTGAGAAGTGCAATGTTTTCCTGTGCTTGATCAGAGAGAGGGAATGCTTTGTAGCGTATCATCAAAAATAATGTGCCCAGGGTTACCAGTGGTTACCATTATTTTGTTTGAGAGATTTGTATCATTTTTGAATTTGTTCAATGCAAAAAAAGATGTTTGAAGATTTTACACAGCACATCTGAGAAGTTGGATAGGTCCTCAGTTGTCCTTTTTTTTTTTTTATTATTTTAAGAGAGGGGAAATACATGTTTTTGAAAGTACAATTGTTGCATAAGTGTTGGAATTTTATGCCGAAAATGGGAGCGAAGTTCGTTTGTTGGAATAAAATTTACTTGACATCAATTGTTTTCTGGTATTTTTACATTTTCTACTTTCTTTTTTGTATTTGTAGGTATTAAATAATAATTTAATTGATAATATACATTTATAGTTATGTATTAGATACTTTTACCATCAAGCACCATCTCGACCAATTGGTAGAGGCATATATTTTTAAAACTGGGGGGTCTATTTTTAATTTTTTTATTTATTTTTGTCATTAGTGACCCAATAACTTAAAAAGCACAAAAAAATAATTTTTACATTGTTTTTTTCTTGGAGTGAACATTAAAGGGTTAAGGCTTCATTTTCACCACTTCTGTGTCATTACAAAAACAAAACAGAAATCCCTGTGATGGTGCAGAGGAGAGGCTGAGGCGGCTGTGCTTGTGCTGCTGCGGTGAGCGTCCATAACGGGCTTAGTGGAAGTGTGTCGCTGTGGGCAGACTGCAGGTGTCACGGCCCCAGCACCAGACGTGTGGACATCACACAGTAATCTGCTCAAACAGCTTTAGGTCACGGGGCCCATCTGTGCTCCAGACTCCAGACAGCACTGAGGCATGCTGGGAGAAACTCTGCCCGGCGACACACAGCCAGACATTAGGATTGGGTTTCCCCGAGCACAAACATAACAGTTAAACGAGTTAAACGACACGCGGCTGCAGATTCACACTAAACAGGTTCTGTCCGGGTCACGTGTCCGTCTACGTCGACGATCCTTTTAGTTTAAATGGAGCTGGAGGAAACTGTTTTATGCTTCATTTATTATTCATTAACTCCTCACTTGGTGGTGGTGAGTGATTATTGTAACCACGAGTCTCTACTGCCGTCTGCAGTGGTCAAAAGTATCGAAAATCTATTGATACTAAAACAAAGGTAATAAAATCAAATCAAAGACTCTCCTCAGAGCAGGTGTCAATACTGAAAAGTCACATTCGCAGGACAAAAATGAACTTTTCCTGAAGCTTGAAGAACTATAAGTCGTACCAGCCAAAAAATACATAGAAGAAGAAAAAAAAACATATGTCGCACTGGACGATAAGTCAGAATTTTTTTGGGGGGGGTTTGTTTTATAAAATCAGAGCCCAAGAACAGACATTTCAACACTTCAAACTGTCATGTTTGAGTCAATTTCACCATAAAGTGGCTTTGAGACTTCTCAATTTCATCTCCAAAAAGCTGAGATTTTCCATTTAGCGTCACATTTACTGTATTAAGTAGGTGTTGTACTGTTAGAAATGCACATTGGTCAAGCTCCCACACTTTTTATAAATTAACTGTAGGCAGACAAATGTACACGCAAACAGCAAAATAACCAACCCTGTCATGGGCAGTTCCAAAGTAGAATAAATACTGTATTTTCTGGACTATAAGTCGCTCCGGAGTATAAGTCGCACCAGCCAAAGTCGCATTTTTGGGGGGGAATTTGTTTTATAAAATCAGAGCCCAAGAACAGACAAACGGTCGTCCTCGGCGTCTGCAGCAGTTTTTGAGACATTTTTGGTTGCGTTTCATGAAACAGTAACAGGTTTTTTTTTATTTTGTCGTTGCAGTTTGAGTTTCCTCCACTTTTAACTCGTCTCGTACAAGTTTCTCTCACTCCAAACTTTCTTTCTGCTGCTCGAGCTCCGTTTTCAGCGGCAGATTTCACTTCTTGCAGTTTGTAATCTGCAGAATATGATTTTCTTTTTGGAGACATTTGTGTTCAGTCTCTCAGTTGTCTTTATAAGTTGATGTCTAAACTTTAAATTTTACTGGCACAAAAGCCTAGAGCGCCTCCCCGTGGCCTCAATGTGAAAATAACCAACAGGTGAAATTATATAGTTTAATATTTAAGTCACACCTGAGTAAAAGTCACAGGAAACATGCAAACCATGAAAAAAATGCGACTTATAGTCCGAAAAATAAAGTACTACAATTTAATGTTGAAAATGGCATTATTAGAATCAGTATTGAGTTTCGAGTTTATTCTGTAGTATCAAAATCAAGTTTAGAATTTTAGTATCATGACACTCCTGCCGTCATTACTGCCATATTACGAAAGCAAAAAAATTAAAAAAGCGAAACAGATCAACACATTTGAGACGATGCCACTTCGCAAAATTCATATTATTGCTTCATCTGAGGAGTGGGCGATATCTCCATATTTTTTAAACTCGATATGGATTTTGACATATCGTATATATGGATATGACGCTTATATTTACTTATGATTTCGCCTTTCCCCTTGTGTCTCGTTCACGGCGGCGCCACAACAGCCTGTGAACGCCCAAAGTGCCAAAGCTTCAGCACCACCGAACTTTACCACCATTTGCCTCCTCACATCAGCAGCACATCGTCTGTCACAGGGAGAACACTCATATTCCACTGAGTCGAGTCCTTTAGTCCCACAGAAGCTGAAGCATCAGGGCGACAGAGCTGTTTTTATCAGCGTTTATAGTTTATGCAAATGAGCCGCTGTTTTAAGTTTGGTTTGTGTAAAACGTAAACAAATGTTTAAAGCTGCATTAAACACGTGGCTGTTTCAGACGGGCGGATGTGGCTCTGTCCCAGTTCTGGTTTAGATGTTGTAAAGTTTATTCCTGCAGAAGATTTGAGTGAAGAATCTGCTGTAGAGTTGAACTTGTACAATCGAGTTTGGAAACATTTTGTTCTGTGCAGTGGATTGTGGGATACCTCAGATCTGTGCAGTGGATTGTGGGATACCTCAGATCTGTGCAGGGGATTGTGGGATACCTCAGAGCTCCTGGAGGAACATGGGTCTGTTAAAATAAGGAACCTCCTGAACTTCAGGCTAAAGGAGCTCAGGGTTCTGGCATTGTGTGGTTCACAGAGTTCAAACATGAGCTGGAGTCAAGTTGTTTTATTTTTGAATGAAAAGAAACTGAAAAATGAAATTATTCCTACATGAACGGCCTGTTTGCCCGAAATTTGGGCAGTAACACGGTATCCCGAGGCCAGATCCACCACAGTCGCTTCAGACACGAGGCACAGCAGGACTTTCTCCCTCCGCTCTCTCTCCTCTTCAAACGTGGTTCCGCTCGGAGATTTCCATCCACACGCAGCGAGGAAGAAGAAAAAAACCTGACTGACGCTTCGTGTGCGACGTTGAGCCCAAAAGTTTGTGATGGAGACGTTTTACTGAAGCCGAGAGTCGAGAGGGGACGAGGCGCTGAAGAGGAGAAAGTTCAGAAAGTCAGACTTTCACGGAGGAGACGGGAACTTCTCCGAGTCCCGAGAGTGCAGGTCTGTCAGATACAACATGCTGCAGTGGGAAATATCACAGGCCCTGGACTGTCACCGTTTACTTTTTATTCAGAATCTGCCTCTTCTGAGCTTTTCTTGTCTCGGCGAGTCCCAGATCATTAAATGGAGGGAGAAACGCACTGGTGAAGTTTGGTTTGATCAGAACTTGTGCCTCATCTTCAAATATAAAGCTGCTCTTCTGTTTCTGAAGGGTTTAGGGGCAACTACAAAATAATTCTGAATTATAACCCGGTAAAATGCTGAGAAGGTTTAACCGTAACAAAGTTTGGATACCGCCCAACCCTTTTTTGCACTACAATTTTAAAAAAAAAACTTGTAGAATTTGGCATATTTGTTCAGCAGCAGTTTTGGGGGGGGGTTATTTTTCCTGTACAGATACACAGATATATATTTTTTGCTCCATATCGCCCGGCCCCAGAGGAGGATCCCATTCTGTAGGAAGGAACTGATTGTTTTAGATTGAATTACACTAAGATTCACGGCGCACATAACGTTCCGCATAAACTCCATGTGATAGAAGCTCGGTGGGTCCATTTGAAGGTCGGCGGCGCAGATAAGACGCTGGACCTAATCTGCGTGATGTTTAATGCAGACGGGAGTTATCTGCGGCCTGTCTAGCCTCTGCAATAAAACTCAAACGGCTCCGGATCTGGTCAGGGACGCAGCTAAATGGATTTAATCTGAAACTTCACTGTCATAATGCGCCGTGGTTTTCATATTATGCCCGGCCTTTTATTAAGACGTGCTTGAAACGGCTGCAGAGAAAGAGTTTCGGCTTTGACGTAATTATCGTTCACGTTTTGTTTTGTTTCAGATATTATTATGGGATTTGGGGTCTCGAGCTGGAGCTTTGTTATAGGAAAGAAATTCACAAGAGGTTCTATTGTCTTAGTTAAAGTCTTACACACACGTTTAATGCACAAACTCTGCATATTTAGTTCTTCTCGCAAACAGAAAACACCCCGTTCCACCTTGTGATGTCATGTGGTGATACAGGAAGTGCGCCACGCTGTTTTTTTTTACACTTCTTACACCTTTACGAGAATCACATGGATAATTTCAGCTCTGGAATTGCCCATTTCTACTGAACTAAAGGTAAAATGTGGCTGGTAACTTGAAAATTACCGCTTCATGACATCACAAGGTGGAGCAGAGCATTTTGAGCTGTAGACAGACTAATAATAAACGCTTACTCAGTCGTGTGAGAATGAAACAAAACACAAGTCCAGGTATGTTTTTGAGGAGGTAACATTATAACATGCCTTAACGCTAATGAGTACATTTTTGTGCAATATAGGACCTTTAAAGGTGTTTAAAGTCGCTATTTGCAGTTTTAAAATGTGAAAAATAGTGTGTATGTAACTAGTGTTCTATGATTCAGGATTCATAGAACTGTAATTACATATATTAATCATTGCATTTATACAGTGCCTTTCAAGATACCGAGCACAGTTCATTCTTCATTCACTCCACACTCAGTGGTGTAAACGACTGTTGTAGCCACAGCTGCTCTGGGACAGACTGACAGAAGCGAGGGTCCAATCTGCCTGCATTTCCATGGAGTTTATTACATTTGGATTTGTTCATTTGGACTGAAATAAACCTTTCAAATAAAAATAGCAAGAGATGTGCAATTACGCAGGCCAAGATGTGTAATTTATTATTTATTTGAGAAAAAACTGCACTTAGAGCGACTTTTTCCCTCGTTATAAACACACACAGTCAGAGGAGTCGACCATCTTGACTCACTTCACTCTTTGGCAAAGTTTGGCTCGATCAAAATGGACGGAGCGCATGAGTTTGGGGAAAACAAAGTTCCTGTTGGACACTTGTTTTCTGCACGTCATCACACAGCGTGAGTGTGACGTAGGATAAAGCCGGAAATATGTTTGGAGAGCTCTATGTCCGCTCTGTCAAATGAAAAAAAGTTAAGCTTCTATGTTTTACGTTTGGAAAGTTATGCATGGTTATAAAAAACATATTCCCATGATACCGTTGGTCTTCAAGGTTAAGACCTGTTTTTTTACATTACTTTTACTTTTGCACTTTATTACTTTTAACAACTGCTATATTATGTATTAAACCATGGATAATTTCAGCCAATCTCTGCTGAACTAAAGGTCACATGTAGCTGGTAACTTGAAAATTACCGCTTCATGACATCACAAGGTGTTTAGAGCTTTGGAGATGTAAACAGACTAACTGCTGTATTATGTATTAAACTAAGGAAACTCTTTTTCCTGTTCAGCTCTCGTGTGCAGCAGCAGCGCCGCCTTCAGGCTGGAGGACTCCTCTCCGCGGATCATCCCCCTCAGTTTCGCCGGATCGGGCCTGGACCAGGACCAGGACCAGACCTACCCCTTCTTCATCCAGGAGTTAGTCCGAGCCCGGCGGCAGGTGGCCCAGGAGTTAGTCCGAGCCCAGCCTCACCTGGTCCACGACATGGGCTGGCCTGAAATCCACGAGACCGCGAGGACCGGGGCCAAGCCTGAGACGCCCGGGAACCGTACGGAGGAAAAAGGGACCAATGAGAACGCGCCACATCACAGAGTGTTAGACGACAACCTGGGAGTGAAAGACGAAATGGAGGTGAGGGTCCACGCTTTAAATCAGGGTTATTCTGGCGACAATGTTAAAGCAAACTTATGAGGTGAAATGTTAGAGCTGTTTCCCTTCTCTCTTTCACTCTTTCATAGTTGTATTTTGTGTGATTTGTGCATGTTTGAGTCATTTTTAGAATGTGTATATTGTATTTAAGACGTTATTGCTCCGATCAACCCATGTTTTCACCTTCTCCGTTCTCCAAATTTATTTTCTTAATCCCCAATAAGTGTAGGATTTGACTGATCTGATTCATGAGCTGGTTTCACTTGGTGGAAACCATCTGACAGCGCAGCGTTAGGATTGGTTCGCTCGACATTAGGCGGGTACTTTTTTATTTAACCAATCGCTGCTGTTTGGTGGTGACGTCTGTAATGCTCCGGACGTTCAGTGGAGTCAGAGTAATCCCGACACAACAGCAAATCCTGTAGGAAGAAAGACAATAACGTCTTTCCCCTTGATAAAATTCACCAAACGTCTTTGTTCCGGCTTTAAATCCTCGATCGTCTCCATCCGTCTGGACGCTTTGTTTCCTGTTGGACACAAAAGGACCCAGAGGAGCTGGAGTTTGACCTCAGGGCTTCACCGCTCACAGCTGATTGGCCCGAGCAACGACTACAACTTCCGGGGTTCAAACTGCCGAGTGTTTCTGATTCCTGACCTAGAGCTGGAGAGAAATGGAACTGAGCGGAGGCACTAGGGGGCTCCAGCCTGATTAGGATTTGGCAGCATCACGTAGACATTTTGGTACAAAGAAAAAATCTTCTACTTGCCCGTGTGATCTGCAGCTCCCCATCGCCGACATCGGCACGGCTCTTTGTTGTGATGACATTTACGGCGACGTCAACAACTATACACATGGAAATCAGTGGACTTGTTTCTTATATTAAGTTTTAGATTAACATTTTAGATGAATATTGTGATGTAGCAGGCACATAGTCAGGCTGGTGCCATCTAGTGCCTCCGCTCAGTTTCACTTCTCTCCAGCGACTCGTCAGGAATCAGAAACACTTGGCGGTTTGAACCCCGGAAGTGTCGGGGCCGGACCAAACAGCAGCGATTGGTTAAATGAAAAAAGCACCCACCTACCGTCGAGTGAACGAATCCTAATGCTGTAAGTTCAGACAGTTTCCACGAACTGAAACAATGAATCAGGCTCACAGACACAAGCACAATATGTCTTCTTTAATGTACCGCTTTTTAACAGCAGATCACACAGATGACTTTGGAATAATGGATGAATGAAACAAGCAGGAATGAAACAAAATACAACCTCAGGTATGTTTTTGATGAGTAAAAGGTCAAACAAGTAAACTTTGCACAATATGTCTTCTTTACTAGTGATTTCCTCTTCAAAATCTTACCTGAAGTTGAGTTTTGTTTCATTAATTTTATTTATTTCTTCAATATTTGACCAGGTAAGTCAATTGAGAACACCTCATTTGCAATAACAACCTGGCCAAGAGACAGAATAATGCTATAATAAAACTGTATTGTTCATATTTAATTCGTATAATTCATGTTTCCTTCACCTTCTAGTTTATACATCTAATAAAATTTTATGTACATTTGAGCCACTGATACATGCTTGAAAATGATCACATTTGATGAGAATTTGTCAGACGGACAGACATTTTTTTGCCCCAAAATATTTTTCTACTAGTTTCTCCCTTGTGTCCGGATTCACCATGCAAAATTTTAGGGTTATCTGACCATTTATGCAGTTGCAGCACCTTAATATTTACAGTTATATAATTCCGCCAATGGCTTTTTCTAAACAGGTTTTTTTTCGGACCCTCAGACCAAACGGGGCCGAGTTGGGGTTGGTCCTTATCAACCTGTGATGGCCCAAAATATAAGATAACAGGAAATAATAGTGAAAAAAAGGAAGCAAAAAACATCCTGAGGAGTGGACCTGGCTCCCGGCCTATAAAGCTTTAACTCTATGCACATCAACTGTCTTTCTTGACATCTCCTTCTCTTTTTTTCAGAGAATGGTCCATCTCGCCGTGCCTCAGGATCCAGAAGACTACCAGGGCCCGTCCGATCCCGCTGACCCAGAGTCGGAGCTCACGGCCGGACCCGGAGCCGGAGACACGTCCCTGGAGGCTTCAGGCTTCTACGGGACGGACACGGAAGACAGGACGGGAGACGAGTGGGGAGAGGAGAAGGAGAGGACAGGAGGAGAGGAGAAGGAGAGGAGAGGAGGAGAGGAGAAGGAGAAGAGAGGAGGAGAGGAGAAGAAAGAGATAGAGGAAGGAGAGAGGAGAGGAGGAGGGGAGTGGGACAGAGATACAGCCGAGGATGGACAGACAACGGCAACAAAGAAGACGGAGGGACATGAGGTGCACTTTTTGGATGATCTGGAAGTGAACCACACATCACCAGACCTGGACACTGTTATTGGTGAGTATGAAACGCACCGATACCGATACTGGTGGAGCTCCTCAAAGACAGCACTGCACACGGTTCTCGATTACTGGAACATCAATACCTCTTTTCCAACGCAACGAACCAGGTGCTTGTGCCAGTTCAGTGCTGGTTCTAATAAGATGAAGAACCTGATAGAAGTTGTAAAATCTTGGCCAGATCAGAGAAATTTGCAGTGCGTCAAGTGGGAAAAACAGTGATCAGACTATTGGTTATAGTGAAGATTTAATAACGTCATAAACACGACAAAGCTGCTTAAATCAGCAAAACGAGGATCCAGATTTTTACTTTCTTTCTTTCTTTCGAGCTGCAGAACCGTGCAAAAGATTTAGGCAGGTGTAAACAAAGAACACTTTCAAACATATAAATCATGATTGTTTTTATCGATTTACAAAATGCAAAGTGAGCGAACAAAAGAAAAAGTCCTTCAGAACTCTCTTGAGCGTAAAGAAGAAGCAGAAGTTGTGTCGGTGATGGTCGGGCCCCACAGAGCCCTGACCTCAGCATCATGGAGTGAGTCTGGGATTAACATGAAGAGACAGAAGGATGTGAGGAAGCTCCATCCACACAAGATCTGAGCTCAGTTCTTCAACACGTTTGGAAAAAGCGACCAGCCCAGTTCCTTCACAAACTGTCTGCAACACCTCTTTTCCACCGCTGTGAACCAGCTGCAGGTTCTGGGCTGGTTCTTCCTGCCGATTATCCAAGAACCGGTTCGTTTTTCCACCAGCTGAGAGCCGGAGAAGAGCTACGTCGCTATGTCCCTGCACGAGCTCCTGTTGTCCTACTAACCCAACAGCTGCCAGCTCCCATCATAACAACACTGGAGGACGATCGCTGCAGATCTGTTCTGCTGATATTAATTTTACAAACATTCTTGTCAATCCAAAGAAGAAACATACAGCTCTTTGTCATTGCCATCGGCAAATGATGCATTCCCGAAGAAAAGTAATTGTTGCTCCGCAGTCCGTTGCTCTGCTGATGTGTTTTATGTAATAAATGCACTAAAGTCACTCTCTCGACCGGGAGAACACAGTGTCCAAGACGTGTGTCAGGGGCGTCTGAATTCAAATGCGAAGGCGTCACTTACCATCATGCATGGAAGTGCGACGCTACGTCACCGGTTCTTGTTTCTGGTCCAGCCTTTAGTTGGTGCTGAGTTGGAGCCAGTTCTCCAGGGCCAGAGCCGGTTTATTTGTGTGGAAAAACAAAGAACTGGTTCAAGATTTGACTCTGGCTCCGAACCAGCACTGGAACTGCCCTGGTGGAAAAGGGGTATTATTATCCTTAACAAGACTACAAAACTACAGGGCAAATAAAACATACAATTAGACACTCCATCTTGGTTTTTCTAACACAGAATTACTACTAAAATGAGCGACCTCATGGCCGTCTGTCACATCGGAGGCAAAAGGAAAACTTCAGTGCATTTTCTGTCTGTGCACAGCGTACATGGCACACAGTTTTGCAGTGCATGATTAGTTTGTTTATTATTTGTGTTTGCTTTATCGTTTCATTTTCTCCCAAAGCCTCGTGTCAGAACCTCCTGTATCCGTCGGCGGCTGGTTCAGTTCGGCGTGTGTTTGTGACAGTTCTCTTTGTGTCTCAGGATACAGCTCCTCCCTCCAGGACCCCCAGCACGAGTCCAGCATCTCCAGCCTGGACCAGGAGCACGACTCTGGGCTTCAGGAGCACCAAGCCTCCCCCGTCATGGAGGTGAGGAGAGATACAGAGTTTAAACGGACAAAAACACTTACACATGTCAAATACACAACTGAAATGAAATACAGTGTCAGAAATAGTGTTTTAAGGGCCCTTATGTACGGAACAAATGCAAACGCCGCAACAAAACAAAACACACCAAAAAATCCACAGCGGAAGTGTTCGCGGGACTTTTCTCATGGACCAAGTGAGGAGGATCAAGTGTATAGGAAAAGTTGATGAAGAATGTGAAGAGAAGTGAACGAAGTTGGAAACATAAGTAAAAGTAATTTTTTGTTTTGTGGCCAGATCGATGTCACTGTTTGACCGTCGTGAATGATTTCCCGTTTGATCCTCCTCACTTGGTCCGTCGGAAAATAGAGTCCCGCGGTCACTTCTGTTGTGGCTTTAATTGCCTTTTTGTTGGTGTGTTGTGGCTTTTTTTGGTGTGTGGCGGCTTTTTTTTGTGGCTTTTTTGGTGTGTTGTGGCTTTTTGTTGGTTTATTGTGACTTTTTGTTGGTGTGTTGTGGCTTTTTGTTGGTGTGTTGTGGCTTTTTGTTGGTTTATTGTGGCTTATTTTGGTGTGTCGTGGCTTTTTTTGGTGTTTTGTGTTTTTTTTTGGTTTATTGTGGCTTTTTGTTGGTGTGTTGTGGCTTTTTGTTGGTGTGTTGTGGCTTTTTGTTGGTGTGTTGTGGCTTTTTGTTGGTGTGTTGTGGCTTTTTGTTGGTTTATTGTGGCTTATTTTGGTGTGTTGTGGCTTTTTTTGGTGTTTTGTGGCTTTTTTTGGTTTATTGTGGCTTATTTTGGTGTGTTGTGGCTTCTTTTTGGTGTGTTGTGGCTTTATGTTGTGTTGCGGCATTTGCATTTGTTGTGAGCCCCTCTGGCTTCCATACATATTACACTGTTTTCTGATTTATATTATATATAACATTGTTTCCTCGTCACAAACACACCTGAAGTTATGTTTTGTTTAATTCACACATGTTTAACACAAACACTGCATTCTCTCAATTCCTGTTGTTCTCTCAAACTGAAATTTCCATTTAAAACTCCAAGATACAGTCACCAACATCAGACTCAATACTATAATAAGGGAAAATTTAAAAAAAAGAACAATGATCTTACAATTTCAAAATGGTTAATTATTAAGACAAACCTTTTAGATGTCTTGTTTTCAATACTGCATAAACAAATGCACTTTCTGGTGCATTTAAGATAGAAAAATCCAAACCGAATGGGTCTTTGCTGACATGACACATTGGGAGTGTTGTTTGAACCGTGAGCCGAGCGGCTGCAGATGGACTTAAGTGGATAAGACTTAGCCAGGTGTAGCTCGGCGCTTACCTACTAACCTGGCAACCCGTGATTTGATTAACTCCAAACCGCTTAATTCTGTTACACATGTCTGAGGATTTGGCATCTGTCAGTCCAGTGCGACGCCACAGGGAAATATATCTTAAAGAGCCCAGATTCCTCATCACAAACAGACCTGGAGTTGTGTTTTGTTGCATTTACTCATGTTTAACACACAAACCCAGCAGATTTAGGTCATGTGGTAATAAAGGAAATGCTCCATACACCTTCACTAGGATCATTTGGATCGTTTCAGCCCTGGAGTTGTCTATTTCTACTCAACTAAAGGTAAAAGGAACGGGAAAACTGCCGCTTCATGACAACACAAGGTGGATCAGGGCATTTTGAGATCTGACAGACTCATAATAAAGAATGAATCAGACGTGTGAATGAAACAAAACACAACTCCAAGTGTGTTTTTGAGGAGGTAACAACATTATAAAATGCCGCTACACGCTAGAGGATTTTTCGGTCTTAAACGATTTTTAAACGTGCGACAAAAAGTGCAAACACCACAGACATGAGGAGAAACTAATGAGACTAAAAATCTCCGATCTCCCAGATGCAGCAGGATCTGTGTGTGGAGCACAGGATCTAAAGCTGTGAGGCTGTGATGGCCTCAGCTGTTTCCTGTCTACAGTAAAACCACTCACTCTGAGACTCTGAAGTGTTCAAAGATCAGACTCTGCACTTCCAGTTCAGACAAACTGTGTGATTATTATGTGTGAAATGTGGAGCAATACTTCAGATACAGGATTTTTAAAGCAGAAAAGAGGAGATAAAGTCCACAGGAAGTAGAGTTTCGATCTGTGTGGATGGAAACAAACACACGGGAGGAAACACTGTCGTTATACTTTTAAAGAACGCTTCAAACTGGATTAATATCGTGGTTTTGTGGACTGGATGTTGCTATTTGCGGAGGACAATTTCTCTGGATAATGTGGATGAGACGCTGCACTTTAAATGTTCCACTTTACATTAGGTGAGTAATAAAGTCTTTATTTTCGCTCTATCCTGAGTTTGTTTGTTGCGTCTCTGTGTCCATCGCTCCTCTGCCCCTGACTCTGTTTTATCGTCTGTTTCCGTCGCGTTGTTGATGTTCGGTGGTTCTGATCTGACACTGACTCCACACATGAGGAGCAGCGGCTTCAAAATCGAGACAAAAAGTCGAGTCAAGCCTCCTTGAACTCGGGAAGAAGAAATCGCAGCTAAAATCCTGCAAATTCTTCTGTAGTGTGGGGCGGCCTTTAAAGCTCACAAGAGTCAAGTTTGTGTCATAATGAACCTTTAATAAAGCTCAGTAAATATAGTCCAGATTTCCCTCTCTTCCTTAGACTTATATTTACTCAGGCTTCACTAAACCAGTGCTTCTTCAATCTGTTTCTACCAGGAGTGGGGTTCGAACCATTGGATCTTAGCGCCTTAACCACTCGGCCATCCTGGTTATAAAAGGGTGGATAATAGGGATCATTTTTGTCTCGAGCCTTTCCCGTGCACAGATAATACACATTTTAATGACCACACTTCTTCTGTTTGTTTACTCGAACGAGGGAACTGTCTCCTAGTCATTTTGGTGAAATTTGCTGTTGCTATTTTTACTTAATTCTCTCCCAATAGACTTCTTCTGCTTTCACTTTCTTACTTTATTGACTTTAGACTTTATTGTCCCCGAGGGGAAATTCATTTTTACGTACACAGAGCTCGTTTGACACATACAGTGACAACACAACAGACACAGACAGCGCGGTGCAGTGCAGGCCCAGGCCCAGGGGATCAGGCTTCTGCTAAAGCCTCCTGCACCTGAGCGCCCCGAACCTCCGCCCTGTGCTATGGAAAGTGCGATGCGTCCGATGGCCCTGTTATTAAGATCTGCAGGTTGGGTGTGGGGAGTTCTATGATTTTCGCAGCTGTGTGTGTTTCCTTGGTGAGTTTAGAGCGGTTTCTAACAGTGAGCAGACTGAAAAAGCAGGTGGAACAATACAACAGGACGGGCTGGATGACAGATTTGTACAACAGTGATAACAAATGTGGAGAAACGTAGAGTCCATTGAGTTTTCTGATTATTGACAGTCGTTTTGATGACTTCTTTTGTAAATGTGCGTAGAATGCTGGTCAAAAGTAAGTCCATTGTCTATTGTGACCCTGAGATATTAGAAAGTCTCCACTGTCGCTACTGTCTGGTGCTGATGAGGATTGGTGGCTGAAAAGAAGATGACTGAACCATTATTTTATAGATCTTTTCCACCGACACTGTTTAGCACGACACAGCTCAACACGATACACTTTGTTTGCTTTTCCACTGCGGGTTGGACCTGGAGCCGTTGCGATTTTCCGTATCTGTTTTAGAGCGGTTCTTACCGTGCTGAGCCGATGCTGTCCACTGATCGGTCAGAGGAAATGTCGTCATACGCGCGACGAAGCTCCAGGATCTTTCAATAATCACCAAAAACACACCGACAACAGAGAAGAAACAACGGAGCAGATTGTGAAGACCGCGGTGTGACACTAAAAATCACGCAGTGTCCCCGCTACTCCACCCACTTTCAGGTGGTAACGACTGCATGGAAACGCTTCACTGTGTTGTCGAGAAGGCCTTTATGTGACGACAAGTGGCATCATCTTTAGCAGTATTTACGTAAAGTCTACCAGGAGTGGAGTTCGAACCCACGAGGACTTCTGCCCATTGGATCTTAAGTCCAACACCTTAACCACTCGGCCATCCTGGAAGAAGTGGTCTTTACTGTTGTAGAAGTTTCCAGCTTGTCCATGAAAGGGTTGAAGTAAAAGTACGGAGACCAACTGGACGTCTTGAGCAGAAGTTTATTTACATAACAGAGTCTGATTCCAAAAGTGAACATAGTCTGATCTTTGAGTGTTCAAGCCTGAGCAACAATAAGTGGCATTTTGCGCTTTGTGTTGCATTTTTGTATGAAAAGCGCTCTATAAATGAACTTTGATTGATTGATTGAAGCCCCTTGACTCCTCTTCCAAAGGAGGAGGTTTATAAAGCGAGTGTGGTCAGACTCTGAAGGTCAGAAGACTCCAGCTAGACAGAAATATGCCACAGTTTAGACCGTGATGTTCCAATGCCAAGAGAAGACCCTGGTGTAAATATCACTTTTGTGAGTCAATGTTAACCTAAGAGACGTATGTGGAGGATAAATTACTTAAATTCTCTTTCAATTACAGTATCAACTTCTATATTGTTCAATGTCACTGAATTAAATGTTTAATTCTATTATTTATTTATTGCAGCTTGCGTCTTTTACCACTACACAACATAAAAATGGTTTACAAGGACTGTACTTAAAGGTTTATTGTCTAACTTTTGTGATGGAAAGTCTTCCTATCTTCATGGAAACCAAACCAGACCAAGTTGCAGGTCAGGTCTGTGGAGAGGCGACTCTACTTGCAGTCAGAATGCCTGTTTTTCTAGGTATTTTTGAGCTATTACCACATGTAATTGAATAAATGTAAAGTAGCTGAGCTGTTTAATTCCGTACAGAGCAATGAGATATCCATAGAAACAACACAAACAGCACCTTTAAGTTAATTGCATCAGTGGTATAGTGTAGTTATTATTGTTTATTGCATTGTTTTCTGGATCAAAATAGTCTCAAAGTGTGTTATTGTCAGAGACGTTGGTGGTATTTGGTCCCATGTGGTGTATCTGATGCAGACTTTGGTCCTCCTCAGGTGTCTCAGTTGGATAAAGCGACGTGGGAGACAGAGGACAGCCAGTCCAGTGGGTATGGAAGCCTCCACTCCCCCTCGACAGTGTCCAGCGTCCCCTCCAGCACCGCCCTCCCTCCTGTGGGCCAGAGCACCGGGACTTCTGCTCCGGAGACCGACACCGGCACAGACTTCGGCCTCCTGGTCCCCTACGGCAAAGGTACTCCAGGTCAGGTTAGGCTGAAGGGACATTTCGGAGTGTTGGAGACGTGTGGAGACACTTTTTTATGTCTTCCTCCAGTCCTTGTATTTGCAGAGGTTGCTGGTGCTGGGCTAGTGCATGTCAATGGCCAGAGTCGTCCTGCCACTAAAAACAGTCTGACCCACTCTACAGACCCGAGGAAAAACTATTAGAGCTCCAGACTGTCCCTGTGAACGTCTGTATCCACAGAATGTCTGAAATAAAGCACTTTACAGAAATGTAAGAAATACATTAAAATCACAATAACATAAATAATCATCATGAAATTTAAAAGAGGGAGAGACAGTAAACTAGAGACAAGAACTAGAAATAAAACTAACCTTGCGTCACATGAATCGTCGCATGTTGAGGGACTATTTTCTCATATATCAATCCGCCGCTGCCGAGCTTCTATCAGGAAGATTCAAGATAGTTTATTTGTCATATGCAGGTTCAACACAAGGTCGACTGTGCAGTGAAACGCTCAGGATGAGAAGAACCGTTTGACTCGCTAATGTTCAAGAAGTACTAACATCTGCAAAAAAGTGTTTGCAAATACGAGGGAAATAGTAAACAATATAATCCAAAATATAATAAAATATAATAAAATACAGATATAATAAAAATGTAATAAAACATAATAACATACGAAGGTGCAGGTAGGATTAAATCAGGTGTAGTAGAGTATGAAGTAGGAAGTACAACTCACTGCTGCTGCTCAGACAGAAATCCTTCAAATCCGCTCACAGTCACAACGCCTGTTTTTCTAGGTATTTTTGAGCTATAAAACCACCTGCAATTGAATAAATGTAAGGCAGAGCTGTTTAATGTCACACTGTGGAACTTTCAGGGCAGAGCAATGACGTATCCATAGAAAAAAAGCAGGCGATGGACCCCCAACATCGTGCATCTTTAAGTTTATTGCATCAGTGGTGTGGTGTAGTTTCAGTATTATCGTTTATTGCATTGTTTTCCGGATCAAAATAGTCTCAAAGTGTGTTATTGTGACAGGCGTTGGTGCTCAGACATAAATCCTTCAAACCAAAGGTGTATGTTAACTAAAAAACTAGAAAACTACCCCTTCATGACATCACGAGGTGGAACAGAGCAGCATCGTGAGCGTTGACGATGTAGACAGACTAATCATAAAGGGTTACTCAACATTATAACGTAACAGCTCAAAAAAGTCGAATTTGCATTGCATCAGGCCTACTGATCTGTTCTATTTTTAAAGATGCATTGTGTAACTTTACAGACGGAGGGCTCACTACCTGCTTATCGCCATAGAGATGTTTGGCCTCGTAATATAGCATTAAATTTCTGTATCTCTCATTTATTCAACTACAGTTTTAATGTTCAGAAATACCTTCAAAAACATGCACTCTTACGCCGAGCGGAGTCTCCTCTCCACAGCTCTGGCCTGGTGAGCTTAATGCTTTACTGCGGAACATTCCAGGCCAAACAGTAAGATCTCTGTGGAGAGGAGCAGGTAGCAGCGCCTTTCTTCACTGTCCTTCACCCTCTGCGTGTCCCCTCGCAGCAGACGTGGAGGACGAGGCGGAGACGGAGCGGGAGAAGGAGCTGCAGGAGGACACGGGGCTGCCCCCCATAGGAGCCGCCACCCCGGACCCCACTGCCCCCGGACGGGCCCCCGCCCCGAGCAGAGGGCCCCTACCGCCCAGTGTGCAGCAGGAGGAGAGAGAGGGGCCCGGCCAGTTTGCAGGTGAGAAATGAACTGGAACTAGGAGCGATACGATATCATCACAGTACAAACCTCACGGTACGATAACCTACTACTGTAGCCACGGTTACAGGTTAGAGCTGGGGTGGTTAGGTTTTCGACGAGGTTTAGGGTCATGTTTAAGGTTGGGGAGAGGGGTTTTACTTGTGGTTGGGGTTTACAGTTATTAAGGTCAGTGTGGGGCACGGCATTTGCAGTTTAAATAAACTCGCACAAATGAAAAGTGTCACAGCACAAACCAAATACAAACATTTTCTATTATTTTCTTCCTGTTTTGGGGCTTTTTCACATTCTGAGGTTCTGGACGACGTCATCGGCCAATAATAAAACTGCAAATATCCGAAGAACCAGAATCACACAAAGGAAACATTTTGCAGCACAAATGAAGCACAAACGATTGACTCCATTTTGGGTGTTTTAGAGCATTTTGAAGCTTCCTGTGGCGCTGACCCCAATTTGACCTGTAAAAGAATCATTAATTTCTCCAAAACTAAAGCAGCACAAACGAAACTTTTTGCAGCACAAACAATTGACATAGTTTTTGTGTAGATTTGCGTTCGATGGGGCGACTTCACGGAGGTCAAAATGACGTGTGACCAATAAGCTCGTTCTTTCACGTCTCTGAGATAAACAAATCCGACAGAAGGATCATATTTGGTTTTGTGTCGAGAGGCGATGGAGGACGCGGGGACCAGACTGATACCTCCCTGTGATATATTTCAGACATTTATTCTTCTAAATTTGCCAGGCAGAAGATTCCCTGAGCCAGAGCTTTTTCAATACCTCAAAATTAGAATTTCTTAAAGGTGGATTTCGTAACTTTTCTGTTGGAGGGTCCTTCTAATGCTTTTCTCCATGGAGACGTTATTATTTTGTCTGAAATGTGCAAAAAGCGCCGTATTAAACCTTTTTATCATCATGGAGACCAAACCAGGCTAAGTTGCAGGTCAGATCTGTGGAGGGGCGACCCCCACTGCCTGTTTTTCTAGGTGTTTTTGAGCTCTAAAACCACCTGTAATTGACAAAATAGAAGGTAAAGTTTAATGTCACACTGTGGAACATTCCAGGCAGAGCAGTGACGTAGCCACAGAAACAAGGAGAGGATGGATCTATTCAATTCAATTCAATTTATTTTGTAGCGCCCAAAATCGCAACAACAGTTTCCTCTAAGGCCGTTCCAAGATATGGATGAGTAAAACATACACACAGACATATCAAAACAGGAATAAACAACATTCATGTAAAGCAGCAAATGAAACATGGTCCAGTCATCCCCTGTCCTTAGACCCTCCTTCTCAGCAAGGAAAAACTCCAAAAACCCAGGGTCCTGGGAAAAAGAAGAAACCTCGGGGAGAACTACAGTGAAGGAGGGATCCACTCCCATGGACGGACAGGCTATAGATGTCCAGGCCCGTGGGCCAGTTCAGTATGACCACAGCTACCCAGGTGGGGAAGAGCCGGGCGAGGAGGAGGAGAAGAGGGGCGAGGAGGAGGAGCCGGGCGAGGAGGAGGAGCCAGGCGAGGAGGAGGAGCCAGGCGAAGAGGAGGAGCCAGGCGAGGAGGAGGAGAGAGGTCCAGCTGCCATCAGGCGTCTGAAAGAGTTCCACTCCACAGGGGGAGTGGGACAGGGGACAACATGTGAATAGCAATGAACGAACTACAGATGAGAACATAGTGAGTGATGCTGATGAGAAAATAGGAGGAAACAGAGGACAGTGCTCAGGTTGCCACACTTCCCCCAGCTTGTTATCTCCTGCAGCAGCTTATCTTAGTGACATCAACTAAGTAACCTGGTCATAAGCTATTCCGAAGAGGAAGGTTTTAAGCCTGGTCTTAAATAAAGAGACTGTGGAGCCTGTTTAACATCAACAGGGAGTTGATTCCATAACACAGGAGCTTGGTAACTGAAGGCTCTCCCCCCACTGTACTTTTAGACACTCTAGGAACCACTAATAATCCTGGACTCTGAGAGCGAAGTGCTCTATTTGGCTGATAGGACCGGATCCCCAGTCAAAAAGTTACACAGTGCCCCTTTAAATACTGACGTGCCAGTTCTCGTGCTCAGGAACCGAAGCGTCTCCGGATTGGCCGGAGAACACGTCACCGCCTCCGGGTCAGAGTTCAGAGGTCGCGGGAGGCGGAGTCACTGAGGCCGTGGTTCCCAACAGAGAATTTGCAGAAATGGGACCAGAGCAGCAGGTAATTCTGAGCACAGTGTGATTACTTATCTTTTATTTAGACAATGTACGAGGAGCGAAACGATATCCAAGTGTCACGATACGATATTTATGACGATATCGTGGGAAAGCTCACGATATAATAACAAGACGGACTCTAAAACGCTTCAGCCGTTTGGTTCAACTTTTATTGTCATTAGGGATCGAACGAAGTCCAAATCTCTCTGGACCAGATTTAGACCAGTTTCCTTTCTTTCGTTTTTTTCTTTCATTCTTTCGTTCATTTGTTCTTTCTTTCGTTCTTTCTGACTTTCATTCTTTATTTCTTTAGGTCTTTTTTTCTTTTACGGTCTTTCTTTCATTCTTTTTTGTTAATTCTTTCGTTCTTTCTTTCATTCGTTCTTTCTTTTTCATTCTTTCTTTCGTTCGTTTGTTCTTTCTTTAGTTCTTTTTTTCGTTGTTGCTTACTTTCATCTGTTCTTTTGTTCTTTTTATTTTTCATTCATTCTTGTTTTAGTTCTTTCTTACATTCGTTCTTTCTTTCTTTAGTTCTTTCTTTCATTTGTTGTTCCTTTTTTCATTTGTTTGTTCTTTCTTTTGTTCTTTCTTTTTCATTACTTTTCTCTCATTCTTTCTTTCTTTTTCGTTCATTCTTTCGTTGTTTCGTTTTCATTCTTTCTTTCGTTCGTTTGTTCTTTCTTTAGTTCTTTCTTTTTCGTTCTTTCTTACTTTCATTCGATCTTTCATTCTTTCTTTCTTTTTCATTCATTCTTGTTTTAGTTCTTTCTTTCTTTCGTTCTTTCTTTCATTTATTCGTTGTTCCTTTTTTCATCATTCGTTTGTTCTTTCTTTTGTTCTTTCTTTTTCATTTTTTATTACTTTTCTTTCATTCTTTCTTTTGTTCTTTCTTTCTTTTACATTCTTCATTTCGTTCTTTCTTTAATTTATTCATTGTTCCTTTTTTCATTGTTCCTTTTTTCATTCGTTTGTTCTTTCTTTTACATTCTTTCGTTCTTGCTTTAATTTTTTCATTGTTCCTTTTCCATACATTTGTTCTTTCTTTTGTTTTTTTTCGTTTTTTCTTTCTTTCACATTCTTTTTTCGTTCTTTTTTTGTTTTTTTTGTTGTTCCTTTTTTCATTTGTTTGTTCTCTCTCTTTCATTCTGTCTTTCTTTTTCATTCGTTTTTTCTTTCGTTCGTTCATATTCCATCTTCATCTCACCCGTACCAGATTTATTACAATATTCTGACTGTGAATCGGCTCCTTTTTTCCTCTAAAAACGCTTCACAAGACTTAATCCAAAGAATGAAGACGTAAAAGTGCTTAGAACAGTTATGTCTTCAAACCCACAACCTTCTGGTCATAGGTCTGAGAAATGAGTTGCTCTGCCTCTAATTTATTTATTTTTCATTATTATTTTGTATTTTTTCCTCTTAGGTGGTGTGCATTGACTGGACAGAACTGGCTGGACGAGGATACGTCGTCCTCAACATGACCAAGAACCTCAACTGTGTAAGTGAATGGAGGAGATGAGCGTAATACAGGCCAAATGTACGAAATGTATTTTATTTATTTGTATTTTTGTAGTAGGCAGATAACATGCTGAGAAAGTGTGTGCACCCCTGATATAGAGCGTCACCACAACTGCATAGTGTATATTAAAAAGTAAAAGCCCTTTAACGCCCACTAAAACATGAAGCACACAGTAATATTAATAATATCAGTGCAGGCATAAAGTCTGGTAAACAGTAAAGAAATCACATCAAAAGAACTGGGACATCAGGTCAGGAGATCCTTACACAAACTACAAGAAAACTGACAGACAAAGGAAACACATGCACATGCAGGAGACACTTGCATCGTCATTTTACTCCTCCTTAAAGTTGAACTCCGGCACGTCTGAAGCTAAAGTCCGTTGCTAGAGGAGGTGGAATTCTGTCAGAAGCCAAAAAACGGCACAGATCAGTGTTTCCTCGGTGGAGATCTCACTGTGGCAGTGAGTCTGTCAAGGCAACAAACTAGTGTAGTGATGGGGGCAAGTTCTGAACTTCCACGTAAAACACCAATTTGCTTCACACTGAAGAAGCTTAACTCCACTTTAACCCATCTGACAACAGCCACGAGTCTAACAAACCAAACGCTCTGCCTGGTTCACTCATTAGTGTCTGGAAACGTTAGAAAACAACTTTATAAGCACCTCACACTTCCCTCTGCTGATTTCCCACTGCACAGGCCAAAGCCCAAAAGACTCGATCGCCGATGTCGTTTCTAATTCCGTTTATTTACCAGTGAATTATATTTTTTGAAAAACGCTAAAAAATACATTCCCGAACCATTTTCTTTCAACAACTTTCAGTTTCTCTTCTTCACCGTCAGTAGTCGATCGTCACTTGTTGCTTCTGGCGGCTCGAGCCTCTCGCCGCCGCTGGAGTCGACAATCGAGTCTTTTACGTGGAAGTTCAGAACTTGCCCCCATCACTACACTAGTTTGTTGCCTTGACAGACTCACTGCCACAGTGAGATCTCCACCGAGGAAACACTGATCTGTGCCGTTTTTTGGCTTCTGACAGAATTCAACCACCTCTAGAAACGGACTTTAGTTTCAAACGTGCCCGAGTTACACTTTAAATCAGTATTTGTGGCTGTTGTTTGGCAGGAGGAGTTTCGTGCAGACAAAGGCGTGCGTCTGCTGAGGATCCTGGAGAGTGTCTTCGCTCGCAGAATGAACAGCCCTGAAGGATCATGGGTACTTTACCTGAGCAAACCCGTGCACCAGCAACGCCAGCTGCTGATGAACGTGGCCTCAGAGCAGGGTACAAATACTACTACTACTACTACTGCTACTACTACTACTACTACTACTACTGCTACTACTACTACTACTACTACTACTGCTACTACTACTACTACTACTACTGCTGCTACTACTACTACTACTGCTACTACTACTACTACTACTACTACTACTGCTACTACTACTACTACTGCTGCTACTGCTACTACTACTACTACTGCTGCTACTACTACTACTACTACTACTACTACTGCTACTACTACTACTGCTACTACTACTACTACTACTATTATTATGCTACTACTATTATTACTACTGTTACTATTACTACTACTATTATTATTATTATTATTATTATTATTATTATTATTATTATTATTATTATTATTATTATTATTATTGCTATTATTATTATTATTATTGCTATTATTATTATTATTATTATTGTTATTATTATTATTACTATTATTATTATTATTATTACTATTATTATTACTATTATTATTATTGTTACTATTACTATTATTATTGTTGCTACTACTACTATTTCTGCTGTCTGTATATTTGTCCTTGAGTCTGTCTGATGCCGTTATCTGTTCCAGGAGTGATCGCCACCAAAGACGTCCTGGACATGCTCGGGGAGATCAGGAAAAGCTTAGACAAGGTACAGATGTTATTTCCATATCCATCTGGAGAATTTTAACACTTATATATCGGCTTTTATTACTTATTATATCTTTAATCTGTAGGGATGCACCAATACAACTTTTGTGAAAACCGATATGATGTGTACGAGTACAATCATTTCTGTACTTGCCGATCCCGAGTACCGATGCCGATGCTTAAAATATATATTTAATGAACCCGGAGAAAAATACAAATAATCATGATATTCCCTCTACACACCAGGCTGTGTCCCTCAGAAGAACTTGAATTTTTCTTTCATTTTATTATTATTTAATTTAGCTTTGACTGAGAGTGAGAAATGTCATTTAATTTTTTCATGTGAGTATGAAAATTTGACAGTAAACTTTTTGAATCTTGATTATAATAAGATAAGATATCCTTTATTTGTCCCACAATGGGGAAATTTCAGTTTTGCAACGCACAGTTAAGAGAACAGCAAGAAAACAGTAGCAGCAATAGAAGAACAGAATTACTTAAAAATAGACAAACTCTATAAAAATCTATAAAGATAAGGATTATAAAACTATATATCCCAAAAGAAAAATGCTATCTTAGTGATCACAGTGCAGTTTCAGACTGAATACAGTGGCTAATGTGTTTAATGCAGCTTTAATGCAGTTACATTTTACAGAAACAAAACTTAAACCCGCATGGCTCATTTGCATACAGCTCATTTGCATATAGCTCATTTGCATACAGTATAAGCTCTGATGTTTCATCTTATGTGGGACTAAAGGACACGACTCAGTGGACTATGAGTGTTCTCTCTGTGACAGAGGATGTTCTGCTAATGCTGAGCCTGTTCTGTGCATTTGTCGTGTTGGTTCGTGTTAAACTTTTCACAGATCGTACGAGTGCAGCGGCTTTTTCACTGACGTCGCTTTATTTATGTGGCTCTGGTTTCTCATCATCGGGATACTGGATTATTCTGGATACTGAAACCGGGACACTGCGGAATGTGTCGTGTAATAGTGGTATCGGTGCGTAGTATCGGCAGATGTTTAACGCGTATATTATGGAAGTATCGAGCTAATACCCGACACCAGTATTGTATCGGTGCATCCTTATTAATCTGCAAATGTTTCACTGTCTCATGTTTCTCTTCACCGTTTCATGTTGTGACTGATGTGTGAGTGGGTTCTGTTTTATTCTGCCTCTTGACATTGCAAATGAGGTGTTCTCAATTGACTTACCTGGTAAAATACTGAATAAATTAAAAACAAAAATCTAAAATATTCAAATGATAAACATAAATGCCGAATGATTCACCGCAGGATTGTTTTTTGCCTGTAAAGTGAAGCAGTGGTGGACCTACACACACCCAGTCTGCTCTCACCTCAGAGCGTTATACTGTCAGCTCTGCCTCAGTAAACTCTGTGGGGGAAATCTAAATTATTTACAAGAAAAATGTCGTGTCCAGCAAGATAAATGCCTGCGATATCACATATAACCTCTGTTCTTAAATCCCTCCACTGGCTCACTGTTCAATCTCGGTGGGACTTCAAAATCCCTAATCTCCTAGCGTACAAATCTCTGCATAAGCACCATCGTATCTCTGACCTGATCCTCCCCGACACTCCTCGCGACTCCTCACTGTGCCCAAAGTCCGTAAACAAACATCTGTAGAGTAGAGTAGAGCCTTTTCTTATCGCGCTCCCGACCTCTGGAACCAGCTCCACCCACGTGAGAAACGCCACATCCATTCATATGTCCAAATCCAGACTTAAAACCACCTTTTTTTCCCTAAATATTACACATGCGATCAATAAACCACTTTGCAGGTAAGGCTTCCAGGCCTGTATGTGTGTACGCAGGCATGTATGTATGTATGTATGTATGTATGTATGTATGTATGTATGTAGGTCTGTGTGTGTGTGATGTGTAGGTGAGTGAATGCACATGTATACGTTTATATAATGGTGTAATTTTGATTTTTTTTCACACTGTACACTGTTTTCTGTCATTTTTACTATTGTATATTGCTGTCAAACACTGTATATTGTTGTAATTTTGTTGTAAATATTGGTTAAATATGGTAAATATTTTAATCTCACTGCTGAGTGCACTGAGACACATCAATAAACTTAAACTAGTGAGTTCTGAAACTCACAAGTGGACCTGAGTCACAGATGACAGTCCAGCATGTGATTCTTTTCTTTATTTATTTCATTCATTAAAACAAAACAAAAGCAAATGCAACATACTACGTACTATACAACTTTAACATAAATATGAAAATGTACAGAAAGAAGCAAAATCTTCAAACATCTGCCCATTTGGGTGGATGCCAACGGCGACGCACCACCATGAACCAGAACAAACATGGAAATGGATGTAAATTGATGGTTATTTTGATTTTTGAGTCTCTCCTTTTAGCTCAGGGATCACCTCACAAGCTGCATGGGTCAGGTGCTGATGACCTTCTGGAAAAAGCAGGGAGCCTAAAAGCAAATTTCCAGTACAGAATAACACCGGGGCGGGAAATAATTTCAATATTCAAATCCATGCGTGTGAAGGAAGGGATGGAGCAACACGACCAGTGGTGCAACAAATGCTCTCACGCTTCTGTAGAATATAGATTATTGTAATTATTGTGTGTGTGCGCCTCCTGTAGGTCGGTATCCAGAACTACAGCTCCGCCTCCAGCTGCCAGGCCCGTCCCAGTCAGACCCGGAGCGACTACGGCAAACTGTTCATAGTCCTGGTGATCATCGGCTCCGTCTGCACCATCATCATCACGTCGGGGTTCATCTACATCTGCTGGCAGCGCCGCCTGCCCGCCAAGACCACGGTGAGAGACCAAAGCACGAGTACAGAGCACGAGCAGAGAATACGGCACAAAAACACGCACATGTAGAGGATAAATGCTCATAATGCTCAGGCTATTTTAGGGTTTAGTTCAAGCACGTACATGGCAGCTCATTGGATCTTAACTCCAACTCCTTAACCACTCGCCCATTCTAGACATGTTAAGGCACTAGTACCACACACTACAGGAGAATTTGCCCGATTTTGGCTGCGATGTCTTCTTCCCGAGTTCTGGGAGGTGTGACCCGACTTTTTGTCTCGATTTTGAAGCCGCTGCTCCTCATGTGTGGAGTCAGTGTCAGATCAGAACCACCAAACATCAACGACGAGACGGAAACAGACGATAAAACAGAGTCAGGGGCAGAGGAGCGACGGACACAGAGACGTAAAAAACAAACTCAGGATAGAGAGAAAATAAAGACTTTATTCCTCACCTAATGTAAAGTGGAACATTTAAAGTGCAGCGTCTCATCCACATTATCCAGAGAAATTGTCCTCCACAAATAATGACTCCAGTTCACAAAACTGTGATATTAATCCAGTTTGCAGTGTTCTTTAAAAGTAAAAACACAGTGTTTCCTCACGTGGGTTTGTTTACACCCACACAGCGTGAGGTGAAGCTGCAGATCAGCGACAGTAACTCTACTTCCTGTGGACTTTATGTCCTCTTTTCTGCTTTAAAAATCCTGTATCTGAAGTATTGCTCCACATTTCACAAATAATAATAACAGTTTGGACTTGTGTCTAAAGTGGAAGTGCAGAGTCTGATCTTTGAACACTTCAGAGTCTCAGAGCGAGTGGTTTTACTGTAGACAGGAAACAGCTGAGGCCATCACAGCCTCACAGCTTTACATCCTGTGCTCCTCACACAGATCCTGCTGCAGTCTGGGAGATCAGAGATTTAAAGTCTCTAAGATTCTCCTCGTGTCTGTGGTGTTTGTGCTTTTTCTCGCATGTTTAAAAATCGTTTAAGACTGAAAAATCCTGTAGTGTGTAGCAGCCTTTAGTGTAGATTCCTGTTATTGCTATGCTGTTTATATAATATCGTCTGTAAATGATTCCCGTCCGTATTGTAACTTCTGTCCACAGTTCAGAGCTGAGGAGCTTCACTTTGTGGAGAACGCCTGCCACGATAACCCCACTCTGGACGTGACCAATGACAACCAGGGCGAGGTGCAGGAGAAGAAACCCAGCGCCAACGGACTGCAGCAGGGCTCAGGGGGCGGGACCACAGCGGGAGGAGGCGGAGCCGAGCGAGGAGAGGGGGCGGAGGAAGGGCGGCGCTGGCAGGTACGTGCACCAACTGAGGCTACGTTTGCACGGAAACGGTCTGAAGCAAAAACGCGAAAGTGCGTTTTCGTTCTCACTCTTATTCCGCGTTTACTCGAGCGTTTTGGGGAATTCTGCTGCTCACGGAGACACAAAACCTGCAGTTTGTCGATGTAGTTTGCACACCCAGACCGTAGGGGGCAGCACCATCAACACCAAATGCTGCGTATAACCCTTATGCTTCTCTACTTCCTCTTCTCCAAAACAACATAACAAAGCGTAATAACACCACCAGCTTCATGTGGACGGATGAGGTGGAGCTGTTGCCCAACCCCGCGTTAAATTATAAATCCAACAAGACACTTGAAAATGCTCCATGTTTGTTTTTTTCCTGAACTGACTCGTGCTCGTGACGTAATCTCTACACCACGGCCACGAAAATGCCGTTTTTCGTTTTCAAGATTTTCACTCTGGCGGCGTTTTCAGATTTTTGCGTTTTCAACCCCCCAAAACGCCGTTGCGTCTCAACGATCTGGAGAAATGTTTTGCGTTTTCCACCTGTTACTGTTGTCGTGTAAACTCCCCCTGAAGATCTGCAGATAGTCACTTTTCCTATTTCATGGATTTTCAACTTTTTTCTATGTTTGCTTTCATGTAGAGCGTTGAGACATCATAATCAGAATTTTCAGGTAGCCTATTGTCAAACCAGTGGAGATTTTCCGATGCCTAACACTACATTTATTGTCCATTCACAAATATTCTGACTCTGTAGAATAATAAATGAATTTACTTTTATAGTGGCCCAGTAGTTTATTAGGTTGTTCCATCAAACTTTCATTTTGTTTTAAATGTTCTTTTAAATTATTATGAATTATCTAAAGGAGAGCAAAAAAGGGGATCAAATTATTATAAGTAAAATAAATAAATATAAGCAAAGCCACACACCGAAGAGCCGTCCAAGTCTGCGTACCACAGTTTGAAAAACAGTGGGCTAATGTGTCTTCATGAGCGTTGTGCATTAATCCCAGAAACAATATGTTGGAATTCCCTGTTTGTTTTGTGATATACCATCCCGAACGAGAGTAGAAAACACCAAGTAACATAGTCTGATAATCCCTCTATAGAATATTAGAATACTTTGGATTTTAACTTTGAGAAACGTAGTCTATAACCCACTCACATTTTTATAATTTATTCACATAAAATCTTCCAGGAGTGGGGAATGAAACCACACAGACTGTCCATTGTCTTAAGTCCAACGCTTTAACCACTCGTCCGTCCTGGTGCCGTCCATGTAAGATAAATATCAGGCTGTGTTTTTGTGTTTTTGTTTGTAATAATGCATCAGTTTTATTCAGGGTTCCTACAGTGTCTTAAAAAGTCTTAAAAGCATTGAATTTATGAATTTGGAAATAATACCTTAAAAACACTTGAAAAAGTCTTGAATTTTTATATCTGGGTCTTAAAATTTGTGCAGTAACTCCTCTGCATCACATTTCTCCTCAGAAGTTTAATTTGTCAAACACCATTATTTGGTTCAATAACATCGCCTAAATAAAGAGCGGCGGAAACAATAACTGAGACCACAGCTCAGCCCCGGGTCAGAATCCTCTGAACACGACTCCCCAGATTCCTTTGTTTGTGAAATAAACAAACACAAATTCAAGGATTTTGTTTTTCTTTGCCGGTAAATCCGATAGGCCTGAAATAGGCTGTGGAATAGGTATTAAGTTTTTAAAAAGTCTTGAATTTAACTTGAAGAAACCTGTAGGAACCTTGTTATATACTGTAGTGCTTTTCTAGACACTCAGAGACGCTTTACAGAACATTATTCATTCACTCCACACTTGGTGGTGGTAGTACTAGTGTAGCCACAGCTGCCCTGGGACAGACTGACAGAAGAGAGGCTCCAATCTGCACCATCAGCCCCTCCGACCACCATCACTCACACACACACCACTTTCAGGACACACTGATAGTTTTTGCGACTGGCGCCCCCCTGTGGCACTTGGAATTCCCAGTGTCGCCATCCAAGTCCTGACCAGGCCCTGAGCTCCTGAGGTCTGACAGGATCAGGCTTTGACGAGCCGGGATGACCACTGGTTTTGTGTTTGATTCTACAAATGAAAAAATCGATGCATCGCGTCTAGATGGTAAAATCACTTCCTTGTACTTGGACCTTTTGAGAAACACAGTTTGACTTTGGGTTGTCAAAAGTATCAAAAATCTGATCCTTATTGATACTAGGGATGCAACGATACCGTTTTCCCACAATTCAGTGCATACCCCAGGTCACGATATTGATTCGATTTCAATACGTTTTAAGACATGAAAAAAAATCTCATGGAATTTTTACTGCTAATGAGTGTAATATAATAACAATATGATATTCGTGAAACAATACACACATTACACAGAATGCATTACAGTAGAACTCCTGTACAGTTATAGTTCATATGTGAAGTGTTTTAGTTCATTTGGTTCAATGATTCACAGCTCAGAATTTTTATTCATTGAAAATAAGAACAGAATATTTCAGTTGAGTCCCTATGGAGCAGTTTTTTTTTTGCTGCCTCTGAGAAGGACGCTGTGAAAAGTGTTTTCCTCTTGGACCAAAATAAATGACAACAGAGCACATGGAGGGACATGTGCACATCGACACGTGTATCCAACAAACGTATTGAATCGTGACACTAGTATCGATCGATTTGATATTATATCGAATATTGTTGCATCCCTTATTGATACTAAAAAAGTATTCACACGAGATTCACACCATTTGAGCAGGTATTGATACTAAAAAAGTCACATTCACAGGACAGAAATGAACATTTCCTGAATAGTTTTAGAAACATTCTTAGCTGTATCACACAGACTAGGACACACTCATGGACGACTGAGGGATCACACAGATATAAGACCACACGTAATATAAAAGAAAGTTACATTCTTTTAAATTACATTCTTTTGGTATCAGAATCAAGTATTGAACATTGATTCTATTCCTTTGTACTTTTGTCACGACAGTACTTCTTTGAATCTGACCAAATCTAAAAGCATAAATTACACTGCGCAATTTTGCAAAGAAGCAAAAATATGACTGTTTTATTTATTTCTTTGACGTTCTTCTCGTTCTCAGGTGTTTGTGAATCAGGCGGCGACTGAGGAGGAAGAGGAGGAGCAGGACACACATCTCTGAAACTGAACACGTCACACAACGAGACCAAGAAATGTACTGAGGCAAAAGGAGAAATGAAACTAGAATAAGAGGTGCCAATCCGAATACGCAAATCATTTATTTTGTAGTGAAAAAGAAAAGGAAGAAGTAACTGGGAGAACTTGAATGTCTGAACGCCTGAATGGCTTTTGTGTTGACCAATCAGAGAAGGGGGCTATTTTAAGGATCAAACGGTGAATGAAGAGGTACCAAATAAGTCTGCATGAAGAAAACGACGTCTATAGTTTAGTGTGCCTTAGAAAAGACTAAACGGCAGCAATGTGTCTGTACAATATTCAGCAAATTCACTCGAGCACTTTTACATGTTTTTATTTATTCATCTCCTGTAGACTTAAAGGTGCAACGTGTAACTTTTAAGGTTGGGGGTCCGAGATGCTGTTGTTTTGCCAGTGATGTTTCACAATATGGTTTTAAACATTACGGAAATGCAAACGTTGCAATAAATACAAAAGCTGCAACACAAGAAAAAGCCACAACACACCAAAAAAAATAAGCCACAACACACCAAAAAAGAAGTCACAACACACCAAAAAAGAAGCCCTAACACACCAAAAAAAGAAGTCACGACACACCAAAAAAGAAGCCACAACACACCAAAAAAGAAGCCACAAAACACCAAAAAAAGAAGCCACAACACACCAAAAAAGAAGCCACAACACACCAAAAAAGAAGTCACGACACACCAAAAAAGAAGCCACAACACACCAAAAAAAGAACTCACAACACACCAAAAAAGGTCACAACACACCAACAAAGAAGTCACAACACACCAAAAAAAGAAGTCACAACACACCAAAAAAGAAGTCACAACACACCAAAAAAAGAAGCCACAACGCACCAAAAAAAGAAGCCCCAACGCACCAAAAAAAGGAAGCCCCAACGCACCAAAAAAAATAAGTCACAACACACCAAAAAAAATAAGCCACAACACACCAAAAAAAGAAGCCACAACGCACCAAAAAAGAAGTCACAACACACCAAAAAAAGAAGCCACAACGCACCAAAAAAAGAAGTCACGACACACCAAAAAAGAAGTCACAACACACCAAAAAAGAAGTCACAACACACCAAAAAAAGAAGTCACAACACACCAAAAAAAGAAGTCACAAAACACCAAAAAAGAAGTCACAACACACCAAAAAAGAAGTCACAACACACCAAGAAAGAAGTCACAACACACCAAAAAAAGAAGTCACAACACACCAAAAAAAGAAGTCACAAAACACCAAAAAAAGAAGTCACAAAACACCAAAAAAGAAGTCACAACACACCAAAAAAGAAGTCACAACGCACCAAGAAAGAAGTCACAACACACCAAGAAAGAAGCCACAAAACACCAAAAAAGAAGTCACAACACACCAAAAAGAAGCCACAAAACACCAAAAAATAAGTCACAACACACCAAAAAGAAGTCACAACACACCAAAAAAGAAGTCACAACACACCAAGAAAGAAGCCACAAAACACCAAAAAAGAAGTCACAACGCACCAAGAAAGAAGTCACAAAACACCAAAAAAGAAGTCACAACGCACCAAGAAAGAAGTCACAACACACCAAGAAAGAAGCCACAAAACACCAAAAAAGAAGTCACAACACACCAAAAAAGAAGCCACAAAACACCAAAAAATAAGTCACAACACACCAAAAAGAAGTCACAACACACCAAAAAGAAGTCACAACACACCAAAAAGAAGTCACAACGCACCAAGAAAGAAGTCACAACACACCAAAAAAGAAGTCACAACGCACCAAGAAAGAAGTCACAACACACCAAAAAGAAGTCACAACGCACCAAGAAAGAAGTCACAAAACACCAAAAAGAAGTCACAACGCACCAAGAAAGAAGTCACAACACACCAAAAAAGAAGTCACCACACAACAAAAAAGTAGCCACAACACACCAAAAAACAACCCACAAAACACCAAAAAAATAAGTCACGACACACCAAAAAAGAAGCCACAACACACCAAAAAGGAAGCCACAAAACACCAAAAAAAGAAGTCACGACACACCAAAAAAGAAGTCACAACACACCAAAAAAAGAAGTCACGACACACCAAAAAAGAAGCCACAACACACCAAAAAAAGAAGCCACAACACACCAAAAAAAGGAAGCCACAACACACCAAAAATAAGTCACAACACACCAAAAAAGAAGTCCCAAAGCACCAAAAAAGAAGTCACAAAACACAAAAAAAAGAAGTCACAACACACCAAAAAAAGAAGCCACAACGCACCAAAAAAAGAAGTCACAACGCACCAAAAAAAATAAGCCACAACACACCAAAAAAAGAAGTCACAACGCACCAAAAAAGAAGTCACAACACACCAAAAAAAGAAGTCACAACGCACCAAAAAAAGAAGTCACAACACACCAAAAAAGAAGTCACAACACACCAAAAAAAGAAGTCACAAAACACCAAAAAAGAAGTCACAACACACCAAAAAAGAAGTCACAACACACCAAAAAAAGAAGTCACAACACACCAAAAAAAGAAGTCACAAAACACCAAAAAAAGAAGTCACAACGCACCAAGAAAGAAGCCACAACACACCAAAAAAGAAGTCACAACACACCAAAAAAGAAGTCACAACACACCAAAAAAGAAGCCCCAACGCACCAAAAAAGAAGCCACAACACACCAAGAAAGAAGCCACAACACACCAAAAAAAGCCTCAATGGAAGTGGCCGTGGGACTCTATTTTCCGACGGACCAAACGAGGTGGATCAAGCAGGAAGTGAATGCGAAAAGTTGAAGAATGTGTAAAGTAAAGGAACGGAGAAGTGAATGAAGTTGGAAACATAAGTTAAAGTAATTTATTGTTTTGTGTCCAGGATCGATGTCACTGTCTGACCGTCGTAAATAATTTCCCGCTTGATCCTCCTCACTTGGTCCGTCAGAAAATAGAGTCCCGCGAACACTTCTGTTGTGGCTTTTTTCGATTTATTGTGGCTTTTTTTTTTGGATGTGTTATGGCTTTTTGTTGTGTTGTGGCGTTTGTATTTATTGTGAGCCCCCCCCAGCTTCCGTAAAACATAGAAAACACGTATTTACTCATTTATGGGTGTTTTTATTGGCCAAAAACACACCTCTTCACAGATCTCACCCGTAAATTGCCCTGGTGGCATTTCCAACTTGTTTTTATGGGGGTTGAAAAGTTTTATGTGGTAATTTGGTATATTGGAGGTAAAACAACAGTATTTCCATGAAGGCAACTAAGTGACGGGTCCTCTACCAGAAAAGTTACAACGTGCACCTTTTGGATTTAGCATAGGGTTTACGCCAGATGCCCTCCCTTTACCCACAGGTGAGACTGGCACCAGCGTATTAACTAGTGTCTCTTTATCTATAGTAACGCTTGGTAAAATTCAGACAGAGCTTGCTATTTATGGTAGGTTATACTAAACAGCATTCTGAACTAGACAAGCAAACGTATTATCCGCTACAGCTGTTAGTGAAATGAGTTGTCCTTTTTCACTTTCCATTTGAACACTTGGATTGGGGTTCAACCGTCGAACGATCATAAAATCTGGGAGGTGAACCCAAGATGGCGTCGTCCTGTTTTCAGTGGCCTGTGCTCACTGGGCCCAGGACTAATTTTCTCTTCCGCATTTACTTCCTCCCACCCGTGCAACGTCTGTAACATACGGCGTGGAGCTTCTGAAGAAAATAAAATAGACGATTATCACAACGGCAGGAAGTGCGGCGATGTTCAGTTGCGCAACTTCCGGCCGCACTTCCTGCCGTTGTGATAATCGCCAGAGAGCGATCAGAGCGAGAGCGGGTCTAGGTTAGGGTGACCAGAATTTCAAACTAAAAAATTGTGACATTCCCGGTTTTTTGGTAGTTGGTAATAATAAAATTGTGAAACAAGTGCGTAAAATTGTTCTGCAGAGACCATTCGTGACTAACATGTGAGTCAGTATAGTCACATTTTCTTTGTGTTTTGGTCGCTTTTAGACAGATTGTTTGTATTTTACCCAAGCAAATTACAATTCTGCCCCATGTTTGGTCAAAAATAAGTAATTTTGTCATGTGAATAAATATTGAGAGGCAATTTAAATGTGTTAATGAGGAAATAAAGGGCTATGACAACCGTAACATCCAAAACCATACGAGAAACCACAGTTTTGAAACTTTGAAGTAATTATTCTCAGTTTCTCACTATGGTGAGTTAAGGTCTTTTGCTTTTGCAGGGCAGAATTTATGCGTCTCTTTAGTGTTGGCAGAAATAAATTGGTCAAAAATAGGGACACCAGGGACATTTCTTGTATAAAACTGGGACAAATCAGTGGTTTTGGATAAATCTGCAGGAACAGGGGGACAAAACTGGGACTGTCCCGGGGAAATTGGGACGTCTGGTCACCCTAGTCTAGGCTAAGTCTTACAAAGCTTTTAACTTTAACTTTTAAGTGCAGGACGTTTGAGAACAAATGGACACACACCACTCCGACAATTAGACGTCAGTGTCGGAGTGGCGCCTGTAACCGCAAACAGTATAAGTTATCCAAAGGTTGAACACGTACAAACTATATTCCGTTTTAAAGAGACAATAGTGTTTTGTTTGGTCATTTATTTGCGATATCGGGGGGTAGAACTGAAAACTAAAGATTGAACGGAACGATTACTTCAAGGTGAATGGAGAAACAACATCCTCAAAGACACATTACTGATCGGCCAAGTGCCAAATCTGCTACAAAACAAGCTCTTACGACACTATCTGATCGACCCGGTACTTCTGTCTCTGTTTGACCCTTTTTATAGCCCCGGCTTCTCTCAAAGGGCCCATATTACGCTATTTTCTGATTCGATTTTAGAGCGTTTCCTCATCAAAAACACACCTGGAGTTGCGTTTTGTTTCATTAACACGTGTTTAACGCACAAAACCTGCTTATTTAGGCTGAGTTCTTCTCTCAAACTGAATACAGGAAGTGCTCCATGGTGTTATTAAACTCTGCACGTCTTCAGGAGACTCATGTGGATAATTTCAGCTCTGGAATTGCGAATCTCTACTGAATTAAAGGTAAAAAAGGAGCTGTTTACTTGACTTTACGTTGAGCTTTGGAGATGTAGAAAGACTAATAATAAAGCTTTACTCAAACATGTGAATGCAACAAAACTAAGGTGACCAGATTTTCAAAATAAAACCTGGGACATCCCTGGTTTGGGTTATTTGGTAATAATACAATTGTGAAACGAGTGTGTTATTAACGAAAATTGTAATAAACTTGGCACTAATGTGAGTCAATATACTGCAGAAATCCCCCTCCTTAAAACTAGAAAAATCCAAGTTTTAAGCGAAAATGTTCTAGAAACATGTGAAATGATCTGACAGTGCAGGAAGAGAAATTTACTTATCAAGAAATCTTAAAGAAAATATATCCAGGCCTTCATAAATCTCCAAATAAGATAAAATCACTTATTCTAAGCAATAATCTAAGTTTGAAGTGATCTAAAATAAAGCATAAAACACTAATTCTAAGAATAAATTAAGCTGAAAATCTTAAAACTAGAATATAAAGCTGTTATTGACTGTTTTATTCTTGATTTTAGTTCATGAATCTTAATGAAATTCTTTATTTCTTTATTTTAAGACTAATTTCCACTTGGTCACATATCGACAAATTGTGGCATCTCCTAAAACTTTTAAATCTTTTAATCTTTCCATGTGACAAACAGAAGGTTCAGAGAAACTGGACAATTTCAGTCCAAAATCGACTCATTTACATCCATAAAAATGGCTTAAACTCCATCTGAACACTTGTTTTACTTGTTTTGTGCATTTGAACTAGTTTAGAGATATAAAAACTAAAGGAGAAAAAATATATATGTTCTTGAAATAAGATTAATAATCTTACATATTTAGCCGTCATTTAGTAAATACCCATTAAAACCAGATAAATACGATTTTTTGTCTAGATTTACGAGAATAAATCTTGGTTAGTTTTATGAAATTTGCAGTATAGTCACAATTTCTTTGTGTTTTGGTCATTTTTAAGCAGCTTTCCTGTATTTTACCCAAACAAATGACAGTTTCTGCCTCTCTTTACTGTTGGCAGGGATCAGATTGGTCAAAAATAGGGACATTTCTTGTATAAAACTGGGACAAATCACTGGTTTTGGATAAATCAGTTGGGACAGGGGACACAGGGCTCAAAACTGGGACTGTCCCGGGGAAACAGGGACGTCTGGCCTAAACAAAACAAAACTCCAGGTACATTTGTGATGAGGAAACATAACTAAACGAAAAGCTCAGAAGAGTCCATTTGAAGTAATATGGGACCTTGAAACCGCCTCTGTGAATGACAAAACCGCCTGTAGTCACTTGAAATGTGGAAAAAAGTTAAGGCACTTTATTTATTGTTACTTAAAAACATGGACTATCATTGAGAATATGCTGCATCATGTTAAATGTACCACATCCAGTGACGAAAACGATCTATTTTGCTTATAGGAATGGTCATCGATAAACGTGATCGACGCTCTAACTATCCTACTTTTGTGCTGTTCGCCTGCTGCTGTTTTCAGTGTTGGAATGGCTGCTGTATGCTAACGTGCTAACGGCTAACTCTGGAGGCTATGACACGTGGGCGGTGTTTAGCGACATAGGCTAAAATAAGCTAGCTAGCATGATAACGTTTAGCTTCTTTGGCGAAATATGCCGGGGTCCAGGTCGAGTCTCGAGACGTCCATGTTCTAGTGTTGAAACCGTGACTATTTCAAACACTCAAATAGGGCATGCCTCTGTGGTGGTGATACTTGCGATTTAGACATGTTTTTAATCCATTTTTATTTATTTAATGTATTCATGTTTCGTATTTTTTTATCATAGAATTATATTTAAAGGCGCATTGCGTAACTTTTCCAGTGGAGGGTCCGTCAGACGCTTTTTTCTCCAGGGAAATGTTAAATTCATATGGAGCAGGAAGTGTTTTGCGGAGTTTCAAAACAGCAAAATGGGCGACAGAGAGTACGCAAAAAGTTTGAACGGGCCGATATAGTTAAAAATAAGTCTAAAAGGTTTTAAAAATGAGTCGTACAATGTGGAGAAGTCAGACTTTTCATACAGTTTGGAGGATTTGGAGGCGTTTTGGCGCAGAGTCAGTAGAGGTAAACGAGGTTCTGTGTGTCTGTCTTTACTTCCTGACCCCATCTGCTTTTAGCGACGGCATTTAAAACCAGCAACTGCTTTGTCTGGGATGTTTCACAGTCTGGTATTAAAGCTTTTTATCTTCATGGAGACCAAACGGCGACCAAGTTACAGGTCAGAATGCTTTTCCAGGATATGTTCGAGCTGTACAACTGAATAATTTGATAAATGTAAGGTTATATCACACTGTGGAACATTATACGCAGAGAAATGGCATATCCAGAGAAACGAGCAGGTGACGGACCCCAAACAAAAAGTTACGTAGTGCTTAAAATGTGACGGACAAAGCGTGTGATCCATTTCTGATTATCAGTGTCCTGCATTTCTTAACTATAGGGACAAGAAAAGTTATAACATTTAAATCTTTATTGTCCAAAAATGATCGGAAATTTTTCTTTGCTTTCACCATAACAATGCAAAACAAAAACAAAACATCTGTTCCAGGACTATACTTTTTTGCTTGCTTTCCCTGGAATGTTCCTTAAAATGGCATTAAACTTACATCTCCATGGAAATAAGCAGCTCACCCTAAGAAATGTGTGTTTTAATTCATTTTGTGTACCGTATTTTTGGACTATAAGTCGCACCAGCCGGAGTATAAGTCGCACCAGCCAAAAAATGCACAATGAAGAAGAAAAAAACATATATAAGTTGCACTTTTGGGGGGAAATTTATTTTATAAAATCACCAAGAACCAAAGGAAAGTTATAGAAGTTATAGTACTAAAAACAACCCAATATAGTAGCATTCGTTTGTTCGTTTTTCAATATAGAACCAAAAATAAGTCTCTAAAACCAAAATGAAAAAACAGATAACGATTTGTTTTTTCATTTTTGATTCATATACGATTCATATATTTGGTCTATGGACTGTCAGTGTGAAAAATGTGATATATAAGTCGCAGGCACAGAAAAACCCTGAAAAAAGTGCAACTTATAGTCCGAAAAATATGGTATTTTTTGTTTTGGCAGTAATAAAAAAGTGTCCCTACATCAAGACGACTCAGTAGGTTTAAATTACCCCTGTAGATTATAAATAAATGTATTTGATTGATTGATTTGTAATTTAATAACTGCGAGATACAGTAGATGTTTAATGCCGTATTTGGAACATTCCATGGATAAAATCAAGCAGGGGGCGGAGTCCAGTTCATGAATCAGTTCATCACTATTCAGTTTGCCTAAATGAACGCAAAAACTGTAAAATAATCAGCCAAAATTGAGCCAATTTTACAGTTAACAGAGTTTTGGCATCAGAAATGGACGATCAATACAAACTGTGACATGTTGGAAGTTCTTTATACATTTTTGGGTGACACCTGGTGGCTATGGCGCGCTAAAACATACTGTACACTTTATTTCTCTCCTTGCAAATCTGTTTTCTATCAGATGCCCTTCCTTGTGAGAATCTCGCCCAAATTTGTCCTTCATTCTCCGTTTTTCACAGCTGGAATGACCTTGACAGTTTACGCAGGATTTTAGAGGAACAAAGATTTTCCGACTGCATGGCTTGGGTCGCTTATGTCTATTTCACTCGATTCTGACAAATTATAAATATTCTAATCATAGTAAATCCTCGACCGTCCTTTTAAAGTTCAGTAACAAGCTTGCAATATGTCCAAATATATGTACAGTTTTTTGCATTTATTGCTAGCAGAAAATAAATTATGTTTTTGATCTTTCTTTTTTTCTTCTTTTTTTAAGTTTCTTGTTTTTATTTATTACATTTTTATGTCTTGTCTGTGTTAAAATGTGAGGAAATAAAGTTTGGAGAAAAATACTTTGTTGTGTTTTATATTTATATATTATTTAAATTACCCTTAAGTGTAAAATTGTCCTCTAAAAATTGTAATCAAATACAAAGAAATAGAATTGATAAAGATGATCAACAACTTTAACATTTACTGATGTGTATCAAACAATCTGCTTTACAATCATAACTGAATAAAGAATTTTTTAAAATATATATCCTATAGGCTTATACAGCAAATTACTTTAACCAAGACCAAGATGAGAAATAAAATCTGGGATATAAATGCAGACTAAGATAAATTCACGCAATTCGAGTTTTCTACACTTTTACGCCAACCTGAGTAACAATAACAATTTTTTTTTAAGTTAATATTAAATGATTTGAACTGTTATATCTTGCATTTCTCAAGATATGATTTTGCTTTCCTAATTTTAGTGATCTATCCTTTGAAAATACCAGTTTTGTCCTTACATTTAAATAGGTCTTTTGTATTACTCAACTATTTGCACTTTTATTTGAGTAACATTAATTAGTTATGTAGTTCATATTATTATTATTATTATTATTATTATTATTATTATTATTATTATTATTATTATTATTATTATTATTATTATTTTATTCAGGCAAAGCCGCTAGAACAAACCGCATTTGACGTCAACGCAGGGGTCCTTCCGGCTAATGCTAACGCTAGCTGCCGAGACTGTTGTTTGTGTTGCGTTTTTCTGGAGAACGACCATCAAATCTGTCAGGTCTGTCAAATCGCTCCGTTTTAAAATGTTGTTATGTAAAGGAAATATAAGAATAATGTCAGATTAGTCGTTTATTCCAATCGATAGCGTCAGACGTGTCGTACGTTGTGTCAAATCTTTTGTTTTGTGCCACGCTAATCTGAAGGCTAGGCTAGTTAGCTTTGTTGTTACCTGATTTGTACTCGATTGGATTGCCGCGTTCGTAGTTGTCGTTAATAAACAAAATTTACACTTTGAAACACGATTGACGTCTTGTGATGTAGCTTCGGGTACACCTTTATTTTAATTTACTTATTTCCTGCCAGTGTAGCGTTGTTTCACGGAATGTTTAATAAAAAAAGACCATTTCCTAAAATAAACTTCCAAAACCGGTTCAAATCGGGTAGGGACAAATTGGAGAATGACAAGCTTCTATTGACGACTTGTTCTCATTGCTGATCACTGCTAGAGACACGTAAATTGTTTACTATGTGAGATTTTTTATTTAGCATCATAAATATTATAAAATGCTGCACGTTAGCGTTAGCTGCTTTTGTTTTAATGAAAACATCTGATGACTGTGGTTATCTTGGATTAAGTAGACCAATGCTATTATTGCCCAGACTATAAATATATTAAAATGTTGTTTCTTTCTTTGCTGTGATTGGTTCTGCTGTATCTAAGAATAGGGAAACTATTTTAGAGGTGTCACTCATACAGGAAAAGAAGAAAGAAACTGAACAAATCATGCTGCAAAAATGCAGTCCAAGCTTTTCTTCAATTGTCAATGTGATAAATATCTAAATATTGCAATTCAAACTGGAGAAAACAACTTTACTTTTGCATACAGGCTTTCATTTCATCCTCAGAAATGGATTGCATTGTGTAGTTACAAAAATATGTGTTTTGCACCTAAAATGACTGATCTGACAATGTTTTATTTATCACCGTAATTGTCAGAGAAACCAGTATGACCTCACACACCGTTATGGCAGCCGTACTATATCAACAGCAGCTGTTCCTGACACGTTTACTGCTCTGCCTTTGTTCTCCTGTCTCTCACTCAAAACAACACCTTGATTTATGTCGTTAAGGAGATAAATGTGGAAGTTAATGCATGATGTGACATTGCTAAACATTTTAAAAAAGCCGTGGAAAGATCAGATAAAACAAAACATTTTAAAGATATATCTTGGTTGTTTTAAGCACGTCAATATGTTTTTATAGCCTTTTTATGATATCAGCCAGTTGTTTGTGAGTTATGGCAAAATGCAATAAAAAAGATTGAGGGTAAAACTATAGCCTTAATTACAGGAAACATTTTTATTATTTTATTATATAAAACCTTTTATACCAGCAGTAAAAAAAAACATTTGTCATCGTTAATCATTAAGATACAACTGCACCCTAATCACAAGAAACATTTGTAATCATAATAATACATTTTATTTATTAGGCGCCTTTCTGGATACTCAAGGTTGACTTACAACAACATAAACAAACTAAGTACGATTTAAAAGCCACATTTAAAGTGGGACAGTATTTAATTGATTGATTGTGTTTAGTGTTGTATTTTATTAGTATTTAGTAATGTATTAGACAGTATTTGAGTTGTTTGATTGTAATTTAATGGACTTGCAGTGAGTTATCAGCTATTCTCCCTGGAGACTTATGTATATGATAAATACATGTTTAAATCTCAGGCAATATCTCTTTAAATGTGAAAATTCCTCATGTTATTAAGCCATATAAAGCAACCCAAAGCACCGGGGACTGAGTAAATACGAGTCCCGTCTAGAGCCTTGGAGAATATCGGGCCCATATAAGGAAATTAAATCATGTCATGAGCTGCGCTTGTGTTGCCACATGAAGCAGAGACACACCCTCTAACCTGTTTATTCTGTGACTCCACGTTTCCTTCTTCCTCAACTCATTCTGCTGAAAAACAATGCAATCAATCGTAATAAGACACGTAGCCTCGTTTGGTTTATCGAGGACGCTCACACACGTAAAGAGTGGAGTAGAAAAGCCTGTGTGTGATAATCGTATCAGAATATCCCTGAAGCTGGGATACCGGATCTTTAAGAAGTGAAAGGTGGAAGTATTTACATTTGTTTAGCTTTTATAAACTCTTTAGTATTCACATGCAAACCACAAATGCTTGACACATTTGATACACACAGCGAGCGCACAATGTTCTGGTTTTGTTATAAAGTACAGCTGTTACAATTTAAAATATACATAAATATAAATAATTCATTTTTACTTGGATATTTTAGTGCTGGTCGGGATGGGACATCTTGTGCCACAAGAGCTCAAAAAATAAATAATAATACCAGAAGATTGTGCACACTAAAATATTAAGATTTTTTTTGCCATTTTTCTTATAATAAAAAGTAAATAAAGTGCTGTAGAGTTACACCTCCTGTTGCAATGAAGCAAAAATATAAAATAAATACAAAATGGAGAGACCAAAATTGTGACTTGAACTGAACAAATTTTTTACTATAAATCAAGTCAGAATCTCATCTTGTCTCGTTCTCGACACAAACACCTTTGGCTGAGGAGTTAGACCCATTGTCCCAGGGGTTGGTGGTGTGACTCCAGCTCCCACAGATGAACGCTGTCATTATGTCCTTGGGCAACACACTTGACCCGCTTCACCCCCAGAGGCTGCATTAGACTTTATCACTGCCCGTCACAGGGTCATAAAAATTCTGTCATCAACTATTATTATCCGTCATTTTATTTTAAAATAATGATAATATCGGCCTATATGATGATAAGACATATTTAATAACTTGTGTTTTCATTGATTCATTGTCAGTTTTAATAATTAATTTACACTCCTGCTCATACTGAACACTGTGCTCTTGCTTAACCTCCTCACTAACATTAGCGCCCCCTGGATCATAAACATTATCAGTTGTTGTTGCTTGTTCTTCCTGCACAGCATCTCCAACGCGACATACGCACAGAACAGACTCATCATCAGCAGAACATCCTCTGTCACAGAGAGAACACTCATATTCACTGAGTCGAGTCCTTTAGTCCCACAGAAGCTGAAGCAGCAGCACAAGGAAAGAGCTGCTTTTTTCAGCTCTTACAGTTTATGCAAATGAGCCATGAGGTTTTAAGTTTAGTTTCTGTAAAACAAACAAATGTTTAAATCTGCATTAAACACATTCTGATCTCACACTGATGAGGCTCTGGAGTCATGATGTTTATATGGTGTAAAGTTGAGTTTATTTATGCAGATTAGTAATAGTAATGATGATCATTTTAATATAAAAACGTAAATGATTATTCGATAATCGATCGTTAATTCAACCGACGATCGATTAAGAAAATGTAATCGACCATATGAAATACTTCCAGTTTATTCAGTGGAGAAGAGGTTTTCACAACATGGTGAAAGTTTTGGACGCTGCTGTACAGAAGAATCAAATCGAGTTTTTTTATTAATAAATGTAAGATTTTTGGGGGGGAGGGGGAAGTCGCTCAGCTCTATATTGGTGTATGAATATGTGTGAACGGGTGAGCGGTTCCTTGTTGTAAAGCGCTGTATATATGTGGCAATTTACCGTTTCTTTTTTGAAAAATATTTCTCTAAATGAAGATTTGTTCCAGTATTTTTGTTTGTTTCCTTCACTCAGATGAAGCAGCAGATGTAAAACTGTCTGTGCCTCTTTGTCTCTTCAGGGATGTTGACCTGACTTCGCCTCCTCCTCTTCCTCTTCGCTGCTGTCACGACAACCACCCGCCCTCCCTCCTCTTCTTCTCCAATCACCGCGCCCTCCCACAGCGCCGCCATGTACTGCCTCCAGTGGCTGCTGCCGGTACTGCTCATCCCGAAGCCGCTCAACCCGGCGCTCTGGTTCAACCACTCCATGTTCATGGGCTTCTACCTGCTCAGCTTCCTGTTGGAGCGGAAGCCCTGCACAATCTGCGCCCTCGTCTTTCTGGCCGCGCTCTTCCTGATCTGCTACAGCTGCTGGGGCAACTGCTTCCTGTACCACTGCCCCGACTCCGCCCTCCCCGACTCCGCCCACGACCCGGCCATCGTGGGCACCTAGAGGCCCCCGGGGGGATGCACACGCTGTCGGAGATGGAGGACTGAAAAAAAAATGAGTGTGAAAAAGGGATGGGGGACTGATGCTGCCATGCTGTACGAACAGACTCAATAAAAAACGTAAAAATGCAGAAAAAACGTGTTAAAATGCGGAGAAAAAAACGTGTTTAAAATGCGTTTTTCAAGCTGTAGAGACTCGTTCTACTAAGAAGAACTCGTGTGGACATGACAAAGCATTTCACTTTCCGATTTTAGTCTCGAGGGTTTTTTTAAATCACAGTCATCAGTATTTCCCGTTTGCCAGTCCCCAAACGACAAAACGGAATCCAAATTTATGCGTTTGAAAGAAGAAAAAGCGACCAAAAATTGACGTTTTTGGAGCTTTCAAAACGGACGACTGGGCAGTGTTCTTCAGAGATTAACCTACCGTGAAGCAGCGTTTATCTCGTCAAAAACTGAAATTCAAACGTTGATTTCCCCCCCCAAAAAAACGTGGATTTTGTGTTCATTATTTGATCCTTTCAAACATTTTATCTGCGAGACTGCGAATCCGTAATTCCCCAAAGTGAGCAAACTGGACAATCAATTCCAATGCTGTGAATACCCTCTAAAACTACATTACCCAGGATGCTTTGCGACGGACTTCACCATCTCCTCGCCTTTTCTCGCCGGAAGTTTCACCTCTCGTTTCGTCGCCGTTCATTTGTGGTCCACCAGTGCATGGGTTGCCTTTTTTAGGGTTGTTTTTTTTTTTTTTTTTCCACGCGAGACGTTTTAACAGTTTTAAAACGGAATTGCTGATCGTTTTCGTTCCAAAGTTTAGACTCGTGCGAATGTGAGAGACGTAGTGCAATAGTTTGGGTGTTCACGACATGCTGGTTTGACGGGGAGACGCAAAAAGGCCTCAAAAACACCAATAATGATAAAAAAAAGAGTCAGACAGCGGCTTCTGTTGACGTTAAAATACTTTACTTGCAATTACGATCAACTTTGAGGTTTAAAAACGCATTGTGTAACTTTTCTGGAGACGTCGTTGCTCGGAGATGTTCCGCAGTATGGCATTTCAACCGTTCGATCGTCACGTCAACCAAACCGGGTGAAGTTACGGGTCAGATCTGTGTTTTTCGAGGTGTTTTTGAGCATTAAAATCACTCTTTGGATTGAATAAATGTTAAGTTAGGGCTGTTTAATGTCATACTGTGGAACATATGAAGCAGAGTAATGACGTATCCACAGAAACAACAAGAAGGTGACGGACCCTCCAAACGTTACACAGTGCAGCTTTAAAGTAATAGTATGTAACTTTCTGACGGAGGTTTGGAGTGTGGACGTGTGATTTTTTTTTTTTTTTTTTATGTTTTCAGAGCAACAATCACAACCAAACTGAAAGACAAAAATCTTTTTATTTTAGTCCATTTTTTGGGCCAAAAAAGTTACATACTATGGCTTTAAATGGTTTAGGTTTTGGGTCTTAGGTGGAGTAAACCTGAACAATGGACAATACTTTAATTTTTTACTTTTTTAAAACCCAAACATCAAACACAATATGAGAAAAACATATCGTTATGACTTAAATGACCATTGGAGATTGAGCTTGGAGCACTTGCTGATATTTTTTTTTCACTTTCAATTTGCACTTTTAAGTTCTGATCGGAAATTTGAACAAATTTAAGACTCATTTCTGATATTTTTCCAATTCAAAATGTTTTTTTTCCTTAGCTCTTTTGTTTCAAGGATGTTTGAGGTCAAATCTGACAAAACTTTTTTTTAATTTTTAAGAAAGAGTCTGTCCATTTGTCACAAGGACATTTGACAAAAACCTTTTGAAAAATTTCCTTTTTTTCGTTTAAAGGGACAATTTTAGGCTATTTTCTGAGCTGTTATAACGTTTCCTCATCACAAACAGACCTGGAGTGGATGTCGTATCGTCAAAGGTCAAATTATATTTCTCCTTTGCTTTACACCAACTTAATGGGCCAAGTAAACTTTCAGGATCGATTTAACCTTTGTTTTTCACAGAACCGTATCGAATCAGTTTGAAATAAATGCATCGAATTGTAGGGAAAAACATTGTATTGTGGCCTGTGAACTAAATGTAAAAAAGCTACTAGAGCTGCTTCTAAAGCTTTGTGACATCACAAGGTGGAGTAGAGCGTTTTGAGCTTTGGAGATGTAGACAGACGAATAATAAAGGACTCAAACGTGTGTGAATGAAACAAAACACAACTCCAGGTCTGTTTTTGAGGAGGTAACAGTGTTATAACATGACATAAAATGTAACTGGGTCACGTTTTAAGCTAACGTCCGTTTCTAGAGGTGGTTGAATTCTGTCAGAGGCCAAAAAACGGCACAGATCAGTGTTTCCTCGGCGGAGATCTCACTGTGGCAGTGAGTCTGTCAAGGCAACAAACTAGTGTAGTGATGGGGGCAAGTTCTGAACTTCCACGTGAAACACCAATTTGCTTCAGACTGAAGAAGCTTAACTCCACTTTAACCCATCTGACAACAGCCACGAGTCTAACAAACCAAACGCTCTGCCTGGTTCACTCATTAGTGTCTGGAAACGTTAGAAAACAACTTTATAAGCACCTCACACTTCCCTCTGCTGATTTCCCACTGCACAGGCCAAAGCCCAAAAGACTCGATCGCCGACGTCGTTTCTGATCCCGTGTATTTACGAGTGAATTATATTTTTGAAAAACGCTAAAAACACATTCCTGAGCCATTTCCTTTCAACAACTTTCAGTTTCTCTTCTTCACCGTCAGTATTCGATCTTCACTTGTTGCTTCTGGCGACTCGAGGCTCGAGCCTCTCGCCGCCGCTCGAGTCGACAATCGAGTCTTTTGGGCCGTTATTTTTGGGTGTTTTTTGGCTTCTGACCGAATTTCACCACCTCTAGCAGCGGACTTTAGCTTCAAACGGGCCCGAGTTCAACTTTAAACCTCACAAGAGTGAATTTTACGTGACCGTTTTTCAGCTGCTCCTCTCTAAGACCAATAGTCGCTGGAATAAACTGTAAATAGGCAAATTTCGTAGGGTTTTTTCCACTCAACGTCATGTCGAAATTGCAGATCTTATTAATGATGTCGACCGGCACCGCTGTCTGTACGTTTACCGTGTTGGGGCCTCAAAAGGAAACGTGGTCAGTATTTTCGCCACTCGATGCAATACGAAAGCTGCTGGACCCGCCGGGGGAGGGAGCTGACTGCGCGCTGTGGATTTCGATGCTGTTCGGGTTTCTCCTTCATCTCTGAGTATTCTGTCGTCGTCTCACACAGTTTATGGTGTTTACGGCTTGTCCCTGTAGCGGTCAAGACGAGATCCTGCTGCACTTTTGCTTTGGGTTTAATTTAAATAAAGTTTTTTTTTTCCTTCAGTGTTTTTACGTGATTTTTTTGTATTTTAAAGTGTGTTTACTTGTCTGGGAAACGGCGACTAATCACAAGAAGATGATGTTGAGGAGCCAAAAATGAACTAAGAGAACTGTTAATTCACAATATTATTACTCAAGTACAAAGTAAAAGTGAAATATTTGGAGAAACTGCGATTCAAATAAGAATAATTGTAAGAGGCGTTACCGTCTTGTGTCATTAGGACAAAACCTTAAAGAATTTTCAAACTATTTGGTGTTTTGCAACGAATACAGACGTTCAAATCATTTAATAGAGTCAACAGAATCAAACAAATGCATAAAAATGATCAAATAAAGCGTTTATCACTTGTAGATTTGCTCACAGTGATTCTACACAAACAAAATGTGGCAACACTGACTCACGTTGGAGCCGAGTGCAGAACAGTTTTCCTTAATTACGCGTTTGTTTCACAATTTTATTATTACCAACCCACAGACTGCAAAAATCCCCCTCCTTAAAACCAGAAAAATCCACTTGTTTTAAGTTCAAATGCTCCAGAAACAAGTGAAATGATCGGCCAGAGCTGGAAGAGAAATTTACTTAAAATAAGAAAATATATCTGGACCATAAATCTCCAAATAAGATTAAATCATTTATTCTAAGCAAAAATCTAAGTTTGAAGTGATGTAAAATAAAGCATAAAACACTAATTCTAAGCATAAATTCAGCTGAAAAATCTTAAAATTAGAATATAAATCTTGTTATTGACTGTTTTATTCTTGATTTTAGTTCATGAATATTAATGAAATTCTTTATTTCTTTATTTTAAGGCTAATTTCCACTTGGTCACATATGGACAAACTGCAGCATCTCCTAAAACACGTGTCAAACATGCGGCCCGGGGGCCAGATCCGGCCCTCCAAGACCTTTAATCTGGCCCTCGGCTGATTTTTCTATTAAAATACTTAAAATTTTCTGATTTTTCTGTTAATTTTCTGCACCGTTTAGCATAGCAGCGTCTCCGGCGTTTCTGTACGTTGCGACTCCCACCAGAGCAGCACAAATGAAGACTTTCCTCTTTCCAAACGCTCTTAAAGGACGATCGTTTTGACTGTCGACCGTGACCCTCATCAGCAAAATGTCAAAAAATGAGAAAAGCAGATGCTGAGTTCAGGATTTCCCAAGAAAAATAGTCTAATTCTTATTTGTTGACAGAGGTGAATGGGAAATCTGTGCTCAGTGTGTTTGGAACAAGTGGCGTTGCTCGAGGAATATAATCTTAAACACCACTACGAGACACGGAGAAAAATACAATAACTTGAAGAGAGAACTGAGTTTTCTGATCCGGCCCTTTTGGGATCAAAGTAGGCTGCATACGGCCCCCGGACCAAAGTGAGTTTGACACCCCTGTTCTAAAACTTTTAAATCTTTTAATTTTTCCATGTGACAAACAGAAGGTTCAGAGAAACTGGACAATTTCAGTCCAAGATCGACTCATTTACATCCAGAAAAATGTCTTAAACTCCATTTTAACACTTGTTTTGTTCGTTGTGACGAGTTTAGACTGGAAAAAACAATATGTAGGTGAGTGAAAATGACTTAAATTAAGAACGTTTGACTTTATTTGCGTCGATTCAACTCGACAAGTGAAATGATCTGCCGATGGAAGAAGTGTTTTTTTCTTAATTCAAGCAACATTTGATTTTGTTTCTTATTTTGTGTGCAAAAAGTTGTTTTTCTTATTTTAAGTGTAGCCAGATGTGTTTTCATATTTTAAGTACAAAAAAATCTATTTCACTGTCAGATCGTTTTACTTTTCAAGGGAAATTTACTCAAATCTTGGTGAAACCTTCTTAATCCGAGTCATTTTAGCTTGAGTAGATTTCGTTTTTCGCGGTGTGTAGATATAAAAAGCAAATAATCTCATGTTTTTATCAGTCGTTTTGTAAATATCCCTGAAAACAAGACGAATAAGATCTTTTTGTCTAGATTTAAGAGAGTAAATCTTGGTGAGTTTTATGAAATTTGCGGTGAATGAGGGACGTCCCGGTTCACGAGCTGCAAAGTCACTGTTAGAAATGAACAGAAAATGTCTAAAAACTCGTATTTTCTTCTTCATATCTTTCCCCGCTGCAGTATTTGTCTGTGTCTCGTTTCCAGTGGTGAAAACACCGGCTCTGAATCACACTCGGGCAGATCCGCGACGTTCACATAAACCAGAACCTCGGCCTCTTTTTGTGGCTGATGCAACCGAGACGCAACCACCTGCTCCGGGGCTTTCGTCACCTCTGCTCCGTCCTGCACGAGAACAGAAGAACATTAAAGGGGCAGAAGAACATTAAAGGGGCAGGAGAACATTAAAGAGCTCGAATTACACTTTTCTGATCTGTATAATGTCGTTTTTTTGGTTGTTTTTTGATCGCACAGGCGGCTGGAGTTGTGTTTTGTTTCATTCACACACGTTTTTAACACACAAACCTGCAGATTTACCTGCCGAGTTCTTCCCTCAGACCGAAAACTCTGCTCCACCTCGTGATGTCATGTCATACAGGAAGTGCTCCACTGTGTTTTTAAACTCCGCACACCTTCACTAGAATCATTTGGATTATCTGTGCACTAATTATCTGTGCACTAATTATCTGTGCAATAGGGTTAGTGCAGTGTTTTGGACACTTTTCGGTTGTGCTGCATGTGTCTTGTGTCTGTTGTGTGATGTGTGAAGTGTAACTGTGTTTTTTTAAGCTGCGTTGCCCAAAACAAATTTCCCCTTGGGGACAATAAATTTTATCTCATCTTATAAAAAAACAACAGCAGCTCCGCCCCCTTCCCCAGTGTTTCTCCCACATTTACAACAGTTTGGACAGAAACATAAAGCTCCTAAAGGGTAGAGTCAAAATAAAAATGGAGAGCTAAAGATTACAGACTAAGTGAAATATTAATATTTACTTTTAAAACAACGATACGAATAATAAAAATGTAATTTAATTTAAAACAAGTAAAAGTTTAAATTAAAAGCTAAATTTAAAGGATCCATTTTGAGTTCAGTTTTAAAAAATATGAACACAAACGGGGCTGTAAAAACTGAACGACGCCTCACTGTGAGTTTTAGTTTCCCTTGGGACAGTCCGAGAGTCCGAGAGGCTCGTGTGATAAAAGCAGATCAGGTAAATAAACAGGGCTGAGACCATTAACAACTTCAGAAACCAATAAAAGAAGTTTAAAATCTGCCCTGAAGCTCACAGGAGCCGGTGCAGAGACTTCAGCGCTGGTGTCTCTCCTCCTGCTCCTCGCCGAGTTTTGGAGGAAAAAGGAGCTGTGGTAGTACTTAAATATTGCCACTTCATGACATCACGAGGTGGAACAGAGCAGTTTGAGCTTTGGAGATGCAGACGGACGAATAATAAAGAGTTACTCACACGTCTGTTTTTGCAGAGATAACAACATTATAACACGACTTAAAACTAAAAAAGAGTCAATTTTGCTCCATACGGGACTTTTAAATTGTAAAAGTCTATAAGTCATTCTGACCTCCCTCATGGACAATGAATGTTCCCTGTTATAACTTATATTTGTTTATTATAGAATGAATAGAGTAGAACCCTTTTTATTGTCACTCTACATATGTACAATTCACACTATACACATGCACAACAGACACATACACATGTACAGACACATACACATATACAGACATATACACATATACAGACACATACACATATACAGACACATACACATATACAGACACATACACATATACAGACATATACACATATACAGACACATACACATATACAGACACATACACATATACAGACACATACACATATACAGACACATACACATATACACACACATACACATATACAGAACACATACATATATACAGACATACACATATACACACATATACAGACACATACATATATACATACACATATACACACATATACAGACACATACACATATGCAGACACATACACATATACAGACACATACATATATACAGACATACACATATACACACATATACAGACACATACATATATACAGACACATACATATATACAGACACATACACATATACAGACACATACACATATACAGACACATACATATATACAGACATATACACATATACACACATATACACATATACAGACACATACACATATACAGACACATACACATATACAGACACATACATATATACAGACATACACACATATACAGACACATACACATATACACACATATACAGACACATACATATATACAGACACATACACATATACAGACACATACACATATACAGACACAAACACATAAAAAGACACATACACATATGAAGACACATACACATATACAGACACACAGACACATACACATATACAGACACATACACATATACAGACACATACACATATACAGACACATACACATATACAGACACATACACATATACACACACATACACACATATACACATATACAGACACATACACATATACAGACACATACACATATACAGACATATACACATATACAGACATATACACATGCACAACAGACACATACACATATACAGACACATACACATATACAGACACATACACATATACACATATACAGACACATACATATATACAGACATACACACATATACACATATACAGACACATACACATATACAGACACATACACATATACAGACACATACACATATACAGACACATACACATATACAGACACATACACATATACAGACACATACACATATACAGACACATACACATATACACACACATACACACATATACACATATACAGACACATACACATATGCAGACACATACACATATACAGACACATACACATATACACACATATACAGACACATACACATATACACACATATACACATATACAGACATATACACATATACAGACACACACATATACAGACACATACACATATACAGACATATACACATATACATATATACAGACACATACACATATACAGACACATACACATATACAGACACATACACATATACACATATACAGACACATACACATATACACACACATACACACATATACACATATACAGACACATACACATATACAGACACATACACATATACACACACATACACACATATACACATATACAGACACATACACATATACAGACACATACACATATACAGACACATACACATATACAGACACATACACATATACAGACACATACACATATACACACACATACACACATATACACATATACAGACACATACACATATACAGACACATACACATATACAGACACATACACATATACAGACACATACACATATACAGACACATACACATATACAGACACATACACATATACAGACACATACACATATACAGACACATACACATATACAGACACATACACATATACACACACATACACATATACACACACATACACATATACAGACAGATACACATATACAGACACATACACATATACACATATACAGACACATACACATATACACATATACACATACGTGGTACATTTACACTCAGTATACAATAAAATAAATAAGCTGAGACACCCAGGAATACACCAGGATATTGCACTGCTTTAAATATTGCACTTAATCAACTATTGCACAGTATCAATACTGCACTCAATCAAAATATTAAAAGTTTATTTACAGCGCACCTGTTCATATGTATCTTTGCTCATTCATTTACATATGTCACACATACTTCTATTTTCTATAGCACACCCTGTATATTTGTTCATCGTGTTTATTGTGTATAGATATTGTATAGTAGTAAATATATTGTACATATTGTTCACAACACATCTGATATATCTCCCATGTGTATTATACCTAATGCCCTCCTGTTCAGACATTTTTGGGTTTTTTTGTAATATTCACTATAAACTACAATCACCACTGTAAAATCCTTTATATTATATATTCTGTAAATACTCCACATTCTGTACATGTCGCACTTGCTGCTTCTGATTAGACACTAAACCACATTTCGTTATCTTGTTTTTATACATGTGTAATGACGATAAAGTTTAATCTAATCTAATCTAATCTAATCATCTTAAAATACAGTTATTCTTTTTGTGTTTGATCATTATATCTGGTTAAAATCAGGCTTAGTTCTCCATATTTGTTTATATAAATTATCTGCTCCTAGTTTTGCATGAAAACAGGATTTAAAAAAAAAAAGAAGTTATCTTGGATCTTTGAAAAATTGAGAAAAAAAAAATTTTTCCAACAGGGTTTTCGCTATTGTTAAAGGTGCACTGTGTAACTTTTCTGGAACGGGTCCACAACCTGTTTGTCTCCATGGAGATGTTAATGCTTTGGCTTAAATTTTCCACTCGTTTGTCTCGCGTTTATTCAACTGCAGGTGTTTCAAGTAAAAATTTAAAAACGTTCTTACTGTGAGCGCGGTTTGGCTTCTAAGTCTCCACATTTATGGCCACACGGTGGAATATTCCAGGCTCATCTCCATGGAGACAAGCAGGCGACGGAGCCTCCAGTGGACAAGTTACACGATGCACCTTTAATTTCCAAAATGTCCCCGTAAACCTGCTCATAATCCAAATTTTAATGCTGATTTTAAGGTCACATTTCTTCATTTCATGTTCACCAAACTGCACTTCCACGTGTGGCCACTAGAGGTCGACACTGACCTGTAAAAACCCAACAGCGCCAGAACAGGAGGTGAGTCACTGCTAAAAAACATCACGTAAAACAGATTGGCTCGTACCTTCATCAGCCTTGAACGTCTGTAGGCCTTTATAAATATGTGTGTGTGTCATTTAAAGGCGCACTGTGTAACATTTTGTGATGTAGATCGTGTACTTTACATAGGCAGCTGGTATGGGAGAATTAAGACACAAACAAAGGCAAAGTTTAAATGTTTATTAATTGATTAAAATGTGTTTCAGTGAAGTGACCTGTAAGTGAAGGAAATTAGTAAATTAAATAAGTATAAGTGCGTTTAATTTAAGTAACTGACGATTATCACAACAGCAGGAAGTGCCATGATGTTGAGTCAATGATCAGTGCTTTTCGACGGCAAAATCCCTGTGGAAAAGTGTGTCATATTTTTGAGCAGCTTCATAAATCTGCCCCAACACCAAATCTTCATCCAACAAGGAACAAAGAACAGATTCTGTCCATGAAGAATTTATCCACAACGATCGAGGGAAGAAAGACGAAAACTTAAAGGAAACGACGACGAGCATCAGTGAAACGACTGAGCAGCACTAACGTTCTGGTCCTGGAGGAAACAGAAGGAACTCCTCTTATCTGGGGCTAGGTCACAGGGGCAGCAGTATAAACAGGGACTCCCAGACTTCCTCCACCCCAGACACTTCCTCCAGCTCCTCCTGGACCCTGAGGTGTTCCCAGGCCCAGAGACAGAGTCCCTCCAGTGGGTCCTGGGTCTTCCCGGGCCTCTTCCCGGTGGGACATGAACACCTCCTGAGGGAACAGACGCCGACCTCCTGTCTCCCCGCACCAGGACTAAACACGAGCCCTGAGGCGACGGGGCCTTATCGCCCTCTGGAACTGCTGCCCAAACACACCAGAGACTCCGCCACACTCCCCATGTTTAAAAACTCACCTGTTCAGAACTGCCTTTAAATAACTGCATCTCCTGTTTATCTATTTCTTTCATGTGTTTGTCTGTCCTGATCTGTGTGAAGCATCTTTGACGTGTCATGAAAAGCGCTACACAAGTGTTATGTAAGTCTGTATATATGTATGTATGTATGTATGTATGTATATATGTATGTATGTATATGTGTATATATGTATGTATGTATATATGTATGTATATATGTATGTATATATGTATGTATGTATGTGTATATATGCATGTATGTATATATGTATGTCCATCCATCCATCCATCTTCTCCCGCTTAATCCGGCTGGGTCGCGGGGCAGCGTGCTGCCCAATACTCATAGCACCTGACCCCTATGAACCCCTCTGCAGGTGGTGAGCCCACAGGAGGGGATATATATATCACACACATACATATATATACGTATGCATGTATGTATATATATGTATGCATGTATGTATATACGTATGTATGTATGCATATGTATGCATGCATGTATGTATGTATATATGTATGTATGTATATATGTATGCATATATGTATGTATATATGTATGTATGAATGTATGTATATATATATGTATATATGTATATATACATGTATATGTGTGTGTATGTATATATGTATGTATGAATGTATGTATATATATATGTATATATGTATGAATGTATGTATATATGTATGTACATATGTATATATATCTCTATGCATGTATGTATATATGTATAGGCCATTAAAATCTGTATAAAACTCCAAAAATCACTAAAATCTGTGGAAAATAAACACAAAGAAATAACACATTTATTAACAAGTATTCATACACTGAGTACACATTACAAAAATACATCTGTACAAATGAGTTAATAAATATGTAAACAGAGAAATATGAAATGGCACAAATACACAGGAGCCGATAACATACAAACATAGATATAATTACTGCCCTTTCCGCCATTTTGAACTGTCCTGTGGGGTGGTTTAAACCATAGACTGTATATTTATATAAATGGACATAGATCGTTTCTCTGTGACTGCCGCTGTCCAGCTCCTGTTTTGGTCTTAAAATGTTCGTATTAACCTGTTCTACCTTTATTCTGCTATTCTGTGCACAAATAAACTCCTATTCCCTATAATATGGATCTCTGCCCCAAATACTGCAACAGCAAAAAGTGTAAAAATCGACTCTCACGGGAACAATTTGAACATTTTCTCAGGGTTTATATGAGTCCAATCTGTTCTAGAGTTAATTTAACATTTTTGGAAATGTTAATGAAGTAAAACTGGACCAAAGTTCCTGTTTTACCCCAAAATCAAGAGTTATATTCACGTTTTGAGAGTAAACGGATGACACTCTGTAGGTTTATCCTGCTTTAGCTAAACAACACGCAGAGGTGCTTTATTTTTACGCTTTGAGTTAATTTAAGATGAAATTATGTACAAAACTCATTTAAACTCTTTGTCTCGCGGGAGTTTGAAGTGAAATTAACACTTGGAGAAGTTGAATTAACTTGAACCACATCAAATAATCGGGAAATAACCTCAACTCAAGCGCCTATTTAACTTCCAAAACAGTTAAAATTACACTTTTGGGTTCAAAACAACTCTGAAATATTTTACCCTGAAATTTTAACCCTCCAGTTTTTGGTGTGTAGCCTCGATGAGCTTCATTTGACTGGAGCCGAACACTATGGGTGACGTCACACTTCCTTTTGTCCACTTTTTTATACAGTCTGTGGTCTAAACACAAAAATAGTTCTTAAATGGTTTTATGCCGTATTTCCACTCACATTTACTTTAGTATAATTGTGTTTAAAGTATTTTATGGGGGAAAAAAGAAAATTATTCAGCCTTAATTTTTGAACATACACCACATCTCGCCAACAGAGGGCGCCAGAACTCACCCCGTCTGCTGCACCAACGGGATAAGCAGCTGAAATGAGGCTTAAACATTAGCTGCTGGCTCTAAAGTTCTTGTGAAGACGTGAGCATTAAAGAAGAGCATCTCGTGACATCACAAAGTGGAACTGAGCATTTTCTCTGCCCCGACGAGGGGGCGGGAGGATCTCCGGATCAACCAGACCGACCGGAATGAAACTCCAGGTGGGTTTTGATGAGAAAATAATGTCACGAAAGAGTTAAAATCTTAAAATACTTAACGTTAAACTCTTAAACTGACGGGTTAGAAGAAGGAAAAGTACCAAAGAACAGAACTGTGATGTAGACCTGGTTTAGTCCTGGTTCAGTCCTGGTTTAGTCCTGGTTCAGTCTTGGTTCAGTCTTGGTTTAGTCCTAGATTAGTCCTGGTTTAGTCTTGATTCAGTCCTGGTTTAGTCCTGGTTTAGTCTTGATCCAGTCCTGGTTTAGACCTGGTTTAGTCCTGGTTCAGTCCTGTTTCCTGCAGCTCTTATGAGGTGGACCAGTTGGTTATAATAATATGGCTCATTCTTGTCCTTAATAAATTGGACCATCTTAAAAAATCTTCATCAAATCCGTCTCTTTTTCTACCAAAAATCAAAATTTCTTCCAAATAAAAACAATTAAAAACATTCACATTTCTTCTTCTTCAGTGCAGCTTCATTTCTTGTTCTTCCTGCGTCACTTCCTGTTTCCTTCTTAAGGCCGGTTTACCGTCCAAACCTCAGCGAACTACGAACTTCTGCGGCGAGTCAGGGCCCAGGTGCATCGTGGGACTTTGTTTTTACATTTCCTGTGAGAATGAACAATCGTGACAATCACTCGGGCTCATCTGCAGACGCTTCTGTGTCAGACCTGAGCTGCTCTGAGCCGTTTTAATCAGCTGCCTGAACCGTCTGTAGCCGTTTTCAGGTCAGAACGGTGCTGATTCTGGCTCCTGCACCAAAGTGTCGCCGGTGAACGAGCCGTGTTCAAACCACTGAAGTGAATCTGTGATGCGTCATGGAGGCTGTGGATTTATCACCAAATAAAAACAAGGCCGTACAAAGTAACACTCCTGGATCACATCACCGACACAGCGGCCGTTTGGACTCAAATCATTATTTATCTGCGCCGAGCTCGAATCCAACGATGGAACCTGACCGGGCGAACACGGATATTTGCAAAACGAACGGTACATAATAATCTGTAGACTTAAAACTTTTCTTGTCACACGTGAAGTTTGTGCTGGAGACGCATTAAATCTCCTCCATCGGCAGGTCCGGATGTGTCGTCCACGTGATGTTTGTTTATTTTACCGCGTGTGACCCGGATGAAGCTGCTCACGTCGTCGGTGTCGTCACGGTTCGCTCCTTGTCGGTTCCCGGACGCTCTGATTTTCAGCGTGAACACGTCAGTCGGTTCGAGATCAAGTGCAGGAGCTGGAACCTGCACAGTTCTGTCGGCCTGAAAGCGCCGCCTGTGGATCAACCAGTCGCAGCCCTTATGATGGGTGAAAATACAACAAGAGTTTCTGATTGGCTGTTGGTGCATCTTAGAGCTTTTCTGATTCCTCATTGGGCGAATCTTAGAGTTTTCTGATTGGCCGTCGTGCAGATTTGACGCCGGCGTCACGTGGCGTCTACAAAATGGTGATCTCCGTCTCCAAGTTCCTGTAGGCCTCCTCCTGCAGCTCACTGTCGATCTGATCCATCTTCTGGAACGCAGCGTGGCCTTTCTTACCTGCAGACACACGGAGACGGATGTTCAAACACTCAGAAGAGCAAAGTTAATAAAAATACAATCATTTTGTAAATGGGTCGGTGTCGTGACGCCTACATTTTCTGTCCAGTCGCAGTTTCCTCAGTTAAAAAGGTTCAAATTTCATAATAATTCAGCACATTTCTGCAGCACCTCTGACCTCCAGGGAACCAAATCATTTTGTTCAGAAATCCTGAGTTATTCTGCATGTTTTTTGTGCTTAAAGTGTTAAAATGTCATGTGGTGCGACCGTGCATCATGTGGTGCCACTAATAACAGCAGGAATTCTATGGCTGGAGTTTAATAACAGACAAAGTCGACTTGGGTGAACGGTTCTTTAGGCATTTTTCTTCATTTGATGCATTTTCCAGGGCAGTAGTTTGTTCATTAAACACAAGCAGGCGACTGTCATATTGGAGCAAAAGAAAATATCAATATGCATTAAAAATCTAAAGAAACGCAACAGTTTGTTTCTATACACTTCATATTACTCACAACTTAGATTAACATCCCAACCATAATCACACAGTGAACCTTTGAGTTCTGCCTAAATAATATAAGTGCATTTACCAAAGGACAGGACTGTTTCTCGGGCAGCGCTGCGCACGTCCTCATTGGTCGACCTCCATAATTCTGCGATGGCGTCCACGCTTTCTGTGGCCTACGAAAAACATGGAAGAAATTCGAGGATCATCGACTTAAACTTAGACAAACTTTACTGATCCACAAGAGAAATTATTAGACACAGAAGCTCATATAGCACAATATGATATAATAACAAAGTCTGCCTGTCCCTCTCACTCTGTCCTGCTCTTTGGTTTTTGCCCCTTCTGAAGCTGCATTGGCACTACAGGCAGCAATGCATCATGGGAACTGTAGTTTAAATTCTTATCTTCCAGATAATTGTGTATCAGATAATTATGCACGTATGATTTTTTTGTTATCGGGAAAAGGCGTTTCGCTTATTTTTACTAAATCTACTCTTTTACTAGGCCTGTTTTCAGCTTTATTTGTTAGTTTTGAAATATTTTTTAATTATTTAATGGTGCAATAATCCAATTTTCTAGAATTTGACTGTTCCAGATAATTATGCAAGTCAAAGTGTTTAATGTCTCACCACGGAACATTCCCGCCAAAGCAATAACATCTCCATGGAAACAAGCAGAAAAGTTGCACAGTGCGGTTTTGAGTATGTTTTATAAAGCCTCACCCTGAGACATTTGAGAGCCAGACAGGAGCACTGCTGGACCAGAGCGTCCGAGCTCTTCAGACTCTCCGTGAAGTAAACCACCGCCTGGAAACAGAATGAAAACTAAATTATACATAAAAATACTTTAACTTATACAATTACTGCTGTTCCCTGAAGTACAGACGACATTTTCATTGACCAAACTGAAAAAGTGCTGTCGGTATTTATGGTTTGTGTGGTCGGAGCTCGGGGTCGTTGCGCCTCTTAACACGTCGTAAGTGGAAACTCGACACGTGTTTTTGCGGCGGCCATGTTGGGAAGGTCAGAGGGCAGTTTCAGAGGTGACAGTGAAGAGCTGTGAAAACATTCCTCTGAGCATCTGTTACACGTGGAGACTGATTCCTGGTAGATTTGGAATATTTTTTGCCTGTTCCAAGCAGCAATACGATGTCACACGTGTCCTGCGATCGTCAATTATAAAATTAAAGTAAAATTAGTGACGTGTCTTACACCAATTAGGCCATTTTAAAGACTTTTGTCCATTGTTTTGTCCATTAAAGTTGAACTCCGGCCTGTCTGAAGCTAAAGTCCGTTTCTAGAGGAGGTCGAATTCTGTCAGAAGCCAAAAAACGGCACAGATCAGTGTTTCCTCGGTGGAGATCTCACTGTGGCAGTGAGTCTGTCAAGGCAACAAACTAGTGTAGTGATGGGGGCAAGTTCTGAACTTCCACGTAAAACACCAGTTTTCCTCACACTGTGCTCTACACCGCTCCAGAAATCCTCCTGTTCCAGATTTCAAAGCACATTTCATCAAACTAACCAAGATTTGTTCTCTTAAATCTAGACAAAAGATCTTATTTATCTTGTTTTAAGGGATATTTACTAAATGACTGTTAAATCTGTAAGATTATTAAGCTCATTTCAAGAAAATATTTCTTTTTTTTTCTTATTTAGTTTTTAAGTCTATAAACTAGTTAGAAGTTAGAAACCACACTGCGAAAAACAAACACTAGTCAGGCTAAAATGAGTTGGATGAAGAAAGTTTTATCATGATTTGAGTAAATTTCACTTGACGAGTAAAATTATTTGCCAGTGGAATAAGACTTTTGTACTTAAAATATGAAAATACATCTGGCTACACTAAAAATAAGAAAAAACAACAACTTTTTTTCCAGTTAAAATAAGAAATAAAATCAAATTCCACTTATTCCACTCGCAGATCATTTCACTTCACGTCAAGTTGAATCGACTCAAATAAAGTAAAATGTTTTTAATTTAAGTCATTTAAAGTTATCTAGATATTGATTTTTTCCAGTCTAAACTAGTTCAAATGCACAAAACAAGTAAAACAAGTGTTCAGACGGAGTTAAAACATTTTCCTGGATGTAAATGAGTAAATGAATCTGGGACTGAAATTGTCCAGTTTCTCTGAACCTTCTGTTTGTCACATGGAAAGATTCAAAGATTTAAAAGTTTTAGGAGATGCTGCAGTTTGTCCATATGTGACCAAGTGGTGATTAGTCTTAAAATAAAGAAATAAAGAATTTCATTAAGATTCATGAACTAAAATCAAGAATAAAAGTCAATAACAGCTTTATATTCTAGTTTTAAGATTTTCAGCTTAATTTATTCTTAGAATTAGTGTTTTATGTTTTATTTTAGATCACTTCAAACTTGGCTTTCTAAACTTTGCTTAGAATAAGTGATTTGATCTTATTTGGAGATATATTTTTTTATTTTAAGATTTCTCTTCCAGCTCTGGCCGATCATTTCACTTGTTTCTGGAGCATTTGAACTTAAACAAGTGGATTTTTCTATCTTTAAGCAGCAGAACTTTTGCAGTTTCCTCGCCTGCGCTCACCTTGCTCCTGAAGCTCTTGTTGTTGGCGGCTCTGCTCAGACACTTGGCTGCAGCTTTACACACTTTAAGCTGTGGGTCGGTCTGCAGAGCGCTCAGAGTGTGGAGGGTCCGTCTGAGGGGCAGGAGCTCACAGAAACGCCTCTGCTTCAGTTTGTTCAGAGCCTTCCTCCTCTTAGGCCCCCGCAGAGACCACAGGATGTGCTCTGAAACACAACAGAGACGTGCAACAAAACCACAGAGGGAAACATTTCTGATGAAGCAACAACATCTCCACGGAGAAAAGCTTTAGATGGACCCTCCACCACAAGTTACACAGTGCATCTCTAATGAGAACCACTGGATCTCTCTTTTTCTTACTAGTTTTTATCCATTTTTACACTGATTAACGTTGAACTGACTCAAGATCAGCAGAGAAGCAGAAGAAGCAACACTGGTGAGAACGCCGTTATGCTTATTATTATAGTGCAGCGTTTTATTTGGATTTCGCATCATTCCAAAGGGTAAACACACTCTTACACTTTAAACCATTTTAAACAAATCGAAGCCTTGGTCATTTCTCTCCGTGTAGTTCAAATGAGTCGCCTTCTGTTCTATAAATAACTCTAAAACAGACTCTCAGGGCTCTTCGATCCAAAAGATTCATTAAACATTCCATAAAAGACCTGAAACTTCTAACATGATTCTGTTCACACAGACGTTCACAGGGACAGTCTGGAGTTCTAATAGTTTTGCCTCGGGTCTGTGGAGTGGGTCAGACTGTGTTTAGTGGCAGGACGACTGTGGCCATTGACCTGCACTAGCCTAGCACCAGCACCTCTGCAAATACAAGGACTGGAGGAAGAGTTAAAAAAAAGAAACTCTGGCTCACGAGGAAACGAGGCCCTATGTCCAAAACTCTGAACAGTCCCTTTAAACCTTTGACTGAGACACAAAAGACACTGAGAAGAGCAACGTCGCTGCAGCAAAACTGGAATTTCCCTCAAGAGCAATAAAGCATCACTCCCTTTCTCTTCTTCTTCTTTTCTGAGGACTGATAAGGACTCTACCCATCTGTCTGTCGATGCCGCGATGATTCGCACAGTTCTGTAAAGAACCTTGGTGTTTTTATGTTGTTAAAACTCGCTTTTTTTCAGCAAATTAAAACCAATCCTAACGCAATAACTTAGAAACAATCCCACAGGCTTTTGTTACCAATAGACTGGGCGACTGTAACGCGCTATATTCAGGCCTCCCACAGTCCTGCGTCAGTTAGTCCAAAACGCTGCTGTCAGATGGCTCAAAAAGAGTCCAAAAAGAGAGACCATATTACACCCGTCTTAGCCCAACTCCACTGGTTTCCCGTCAAATACAGAATTGATTTAAAACTGTATTATTATGTTTTTAAAGCTCCGAATGGACTCGCCCCACAATACGTTCCGGATCTTCTCCAAATTTACATCCCCACATGCGCTTTGAGGTCCGAGGTCCAGCTCCAGATCGTGGGGGCTAAAGCGAGACTTAAAACCAGGGGGGCGGGGTCTTTTCTGTGGAACGCTCCACGTCCCAACAGCCCCCCCTAGTGGAGTGGAGGGTTTTAAGTCTCGTCTTAAAACCCACTTTCATTCTTTGGCTTTTAACACCGCGCAAGTTGTGTGGTCCTCTCTGTCTTTTATTAACGTTTTACTTATTTTATTGCTTTTATTTTTATATATTTATTGCTATTCTGTGGTTTTGTTCTTATCTTATTTTTGGCTTTATTGTCTTAGGACGAGTATGATTTAATCTGAGCGCATGGTTTCTGCTCTTATGTTATTTTACTGGTTTTGATTGTTTCACGATTAATATGATCAAATCTGAGTGTTCATTTTTGTTTGTATTATTATTGTTCTTATTCTGTGTATATGCAGCACTTTAGAAACTTGGAACCAGTTTGTTTTTTTTAATGAAATGCGCTGTAGAAATAAAGTGGATTGGACTGGATTGATGTTAGAGTTTCCCACCTTCTTTCGAGAGGCGCGAGACGTGCTCCCCCAGGTCAGAGACGCTCCAGCGCTTCATGTAGAGCGACAGCTGGAAAACCGTGAGTCTGTGTGGGCCGGGGCAGGACCGGGGGCTGGGCACGGCTCTGCACACCGACGCCACCTGCTGGACCAGCTCCGCAAAGACTGAGAGGAGAGGGGAGAGGCGATATGGACTCGTAAGTGCTGTGCGTGTGCCGTACGCTTCAGTTACAGGGGCCACACTTGATTTTTCAGGTAATAAAGCTTAATAAACGCTTGGAGATGTTATTGCTTAGTCTGGAATATTCCACAGTATGGCATTAAACCTTTCTATCGCCATGGAGACCAAACCAGACCAAGTTACAGGTGAGATCTGCAGAGAGGCGACCCCATCAGAATGTGGTTTTTCTAGGTATTTTTGAGCTCCAAAACCACCTGTGATTGAATAAATTATAAAGTAGAGCTGCTTAATGTCACACTGTGGAACATTCCAGGCAGAGAAACAACATCTCCATAGAAACAAGCAGGAGAAGAACCCCCAGCCACAAAGTTACACAGTGCACCTTTAATACAAAAAGGTTTTAGTTTAATTTAGTCCATATTCGTGACACCTGTAAGGCGTCTAGACCTGGTTTAGACCTGGTTTTTCCCCAAATCTAAGGCTTCAGTCATGGTTTAGATCTGACCTAATTCTGCTTAAAACCAAAAAACGTGTCAAATATTCTAGGGCTGCAGCTATCGATTATTACAGTAATCGATTATTCTGTTGATTATTTTGTTCGAGTAATCGTTTGTTATTGTCGTGTCTACTTTGCACATGTTAAGTCCACACCACCTGCACTGACAGATCCACGTGTTTTGGACGTGAAAAACTTAATTATCGCTGGGCTAAGGTTGACTCACCTCACGGTTTCTTTTCCACTTGATGTAATGTACGGTTCTGTTTAGATGTTGTAGCATCAGTGTTGAGAAGGTGACTTTTAAAATGTAATCCCCTACAGATTACAGATTACATTCCCCAAAATGTAGTTTGTTAAATTACTTAAAGTGAATAACGTAATCTGAATACTTTGGATTACTTGATATTGTCATGATTTTTAAAACTACATAAATGTAGCAACCAACTCCTGCAAATTCTTGTTTGGTTTTAGACCTGGATTAGACCTGGTTTTAGATCTGGTTTAGACCTGGATTAGACCTGGTTTTAGATCTGGTTTAGACCTGGATTAGACCTGGTTTTAGATCTGGTTTAGACCTGGATTAGACCTGGTTTTAGATCTGGTTTAGACCTGGATTAGACCTGGTTTTAGATCTGGTTTAGACCTGGATTAGACCTGGTTTTAGATCTGGTTTAGACCTGGATTAGACCTGGTTTTAGATCTGGTTTAGACCTGGATTAGACCTGGTTTTAGATCTGGTTTAGACCTGGATTAGACCTGGTTTTAGATCTGGTTTAGACCTGGATTAGACCTGGTTTTAGATCTGGTTTAGACCTGGATTAGACCTGGTTTTAGATCTGGTTTAGACCTGGATTAGACCTGGTTTTAGATCTGGTTTCACCTGGTTTAGACCTGGTTTAGATCTGGTTTCACCTGGTTTAGACCTGGTTTAGATCTGGTTTAGACCTGGTTTCACATGGTTTCGATCTGGTTTATAACTGGTTTTAGTCCTGGTGTTAGTTCTGGTTTAGAGGCACAGGAGGAAGCGCGGTCCATGCAGCGTACGCGACAAGACACGATCCACGCGCGCCGTAGGGAGGAGATGAGGAGGAGGTTATGCTCTTATTATACATCCATGGGCGCTGCGCTGTTGTGTGTACAGTGAAGTGCAGTGGTCGTGCGGAAACTTTACCTCTACCTCAGAAGGTTCTGGCCATCGCCGAGCGTATGAAAATAAAACAAAGCATCGAGGCAAATAATAATCTATGCATTTTTCTAATCGATTAACTCGATGAATCGTTTCAGCCCTAAAATATTCTATAATTTGATCGATATACAAAATAATATACAAAAAAGTGGTGAATTGAAGAAGCCCAAAGACGTTTTCTATTAAAACAAACAAAGGGAGCAGGTACCTCTCTCTGACTGGCCGGGCTGCTTGGCCTTCACCTTGTGCGTGTAGCGTTTCCGTAGCGATCGGGAGAAGCTGTCGCCGTGGCAACAGAAGGGAGCGGACGTCACATCGTCGGCGCAGTCCTCCCAGAACTGCAGCAGGTCCTGGGTCTTCTGAGCTTTAGGCAAGACTAAGGGGAGAGATTATTAAAGGGACAGTTTATGAATCTGTACGTCTCCGTCAGCAGAGTCGCATCAGCTCTGACTTTCCCGGTTTTGGTGCTGATGAAAGTGTTCGGCAAGTTGGTTGGAGTCATGAAAATAGAGTTTTTCTTCTCAAATCAATATGTGTTCAAAAGAGTGAAACATTTGGGTCACAAAACATGAACGGGGAAAAAGTCAGAGGTCATAATCTCTTGGTACTATTTTCTCTCCAGTCGTATCACTGCGCTGCTGTCACCGGCTCGTCGAAGCCTGATCTCGTCAGATCTCAGAAGCTCAGCAGGGTCTGGTCAGGACTTGGATGGGAGACCACTGGGAATTTCAGGTGTCCCCAAGAAGCCAAGGATCACCGGACTCAATGACTACAGACCTGTGGCTCTGACATCTGTGGTCATGAAGTCATTGGAGCGCCTGGTTCTACCCCACCTCAAGACCCTCACGGCCCCTCCTGGACCCCCTGCAGTTTGCCTACAGAGCCAACAGGTCTGTAGACGACGCCATCAACATGGCCCTACACTTCACCCTGCGGCATCTGGACTCCCCAGGAACCTACGCCAGGATCCTGTTTGTGGACTTCAGCTCTGCCTTCAACACCATCCGCCCAGACCTCCTCCAAGGCAAGCTGTCCCAGATGAACGTGCCTGATCCTCTCTGCAGGTGGATCACTGACTTCCTGACGGACAGGAAGCAGCACGTGAGGCTGGGGAAGAATGTCTCGGACTCCCGGACCATCAGCACCGGCTCTCCCCAAGGCTGTGTTCTTTCTCCTCTGCTCTTCTCCCTGTACACCAACTGCTGCACCTCTTCCCATCAGTCTGTCAAGCTCATCAAGTTTGCAGATGACACCACGGTCATCGGGCTCATCTCGGACGGGGATGAGTCTGCCTACAGGACGGAGGTTGATCGTCTGGTGTCCTGGTGCAGCCAGAACAACCTGGTGCTTAATGCCCAGAAGACAGTGGAGATGATTGTAGACTTTAGGAAGCACACAGCCCCACTCCCCTCCATCATCCTGACTGACACCCCCATCACCACTCTGGACTCATTCCGCTTCCTGGGGATCACCATCACCCAGGACCTCAAATGGGAGCCCACCATCACCTCCATCATAAAGAAGGCCCAGCAGAGGATGTACTTCCTGAGGCAGCTGAAGAAATTCAACCTGCCAGCACGGACAATGGTGCAGTTCTACACTGCCATCATCGAGTCCATCCTCACCTCCTCCATCACCGTGTGGTATGCTGGAGCCACCACCAGGGACAAACAGAGACTGCAACGTGTTGTGCGCTCTGCTGAGAAGGTGATTGGTTGCAGCCTTCCATCTCTTCAGGACCTGTACACTTCCAGGACTCGGACACGTGCAGGTCGAATTGCAGCTGATCCTTCTCACCCTGGACATGGACTTTTTGACCTACTCCCCTCAGGCAGGAGGCTCCAGAACCTCTCGCCACAAAAACAGTTTCTTCCCCTCTGCTGTTGGACTCATAAATAATAACACTCGGACTGGTCCCACCCCCCACTCTGCTTCTGTCACATGACCCTGTGTTCTCGCACCTGCCTGCACCTGCCTGTTTTGCACTGATCACTGATACTCTTATACTCTATATTATTATACTCCTGTAAATTTGTAAATTTTGTTATATTATACTATAGCTTTATTTTATTCTATTATTTGTTGCATGTCAGTGTTTGTCTACATCCTGCTCCAAGTACCGCAGCAATTTCCTAATGTTGTGAACCTGTTCACTCATATGGCAATAAAACACATTCTGATTCTGATTCTGATTCTGATTCTGAGCGCCAGTCACAAAAACTGTCGTAGTGTCCTTAGGCAAGACACTTCACCCACATTGTGTGAAAGTGGTGTGTGTGTGAGTGATGGTGGTCGGAGGGGCTGATGGTGCAGATTGGAGCCTCACTTCTGTCAGTCTGTCCCAGGGCAGCTGTGGCTTCAACAGCAGTTTACACCACTGAGTGTGGAGAGAATGAATAATGCTTTGTAAAGCGTCTTTGAGTGTCCAGAAAAGCACTATATACAATTTATGAATATTATTATTATTATTATTATTCATGGACAACCGTTTTGTGACACAAATGTTTCACTCTTTTGAGCACATATTGTTTTGAGAATAAAAACACTTTATTTTCGTGACTCCAGCAAACATTCCGGACACTTTCATCAGCACCAAAACCGGGGAAGAACTCGGCTCAGACGCTGTCGGGAGGTAAGTCAGTGCTGATGCGACTCTGCTGACGGAGACGTACAGATTCATGTCAAAAAACACAAACTGTCCCTTTAAGCCATAGTGTTGTTTCCTCATCACAAACAGACCTGGAGTAAACATAAAAGAAAAAGTAAACATTTATTATCAGTCCGTCTCCATCTCCAAAGCTCAAAATGTTCTGTTCCACCTTGTGATGTCATGAACGGTACTTTTAAGTTTTTTTTTTTACCTTTTATTCATTAGATATGGGAAATTTCAGGGCTGTAATCTTCCAAATGATTCACGTGAAGGTGTATGGAGTTTAAAAACACAGTGGAGCACTTCCTGTATTACCACGTGACTTGTTTGCGATGAGGAAACAATTATAACGGATCAGAAATAGCATAAAATGGGTCCCTTAAATCACCGTGACAGGTTTAACTGACTTTACCGTCCCACACTCACTGTCTTTCACTGAGATGTTGTCGTTCTTTTGCAGCAGCAGGGAATTGATTTTGTCCAGGGCCTCGGTTTGGAGCGACACCTCCTCTAAAAGCTCCTGCCTGGAGGGGGCGCTGTCCGTCACCCGCAGCACCTGAGCCGACACACAGGAAGACTTTTGACATAAACTCCCTTTGTTCTGGGACAAACGTGGAGTGTTTTAGACCCCGTGGGCCCCTCTGGTACTTTTCTCCACGTGTTAAAGCGTCTGCCAACTCTCAGATACGTCACATTCAGAGTTCAGTGCAGTTACATGGGGCTAAATGGAGATACTAGAACAAAGTGTAATTGCACCTCCACTACAGTAGGTGGCAGTGGTGCTCCCATTGTCGAGCGTGTGTATTAGTCAGTATTAGCGCTGTAGTGTCGGGTTTTTTCAGGGATCTATTTGGATATGAAATGTAGAGAACAAACTGTATGTAAACACTGCAAAAAGGCCTATCCAAAAATAAGGGGGAAAAAATGCAAATTTTGAGGTAAAAATGTCCTATTTTAAGTGAAATTTTCTGGCAGTGCAGTAAGAAAATTCCACGTACCAAGTTTTCCTAAAACAAGATGAAATATGAATCTTGTTCTAAGCAGAAAACACGAGTTTCAAGTATTTATGCCAAGATTTTTCACCTTATTGGTTTGAGAAGGAAGTTAAAGAGGCTTAACCTGGACTGAGTTAATATAAAAAGTGCTTAGAATAAGTTGTAATATCGAGATAAGATAAATCAGGATGGAATATCTTGAAACAAGTAAAAAAAATCCCATCTTATTAAGTAAAAAAAATCTTAAAATTGATCTTTTAAGATGAATCTGCTTAATTCAAGTCAGTTTAACTATGTTAGAAAATCCTTTTTTGCTGTGAAGCATGTAGCCGCGCAGTTTCACTGTGACTACGGTGAGAAACGAGGAAAAAACGCTGTGTTTACTGTGGATAAAAACATTGCCAGCGACAGCATGAAGCCAAATAAATGACGGCGTCGCTTAAAGACATTACACCCCAGTCACGCTGATGAGACGCTTGAGTTTTTTCAGTTAAAACGTGCTGAATATCGCCGACAATCCTCCCGCTTTGTGAATGCTCCTTCAGCAAACCCGTGAGAGGAGCTGATCCTGCTGCAGCTTTAGACATGGATTCTGTCACGCTGGATGAAGCGAGTGTCCCGAACTATAACACGAACATCATTTGGAGACGCGACTAAACCATTTGCTCTCGTATGTCGGAGACTGAAGGTGATGGCGCGATTTGTCCACGTTTGGTTCTGTGGTTCTTCAGAGCGTCCCTAGTTAGTCCCTGGTTTAGAGTTTCTGTGTTCAGTCAAACAAATACAAAAAAGACCAAAAAATAGGCTCATGAAATTTAAAACCTTTGTGAAAAAATAAGACTTGGACAACATCATTTTAGACTTTTTAAAGCCTTAATTTAGGAACATGAAATTTAAGACCTTTTTAAGACTTTTAAGTCTCAGCATTTGTATAAAAGAGCCAAGTGAGTCACTATTTGAGACTTTGGGATGACATTTAATTGGGTTTCCAAGAGCGGTTCATCCTGCTTCTCTTCTGTGATTAAAGCTGTTCTTAAGATGTCCCAGAGGTAAAAAATCAGTGCCTTTTGAAAACTGTCCAGTTGATTTCTTCAGCGTTTGAACTCTGAACTTAACAAATCTGAAATATGTGGATTTTAAATGGACTCCAACTGATTTCCCAGTTCAGTCTAAATAAACAAACAAAATCAAGTCACTGTCCAGGGTTTCCAGAGAAAATGACCGTCATTACCCTTTCAAACAGTCCCGTGATCAGAGTTTGCCGCGGGCGTTACCTGGAGCAGACTGCAGCAGATCTCCAGGTGAGTCTCCAGGGCCTGGTCCAGACTCCAGTTCCCAGAAGTCAGTGGGGCGACCCCCAGCTCCTCCTGTGAGGTGGAGTCCTGAGGGAGCAGGCCCAGGCTCCTCAGGGTGCTCTCCTTAAACGAACTGATGCTGCGGGGAACATGACCAGGGTTAAAGGTAAAAAAATAAATCAGTCACAATAAAGAAACACCCACACGCACATTCATGTGTTTATGTTGTCATTTCTCATCAACTGAACATGTTTTTTTTCCAGGAAGTGTAGTCAAAAAAACTGCTGTGTTCTCTGTTCCCAACTATAAACCATTTGTATCCTGCGAATCTAGAAGTGTGCTCTTAGCATGCTAGGTGTTATCAGCATTTCCGTTCTGCCATCATCATTTAGGCTTCTGCTATTCAAGTGGCTTATGAACATATGTAACTCCAGCTAAACTGAACCTTTATAACCGTAATTTTTTTTTTAACCTTTATTTACCCAGGAAAGTCCCATTGAGATTACTAATCTCTTTTTCAAGGGAGTTCTGCCATGCACACATCACTTTCACACTAGGCAATGTGGGTGAAGTGTCTTGCCTAAGGACACTACGACAGTTTTTTGCAACTGGCGCCCCCCTGTGGCACCTGGAATTCCCAGTGGTCTCCCATCCAAGTACTAACCAGGCCCGGCCCTGCTTAGCTTCTGAGATCTGACGGGATCAGGCTTTGACGAGCCGGTATGGTAATAAACCGGATATTTGCAGTACGTGTGCTAATGCTAAAGCAACTCGTTTCCACTGCATTTTTTCCACTCTTTTGGGAGGAGTTAGAGATTATTATTTCAAAGAATATTCTGACAAATCCTGCTATGTTTATGTTAGGTACAGTTGTGCTCATAAGTTTAAGGGCCCTGACAGAATTTGAATGATTTCTTGTCCATCTTTCAGAGAATGTGAATGAAAACACAAAACTTTTCTTTCACTCATGGTTAGTGTTTGGGTGAAGCCGTTTATTATCAAACTCCTGTGTTTCCTCTTTTTAAATCATAATGAAACAGAAACTACACAAATGACCCAGTGAAGCTGGAGTCTTCTGTGATAGTTGTGGATGTGTTATTTTCTCTGATGGTAAAGCTGCTCATTCTTCTGGGCAAAAGGCTCCAGTTCCTGTAAATTCTTGGGCTCTTGTCTGAACTGCAGCTTGAATCTGCCCAGAGGCTCAGTGATACTGAGTTCAGAAGAGACGAACACTCCAGAACCTTCACTTTATTCTGCTGGAGCCAGTGACAGCTCCACTTTGTGTTTTGGATCATTATCATGTTGAATATCCAAGTACGTCCCATGTGCAGCTTCTGGACCAAGAAATCATCAATTCTGCCAGAGGATGGAAACTTAGGAGCACAACTCTATGTGCCCAAAAACACAAGTTTACTAAAAGTGAACCAATTATGATTCATAAGCAAAAAGAACAATTGCAATATTTTGGGAAAAGAAATTTGGTGCACTGAGTAAAACAGACGCTCACAGTTTCTCCCTGGGAAAAGATCAGAGCTTTAGGAAAGGAAAGTTGAAACTGTTTGATGATGTCGCGGTCAAATTTTTGCAGGGAATCTGGAGGATGGTGTTGAAGATGACTGAAATTACTCTGTGAACTTTTTATTTATTTATTTGTTTGTTTTAATTATTATTATATGTATGTGTATATAATAATGTTGAAAAATAATGTATATATGAATGGCTATAATTTAATTTCTTACCTCTGAGGTTTTTTGTTTTCATGTACATAACTGGCAAGTAATTATACTTTCAAAATGTCCAAAAACGAATTAAAAACATTGTTATAAAAATAAATAAAGCAGGAACAACACCTTGAAGACAAGTTAAAGATATTTAGCTCTTCTCCGTCCTGTCAGATCTGAAGACAACTGGATTCTTAAATATGTTTATGAATGTTTTGTTTGTGTCTTGAGCTTAATCGTAAAAGAAGATATGTAGCGTATTGTTATACAAAGACCAAACAAACCCGTCGTGTTTCGGTGCTTTAGTGTCTGAGGAGGACTGACCCCGAGTCTTTGAGCCGGATGCTGCCCACGCAGGAGCCGCTGTCCTCGTCTGCGTTCAGGTCGTGAGATAAAAAGTCAAAACTGCCCAAGACCTCCTCCACGGCCAGAGTTTCCTCTGAGCACGAGCTCCTCAGCAGAGACAGGTCGTTCTGAGAGACACAGGGACACAAACCGTTAGGACAGCACAGTCGTCCCTCACTATAACAAGGGTCACTTTTCACGGTCTTGCTGATTCGCAGACTTTTTTGTGTGCTTTTTTTTTGACAGCCTATGAACGTGCATTGTGTTCTACGGCCTGATTTGCTTCGAAGGCGTCATGTCTGTGTCCGCTTATAAGAACTGTCTCGCCCAGAAGAAAAAACAGCACCAACAACTCCCCATAACTATGTTCTTCAGTCGGAAAAAGACTCCTGCACCGAGGCCTTCAGTGGACTCATAGACCATCCTCAGTTTAGATCGCGGAGTCTGTCTGAGAAAAGTGTATAAAGTGTGTGGTGAGGGGTTTTGCAGCCTTAAATGTATAGAATAATTGTAAAAAAAAAAATAAAGCTGACGACTTTGCGGGTTATTTTTAGAACGTAACCATAAAAAAACGGACATCAAGAACGGTTGAGTACTACACTACGATCTACCTTGGCGATCAACGTATCGGGCACCCCTGGTCTAGTTCGTTCCCTCTGTTTTTTAGCTATTTCTGCATCAGAACTATTCATTTAAGCAAAGAGACTTGGGATTCGATTAGGGCTGTCAGCATTAACGCGTTTTTTTTACTCACGGTGAGAGTTCGCCGAATTTTGTCCCTTCTACACATCCGTAGGCAGCTCCTCTGCTGTTTCGCTGAACTACAGAGCGCCGTGTTTCAGTAAACTCACCGCCATGATGGAGAAACAGAGGACCTTCTGGACTTTTGAACGGTTTATTTGACTTTAAAAAACTTCCTACGCTACAATTTACAAATCAAGACTTAAATGCAGCCTGTGTCGCGCAGAGTTTCAGCACCAGCGAAGTTCGTCTAGTCCAAGTTACACCTCCGAGCTAAACCCCCGGGTGCAGCGACCGGAGCGTCCCAGACCTGTGGATAATCACACGTCAAAGAAAATAACTACAGCGATCGCCAAATGGGCACGAATTGCTTTACGTTATGGCTTTAAAACTGTCATGAAATGCAAAATAACACCATTTTAAACATGCAATTCAATATGAGATTAATGACGATTAACTATAGAATTTCTGATCTTAATCGATATTGAAAAAATTAATCGTTTGACAGCCCTAGATTCGATATATTGTGATGGCCCATGATATTATTGTGAGACCTTTGACGAAACGGTATTACTGTGAGCAGTTTTTTGATTATGTGACAGAAATATACAGGTTTATTATTTTTTTCAGCGTTATTCTTGCATCAAAACTGCCTGGACACATGTCATTTATCGTAACTGATCTCTGAATTTGTGCGTGTAAACCTTGAGTATCGTGGCCAGGTGCAGCAGGTGATGGTCCAGCGCCCTCAGTTCCTTCTCTGTGGAGCGGTTGTTCTGCAGACTCTTCTCCAGCTGAGCGATGAGCGCCCCCAGTCTGCGGGACAGGGCCCTGCGCTGGACCAGGCTCACGGCTCTACCCGGGTTAGGAGGAGGGGGTTTGGCCACAGGACTCTGAGGGGGGGAGAGCGGCCCCCTGGAGGCTGAGACGTCCTGAAACAAGAGAGGAAATGGACGGTAAGAGCAACAGTAGAATAATAATCTCAGTTTTGGCAATAGCTGTAATATAGATGTTGTGTTTAAAGGGTTCATTTTACAGTATTTTCTCAGTTATAATGATGTTTTCTCATCAAAAACAGACCTGTAGTTGTGTTTTGTTTCATTCACACGTTTAACACCAAAAACCTGCACACTAGGGTCGGGCGGTATCCAAATTTTGATTATATTGTTAAACCTTCTCAGCGTTTTCCCGGGGTTTACAGTATTAGAATTCTTTAGTATCTGCACCTAAACCCTTCAGAAACAGAGTCGCAGCTTTATATTTGAAGATGAGGCACAAGTTCTGATCAAACCAAACTTTGCAGCGCGTTCGATCGCATCAGCATCAGGGCACGAGATGTTTTTATCAGCGCTTATACTGTATGCAAATGAGCCATGCGCTTTGAAGTTTGGTTTGTGTAAAACGTAAACAAATGTGCACAAAGCTGCATTAAACACATTATTACTCAAAGTCTAGAATGAGCGGAGGAAATGTAGAGCGGTGGAGACGACCAATCACAGCCCTTATTGTCTGCGTCGTTAGAAAGTTTCACACAAACACGTTTTGCTGCAGAACCATAAACTGATTAATTCAATTAATCAAGCAATTTATATATATTTATACACCTTTTTACCACTGTATTTTTAAAAGCCAAACACTAGACTCATTTGGATAAATTCAACACTGGAACTGAAAATCTCTGCCGGACAAAATGTAAAAGGAGCTGTTCACCTGAGAACTACCACTTCATGACATCACCAGGTGGAACAGAGCATTTTGAGCTTTGGAGATGTAGACGGACGAATAAAAGAGAGTTACTGGAATATGTGAGCGTGAAAAAAACACGACTCCAAGTGTTTTTGAGGAGGTAACAAGATTCTTACATGGTTCAAAACTCATAACTTTGTGTAATGTAGGACTTTTTGTAGAAGCAACAGTTTTAGTATTAGTAGTAGTAGTAGTAGTATTAGTAGTAGTAGTTGAGGTTGTAGTAGTGGTAATACCCGAGGTAGTAGTAGTATTAAGGTTAAGACAGTAATTGTTGTAGGAGCAGGAGCAGAAGTAATAGTTGTAGTAGTTGTTGTCATTTGGAAAGTATCAAATAGATGTAATGGAAAAGAGTGGAAAATATAATACTATAAGTTTGTAATTAACATCATCTCTATTTAAAAATGGCCTAAAATGAGTCTAAACCAACCTGAGAAACCACAGGGCCGACGGGGTCCGTTTCTCCCACTGTGCTTTTCTTCAGGATGTCGGGAGTGCTGCATCTGGAGAGAAAACACTGTTTAAACAAAGTGAAAGTGAACGCTCTGCTGAACACATGGGCCGTATAAACAAATGGACACAGCTAACCCATTCTAAATAGGAAGTGAACGTGGGGGCGCTTCTGGCTCCCTCGACTCTGGCTCCAGATGACATTACATTGAAAAATCGTCGCCCCTCTCTCTGGTTACGTTTACAATGAAACAAATCACCTTGTCACTGTATCGGAAACGATTTGCGCCCAGACACATCGTTTCTGTGTTCGTGAAACCGCCTGAAACGCTACTCGCTTGACCAGGCTGGCGTCACGTCATCATGTGGGCGGTAAAAACAAGGGAGTGGAGCTCAGTGTCTGAAGTTGCAGCAGCCGATTTCGAGCCGAGGAAGACGGCCAGAGTGAAAACAGTCTTTTCATGGACCGACGATGAGGTTCAGTTTCTCGTTTGTCTTGGGTTTGTTTAAACTGTTTTCCGCAAGAGCGTCACACGACTGATGTCACGAACCAGCGAATCAGGAAGGTGCAGTGACGTGGTCCAAAAAGGACAGAAACTAGAGCTCCTACATCAGAGTATCAGCGTTTTCAGGCGTCCACACTGTGCCAGATCAGATCTGTGCTCAGGTGAATTCGTGGGAGCTGGTTTTACGTCAGATTAGTGTGGACGAACACTGCATCCACAACGAAAACGACTCGTACTAGTGTGGATGTGGCCTCTGTAACTACTGCTCTGAGCCTCATCATTTTGGTCTTTCATTCCGTATTAACCAACTCCACATGATCCTGGGCTTTTATTTCACTATTTTGTCTGTAAATAAACACTCCCTTACACTGCAAAAAAGCCCTGTCAAAAAATAAGAAAAAATACCAATTTTGAGGTAAAATGCCCTATTTTAAGTGAAATTATCTGCCAGTGCAGTAAGAAATTTTCACTTATCAAGTGAAACAAGACAAAATATGAATCTTGTTCTAAGCAGAAAACACGAGTTTCAAGTATTTATGGCAAGATTTTTCACCTTATTGATTTGAGGAGGAAGTTAAAGAGGCTTAACCTGGACTGAGTTTAAATAAAAAGTGCTTAGAATAAGTTGTAATATCGAGATAAGATATATCAGGATCTTGAAACTTAAAAAAAATCTCATCTTAAGTAAAAAAAGTAAAATTGATCTTGATGAATCTGCTTAATTCAAGTCTAGAAAATCCTTTTTTGTAGTGTACTCCACTTCTTCTGACTGAACCCAGTTATAGAAGCAACAACTTGTAAAACTAGTAAATAATCTGATGAAAATAAAGTCTGTGTTCTGAACTGTGAGGATGGTTTAAATTTAACACATTTGTAATAGAATAAAAATGTCACGTCTGTCATTTCTGTGCACGCGGGCCTCACCTCTCCAGCAGCAGTGAGCCTGTGGTGCTTTGGTCTGGAGTGGTGGACCGGGCCCATGCCTCCTCCTCCTCCTCCTCGTCTTCCTCGCTCCTCCTCCTCGTCCTGCCCTCCTCCGGGGACTCCCTCACGGACTCTCCATCCAGGGACAGCTGGGAGCGGCTGTCCCCCAGGCTGGTGCCAGGGCTGGGGCAGTAACCGTGGGTCCTGGTCAGGCTGGGGGGAGGGAAAGTCCACAGGTTTTCAAGTGTTTTTGGGGACTCACTGTGGAACTTTTCTGGGGGTCCCATTGTCTGCTTGTCTGGAAGATTTTTATAAATACTTTAAAAATGACATTCACATCAATAGTCTGGTGTAATAATAGATTTGTTTTGGGTGCTTTGTGGAGTCACTTTTGTAAAGGGACATTTTGTGTTCACTTTTCACACATAATGCGAAGTCTTGACGCGAGCAGCTATTGCTTTACCGCTTATTTGAACTGCTCCCAGAGTCTTCCTGTACTCACATGGGCGTGCTGCTGCTGCTGTGCGGGCTGTGGCCGGACGGGATCAAGCCATATGATTGGTGGGACAGGTAACTGAGCAGCGACACGCCTCCTCGAGGGGGGCGGGACTTCGGCACCAGAGACGTCAACGACCCCTCGGTGTCCTGAAGCTCTCGCACCATCGACTGCAAGACACCAAACACGAATGTTACGACCCAGCTCTGCTAGGGGCCGCGGAAGTAACAAAATAACCAAGATGTAAAATGGAATAAATAAGGTAATTTAATTAAAAGGAATGTACAAGGTAAATTAAACAAAACAGGCTAAAATATGTACATAAAATAACCTAAACTAAGAAAAAGAGCAGGATAAGTTGTGCCAAAAATGAGTCACGTGGTCTTACGCAAAAAAACCAAGTGACTAATAATAATAATAATAATGCATCAGTTTTATACAGCGCTTTTCTGGACACTCAAAGACGCTTTACAGAGCATTATTCATTCACTCCATACCCGGTGGTGGTAAACTACTATTGTAGCTACAGCTGCCCTGGGGCAGACTGACGGAGGCGAGGCTGCTAATCTGCACCATCGGCCCCTCCGACCACCACCAACACTCACGCACACACCACTTTCATACTAAACTAAGGGACGCAAATAAAACTAAATCACAAGTGTCCCAAAGTAAAATCACATAAACCCACAAACAGAATCAAGTGACAAAACAAAAAGGCACAAAACCGAACTAAACTAACCAAGTGTCTCAACACACACAAAGTCCCGTACCAGTACAAACAAAGTGACTGACAGAAAGAGACTGTCACGACCCCTTCCTACAAGTGTGTGTGTGGGCGCTGTCTGTGCATCTATTTATTTCTGTGCAGGTGAAGCTGAGGGCGGACCTAGGTGTGCGTGGTGCATCTGGGCCCGACGTGCTGCGCCTATTTAAAGGCCCACCTACTGCCGCTCGTTCTCTCTCTCTCTCTCTCTCTCGAGGCCGTCACCTGCGCTGCACCGCCTTAGCCCTTTGTTAGCCTTTTATTTTAGTTTTGCATATACAACACTTCATACACCATGACCACTCATTCATTCACCCCTTTACACTACTGATGTTACAGACAGTCACATCTCATTGTTATATCATTTCCTTTATTTGATTCATCTTAATTTAAATAAATCTAATTAATTTTGGTATATTTCGTTGTTTGGCGTCCCTTTGTCATTTCCCTGAGCCAGGTCATGACAAATTGGGGCTAGATCCACTGGCTGTTTAAATTTTGTTGATAGTTTGGGTAAGTTACTCCTTGATTTGTGGACGCCTTTGTTACTCGTGTGTAAAAGGTGCGGGTTTGATATAGTGGTCTTTTGTTGTTAAGTGAGGGTGAAACACTTTAAATGTGTGTTTCTCCACTACATATTTGTGTGCTAATACTAAGTATTCCTCGTAGTTGTAGCCTGTATTGCTGTAGTTTTGTATTTCATTCGTAGTCCTGCGTGCGTAATGTTTGGAGAGGGCGAACACGCTGCTGCTCCTTTGTTCTCTGTTTACGGTGGCGGTAAACTCTTGTTGCGGGATTAGACGAGGAAAAGGACTTAATATAAAGCATTTTCGTTAAAGGGGTAAGTTAAAAGACATTATTCTGCTTTGAGGTGGTAAGTTTTGTGCGGATGATCTTTGTAAAGAATTTTCTTAGGTGAGGTTGAATGAGAGTGACTTGGTTGCATCAGGTCGGTGACAGCTGCTGGGATCTTGTGCGCAAAGTCTCATGGTGTGGAGCTGACCTGGTGAGGCTTAGCGGCGTTCCCCTTTGGGTCGTTGCATTGGGGGGTAGTGTTGCGGTGGACGTGGTTGAAGCTTTGCTTGGGGGCGCATCCGTGGTGTTTAGAGGGGTTGCTAATTGCTAGTCGCCTTTCTAACCCATCGGGCTTCAGCGCGTAAATAACCGAAATATATAATTTCCTTTATTTGATTCATCTTAATTTAAATAAATCTAATTAATTTTGGTATATTTTGTTGTTTGGCGTCCTTTGTCATTTCCCTGAGCCAGGTCATGACAAGACACAAACACAAAATGGCACTGGCCACAAAGGCCACAGCCCCGAACAGGTGAGAGGAATCTGCTTAAACAGGGGGAGGAGTCTGGAGGTGAGGGGGGAGTGACCAAGGGTTGAAGTTCCACCAATCAGGGACCAGGGCTCAACCAGCAGGAATCCAAATGACAAAACAAGAAATTAAAGCACACAACACAAATCAAAGAACTGGAGGCCTGGGGCCGTAACACATGCAACACGGAGGTAACTGGTAAACTGATCACTTAAAGGGGAACTCCAGCACATCAGTGTTTCCTCGGTGGAGATCTCGCTGTGGCAGTGAGTCTGTCAAGGCAACAAACTAGTGTAGTGATGGGGGCAAGTTCTGAACTTCCACGTAAAACGCCAATTTGCTTCACACTGAAGAAGCTTAACACCACTTTAACCCATCTGACAACAGCCACGAGTCTAACAAACAAAACGCTCTGCAGATTTATCCAAAACCTGTGATTTGTCCCAGTTTTATACAAGAAATGTCCCAGGTGTTCCTATTTTGGACCAATCTGATCCCTGCCAACACTAAAGAGATGCATAAATAATCATTTGTTTAGGTAAAATACAGAAAAGCTGCTTAAAAATGACCAAAACACAAAGAAAATGTGACTTTACTGACTCTTTCCTGACAGTTTTCCTTAATTACCTACTCGATTCACAATTTAATTATTACCAACCACCAAAAAAGGGGATGTCCCAGTTTTTTATTTTGAAATTCTGGTCACCCTACATTGGACGACAGAAGGAGAACTCACATTCACCAAGACACAGAGGCAACGCCGGGTGAGTTACTGCCAGTGGATCGTGGACGGCCGGGCGAAGGGATCACTCTGATTTAATGCGCCAAGTGTATGAAAACAGAGCCGTTCACTGATCTAGCGCCTTATAATCCGGTGCGCCTCCAGAAAATACGGTACGAAAGGAACAATTTCAACATGTGAACTTATGATTTTAATACAATATAAAAATAAAAGAACTTGGACAGTGCTCACCATGAAGTACTTCTCGGTGAAGGAGGGCGTGTTGGGGGCGGTCCAGCTGTACACGGAGCTCTTCCTGCTGGACACAGACTGACGGCTGACGGACAAAGGCCTCATCTTCTCACCGCTGTCGAACGGACTGAAACACAACCGAAAACGTGGTCAGAAATCGTTCACGGAGGCTGCAGTGGCTCAGTTCATAAGAGCGTTTGTCCACTGATCTGAAGGCTGGAGGGAGAGGTTTGCACTGGGATCCGGTCGCAATGCAATTCTCGCGGGAACAGGCGGTTTCAATTTACCTGAGGGTGGGAATAGGCTAAAAGAAACACTGCGGGAGAGTGTGGGATAAGTGAACCTAGAGACAGGACGACTCAGTCAACCAACAACGTAGCATCAAACAAGGGTCATACAGCATAAAAACAAAACAAGGAATGTCTGACATCTGGAGACAATTCTCTGTTGTTTGTGACAGCGATGGAAAGGAGCTGGACTTCGTTATCTGTGGCTCTACTGTACATGTGCGGACAGAATTGTCAGAGTTTAGCGGGTTGCGGGCGGGAGTGGGCATACACGTCGCGATTGGGCGGTCATGTCGTGCACACATTGCAGGATAGGGTGGGTAATGGTCAGAAATTCAGCAGCGAGAGTGAAATGAAAAAAACAGTCCTGCGCAGTTCTCCAGTTGGCGGTATGAATCCTGACCTCTACATAAAACATCACTGTTTGAGCAGTCAGATCCACTGACCCACAGGACACTAAAGGACACGACTCAGTGGAATATGAGTGTTCTCTCTGTGACAGAGAATGTTCTGCTGATGGTCGTACATGTGCAGGTTTAGTGCAGCTCTTTATTTAACATCATTTCATTTTATTTCTGTCGGTCACTTTATTTATTTTGCTTCTGTTGTGATGAAAAGACTGAAAAGTGTTTGTCTTTTGGACTCACTCGACTGTTGCAGTAACCGGGACACTGCGTAAACCTGCACCAGGACCAAACCGGGACACTCAAAAACCCGATCATACCCGGGACACTGATGTGCAGGTAAACACACTCTGAGGAATATAGGGATCTCCAAGGAGCCAGAGCCGAGACGTGGGACTGTGAGGCTCCAGTGTTTGTGCTGTGAGACGCAGCCTCGACTCCTCAGGCTACAGACACCGACATTCAGTTTGTCCATTAAACATGAACCTGATCGACCAAATTATTAATCATGAATTATCGATTAGTCGGCTAATCCTGCTCATCCCTAACATGGACACATATAAAATGGACAACATACCTTAATAAAGTTGTGTGGCTTTTTTCTTTGTCACTGTGAATGTGAATCTGTCTTTGAATCATCTGCTGTTTTTTCATTTATTATTAATTTTTTTTTTTTAATTTATTTACTTATTTTAATTAGGGCAATTAGGGTTAGGCTCATTTTTTAAAATAATTTTTTGTTTCTTTTTTTGATGGGGTTATTTTTTTGGGGAAGGGGGGGGGAATGCACAAATATGATGTTTAGTACACAGACTTTGTAATCTGCTGCAGAAATGTATAAATAAAATTGTAAAAAAGGAAAAAGAAGTTCTTATATTACACAAAATCGACTCTTTAAGCCATGTTAGAACATGGTTATCTCCTCCTTGACACGTTTGAGTAACTCTATTATTAGTCTGTCTACATCTCCAAAGCTTAAAACGCTCTGTTCCACCTTGTGATGTCATGAAGTTTTTGTTTTCAAGTTAACAGCTACAACCTTTATCTTTCGTTCAGCAGAGATGGCGAGAGATCGGCAATTGCAGGGCTGAAATGATCCAAATGATTCTGGAGAAGGTGTGTGGATTAATATTATAACATAGATCAGAAAATAGCGTAATATTAATGTGTTTCAAAATATTGTTACTCAAGTAGATGTAAAATGCAATGAAACTACTCCCCAACTTTTCTTTCTTTTTTTATTCACGTGCAACTCATGAGAACTCGTAGGGGAGCAAAAATAAACGGACAAACGTTTTTTCAGACAGTATCCACAGTCTGAAAACATGCCTTCGAACCGGTGAAACCCTGCACCAATCAAGAGCCGTCCAAACAGAGCGGCGGAAAGTGTAAACACATGGGGACAGATCGGTGTAGCTGCAGCGCGGGGTGGTCGTCTGTGGGCCTCTTCTGCCTCGTGTCTGTGCGCCTCATCACCTGGATCTACTAAAGAAGAGGCTCGTGGTGGAGGCTCAATCAGCTGGACGTACACACAGGGATCAGAGAGGGGCAACAGTGCGCCTCCGGTAACTCTATACTCAAAATAGGCCACTTTTCCCATCAAAATACCTCATGTTTTCCCTCCAGTCCTTGTATTTGCAGAGGTGCTGGTGCTAGGCTAGTGCATGTCAATGGCCACAGTCGTCCTGCCACTAAAAACAGTCTGACCCACTCCACAGACCCGAGGAAAAACTATTAGAGCTCCAGACTGTCCCTGTGAACGTCTGTGTCCAGAGAATCATTTTAGAGTCAAACCAACCGTTGCATTTGAAGGATTTGTGTCTGAGCAGCAGCAGTGAGTTGTGCTTCCTGATAGGAGCTCGGCAGAGGCGGACTGATATATGTGAAAATAGTCCCTCAACATGCGACGATTCAGGCGACGCAAGGTTAGTTAGAACGTCTGTGTCCAGAGAATAATGTTTGAAATAAAGCGAACCTTGCATCACATGAATCGTCGCACGTTGAGGGACTATTTTCTCATGTATCAGTCCGCCGCTGCCGAGCTTCTATCAGGAAGTGGGGATGTCCCAAATCCCTCTCCCTCCTGACCTCCGCAACTTAGACTCTCCTCCACTCTTCAAATCCAGACTCAAAAACTCACCTGTTCATACTGTCCGACTTCTCATAACCAATCACATATCTTTTATCAGTCTGATTTTGTCATGTTTTAATGTATTTGTGTGTGTGTTTTTTTTGTTTGTTTTGTTTTTATTATTTATTAACTGTACAGTGTCCTTGGGTGTTTTGAAAGGCACTTATAAATAAAATGCATTATTATTATTATTATTATTAATCTGATATTCAGTATCAGTATCAGCTCTCGATCCGGCTCTTTTATGAGTATCGGACAGTATTAGATTTAGTCGCGTGATCGGACTGATCCAGTTTCACATGTTTTTGCAGCATCGACGCGCTTTACGGCAGCCGTAAATCAAAACGCCGTCGTGTCGCTGTGCGGGACTTTTCACTACAACAAAACGAGAGTCAAACAGCGACGCAAACGCTGCAAACAAACAGGAGCTGGTGGAGCCACTTTAACACCACCAATGTGATTTGTCACAAAAGAATCATCCGGACGAGTTTGAGCCGCAGCAGTAAACACTGGCAGAGGTGAGGTGAGGTCAGTGAGGCTTCTGTCGTCTAATGGACTTTTTGGAGCTAAGGTACGAACTTCCTTCACGACACATTACAGAGACGGAGCTACACTGCAAAAAATCCCTATCAAAGGTACTATTTTAAGTGAAATTATCTGCTAGTGCAGTAAGAAATTTTCACTTACCAAGTTTTCTTAAAACAAGACGAAATACGAATCTTGTTCTAAGCAGAAAACACGAGTTTCAAGTATTTATGGCAAAATTTTTCACCTTATTGGTTTGAGAAGGAAGTTAAAGAGGCTTAACCTGGACTGAGTTAATATAAAAAGTGCTTAGAATAAGTTGTAATATCGAGATAAGATAAATCAGGATGGAATATCTTGAAACAAGTAAAAAAAATCTCATCTTATTAAGTAAAAAAATCTTAAAATTGATCTTTTAAGATGAATCTGCTTAATTTAAGTCAGTTTAACTATGCTAGAAAATCCTTTTTTGTAGTGTACTGAAGCTATAAAAAAAAGGCGCACAGAAGACTTCCAGGTCAGATTGCAAGTAAATATTTGTATTTTTGAGCAATAAAAACACATGAATAAATGCTAGATAAGTTTAATGCCAAACTGGAACATTCTATGCAAAGAAGCCTAAACGTCACAGACTTACAGAACAGTTTTACTGTTGTCGCTTCATCAAAAACAGACCTGAAGTTGTGTTTTTTTTCATCCACGCTTGTTTCATTAATCCATTCACCAAAAATCTTCTTCTCTGAGCACTCAAAAATGCTCCGTTCACATTATATTTAGAAACTTTGATAATTTATAACTGCAGTTTAATTAACAGAAGAACACACCATGCTGCAGTCTACAGTCAAAACCGGTTAACTTTTTGAAAATGTTGGAAACAAAGGGGAAGTTTATAAACGTATTCCTAATGCGGACATTATTTAAGTTAAGAAAATATGACGTACTTCTCCCAAGGTGACCAAAACTGTGTTTAAAAGCAAATTAAAGCCTCAAGAATGCATTATGTCTTCTTCAAAAATGGCCAAATCAGCACCACCACCAGCAGACTGCCAAATGAGAAGAAAAATCATGCAAATACTAATACCGTAAGTCTACAAAAGTCATATATCTTGAGTGGAGAGTGTAATAGTGCGTATGATTTACTGGGCAGCTGCACATAACCCACACATGAAGTCACTGCTGCACAGGTCCTCCTCTGGTCTGCAGGACATCTGTGCGAGGGTCAGAGCAGGGCCCCTGTTTCTGGGTCAGATCTGCGGTTCGGAGCATCATTCTTCAAACCTGTCTGCGCCGCTCCTCTCACTCAGCTACTCTGATTATTGCAACACTCCGGGCTTTTGATAAGATAAGAAGGTTGTGTTTTTACAAAGAGATAGAGCTATTATTCACCGTTATGTGAACTGAGCAGATTTTAACTGTTTTGTTCCCGCTCGAGGGCGAAGTCAGACTTTCACGGAGGAGACGGTAACTTCTCCAACAACAACATGCTGCAGCGGGAAATATCACAGGCCCTGGACTGTCGCCTTTTACTTTTTATTCAGAATCTGCCTCTTCTGAGCTTTTCTTGTCTCGGCGAGTCCCAGATCATTAAATGGAGGGAGAAACGCGCTGGAGAAGTTTGGTTTGATCAGAACTTGTGCCTCATCTTCAAATATAAAGCTGCTCTTCTGTTTCTGATTCATAAATATATTAAGAATCAGTCATGGCGGAACGGTTCTTGGACTTAATGATCTTCATGTGGGAAAAAGCCGACTCACATGAATAAGTTTTTATAGATTTATCTACATTTTATCTGATAGATGTTAATTTAAGGTTAAAATAAGCCAAACAAACTGTACTGCACTGAAACACTCTGTGGCCCTTTTTTGGACCCTCAACCACAGTTTGAGAACCCTTCTTCAAGAACTTCCACTGGCACTTTACACAAAACTGAAGATTTCAAATTCCTCACTGGAGTTATTTTCTCTCACTGGTTTTGCAGTGATGTTGAGCATCCGCCGCACATCGTACAGATGCATTTGTGGCATTTAGTCAAACTTGAACCACATGTTGCTGTAGACCTGCTCTGTGCTGTAGACCTGCTCTGTGCTGTAGACCTGCTCTGTGCTGTACACCTGCTCTGTGCTGTAGACCTGCTCTGTGCTGTACACCTGCTCTGTGCTGTAGACCTGCTCTGTGCTGTACACCTGCTCTGTGCTGTAGACCTGCTCTGTGCTGTACACCTGCTCTGTGCTGTACACCTGCTCTGTGCTGTACACCTGCTCTGTGCTGTACACCTGCTCTGTGCTGTACACCTGCTCTGTGCTGTACACCTGCTCTGTGCCGTTGCTTTGTAACAAGACGGTAACATAAATTTAGATTAGTTTTTTCGTCTTGCCCTTCTAATCAGCGCATTGAGGAGCGACCCTGTGTGCGCTCTACGAGAGTGAGAGGGCGAAAAGGCAAGAAGCATCGCACGACTTGAGGCAGATGGACAGGTAGTATGTTTTAAGAAGTTTAACCTGTCCTGTGATGCACACTGTTACGCGAGGGTACTGGCTGTTGTGGACAAGCTGCGAGCGCTGGGTGTGCAGTGGTGACGCACTGTGCAGTGTCTGTGGGCTCAGACGAGTGCACAGGCTGCAGAGACGCTCCCCGCGCTCCCGAACACCTGTACAAGTTTATTGACGAAAGCAGCGGCCGAAATGAAATATGATCACACTCGACAAGTGTCAGACCTCGAGTTCGAGACAAGACCGAATCCAATCGCCTTCAAGACCAAGTTCAAACGTGGTCCAAGACTGTAAAGAAACAGTCTCGAGTACTACACTACGATCTACTTTGGCGATCGACTGGCCGATTGCGATCGAAGGTTTAACGGTATCAAAATCTGGATACCGCCCAACCCTAATTTGGAGTAGATTTATATCTGAAGTAAAAACACTCTGTACTTACTTCCAGGAGACTTCTAGCTGTAGTTTAATCGTCCCCAGTTCAGTGATGTCCACCAGCATCAGGCGTGGTTTGGACACAAAGAAGTCGGCGCTGGCACAGGTCACACTGCCGACCAGCTGCCAGCCCAGACCTTTAGCTTCTGTGACCTGCACGAGAAGGAGAAACAAACTCATGTACTGAAGCTGTGTCAGGAAGGGCATCCAGGGTAAAACATGTCCAAATGGCTCGTAGATGGTTTGTTTTTGTGATCACAAATGAAAAAATGAAAAAATGTATCAGCGTAAATGTACCAGAATAATAGGGATGGATGATTTTGTAGTGAAAAAGTATTTGTATTTTCTTCTGACAATCCTGACCTTTTTGTATGGAAGCATAAGAAGTTGGAATTTCGAGTTTAAATGTAAATTTTCTGGTGGAGGATCCGTCACCTTCTTGTTTCTAAGGAAATTGTTCTGTCTGGATCGTTCAAACAGATTTAACCCTTCAAGACGTGCGATATAGTAAATGAAACTGGGGAATATGTTTTATATAACTGTGCATAACTGTCCAACTGTAAAAGATAGGTACTTAATTTTTTTTCCATCTAAAAGAGCGGAGATGGAGGTTTCCGTACATATCCTACGTCACCCAACTCATGCGCTCCGTCCATTTTGATCGGCCCAAACTTTGCCAAAGAGTGAAGTGAGTCAAGATGGTCGATGCTCTGAGCGTCTGTGTTCAGAACTGAATAAGCTGCTCTAAGTGCAGTTTTTTCTCAAATAAATGGCAAATTACACACCTTCGTCTGTGTAATTGCACATCTCTTGCTATTTTTAAAGGTTTATTTCAGTCCAAATGTCCGAATCCAAATGTAATTTCCACCATGGAAATGCAGAAGTGCTGTGGCTCTGGCCCTGGACCTGACAGGAGCTGTTTCCAGGACTGGACCAGGAAAGTCATGGAGCAACTGCACTTTTTTTTTGTTTTTAGGGCAATAAGGAGATTTTTAGTTCACTTACAGACTTGTTGTTTATACATGTTTGCTGTGTGTTTTGTATGAAAGAGTGTAAATTTTATTTATTTATGCATTTCTCATTTGTATTTCTGGTCCTGTAGCTTTTATTACATGGTTGTACTGAAAAAAAAGGATGTATAACACTTCATTAGGGGGTAAAAGGGGCAGTTTTAATTGCAAAATTAAGAAAAAATTCCAGGCGAGGACAAATGTACTGAAATTGCCCTTGTGTCTGGAAGGATTAAAATGTTTTGGATTTCAAATGACAAAGTCTTCAGTTATTTAACGGTGCATTGTGTAAATAAAAATGCTTTTCTCGATGGAGATATTATTGCTTTGGCTGGAATCTTTCACAGACATTAAACCTTTCAATCACTGGAGCCCAAACAGACCAAATAACAGGTGAGATCTGTGGAGAGGCGACCCCGCTCAGTCAGAATGCCTTTTTCCCCGGTATTTTTGAGCAATAAAAAGTCATTTAAACAATCATTCAGTCCAATGAAGTAAACATTTCTGAATAATTAGTACCTTAATGTGGAAATTGTGGTTGATGTGCGGGAGGAAGGCCATCTCCTCGTGGTCCCAGGTCTGAGTATCGTCTGATTCGATCTTTCCTCTGATCCTCCATCGCTGATGACCCAAACGCACCACCACCTGATCGAAGATTAGACGACGATTACGCAAGAATCTGCCATAACATTTCAGTTAGTTGTGCTCAGATTGGAGAATATGTTAAGATTTGGAAATATTGTATTGAATATGTTGGTGTTCCTCAAGGCTCAATGGTAGGGCCAATGCTTTTTATTTTTTGATACCTATTTTTTATTTCATTGTGCAATTAAACAAGAAGATTATAGTATAAAAAAGACACTACCATGACTGACTCAGCTATACCAAATCCAGGATATTCAACTGTTGCAGATTATATTGCTTTAGCTCGAGTATTGAAGAGGCCTGAAGCTGAAGTTTTAACACACGAGAAGTTTATTTCTATCAGTACAAGACCCAGGACTTGGAGACAAGTCAACGTGATAATGTTTTCCATTTCAGTCTGGCCCAGTTCAGTCTGGCTATGCTTCCGTTGTAGGGAGTATTATACCTCTGATGACGTAGGCCGAGATTACAAGGACTAAGTTGGCGGTAGGTGCTCTAGATACAACACCAAAAAGAAATTCGTTGGCCTTCAAACACATTTTTTGGCCGTCCTCAAGCCTTCTGCCAAACTAGACCAAATTATCATCGTACTTCTACCTCTATAACCTCAGTAACCTCACATCGTATTGAAGTGAAGACCTGTAATCAGTGTTCCGAGTCACAAGGTACAGTGGCTCTGTCAAAGCTATGTAAATGTTTGCATATTTGAATGACTCAGCAGCAGCAGCGAGTTGTACTTCCTGATAGAAAACTTGGCAGCGGTGGACTGATATATAATAAATAATAATAAATCTTTATTTCTAAAGCACTTTTCAAAACAAGGTGCTGGACAAGCAGCGATGAACAATACAAAACACATAAAAATAGCACATAAAACAAGCAAAAAACAGTCAATGATGCGATAAATTCTAATAAATGAATAAATAAAAGAGATAGAATAAAAAGAAGTAGGGAATAAAAAGAACTAAAACCAGTTAAAGGAAGGACAATCGATAAAAATGGGTTTTAAGAAGTGATTTAAAAGTCGATCCTGATGGTGCAGCTTTATCTCCTCAGGCAGGTCGTTCCAGAGTCGAGGCCCGGGACTGAAAAGGCTCCATCACCTTCACCCGGAGCCTGGACTCTGGAACAGCCACAGGGACCTGAGGATCTGAGGCTGCAAGAGGCTCGTACGGGGATAAAAGTTCTGAAATGTAACTTGGTGCAAAACCTAAACAAGCTTTAAAAGTGATGAGTAAAATCTTCAAATCAATTAGTAAGTAATAAGTGTATTTGCATGTTTTGTCCTGTTGTATTGTCTGTTTCTTTTACGACACCTGCCTTAGGACAACGGATGAAATTTAGCAACTATGCTAATTCCGACATATTTATATTGGTGTTTTTACTGATGTATTGATTAACGTGCACTGTCCTAATCAAATAAAAAAATATTTAAAATTCTAAAACACACAGGCGGTCAGTGAAGGGAACCTAAAACAGGGGGAATGTGTTGATGTCTGTTTAAACCAGTGAGATATGAGAAAATAGTCCCTCAACATGCGACAATTCATGAGATGCAAGGTTAGTTTTATTTCTAAAATGATTCTGTGACACAGACGTTCACATGGACAGTCTGGAGTTCTAATAGTTTTTCCTCGGGTCTGTGGAGTGGGTCAGACTGTTTTTAGTGGCAGGACGACTGTGGCCATTGACCTGCACTAGCCCAGCACCAGCACCTCTGCAAATACAAGGACTGGAGGAAGATTTAAAAAAGTGTCTCCACACGTCTCCAACACTCTGGATCACCAGGAAATGAGGAACTATGTCCAAAATTCACAACTGTCCCTTTGTGTGAGTTGTTCCTGTGAGATTTGCATATTCTCCTTGGTTCTTAGTGACTGTTCTCCACTTTCTTTGTCACAGAACGCTGTAGGCTAATCCTCCAGCAGGACTCATCACCAAGATCCTGGCTCTAAAAATATCCCTGGGCGCTACTTTGCCGTCCGCCACTTCTTTTGTCAAGATTCCCCTGAAGTATTAAAGCCGTTCCAAAGCAGAGAACATATTAAATACATCTACAGGGACCAAAATCATCTGTCTTAACCTCATTGTTCTTGTGATTTGCAGTTTTTCTCACCTCGTACTGGTCTCCAGGGCAGAGGCGAGCGAAGCCGATCAGACCTGAGTGAAAACACATGTTGGGTTTGAGTTACGTTACAAAACCGGCGATAACCCGCAAAGCACTGTGGGATATTTAACACTGCGCAACGAGAGGACACACCTTTCATTTTGATTTGCAGCTCTCCCAGAAGGATTTCCAACTCACCCTCCATTGAGGACATATCCTGCAAGAACAAAACAACAAAAAATATGGGTTAAGCAAATATTACAGTTAAAAGTGTGAGAAAAGAGGGAAATTCTGAGGTGGGAAAGTGAAAATGTGATAAGTGTGTAATGACATTAACTTCTTCAAGTACTATTTTCTACTTCTGCCACTACCAAACTAAATATTTAAGTCACAAAGGAACATTATATTGTGTGATATAATTGGGGTGCCTCAGGGCTCATTATTAGGGCCACTGCTTTTTTAACTTTACTTTACAATAAATCTACTTCTTAAAAACGAAAAGAAAAAGTAAAAACACCACCATGACATAACACCATGTCTGGAATTACCTCAGCATTTTTTCTTTCATGCTTAACAGTGGAAACAATAAACCAGGACTAAATCTAGAATTAACAAAGCAAATTAAGAGCTAAAATAGGGGTGGATTCGCGATACAAACTGAAATGGACTCGGGAGTTTGATTGGACACCAAAGTTGATGATTTATTTGCGAGGTCGTTCACATTTCCAGTTAAACACGACTTGTCTGTGGTCTCCAGTGTGAACTTTAAATGCCCCAAAAGTGTCCCTCGTGAGTATTAGCGACACAACGACGTCACAGCAGCAGCTCAGGGTTTACTGAAGTCGCCTAAACACGGACGCTGCACTGAGCTCCTGGAGAGTTTAAAGTTGCTCTCGTACCGGAGTAGAACGTGTGCAGCTTATTTGTTTTAAGGAGGAGATCGAGAAGGAGCAGGATGAGGTTTTTGGCCGTGGTGTTTTGTGGGACAGTGGCAGCAACGTCCATAGAAAGGAACGTTTAGGTCGGATGAATGTGATTTGGCCGTTCAGACTGAAGTCGCATGTCAAAATATCGGATATGTGTCGGTTTTAGGAGCACAGATCCAAGTGGCCTGGGTCGCATTTGTAAAAATCGGATGTGTGTCGTTCAGACTGTCATTAAAAGATCAGATACAGGTCGCATAGAGGCAAAAAAATCAGATTTGGGTCACTTCAGGCTGCAGTCTGAATGTAGCCTTTATGTCACTTTCTCAGATGTATACAGTTACGTCTATGGAGCAGCTGCAAATGCCACAGGACTCGTGTCAGAAAGAGACTCCACTGATCACTCAGAGTCATTCAGAGCAGAGAAGACCATTTCCACCCAGATGTTTTTGGTGCAGTGGAGAAACAGCGAGGAGAAGAGCAGAAGGGTTATACTCAGGCATTTGGGGTTGGTGGTGCTACCCCCTATGCTCTGGGCATGTAGACTATTTTATTATTTTATTTAACCTTCATTTAACCAGGAAAGTCCCGTTGAGATTAAAAACCTCTTTTTCAAGGGAGCAGTAAATTCACACAGTTACAATATTACAGACAAATACAGAGATAAAAACAATTCTGTAAAACAAGTGCGTGTCATGGAGTTGGTCTGTAGGACTCTTAGATTAGACTCGAAAGCATCAGAGAAATGAAATTAACCAAGTTCCTTCTGCAACATGTTCCAAGATGCAGAGTCGACAAAAGCAGGAACAGAGAGCGAGAGACGATCCTGTGGGCGAAGAGAACATGAACCGGTTGTTCTCTGTGACACTAATGAACAAATATATGTGGGCAACAGTCCAAGTAGAGCCTTATAGATGAAAGTGAACCAATGAGTCCTTCGCACAGCAAGGGCAGCCCGTCCGACCCCAGAATACAGGTCACAGTGTCATTACTTTACAGTTTGTAATGAACCTCAAGGCACCATGATAAACAGTGCTAATCATCTGAAGACAATGAGACGACATCTGCAAACTGCAAGTTTTGTGTCTCCGTGTGCGGCAGAATTCCCCAAAACACTAAACATGGAATAAAAGTAAGATCGAAAATGCACTTTTGCATTATTGCTTGAGACCGTTTCCGTGTAAACGTTCACTAAGGCAGGTTGATGTGTTGTCCTCTGCATGTGGGTAGTTTGATTTGACCTGTAAACTGGACTGGCACTTCTCTCAAATGTACTTTTTTTTTTAAATAGTACTCAGGAAATTATTTAAAAGAGGGTGTATTTAATCAATCAGAGGTGCTGGCCAATCAGAGGAGCTCTTTCAGCCATAGACTGCGGCTGCCGCGCTGCTCCACTGAGAGACACAGGAAATCTTTCCTGCCTGTCGCCATCAAACTGTTGAACGCTGCACTTTAACTCACAAACTACTCAATCCTTTTCATCCTATTCCCGGCTCACACATGTATATAGTCATAAATATGTCACTGATGTAAATAATTTCCCAGAGAGAGCTATTTTATCTTTTATCTTATTGTATTTAGCTTATTTTGTAACTTGTTCGATGTACATGCTCTTGGTCGGTTGCATCTGTAACAAAGAAAATTTCCCCTCGGGGATGAATAAAAGTAATTCTGATGTTGATTCTGATTCTGATTTTACTTCTGTGGGATAATAACTGCTAACGCACAGCATATTTAGATCATCATGTTCCCTTTTACTGTTTTGAAAATGCTATATTCACTACAAACAACGGATTAATCTGTTTTGTAAGTTTCAGTTTCGTTCACATCAGATTTGTCGAGTTGCTGTGCACAGTTTTATATCATGTTTTTGTATATTTATGGAGAATTGTTTCGTGGAAGCCTCGGTGATGCAGGTTTGTGGACGGAGCGTTGGACAAACATGCACGGATGACGTCTAAAACCACTTCAGGCATGTTTTTGATGAGGAAACAACATTATAACATGGTAAAAAAACAAACAAAAAATACTCTTTAACCATTTCCTATTGTGATACATCCCCCTCTCTCCTTTTTAACTCCAATAACATGGAAAAAAGCAGGAAGAAGTCAGAGTCTGAGTGTTTTGAGAGCAGATCGGGCCCGGTGTCAGCCTGTGTGGGTAAGAGCGTGTTGTAGTTGTTTATTTAGGAGGGAAAACACATGTTGTAGATTAGCCAAGTCTGTCATTAAAAGTCACGTCATCAAAACAAAGGATGAAGGAATGCCGTGGATGTTTACGGAGGGAGAGCTGCTCTGACCGGTCACTAACAACATGGTGAGAAACTGAAGAGCGCAAGTAAAATGTTTGGACACAGGTTTGGATTTTTCTTGTAGGTTTTTCTCAAATTGTGCCACTTTTCACTAGAGGAGAATGTTCTTTTTGTTTTGTTGATATTAGAGTAAATCACTAGTAGCTTTACAAAATGCCTCTGTGATTAGTCTTTTTTATCCTGCCTAAATTCGATTAACTTTTTAAAATCCAGTCCTTGTATTTGCAGAGGTGCTGGTGCTGGGCTAGTGCATGTCAATGGCCACAGTCGTCCTGCCACTAAAAACAGTCTGACCCATTCCACAGACTCAAGGAAAAACTATTAGAACTCCAGACTGTCCCTGTGAACGTCTGTGTCCACAGAATCATATCTGAAATAAAACTAATCTTGCATCACATGAATCGTCGCATGTTGAGGGATTTTCTCATATATCAGTCGCCGCTGCTGAGCTTCTATCAGGAAGAACAACTCACTGCTGCTCAGACAGAAACCTTCCAAATGCAACGGTTTGTTTTGATTCTAAATAGTGCTGTCAAACGATTCATTTTTAAAGTCAGATTAAGCACACTTTAGAATTTTGATTAATCACGATTAATCGGAGTTAATTATTCTCCAAAAAGGGACCAAAATATTTATAATAATAATAATGCATCAGTTTTATATAGCGCTTTTCAGGACACTCAAAAGCGCTTTACAGCATTATTCATTCACTCCAGACCCGGTGGTGGTAAACTACTATTGTAGCCACAGCTGCCCTGGGGCAGCCTGACGGAAGAGAGGCTGCCAATCTGCGCCATTGGCCCCTCCGACCACCACCAACACTCACACACACACCACTTTCATACTAGGCAATGTGGGTGAAGTGTCTTGCCTAAGGACACTACGGCAGTTTTTGTGACTGGCCCCACTGTGGCACCTGGAATTCCTTGTGGTCTCCCATCCAAGTACTAACCAGGCCCGGCTGAGCTTCTGAGATCTGACGGGATCAGGCTTTGACGAGCCGGTATGGCCACTATTTGGACAAAAATGCTATTTATTATCAAAAAGTTATACTACTGACATTTTATATTCACTGGTAGTTTTGTTGTCGTGCTCGGCTTGTTGGTACAAGTAGCGTTGTTAGGTTAGGTTAAGTTAGGTTGCTTTATTTGTACCCGTAGGTAAATTTGCTTTGCAGATTTCAGAGGCTGGTCCCACATTTCATTCATCCACATTCTGCACAATAAACACCAATAAAAACACAAATATAAATATAAATAAAGCGTTGTTGCTGCCGCTGAATCAAACCCGTGTTTTGCTTTAAGACGGTGTTTTAAACTTGTTGTGCTTCTGTGGACAGAGAGTTCATCACTGTGACATCTGCAAACTCCCTTAGTTTATCTAAAGTCCCGTGGGGCAGTTTTTTGCAGAGAAATTTGCTCTGAGCTCCAGTCACCGTCTCATCTGTCGTCTTCACCTCCGCATATGGACCTGATCACTGACCTAATAACCTGCGCCGCCTTCAGGACCATCCGCACTTTAACAGAGGAGCGTTCAGAATAAACTGTAAGATTAATCTGTGTTTAAAAAAACTTAGAAAATTAGTGAGATTTTTTTTTGTGATTAATTGCTTTGAGGGGGCAAATGAAAAGAGGAAACATCTATAACATGGTTTAAAGTTGATTTTGCATAACAGGTCAGTTTTAGAATTTACAACGCAGATAGTCTTCAGTGTTTTTGGACACCTTCAGTACTTCAAGTTGTACATATTTACGTGGGCATTGTACAAAATTCCGGGCCTTGAGTACAAATCATCTTGGTGGGTCCCTATTTATGGACGTGGGACTCTATTTTCCGACGGATCAAGTGAGAAATTATTTACGGCGGTCAGACAGTGACATCGATCCTGGACACAAAACAATAAATTACTTTTATTTACGTTTCCAACTTCGTTCACTTCTCCGTTCCTTTACTTTTAACATTCTTCTTCTTCGACTTTTCCCATTCACTTCCCGCTCGATCCTCCTCGTTTGGTCCGTTGGAAAATAAAGTCCTGTGGCCACTTCTGTTGTATGTTGTTGTATCTTCATGGAGACCAAACCAGACCAAGTTAGAGATCAGATCTGTGGAGAGGTGACACTGCTCACAGTCAGAATTCCTGTTTTTCTAGGTATTTCTGAGCGATAAAACCACCTGTATTTGAGTAAATGTAAAGTAGAGCTGGTTAATGTCACACTGTGGAATATTTCAGGCGATGGTGTATCCGTAGAAACAGGCAGGTGATGGACGTCAAATCAAAAAAAAAAAATCAGCTTGTGAGTGAAAGATGCGATAAATGTCTGTGGTGATGCAGGAATGAAGCAAAACTTGGAACAACTTAAATACAATACAGTTAAATACAGTGTACAATAAATATAATACTGACAATACCTTAGGATGAAAATGCTCAAACTTTACTCATTCACCGGTTAAAAAAGTCCTGCTACTGCGGCCACTTCTAAAACAGATGACTTCAGCACCCGCCCGGTTTCTGTTATTATTTCTCGGAGCGTGGCGTTTGTTGAGAGACGCATCTGAAGTGTAAACGTTCCGCCCCATAAGCCGGCCCCAGTGTGAAAGAGCGCTGTGTAGTGTCCAAACGAGCCTTAGCCACACGCTACGCTAACACGCTCGCACGCTAACGCACACACACGCTAAGACGCGGCTGTGACTGCGCCTCTCGCTCACCGTGACGTTTCTTTTGGCAGTTGGGAGTTCGAGCCGTGTTGGCGTGAATGTGCAGGTGTGGTCCGCAGGATAATTTAGAATCGTTGAAAATGCTCTGAAGAGTTTCTGCTGTGGAAAAATAAATAGGCCAGTGGCTGATGGCTACTTCAATTTATGGGTCAGTGATGTGACGCCTAAATTTTCTGTCCAGTCGCAGTTTCCTCAGTTAAAAAGGTTCAAATTTCATAATAATTCAGCACATTTCTGTAGCACCTCTGACCTCCATGGAACCAAATCATTTTGTTCAGAAATCCTGAGTTCTTCTGCATGTTTTTTGTGCTTAAAGTGTTCAAATGTCATGTGGTGCGACCGTGCATCATGTGGTGCGACTAATAACAGCAGGAATTCTATGGCTGGAGTTTAATAACAGACAAAGTCGACTTGGGTGAACGGTTCTTTAGGCATTTTTCTTCATTTGATGCATTTTCCAGGGCAGTAGTTTGTTCATTAAACACAAACAGGCGACTGTCATATTGGAGCAAAAGAAAATATCAATATGCATTAAAAATCTAAAGAAACACAACAGTTTGTTTCTATACACTTCATATTACTCACAACTTAGATTAATATCCCAACATGTTTTAGAAAATGAAACTATTTTAAGGTTATTCTCGGTCGCACCACATGACATTTTACACTAAAAATGCTTCATGTAAATGTTAAACACAGATTTATGCTCCTGACACTGGAAATATGTGAAAAAGTTCAATAAAAACTCATATTTTTTTATATTTTAAAATTTGCCTGTTTTGCCTTCATGCAAATGCAGTGGTCTCTTATTTTTTTCCAGAGCTGTATTTAATTACAGGTGCCCTCATAGCTCAAAAATACCTAGAAAACCAGACACTCTGACTGTGAGCGGGGTCGCCTCTCCACAGATCTGACCAGTAACTTTCCAGACAGAGCAATAACATCTCCATGGAGGAAAGCATTCGGCGTAAACATGCTCGCGGTGCTTTTGTTTGGTCTGCAGATGCTCGGGAGAAGACATTTTTGGTCCTTTGTGTCGCCTCTTCCTGTTTGGAGCGGTTCAAATCCAGCTGACGCTCACATGTGGACGGTCCCTGGGGTGGGATCGTGCTGCAGAACACGTGGGCCCCGGGGAGCGCTCTTCATCCACACCACATGTCTCTGTAACGCGTCTGTGGGGCTCGGGTCACTCTAGTTCACTCTGACCTCTGCCTGCTTCACACATGCTGCAGACGAGACGAGTTAGAACCAGCAGTGAAAGAAGCGCTCGAGTTTGTTACTTAAAGGTCTTATATTACGCAAAACAGACGCTTCTGAGCTTTAAGTCGTGTTATATCGTGGACTTTGTGGACTGGTGTCAGCGGAACCACCTTCTCATCAACGCCGGGAAGACCAAGGAGATGGTGGTGGACTTCCGCAGACGCCGCTCCACTGCCCCCCACCAGTGAACATCCAGGGAAGGGACATTGAGAGAGTGGACTCATACAAGTACCTGGGTGTTCATCTGAACAACAAACTGGACTGGACTCACCACACAGATGCACTGTACAGGAAGGGCCAGAGCAGGCTCTACCTCCTGAGGAGACTCAGGTCCTTTGGAGTGAAGGGGCCCCTCCTGAGGACCTTCTACGACTCTGTGGTGGCATCAGCCATCCTGTACGGTGTGGTCTGCTGGAGCAGCAGCATCACAGAGAGGGACAAGAGGAGACTGGACAAAGTCATCAGGAAGTCCAGCTCTGTCCTGGGCTGTGCCTTGGATTCGGTGCAGGAGGTGGGGGACAGAAGGGTCCTGGCCAGATTCACTTCTATGCTGGACCTGGAGTCTCCCCCTCTTCAGGGCCCTGTCTGCTCTGGAGAGCAGCTTCAGTGACAGACTGATCCACCCTCGCTGTGTGAAGGAGAGGTTCCGCAGGTCTTTCCTTCCTGCTGCTGTCAGACTTTACAATGAACACTGCTAACTCTGCTGCCTGTGCAATACTGGGACCCTGTGCAATAATGTAAGATAGTAATTTATTGTATATATAGTTTTTAGATTGCAATTTATTGTATATATTGTCTTAAGATAGCAATTTATATGATACATAGTTTTATAATCCTTATCTTTATAGATCCTTATAGTGTTTGTCTATTTTTAACTTAACTGTACTTCTATTGCTGCTACTGTTTCTTGCTGTTCTCTTTACTGTGCGTTGCAACACTGAAATTTCCCATTGTGGGACAAATAAAGGATATCTTATCTTATCTTATATCTCCTCAAAACATACTCAGAAACATACCTGGAGCTATTATTACTGCTCTACAGCCCTACACGGCAAAAAACATGGCCAAAATGTAAGATATAAACACTTAAATCTATCAAAAAATGACTTAAAGGACCTAAAACCACAGCAGGACTTCCTCCCTCCGCTCTCTCTCCTCTTCAAACGTGGTTCCGCTCGGAGATTTCCATCCACACGCAGCAGGAAGAAGAAAAAAACCTGACTGACGCTTCGTGTGCGACGTTGAGCCCAAAAGTTTGTGATGGAGACGTTTTACTGAAGCCGAGAGTCGAGAGGGGACGAGGCTGAAGAGGAGAAAGTTCCTGAGGGCGAAGTCAGACTTTCACGGAGGAGACGGTAAAGACTTCGAAACTTTCTAACGACGCAGACAATAAGGGCTGTGATTGGTCCTCTCCACCGCTCTACATTTCCTCCGCTCATTCTAGACTTTGAGTAATAATGTGTTTAATGCAGCTTTGTGCACATTTATTTACATTTTACACAGACCAAACTTCAAAGCGCACGGCTCATTTGCATACAGCTCATTTGCATACAGTATAAGCGCTGATAAAAACAGCTCGTGCGCTGATGCTGATGCGATCGAACGCGCCGCAAAGTTTGGTTTGATCAGAACTTGTGCCTCGTCTTCAAATATAAAGCTGCGACTCTGTTTCTGAAGGGTTTAGGTGCAGATACAGAATAATTCTAATACCGTGAACCCCGTTAAAAATGCTGAGACGGTTTAACGGGAATAAAATTTGGATACCGCCAAAGCCTAGAACAGACCTTAACCCCACTGAGAATCTTTGGGATGTGCTGAATGCAACACTGGATGGAAATAAATCTTGTGACATTGCAGAAGTTTATCGAAACGATGCCACAGCGAATGCATTAATTTTTCATCAAGATCACTTCCTGCATTTCCCTGGTGTTTATTACATTTGTATTTGTACATTTAGAGTGAAATAAACATTTTAAATACCAAGGGATGCACAATTACGCAGACCAGGAAGCATAATTTGCCATTAATTTGAGAAAAAAAACTGCACTTAGCCTCCTGAGACCCGAGCTTTTGTCTGCTGTGCATTTTTCATTTCTTCTTGCTATTTGGGATAAGTAGGACCTACTAAGTAAGTCTTCTGTATGACACCATTGGTTAAAAAATGTAAAAACATTAAAATGTATAAATAAATTACAAAAACAAACAAACAGCAATTAGCTGTTTATTTCAAGCCCTAAACCTGCCAAATGTGACGTAGGTCGACCGTGAGCGGGTTGGGGTTCAGTGAGTGAGGTTAAAAACACACAAAAAGGCCTGAAAATGTGGTCCACAGTTTTAATTTTTTCTGGTTTTCAATCGTTACAAAAAAAGTAGAGGTGCAAAAGTGGAGACAGGCAGCAGTTTCCTATAGCAGCAGAAACGTCCAGCAATTTATAACTGTAAACTCATCTAAATATTCCCAAGTTTACCTAACAACATGTACAATCAATAATATAACACAGTCCCAATGTCTTCAAACGAGGACATTTCCTGATGCTCTCGTCTGCTGTGGGCAATAAAATGTGTCAGATTTTAATGCCAAATGAAGATACATTAAGATACATGAAGAGACATTATTGTACATAAATACATTGGTTTTATTCATACATTTTGCATCTAAACTTTACCAGGCAGTTTTTTTTTTTACTTTCGGGAGCTGCTGGAGAGGTTTTTAGTTGATCACAGGTGAAAGTTTAAAATAATTGATAAGCATGGTGCTAAGAGGCAAAAATGTAATGTCCTCGTGTGGGGCGCCTGGGTCTCAAGAGGTTAAAGCAGCTTTTTCAATAGTTTTCAATAGTTTCGAACACAGACGCTCCATCCTGACTCACTTCTCTCGCGTTTCGGCCGATCGTACACGTGTTACCTGGAGGCTGAGTCGGTGGCTGCGGCTCAGCTCCATCAGACTCTCTCTGGACGCCCGGGTGGACGGGTAGAGGGAAAAGGCCCTGCGCATGTTCACCGCCCCCTGACACAACCGCCACTGGATGCAGTAGGTCTCATAGAGCTCCTCCACCTGCACCACAGAGACACTGATCAGCACAGCAGAGACATCGGGCGTATCAGGTGTGGATGAAGATAAACGGTGAACACTTCTATTTTTGAAGACATTCTGAGTTTACAGCATTTTTTCACTTTTGCACAGTACCGTAAATTAGACGTATGTGAATTGACCAATTTTATGCATCTGTATTTTGATTTAAAGATGCACTGTGTAACATTTCTGGTCAGGATTCTGCCACCGCTTCTGTTATCTTTGATATTTATGTGAAGCACTTTGGTCAGCGGAAGTTGTTAAATGTGCTGTAGAAATTATAATTTTGATTTTTTTTTTTTAAGTTGCCATTTATACAGTGCTTTTTTTAAGTCACAGTGTAAATGCACAGTTATATATATGTATATATTTTCTTTCTTTTTATGTACCTTTTACATATGAATATGATATGAATTTTATGTGTGAAAAAAATTAAGCTTATTTAAAGTTTATTTACACAACTTTTCTGGTGGAGGGTCTGCTACCATCTCCATAACGATGTTGCTTCTTTTTTTTATTTTATTTTTTACTTGTTTTTATTAAATACTTTTTGGTGCAAGCCACATATCATTATGAAACAGCATTAAAAATACAGCAGAAGAAAAATAACTTAAAATAAAGTTACAGTGTAGAGGCAGATACACATTGTCTTCTCATTTACCATTCATAATATCGCCCATAAACTCGCACACAAAACACCTCTAAAAGATCGTCATCCATTCGAATAATGAATATGTGAATAAATGAATGAATGTGTCTTTATTTGTAACCTTTCAGTTATTTGCTCCATATAATCCACATCTTTTATTTTACTCGTCCACTGGGTAATTGAGGGGGGCAGCGGCCTGATCATTTTTTTGGGCAATTAAGAGTCAAAATTTTGTGAAAGTGAAAATTGCTATTTGCTCTTATATTATATGGAACAAGAGCTTCTGGACGGCAAAATACGCCCAGTACTTTGAATTATTGTATATAGAATTAAGTTAGAATTTGTCAAACCTAGTTAAAGATGAATTGTTGGTGCAGTTTGGAAGTTTGATCCTTCCTAGGTGAGACGGTTGTGGAGTTAGAGGTCCCAAGAAATTGTCCATAAACAGACGGACAGACAGAAGTTCTAAAGAATCTAATCAATACTGTAATGTCCTGGCTCACACATGTAGGAGTATGAGTATGACATCATCACTGATTCTAGAATCGAATTTCACCAATCAGATTGCAGCAACTGAACTTAAAGACACTGCAAAGCTTTAATGTGTCCACAGACGGACGGACGGACGGACAGCGCCATACCATTTTTCTATTAAAATACTTAAAATTTTCAGATTTTTCTGTTAATTTTCTGCACTGTTTAGCATAGCAGCGTCTCCGGTGTTTCTGTACGTTGCGACTCCCACCAGAGCAGCACAAATGAAGACTTTCCTCTTTCCAAACGCTCTTAAAGGACGATCGTTTTGACTGTCGACCGTGACCCTCATCAGCAAAATGTCAAAAAATGAGAAAAGCAGATGCTGAGTTCAGGATTTCCCAAGAAAAATAGTCTAATTCTTATTTGTTGACAGAGGTGAATGGGAAATCTGTGCTCAGTGTGTTTGGAACAAGTGGCGTTGCTCGAGGAATATAATCTTAAACACCACTACGAGACACGGAGAAAAATACAATAACTTGAAGAGAGAACTGAGTTTTCTGATCCGGCCCTTTTGGGATCAAAGTAGGCTGCATACGGCCCCCGGACCAAAGTGAGTTTGACACCCCTGACTTATTGTATTTATCTTATCTTATTTTTGAAAACTTGATTCTAACTACTTGGTCGGTTGCATCTGTAATGAAGAAAATCTCCCCTCGGGGATGAATAAAAGTAATTCTGATTCTGATTTTCCATTCAAATTCACTCAGTACGGGGCTGTTCGTAATTTAATATCCCTCCAAAAGCGTCAGCTCCCAATTCTTATCCTTAATTATTATATTCATTTCTAATTCCCATTTCTCCTTAATATATCGTGTGTTCTCTGTGGCAGCTTCTTTCCCTGGAATATTCCCTGGTATGACTTTAAACCTTTCCGTTTAGCATTTATTCATTACGGGTGTTTCCATTTGCTCAAAAACACAATAATTCCCTCTGTGAACAGGAGCGACTCTCCGCAGATCTGACCTGTAACGTAGCGTCGATAGCGCGATAGAGGTTTGATCGATACTGTGGAACATTCTAGACAAAGCACTAACATTTCCATGGAGACAAGCAGGTGGCAGATCCTAATGTAATGACTGGTGGTTTTGTTTTGTTCCTGTGAGCTGGGACGCCTCTCCGCAGATCTGACAGGTTAAGATCTGAACAGTACCTTGCAAATTTGAAACTCGAGTCTTCGGATGTACCGTTCCAGCGCTCTGATCTCCTGCGCGTGAAGAAAAGAGGCAGATTTTTGTCAATATCTTGAGAATATTATCTGAAAATGTAATATTGACGGAAAAATAACACATAATTTACCTTTTCCAGGTCGTACAAAAAACCCTGTCAACAAACGAGAAGTGATTAAAATAAAACGAACACAAATAGTTTCAGTTTCAGACGTTCCAAATCCTCACCAGCCTGGAGTTCCTCTTCGTCTCCCTCTGCTGGGCTGTCAAGAAGTCCATTTCAACCTGATGCCCTTCCAGATACTCCCTACACAAATGAAACAGAGCGTTTAAAGCAAAAAGTCGCACTATTATTATATCTTTGAATTGAGGTTTACCTTTCTATAAGTTATTATATTGATGTGAAAATGTATGATCTTTGGTGACACTTTTTTTTTTTTTTTTTTTTGGCTTTTTGTAGTGCCCTCTGGTGGCCACCGTGGGGAGTGAAACTTTTTGAAAACATAAATTAGCAGCATGCCCATTATTAACATTAAGTTTAAAGAAAAGATCAGAATACATCAAAGTGAAGTTGAACGAGATTAAAACGGGACTAAACACCTAAACTTCACCCTCAACCACATTTCAAACAGACCTGCTAAACCGGGCAGCGCCTGGAGGACTAAAGGGGAGAGTGAAGAAGAAGAAGAAGAAGAAGAAGTGCAAATGTACCTAGTTTGCACAAAAGTTGCTAAAAATAACCTGCTATTAAAACACCAGATACACAGTTTAGCTTAGTGTTTAGTTTACGGTAAAGGTCCTATATTACGCAAGATGGATGCAAAATTGACGCAAAATGGACACAAAATTGACGCAAGATCGACGTGAAACCAACACAAAATTGAGGCAAAATTGATGCAAAAGTGACACAAAATTGACGCAAGATTGAAGAAAAAATTGACACTAAACTGGCACAAGATTGACGCAAAATTGATGTAAGATTGACGCAAAATGTATGCAAAATTGACACAAGATTGACGCAAAACTAACACAAAACGGACATAAAATTGACACAAGACTGACACAAAGTTGACGCAAGATTGATGTAAAATTGGTGCAAAATTGAAGCAAAAGTGAGGCAAGATTGATGCAAAATTGACGTAAAATTTACGCAAGATTGACGCAAAACAGGTCTGTTTGTGATGAGGAAACTACATTATAACACAGATCAGAAAATAGTGTAATATGAGAACTTCAAGTTTAAAAGAAAAGATCCAGTAAAGTTGTATGAGCTTAAAACCTTAAAAGCTCAAATAAAGTAAAATTAGCGCAGCATTTCTCATTTTCAGGTGCTGTTCACGTACTTGAGGCCTTTGCGAAGTGCCTGGAAAACCCGGTCCACCTGCTCCGGCTGCGTGGACCACATGACTCCGCCCCCTCGAGTCGGAGACAGGTGCGTTCTGGGAGATGTAGTTCCAGATCCAGATTTGGAGCGAAGGGAGTTTCGAGCAGAAGAGCTCCTGCAGACAGTGGAAAGGCAAAGACGTGAGGAATCAGACGTGTTTGATGCACCACCTCCTCAGAAATCAGGAATAACAACACATTTTATTGACAAAGCGCTTTTCTATGTGAGCATTTCTTGCTGTACTGGAAACAAATTCCACCAACTTGTTGTGTGGCCATTAATAAATGATTCTGATTCTATTCGCAAAGTCTGTGTAATACAAAGGTCATTATATTACATTTTATTCATTGTAAACTGTTAAATTGATCAAAAACTACTTAAAAGAGAAACTCCAGTGAAGCAACAAGTGAGGATCGACTACTGACAGTGAAGAAGAAAAGAAACTGAAAGTTGTTGAAAGAAAATGGTTTGGGAATGTATTTTTTGGGATTAGAAACGACATCAGCGATCGAGTCTTTTGGGCTTTGGCCTGTGCAGTGGGAAATCAGCAGAGGGAAGTGTGAGGTGCTTATAAAGTTGTTTTCTAACGTTTCCAGACACTAATGAGTGAACCAGGCAGAGCGTTTTGTTTGTTAGACTCGTGGCTGTTGTCAGATGGGTTAAAGTGGTGTTAAGCTTCTTCAGTGTGAAGCAAATTGGTGTTTTACGTGGAAGTTCAGAACTTGCCCCCATCACTGCACTAGTTTGTTGCCTTGACAGACTCACTGCCACAGTGAGATCTCCACCGAGGAAACACTGATCTGTGCCGTTTTTTGGCTTCTGACAGAATTCAACCTCCTCTAGAAACGGACTTGAGCTTCAGACGGGACAGAGTTCAAGTTTAAATGAATAGTTCTGATGCTGAAATAGCCAAAAAACAGAGGGAACTACATAACCAGGAGTGCTCAAGGTCACCAAGGTAGTAAAAAAACAAGAATGTGGCTGTTTGCTACAGGTGTTCTAATCAGTGAAATCAGGTAAAAAAAAGGGGGACAAAACCTTTTAACACAACAAAAATCCAGGCACTCCAAAAAACTCCAAAAAAGTGAAAAACGCATGAGGAAAAGTATAGTTAAAAGGCCTTTATTAGAATGGCCAAAGCCAACATGTTTCGACCATGACAGGTCCACTAAACTATACTTTTCCTCGTGCGTTTTTCACTTTTTTGGAGGTAGATCGTAGGTAGTGTCGGTAGATCGTAGTGTAGTACTCAATACCGCTCTTGGTCTCAATGGTGGTCTTGGTGGTGCTGCCCCCTACGCTCTGGCCGTGCAAACTACATCGACAAACTGCAGGTTTTGCGTCTCTGTGTGCAGCAGAAATCCGCAAAACGCTCATGTAAATGCAGAAAAAGAGAACGAAAACGCACTTTTGGATTTTTGCTTCTGGCCGTTTCCGTGTAAATGTGGCCTAAAACACCACATACACTGTTTAACGAGACCAACAACATCGTATACGATACCGAGGAATATGTTTCTATAACCGCGCAGAACTTTCTAACGGTAAAAGACAGAAACGTCCTTTTCCCCTCTGAAAGTGCAGACATAGAGGTTTCCGTACATTTCTGCGGCTTTATCCTACGTCACACTCACGCTGTGTGATGACGGGAGCAAAACGAGTGTCCAACAGGAACTTTGTTTTCCCCAAACTCATGCGCTCCGTCCATTTTGATCGAGCCAAACTTTGCCAAAGAGTGAAGTGAGTCAAGATGGTCGACTCCTCTGACTGTGTGTGTTTATAACGAGGGAAAAAGTCGCTCTAAGTGGAGTTAATTCTCACACACATGGAAAATGACACATCTTGGTGTGTGTAATTGTGCATCTCTTTCTATTTTTATTTAAAGGTTTATTTCAGTCCAAATGAACAAATCCAAATGTAATTTCCATCCTGGAAATGCAGAAGTGCTGTGGCTCTGGCCCTGGACCTGACAGGAGCTGTTTCCAGGACTGGACCAGGAAAGTCATGGAGCCACTGCACTTTTTTTGTTTTTAGGGCAATAAGGAGATTTTTAATTTACTTACAGACTTGAGATTTTGCATTTTTGTAGCTAAGGCCCTAAATTAAGCATTTTTTATGTCGAAAAAGTTGTTTCTACATGTTTGCTGTGTGTTTTGTATAAAAGAGTGGGAATTTTATTTTCTTTTTTTTTCACCTCTATTTCTGGTCCTGTTTTATCACAGCCTCATGACACAACTACAGCAGCAGATTGTGAAATAACAGGTTGGACTGAACAAAAGGAGGTAGAACACTTCATTAGGGGTAAAAGGGGCAGTTTTAAAAGCAAAATTAAGAAAAAAATCCAGGCGAGGAGAACTGTACTAAAATTGCCCTCAGGTCTTCAGGGGTTAAAAGTGAAAAAAGCCGTTTGAGTCCTCAGTTCCACTGTAAATTCCAGTGTATGTGAGTCTGAATGTGTCTGTGGTCGTGTTTACGTTCAGGGACAACGGCCAACTCAAATATCAGATTTATGCCACAGTCTGGAGCTGTTTGGAAAGCACTGGAAAAGGGCCGGTGGTGATGGAGTGTGTTCTGTAACTCCACTAATATTAGGTTTAGTCTGAGGGATGGAGCAGAGGACGGATTTCCCTTTGGGGACGATAAAACTTCACCTGAACCTTGCCCTGAAGGAGTCATTTCGATTTTCATTTTCTTTTCCAATTGAACCATTTTTTAAGAGGATCACCCTGCATAAAGGAGTTTCTAGCATAGTTAAACTGACCTGAATGAAGCAGATTCATCTTAAAAGATCAATTTTAAGATTTTTTTTACTTAATAAGATGCAATTTTTGACTTGTTTTAAGATATTCCATCCTGATTTATCTTATCTCGATATTACAACTTATTCTAAGCACTTTTTATATTAACTCAGTCCAGGTTAAGCCTCTTTAACTTCCTTCTCAAACCAATAAGGGGAAAAATCTTGCCATAAATACTTGAAACTCGTGTTTTCTGCTTAGAACAAGATTCATATTTCGTCTTGTTTTAAGAAAACTTGGTAAGTGAAAATTTCTTACTGCACTGGCAGAAAATTTCACTTAAAATAGGACATTTTACCTCAAAATTGGGTTTTTTTTCTTATTTTTTGATCGGCCTTTTTTGCACTTTAGCTTGAAATTAACAAAATAATAATAGAAATCTAAATAAGAATCATCAATAATAGAAAAACTGTTCACTATGTACTAACTTTTCTTTCAAACTAAACACTTGCATCCCCAAAGATCCATTGTGATTGTAGTTTTTTTTTTTTACTTTTAAATTAGTTTTTTCTTCAATATAATGTAGTAATTTAAAGATGTTTATTCTTAAAGGGCTCATGTTACACTATTTTCTGATCTGTTATCGTCGTTTTCTCATCAAAAACATACCTGAAGTTGTGTTTTGCTTCATTCACACGTTTGAGTGACTCTTTATTACACCGTCTACATTTCCAAAGCTCAGGATGCTAATCAGAATCTGTAAGTAATTCATCCAGTTTAACGTTGACTCACAAACGCTTTAGTTACACCTTTCATAGTCTCATTAATTGCTAATTAACTTCTACTAACTGCTGTTTAAGAGGTTTGTGGAGTTGTAGTGCACTGTTTTGTATCTTGCTTTTGTATATTTATGAAGAATTGATGTTTGGAGCAGGGATGACGTCGGGTTGCTGCACAGAATCGCGCTAATCGTAAAAGAAAATTTGAACAGGGCCTGAGAGAGATCGCTAAATTACTCAGACATGCACGGTTGACATGCTCCTGAGACCCGCCCCATTCATTTGTGTCCTTTATAGTCGACATTGATTTAAACTAGGGCTGCAACAACTAATCGATTAAATCGATTAAAATCGACTATTAAAATAGTTGGCAACTAATTTAGTAATCGATTAGTTGACTAGTTCACGTGACAAAGTCCAAGCGGGAGAATCGGGTGTTGTGAGATGTGTCTATATTGTGTCTATAGCTCAGTGCAGGAGAGAGAGAGGGTGAGTGATTGCGTGCTGGATGTATGTCTGTGCGGAGCAGTGGAGCCGGGTCTCGCTCCGGGTGTGTGTCCCGTGTGCTCTCAGGGAAAGACAGAGACAGCGATCGGGCAAGTAGAGGGTAAAAGGTGCTACTCCTACAGTGTAGTGAGCTAATAAAGCCCCACTCTGCAGCGAAACTGCCTCCTTTTATTTACATTTTTCATACACCACAAACACACGAGGTCCTCAAGGGAGTTAACCCCGGAGGGAAGCAATCCCCGGCCCTGGGGAAGACTGATCTCCCTGTGCTCCCCAACCACGGTTAGGGGCGAGAACAGGTTAACACGGGGAAAAAAGAGGACACTTGAGAAATGGCGTCTCTCCTTTAAAATCAGTCGGACTCTGGTGAGATTTCACAAACATATTGGCAACCTTTTTTGACATGAAAAGTAGTTGGGTGCATTACTGGTACAAGTTAATAGGAACGTTTTAATCACAACGTATTGTTTGACACTATACAAGTTAAACCGAAGTTGCTTGGTGTTAGCTAGTTAGCACATATTAGCTGCGATTGCATTGGAACAATGTGTTTCTAAGCCATTAACTAGTCCAGTTCACCTCTTAAACCCTCTCTGTGATTCGCTGGTGCTCCTGTCCATCACAGAGTGTGCGGTACAAGCCCACGAACACCGTGATTGGTCAAAGCTTTGTTGATCTGACCGTGCGTAATAGAGAGGGGTTGGCAGAGCGAGCACAGCTTCTGTCTGTAAACCCAGGACGCTACGGCTAACTTACTTTTAGCACAGTTTTGGAGCACTTTCCTTCTTTTTATCGATTAATAATCGATTAGTTGAAAAATAATCGCCAGATTAATCGATTATGAAAATAATCGTTAGTTGCAGCCCTAATTTAAACCGTTGATCTTTGGCGTGTTTAGACTGGGGGATTATAGGGCTTAACTCAGTAGGAGTTGGTTTACAGCTGCACTATGATAAAAATAAATAAATAAGAAATTAAACTTAAGTATAAAAACATTTTGAGGCGACCGTAGAAGCTTGTCAGAGACGTTGGTCATCAGAAAAGTTGTTTTTTTTGTTTGGTTGTTTAACTTCACGTGGATTTAACACCAAAATGTCCCCGGCGTCCATCACAGCGAACATGTTACAGATTATAAATACAAATAAAATGTATTAAATCTAAATGTTAAGGAGCTCATTTACCTCCAAACAGAGAGAAAAATATATATTGCAAATACACTTTTTTCCTTCGGGTCCCAGGAGGATATAAATCCTCTTCAGGCGTGTTTTTAATGAGGGAACAGAGTTACAGCTTGGTAGAAAAAGTTTGCACAATGGAAAAAAACAATATCTATGTAAGTTAAAAATGACTTAAATTAAGAACATTTTACTTTATTTGAGTCGATTCAACTTGACAAGTGAAATGATCTGACAGTGGAATTTGTGTTTTTTTTTCTTAATTCGAGGAACGTGATTTTATTTCTTATTTTAAGTGCAAAATGTTGTCGTTTTTTCTTATTTTAAGTGTAGCAAAATGTATTTTCATATTTTAAGTACAAAAATCTTGTTCCATTGGCAGATCATTTTACGAGTCAAGTGAAATTGACTAAAATCATGGTAAAACCTTCTTAATTTTTTATTAGACTATAAACACAAATAATCAAACAAAAAAAACAACATTGTCAAAATAATAATAATACAAAATATAACAATAATTAAAAGAAAACAAAACAAAACAAAAAAGTCATTTTTAATTTGATTAGATTTTGTTTTTTACGGAGCATTTCCCTCTTTAAGGTTAGAGTTTATCTCCAGGAAGTGAATGCAACGTCCTCAACACATATGGAAACATATGGTGTGTGTGTGTGTGTGTGTGTGTGTGTGTGTGTATGTGGCAGGACGACTGTGGCCATTGACATGCACTAGCCCAGCACCAGCACCTCTGCAAATACAAGGACTGGAGGAAGAGTTAAAAAAGTGTCTCCACACGTCTCCAACACTCTGACTCACCAGGAAATGAGGAACTATGTCCAAAATTCCAAACTGTCCCTTTAAAGATTCAAAACTACTTAACTGTAGAATTGGACTTTCCAGTTGTGCACAGTAAAATATACGTATGTAGTTAAAATAATTTCTGCATAGCTTTCGATAACGGTGGATTCCCGACAGGTGAACCGCAAATTTGAATGAAATGGGTTAAAAATGTTGTGCTGTGTCGGACGCAGGAGAGCGTGGGTCTGATGCGCGGTTTACAAAACAAAATCAGGGCTGTGTTTTAGTGAAAGGCAAAAATGCCTTTGTTTTTACAAGATGATTAAATGTAAAATCCACATGTTTTTGCTGCACATTCCCACAAATCTCTGCCATTTTCATTTACAAACCGCACACGCGACGTCCTGCAGTTCAAAGTGACTCCCGACTGTGCTGCAAAGAAAATTAGCGAGTGGAGAGTGTAAAGTTGTGGCCAACACCTCGAGTAAACTCAAGTGTGACAAATGGAAGCATTTTGGCAATAAACTTTAGAATTTAATTTTGGCTCTCGGACTGGTTTTCATTCGGGTGCAGTTCGGGTGTCGGTTTGTATTTATAGCGGGTCGGATCAGGTGTGGGATTTTATTTCAATACAGTCGTCCCAACTGCATGAAGTCGGCCCCCATCAAACTCCAACCTCCACAAAAACTATGTCAGTCGTTTGTGCTGCAAAAAGTTTTGTTTGTGCTGCTTTAGTTTTAGAGAAATTAATGATTCTTTTACAGGTCAAATTGGGGTCATCCCCACAGGAAGCTTCAAAATGCTCTAAAACGAACAAAATGTGTCAGTCCTTTGTGCTTCGTTTGTGCTGCAAAAAGTTTTGTTTGTGCGATTCTGGTTCTTCAGATATTTGCAGTTTTATTTTCGGCCGATGACGTCGTCCAGAACCTCAGAATGTGAAACAGCCTCAAAACTTTAAACTTTCAGAAAATCATAGAAAGCGTTTGTATTTGGTTTGTGCTGTGACAATTTGTATTTGTGTGAGTTTATTTCTAAACTTATTCATTATTTCTGTGGTAATTACAGGACGTCATTTCTGCTCCTCTGACGGCGACAAACTCCACAAAACTAGTGAAGATAAACTATATGAGTCTGCGGAAGTCGTATCAAGATTTAGTAATTTGCTTTTGATTCATATTTTATAGAATAACACAGACTTTTCCACAGCCTCAGGTCGTTTCTCTTCACTAGTTTTGTGGAGTTTGTCGCCGTCAGAGGAGCAGAAATGACGTCCTGTAATTACCACAGAAATAATAATGAATAATTTTAGAAATAAACAAATGAAAACTGTCACAGCACAAACAAAACGAAAAAGTTTACTATAATTTTCTTCCTGGTTTGAGGCTGTTTCACATTCTGAGGTTCTGGACGACGCCATCGGCCCAAAATAAAATTGCAAATATCTGAAGAACCAGAATCACACAAACAAGACTTTTTGCAGCACAAACGACTGACAGTTTTGTGTAGGTTTGAGTTTGATGAGGCGACTTCACGGAGGTAGTGGTCCCTTGTTTATCGCGGGGGTCACGTTTTAAAAATAACCCACAAAAGGCGAAATCTGCAAAGTACTCATCATTATTTTTTACAATTTACAATTATTATATGTTTTAGAACACATTTCAAAGTGCTTAGAACAGTTATTTCTTCATGTCGTCTGCACTGAAATGGAGCAAAGGATCATGGTCTATGTAGTTCCCTCTGTTTTTTGTTTTTTTTTAGCTATTTCTGCATCAGAACTGTTCATTTAAGCAAAGAGAGTTGGGATTCGATATATTGTGATGGTCCACGATATTATTGTGAGACCTTTGACGATACGATATCACCAGATTTACGTTATTGTCACATCCCTGTCTATAGCTGGATCACCTGAACTGGTGAAGAGTCAATAAACACTAAAATAGTCACACTCAAACATGTTTTACTGACCGCCGGCGCCCGGTCAGAGAGCCGAGTCCGGTGAAGGAGCGGGTCCTGGAGATCAGCCCTGCGTCTGCGGGGGAGTCAAACCTCAGCTTCACCGACATCCTGAAACACACAGGACACAGAGCTGTAAGCGGAGCACATCCTGCATCATTTCATACATAAGCTTTACGCCAACATTCACAAACACACTCATACACCAGCGCACACAGACACTGGAGGTGCGTCGTCTTCTTGTTCCTACGGAGACGTCATTGCTCTGCCTGAAATGTTCCACAGTATGACGCTAAACAGCTCTACCTCACATTTATTCAATTACAAGTGGTTTTATGGCGCATAAATACCGCCAAAAACAGGCGTTCTGACTGTGAGCGGGGTCGCCTCTCCACAGATCTGAAGCTGTTTTCAGGCCGTGGCTTTTCCACTAAATCAAAACAAGGCCGTACGAAAGTGGATGTCAGAGCAGGGAAAATAATAATCATGGATCACATGTCGCACCTGGATCCATGTAATTTGCTCTTTCTTGTGTTGCCGTTGAGCTTCTGTTGAAATTCTGCTGAAGTCCATACGGCAAATATTTGGTCTCCTCCACTGCACCATCTTCATGTCACTTTTCTCCTCCATATTCCCACGGACGCATGTTCCACACACGTTTTCTTTCTTTGAGATCGGGCGCAGGAACCGAATTTGACAAACCCTCCACCAGAAAAGCTACACAATGCAGCTTTAACCCTTTTACTACCACGGGGATCAGCGGTGACCCCACGATTTCAAATCGCCATAACTCCGCGCTACTTCGTGCAATTTTAATCATTCAAACTGCCCCTGAAATCTGCGAAACGGGGCTTGAAAGTTGATGAAAATTAAATTATTTTTGGCCTTTTCGTCTTATAACACAGTTTTAGGTATTTAATTACATAAGAATGGTAAATACTTGACGGTTCTAAATTATTTACACATGGGGCATTCTTTGACACGATTGTTGACAAAAATAGACTATTCAATTCAATTCAACCTTTATTAAGAACACATACTATCTGGTTCATAGTGAGCAATTATGCAAAAAATAAGAATAATCCAAAAAAAGAAAAACAGACAAAAAAGACCAGGTGTTTCAATAAATATAGATAGAATATAGATTATCATAGGGTTAAAAGGGTTAAGACTTTATAACAAGAATGTGGATTGTGAGAAATCTCAGTTATTTCAAAGCACGGCCTTAATGTTGTATTTGAGCTTCACAAAAACTGAACGTTGTGGTAAAACTCTGCATTTCTGTAGCGTTTTCTGAAGCATTTGTCTAGTTTTAAATACTTAGTGGCTATAAATTCCCATTGAATAGATATAGATATCCTTATGGTTGATCCCAAACGGCAAACATGTGCGTTATAAAGGAAAGTGCAGGGACTGAGACGCTGCCAACTTCAACATTCAAACCCACATTTACACTAATGAATCAGGGAATGAAATCTGCAGCGGCTCCTTGAAATGCAGTTCTGTCTTGAACACATTATCTGACAGCGTTCACCTTTTACCCATTTGTGTTTCCTTCAATCCTCCCACATCTGATTCTAATAGAAACGAATCAGCTGCTCATTGGACTCATTAGCGTAAACGAGCACTGGAGCTGTTCAACATGTGGGCGTCAGGACACTGGAGGAAGCCTGATTCTTCGGTCTGACATCGGGACTTTTTTTATTTAACCAATCGCTGCTGTTTGGTGGTGACGTCTGTAATGTGCCGGACGCTCAGCGCTGTCCAAGTGATCCCGGAACAACAGAAAATCCTGCGGGAAGAACGGCAATAACGTCTTTGGAAAAAGGCTCCAGAGACAGAACGATATGGTGCTCCCAGCTCCAACGTATTCTTCTGAGCACAGATCTGAGCCGGCGCCGTGTGGACGAGTGAAAGCAGTGATACGTTGGCGTAAGAGCTCTAGTTGCCGTCCTTGGACCAAATCCCTGTAACTTGCGCCTTCCTGATTTGCTGGGCTCGTGCGTGGATGTAAAATAAGAGCTGGATAAGGTACGCGCCCTCTGTCTGTGAGGTACTGCAGCCGGCGGCCCAGGAAAAAATCTCCCACAGAAGCACAATGCATTTTTTGTGAATTCAAACTGCCGGTGTCCACAGCTTTCGCCTCTCTGCGTTTCTGAAGTCGCACCTTTGGGCTACGTTGGGCTGCGGAAGTAAACTTTTTGGGGTCGTGCGCCAATGAGCACAGACCATTGAAAACAATGCGGCGCCATCTTGGATTCATCTTCCAGATTTTATTATAGTTCTGTGGGTTTGTGGCATCGGTCGTGTGACGCTGTTGTAGTGAACAGTTTATACAAACCTGAGACAAACGCGAAACAGAGTGACTCGAAACTGAACCTCGTCGTTGGTCCACGAAAAGACTGTTTTCACGCTTGCCGTCTTCCTCAGCTTGAAATCGGCTGCTGCATCTTCAGACACGGCGCTCCACTTCTTTATTTTTACCGCCCACATGACGTAGTGACGTTTCGCAGACACAGAAACACCGTGTCTGGACGCAAATCGTTTCCGATACGGTGATACGTGATTTGTTTCGGTGTAAACGTGACCTCAGAACGCCTGTGTTTCTCGGTATTTTTGAGCTATAAAACCTCCTGTAATTGAATAAATGTAACGTAGAGCTGTTTAATGTCCCACTGTGGAGCAATGACATATCCGTAGAAACCGAAACGTGACGGACCCCCAAACAAAAGTTACACAGTGCAGCTTTAAGCACAGATGCGTTTCAGCAGTGGAATTTGCACATAACAGTAAAATCTGCTCTGAGAACGAACGCCTCGATTTACGGCCATTAAGTCTGCGTCTACTATTTTAGGAGCTCGTGTACTTTGAGTCTAAGTCCTGCTCCGTCCACATATTTTATCCCCCCCCCGGGGACGTGAGTCATCCTGACCTCTGACCTCCCCAAACCGGCCAATCACTGCGCTCCTGGCATCGGGCCAAATGTGAAGGATGAAACTCGGCGAAAACACGAGATAACACGAGGAATGTTTACAGCTTTGCAATGCTCATGAATCAAATGCTGTTTGAGTGACTTAAGTGAAAGATAAAGAGCAGTTCAAATTGTGCTAAAGCTGCACCGTGTGACTTTTCTGGCTTTTCTCTTAGAAATGTTACTGTTTTGTCTGGAATGTTTCACAGTATGGCAGTTTTTCTTGGTATTTTTGAGCTCTCTGTCGTTGCGACATCATCGGTCTGAGCGTAAACACTGAACTACTGAGAAAAGTGTTGGGTTCGTGCGCGGCGCCACCTGGAGGCAGCGCAGTGATACGACCGGAGAGAAAATAGGACCAAGAGATTATCAACCAATTAATCAGTTTATTAAATAAAGTACAGTAACCCAAAGAAAGAAATTAAAGCTACAGCTTGTCTGAAAAGGAGTAGGTAAGCGCTTATTGTTCCGGTTCCTCTCCCATGATTAGTGATTAGGCCCAATATTATCGGCCGATATCGGCTCTTGGAAGCATAACGGCCTAAATCTTGCAGATCTGGGCAGATATTCCACGTGGATGTTTTCCCTCATTCTAAAACTCAGACTCTCTATATTCTGCTCATTTAATCCATTTTACAGACAGATAAAAGCCCTGATCTGTGGCGGGGCATCAGGGTTTATCTGAGGAGTCATTTGTCTGTGTCCGTCCCACCCCTGAACGCATTGTCAGATCCACCTGCACAACACTGAGATTGTGTTGTTTTTGCGGCCGCTCAGTGTGAGTCTGGATTAAAGGACAGTTCTTAGTGCTGATCTGAGAGGAGCCTGTGTGAGGCTGAGTGTTGAAATGTGTCGGTTTGAAGCTCGTTTTGGTTCTTTCTCGTTGGTTAGCGATTAGCTGCTGTAGCTCGCACACATAAACAGGCTGTTTTCTCTTCTGTCAGCGACTGTAAAGTGACTATAGTGGCCGTATATATGTTACTGGACACACACTGATATGGAAATGAGCTGTGAACAGAGGTGTGAATTATCGGCATTTAGCAGATCATGAATTACAGCGGTGCACGCGCATTTACCGCTAAAGGCTAACAGCGGTAGTTTACTTACAGAACTTTCTTTACTGGCGAGAATATCGTACAAAAACACCATTAGGCCGAACAAATAAAAATGATGTAAAGAGGCAGAAGAACAGGAAATGTCGCCTAAATAAACCCAACTGAAAATCCAATAGAGCCAAACCTGAGTTTTATCAACAAGTGAAGATTTACAGTGAATTATTACGTCAAAAATATATCGGCAGCTCCAACTCACAGTTTATCGGTATCACATCAGCTGCAAGAAAATCCATATCAGTCGGGCCCTGTTAGTGACATATGAATCCTTATATACACATATTGTTTTAATTTAAAAAGTTATTTATCCTTTTATTCCTTACGATACATGTATCTATTTGAATATTCTTTGTTGATTTTGTTAATTACTTAATACATTAACTTTATTAATGACATATTATTAATCATTGCATTTATACAGCGCCTTTAACGACCCCCAAAGCGCTTTACAGTTCATTATTCATTTGGTAATATTACATGTTCATAATATACACGTTTCTTCACCATATTTAATCAAAATAACGTGTTTAAGCTTCTTTTTAAACATATTTATGCTTTGACATTGTTTTAGTGATAAATTATTGCACATGTTTACCCCCTTCACTGTTACACACAGACTCTTCACAGTTGTTCTAGTTAACGGACGTCTGTTACGAGCTCTGACTTTTTCGTGGTTCGTGTTTTGTGATGCGAATGTGTCGCTCTTTTCAACACGTATTGTTTTGAGAAGAGAAACAGTTTATTTTGACACGACATCGCGCAGCTTCGAGTAAATGTTTCGCGGACGTGGGGTCTTTGTGAACTCCCCGAGGACGATTTTAAATGAGTTCAGAACATATAATCGCGTTATAATCGCGTCAGGAGATGAAAACGGGGAGGACGGATGAGATCACCAGAACATCTTATCAGTGATCAGGGGAGAGCCGGCGTCACATTATTCAAATTAAACCTCATCTGTGAAAATAAAACCCAACTGAAAGGCTAAAATAATGACGTTATACAATAAACCTATAGAAAACCTGCTTCACTGCGAAAAAGGACTATCTAAAAATAAGAAAAAAAAGCTAATTTTGAGGTAAAAATGCCCTATTTTAAGTGAAATTATCTGCGCAGTAAGAAACTTTCACGTACTTTTTCTTTTTTTGAACTTTTGTTGTTTGTTTGAACAATCCTTGACAATGGGGTTATTATATTTTGGTTATTATTCAAGTACACAGTCACCGGGGTCCATCTTTCTCAGAACAAGTCCATTCTCAGCTGGAGTTTGGCTGTCAGACTTTTTCTTAAAACAAGACAAAATATAAATCTTGTTCTAAGCAGAAAACACTAGTTTCAAGTATTATTATGAGTATATTTGTCCTTGATTTAAGTAATTATTACTTATCGCTGCTTATTTCTAGTATATAACATGTCTTAAATCAGGATATTATTTCTACACACTGCAAAGAACAAAATCTACTCAAGCTAAAATGACTTGGATTAAGAAAGTTAACAACTTTTTGCACTTAAAATATGAAACAAAATCAAATGTTGCTTGAATTAAGAAAAAATGTTCTTAATTTAAGTCATTTTAACTTCCCTAGATAGTTTTTTCCAGCGCACATTTGATCAAAAATACAGCATTAAATCAATTATATTTGAAACTGCATTTATTGAAATGTCACATTTTCCACTTTCCCCTTAGAAATGCCGTAAATCTCCACCTAAAAGCCTCGGGACGCTGCTCTGAGGAACAGATCTGAGCCAGAGAAAAGAAATGCACTGGGAAAAAAACTATCTACATAAGTTAAAATGACTTAAATTAAGAACATTTGACTTTATTTGAGTCGATTCAACTTGAAGAGTAAAATGATCTGCCAGTGGAATAAGTGTTTTATTCTTAATTCAAACAACATTTGATTTTATTTCTTATTTTAGGTGCAAAAAGTTAAGTGTAGCAAGATGTATTTTCATATTTTAAGTACAAAAGCAGATCATTTTACTCAAATCATGGTAAAACTTTCTTAATCCAAGTAATTTTATCTTGACTAGATTTACTTTTTAAAGTTTAAGAGGCTTAACCTGGTTTGAGTTAATATAAAAAGTGCTTAGAATAAGTTGTAATATCTCGAGAAGATAAATCAGGATGGAATATCTTGAAACCAGTAAAAAAATCTTGTCTTATTAAGTAAAAAAAATCATTAAATTCATCTTTTAAAATGAAGGAGCAGTTTAACTATGCTGGAAAATCCTTTTTTGCAGTGTTGTCTCCATGGCGATAAGCTTTCTCCATCAGAAAAGTGACACAGTGCACCTTTAAACACATTACACGCCCAAGTACAAGTTCTTTGGAGACAAAACGGTAAAATATAAATCCCAGGATCATGTAGAGCGGATTAATACAAACAAACGAGATCAAATTTATCTATTTCTCCACTCGAAAAAGCCTCTTGGTTCATCTGTAAATGGAAAACATTTATAAGTAAGTAAGTAAGTAAGTAAACTTTATTTATATAGCACCTTTCACAGATAAAATCACAAAGTGCTTTACAGAGTGCAAGTAAAAATAGATGAAGTGCAAAACAACAATAATAAATGTTAAAACAGGTAAATAAGACAAAGAGCAGTGAATTAACTAAAAGCTTGTTTGAATAACAGTGTCTTTAGCTGCTTTTTAAAAGAATCAACAGATTCAGCCACACGAAGAGACAGAGGCAGGGCATTCCACAGTCTAGGGGCTTGAAAGGACAGGTCTCCTCGAGTTTTAAATCGGGCCTTTGGGACCTTCAGGAGGTTTTGGCCTGAAGACCGGAGGGAGCGGCCAGAGGTGTGAGGGAACAACATTTCTGAAATGTATTCAGGGGCCTGTCCATTAAAAGCTCTAAAAGTCAAGACTAAAATTTTAAAATCAATTCTGAATTTGACAGGTAGCCAATGTAAAGCAGATAAAACCGGAGTGATGTGAGCTCTTCTGTTGGTTCCTGTTAAAAGCCTCGCTGCAGCATTCTGGACTAACTGGAGACGAGTGACTGCAGATTTGTTAAAACAAGTAAAAAGAGAATTACAATAATCTAAACGAGAAGAAATAAAAGCATGGATAATCAATTCCAGATCAGATTTAGATAATAATGCACTCAGTTTAGAGATAGATCTCAGATGGTAGAAGCAGTTTTTAACCAAAAGTCTTGAATGTCTGTCCAAGGACATTGACTGGTCAAATAGAACACCAAGGTTTCTAAGGCTCGGCTGGGAAGAGGAGCCCAGAGAACCCAGGTGTTGTTTGATCAAAGGAACTTTCTGTTCAGGAGCAATGATCAGAGTTTCAGTTTTCCTAAAATTTAATTGAAGACAGTTCTGAGCAAGCCAGTCCTGAATAGATGAGACACAATTTAAGAGCTCAGCTAACTTGTGTAACCCTGAATCATTGAAGGAGCAGTACAATTGGATGTCATCAGCATACAATTAAGGCTTACTTACATTCTTTTCTTTAAAACACAACAAAAATATCTTGTTTTGTGGACATCCCAGCATCTGTCCGAGCACAACTGCTGTAAATACTCCAGGAGTTCAAGCCAAACCGAGTATCCCCCTCATGATAAACACAAATCCTACAGTCTCTTCAGAGCTCCAGTGTGGTTAAGTCCATCAATAAACAAAAACCATGAAAGCCCAGAATAAGACGTCCCAGAGGATTAGTTTGGACAACAAACCCTATTAAAATGTCAGCATCAAATTCCGAGAGAGAGACGTTAAATTAGAGAGGAGAACTAGAAGAAAAACGCACGTTGAGGGACTATTTTCTCATATATCAGTCCGCCGCTGCCGAGCTTCTATGTTTAGTTTAGTTTATTTGATTTATTTGACAGGGACGATGTACAGGAGCGTTGATCCCAAAAATAAAAAGATGCTTTGTACCAGACTCTAGCTCTCGAACAACATTACAGACGATGTTCGGAACAAAAAAGAAGTCTGGAATGAACATAAGGCATAAAACAATGCGATTTATAATATTTACAGTGTCGCCGATGCATTTCATCACTTAGTTAAAAATAATTCAAACTTGGTTCTCGATCCCTCCCCTGTTTCCCCTTCTCATGTCTTACAAATTGTTGTTTCATTTCCATAATTTTAGCTCGGTTGGAAGTTTGTTCCATTTTGAGGCCATGTGTTCATGTGTGAACTTTCTCCCTTTGAATCGTTTGAGTTCGTACCTGTGTAAAAAAAACATATAAAACCCATTTTTAGTTATAAAGTATTAGTTATAACAACCTGCGGGAAGTCGCCCCGTCAAACTCAAACCTGCACAAAACTGTCAGTCGTTTGTGCTGCAAAAAGTTTTGTTTGTGTGATTCTGGTTCTTCAGATATTTGCAGTTTTATTTTGGTCGATGACGTCGTCCAGAACCTCAGAATGTGAAACAGCCTCAAAACAGGAAGAAAATTATAGAAAACGTTTGTATTTCATTTGTGCTGTGACAGTTTTCATTTGTGTGAGTTTATTTCTAAAATTATTCATTATTATTTCTGTGGTAATTATAGGACGTCATTTCTGCTCAGTTGACGGAGACAAACTCCACAAAACTATTGAAGAGAAACGACCTGAGGCTGAGGAAAAGTCTGTTTCAGTCTTTAGTCATTTGCTTCTGATTCATATTTTATAGAATAACACAGACTTTTCCACAGCCTCAGGTCGTTTCTCTTCACTAGTTTTGCTAAAGTCGCCGCCGTCAGCTGAGCGGAAATGACGTCCTGTAATTACCACAGAAATAATAATGAATAATTTTAGAAATAAACTCACACAAATGAAAATTGTCACAGGATAAAACGGCACAAACGAAGCATAAATGACTGACTCCATTTTGTTCGTTTTAGAGCATTTTGAAGCTTCCTGTGGGGCCGACCCTAATTTGACCTGTAAAAGAATCATTAATTTCTCCAAAACTAAAGCAGCACAAAAGAAACTTTTTGCAGCACAAACGACAGACACGGTTTTTGTGCAGGTTTGAGTTTGATGAGGTCATACTGGTCTATGTGTGGAAAACACTGTCTTATTTCAAGTGAAGAACAGAGTCATGAGGAGTTGTTGGTGCTGTTTTTTCTTCTGGACGAGAAGATTCTTATAAACAGACACCTTTGATTATGCAGAACAGCCAATCAGAGCATAGAACACAAAAAAACCATCAAAATTGCACCCAAAAAATCTGCGAAAGGTGAACCGCGTTATAGTGAGGGACGACTGTGCTCCGTTATTAATGTCATCATCTCCAAAGCTCAAAATGCTCCGTTCCACCTTGTGATGTGATGTCGTTGTAGTTGATAGTTTTGGTAGTTAAATGCTGCCTTTTGTGCTTTAATTCAGTAGAGATCGGCAATTCCGGGGCTGAAATCATCCAAATGATTCTAGTGAAGCCGCGAGGAGTTTAAAACACAGTGGAGCACTTCCTGTATCACCACATGACATCACAAGGTGGAACAGAGTGTTTTCAGTTTGAGAGAAGAATCCTAAACGTGCAGGATTTGTGCGTTAAACGTGTGAACGAAGCGAAACACAACTCCAGGTCTGTTCGTGACGAGGGGAACGACATTGGATCAGAAAATCGCGTCACGTGGGCCCTTCAAAGCGACTGTTTGTGTTGGAGCGACGGTACAGAAACAGTTTTCGCCCCGTGCAGGACCCGTACTCCCACATGTTTGCAGATTTGTGTGTGTCCGGAGACGTGGTGATGAAGTGAGCAGAGCAGGAAGGATGCGCTCACACATGTTTATGCAGTTACACTTAACATTTACCTGTAAACTCTGCTGTTGGCGAGGCGACTGCTAATGTTGTTAGCCTCATTTCCTCTGCGCAGAATGCAGCCTCAGCAGAAGTTCGGTTTTTGCTTCGGTCTCGACACGCGAAGGCCCAAGATTTAAACATGCACACGACTTTATCCTTGGATGAATTACGTGTTTCTTAAAGCTGCACTGTGTAACTTTTTGGTTAGAGCTCCCTCGCCTGCTTGTTTCTATGGTAACGTCGTTGCTCTGCCTGGAATGTTCCACAATACAGCATTTAAACAGCTCTACTTCACATTTATTCAATTACAAGTGGTTCTATAGCTCAAAAATACCTAGAAAAACAGGCGTTCTGACTGTGAGCGGCGTCGCCTCTCCACAGACCTGACCCATAAAACTTGGTCTGGGTTGGTCTCCATGGAGATAGAAAGGTTTAATGCCATACTGCGGAACATTCCAGACAAAGCAATAACATCTCCACTGAGAAAAATGTTTAAAAGTTACACAATGGACCTTTAAGTAAGTTAATTTAAAGGGCTCATATTAATACAGGAAGTGCTCCACTGTGTTTTTAAACTCCAAACACCTTCACTAAAATCATTTGGATCATTTCAGCACCGGAATTACCGATTTCTGATCAAACCAAACTTTGCGGCGCGTTCAACCGCATCAGCATCAGCGCACGAGCTGTTTTTATCAGCGCTTATACTGTATGCAAATGAGCTGTATGCAAATGAGCCATGCGCTTTGAAGTTTGGTTTGTGTAAAACGTAAACAAATGTGCCAAAGCTGCATTAAACACATTATTACTCAAAGTCTAGAATGAGCGGAGGAAATGTAGAGCGGTGGAGAGGACCAATCACAGCCCTTATGTCTGCGCCGTTTTGAGGCGTCGTTAGTTCGAGTCGAAAGTTCGGGAGGTGCACACTACAAAAAAGGATTTTCTATCATAGTTAAACAGCAGATTCATCTTAAAAGATCAATTTTTTCAACGTTTTTTTTTACTTGTTTCAACATATTCCATCCTGATTTATCTTATCTCCATATTACAACTTATTTTAAGCACTTTTTATATTAACTCAGTCCAGGTTAAGCCTCTTTAACTTCCTTCTCAAACCAATAAGGGGAAAAATCTGTCCATAAATACTTGAAACTCGTGTTTTCTGCTTAGAACAAGATTCGTATTTCGTCTTGTTTTAAGAAAACTTGGTAAGTGAAAAAATCTTACTGCACTGGCAGAAAATTTCACTTAAAAATATTTCATTTAATGAATTTAATGAAACTGATACTGATGCTACGTTTTGATACCGCGGGACACCGTGTTACCGCCAAACCCTAATATTTATTTGAGACCAGGCGGCAATTTGGGGCGATTAATTCCTTCCATTTACATTAAAGTTGCATTGTGTAACTTTCTGGTGGAGGGTCTGTCAGCTGCTTTTCTCTGCTGTGTCTGGAGACCAAACCAGGCCAAGTTACAGGTCAGATCTACGGCGAGGCGACCCCCGAACACCTGTTTTTCTAGGTATTTTCGAGCTATAAAACCACCTGTAACTGAATAAATGTAAAGTAGAGCTGTTTAATGTCACACTGTGGAACATTAAAGGCAGAGCAACCCCCAACCAAGACGTTTTTACTCTTAGTTGGATCATTTCTTGGATCGCCGCTCTTCCTCTGCGGGCCTAAGTTTTTAGAGTCCTCGCGGAACGCCAACATAAACAAGCAGGAATCCTCAAACATGCACGGATGACGGACAGTTTAATGCATAATGTTTAAGATATTTCCCGTTTACAGCTCCCCGGTCGTCGCCATGGCTACAAAACCCGTAACCCGATATGTGAAAATGAGCAGAATTCATAAAAAGCACAGTATGCAACGTCCACAAAAGAAAAACCACCTGGAGCTCTTTAACACTTTAAGCCAAGATAAAAAACACAGGCTTAAAGCTTGTGTGTCTAACTCACGGTGGGGTCGAACATATTAAACGTATTTATTATGCTAACTTTTCAGTGCCAGATATCGTGTGGATTTATCCCCGAAATAATCCTGCAAATCTCGGAACGTTTTGCAATCCTTTCTCAATCAGGGACTGGGAAAAGGAGGAGGCGGAGTCATAGGAAAAAGCGCCTCAAACATCCACACCTGTAGTATATTTGTAGCTGCGTTTTCCACACCTGCACGAGGAGAGTTTGCGATGTTTTTTTGCCGCACGTGACCGGCTTTGGCTGGACTAAAGTAGGTCATTGTGCGCTGACCGTGTGGGGGAAGCTGCTCCAGTTGGGAATGGGGAATCGTGGTCAGGCCAAGTTAAATAAATGACATGTGTTGGGGGATGCGGAGAATTTGAAGTGAAACCAAGACTTGTTAGGCTCTTTTGTTCTGCTCGAGGTAGTGTCAAAAACAGACCTGACGCTCACTTCTGTTAAGGTCATTGGATATTTATTCACGTATATATATTATAGACAGACCTAAGGGCCGTTTAATACATTTGTCTTCGCCTGGATTTTTAACATTTTGTGATTAAAACTGCCCCTTTTACCCCCTAATGAAGTGTTCACATCGTTTCTTTTTCAGTTCAGCCTGTTATTTCACAATCTGCTGCTGTAGTTGTGTCATGTGGCTGTAATAAAAGCTACAGGACCAGAAATACAAATGAGAAATGCATAAATAAATAAAATTCACAATCTTTCATGCAAAACACACAGCAAACATGTACAAACAACTTAAAAAATGCTTAATTTAGGGGCTTAGCTACAAAAGTGCAAAATATCAAGTCTGTAAGTAAATAAAAAATCTCCTTATTGCCTCAAAACAAAAGAAAAGTGCAGTGGCTCCATGACTTTCCTGGTCCAGTCCTGGAAACAGCTCCTGTCAGGTCCAGGGCCAGAGCCACAGCACTTCTGCATTTCCAGGGTGGAAATTACATTTGGACTGAAATAAAACTTTAAATAAATATAGCAAAGGGATGCACAATTACACAGACCAAGATGTGTAATTTGCCATTTATGTGAGAAAAAAACTGCACTTAAGAGCAGCTTTTTCAATAGTTCTGAACACAGACGCTCAGAGAATCGACCATCTTGACTCACTTCACTCTTTGGCAAAGTTTGGGTCGATCACACTGGACGGAGCGCATGAGTTTGGGGAAAACAAAGTTCCTATTGGACACTTGTTTTCCCTGCATCATCAGGTAGCGTGAGTGTGACAGAGGATAAAGCCGGAGATGCACTCGGAAAGCCACAAGTCTCACCTTTGTAAGGGAAAAAAAAGTATGTTTCTGTCTTTTACAGTTGGAAAGTTATGCGCAGTTATATGAAACATTTTCCCCAGTATCGTATACGATACCGTCAGTCTGGAGGCTATAAAGGGCTCATATTACACTATTTTCTGATGCTATATAATGCTGTTTCCTCATCACAAATGTACCTGGATTTCTCTTGTTATATTCACATATTCACGTATGTTAAACACAGGGTTGAGTTTTTCGCACTCTGTTTCACTTTGTGATGTCATGTGGTAATGCAGGAAGTGCTCTGCTCTATTTGCTTTTTAACCCTCACCGTTTGTTGCGTTGAGTTGCTTTTGTTATGTTTTGTTAAACAAAATAAATCTGTGGACCTGTGGACATCCTCAGGTCCACAGGTCCGGCTCTCCTCTCCACAGAGCAGAGCCGGATCTGTGGACCTGAGAGCACAAGAGGGAGTGTGAGGGACAAACAGGTCACAAATACTGAGGGGCCAGACCATAATATAATTCCTTTAAAGCCCAACTGAAAAACTGGCTCTGGTCAAACCAAACCTGCACAGAGTCCAGGCTGTTTGTTCAGACTGTGTCTCTTAGGGACACTGAGCTGAGTGAATGTTAAGAGTTTTGTGTAAAAGTGACTATGAATTGTGTGGTTTTCTGTACGATTGTGCAGTTGGTGAGTCTGGAAAATTGTTTATAGGGTCTGATTATTGTTTAATGTAAATTTGACTGTTTTGCTAAATGTTCCTGATGTATTTTTGACCCCTGCGACCCTGACCCGGGACTACGGATGGAAATGAACCTTGTGGATCTGGCGTGTTTAACATTCATGCATTTTGTCATGTCTGCTCATTAACCTGCACTGTCCCAATCAAATAAACAAATAAAAACAACAACAACATAGAGGCATATTTATGTTGAAGCTGATGGCGACACATTGATTAATATGCACTGTCCTAATTCAAATAAATGTGTTTTACAGATAAACTTGCCTTGCCTTCCTGTATTACCACATGACATCACAAGGTGGAACAGAGTGTTGCAGGGTCTGTGTGTTAAAGACGTGTGAATAAAACCAAAAAACACAACTCCAGGTCTGTTTGTGATGTGGAAACAACATTATAACTCGCTGTAGATCAGGAAATAGCGCAGTACGGGCCATTTAAAGCTAATCCACTCCCGCTGCCCGTTCTGCTTTTACCATTTACATTTTTTTCAAACGGAGAATTTGCTTGTTATTCTCATCATCCAAGCGTCCAAATCCCTAAACCTACGCGCGAACTGTCAGTGAGCATCTTCGCCGGAGGACGCACACGCCTGAGCTCGGGGCCCCGCTGTTGTGAAAGTCGAGGATCAGCCCGTTATCTCCGGTCCGCACGAGGCCTGACACGGGGCTGCAGAACAATGATAACGTTTCAAAACTTTAAGATATGGGTGTCTCTGCTCTAAATGTGCACCCCAATTATAAAAGAAGGTAAGGGTGACTCAGGGCCCATGTGTTCTAATGTTTCCTCGTCACAAACAGACCTGGAGTTGTGTTTTGTTTCGTTCCCACATGTTTAACACACAAACCCTGCAGATTTACTCTTACACAGCAAAAACTGGAGGGTTAAAGCTGAACTCCGGCACGTCTGAAGCTAAAGTCCGTCGCTAGAGGAGGTGGAATTCTGTCAGAAGCCAAAAAACGGCACAGATCAGTGTTTCCTCGGTGGAGATCTCACTGTGGCAGTGAGTCTGTCAAGGCAACAAACTAGTGTAGTGATGGGGGCAAGTTCTGAACTTCCACGTATCGATACCTGCCAAAAATGAGGATCTAGTTTCGATATCTGTTTCAGTGTTGATTAGAATCAGATTTTTTCAACAGAGGGAAGTGTAAGGTGCTTATAAAGTTGTTTTCTAACGTTTCCAGACACTAATGAGTGAACCAGGCAGAGCGTTTTGTTTGTTAGACTCGTGGCTGTTGTCAGATGGGTTAAAGTGGTGTTAAGCTTCTTCAGTCTGAAGCAAATTGGTGTTTTACGTGGAAGTTCAGAACTTGCCCCCATCACTACACTAGTTTGTTGCCTTGACAGACTCACTGCCACAGTGAGATCTCCACCGAGGAAACACTGATCTGTGCCGTTTTTTGGCTTCTGACAGAATTCCACCATCTCTAGAAATGGACTTTAGCTTCAAACGGGACAGAGTTCAACTTTAATTCCCACCCACCACTTCAAACTCCGCCAGAGAAAACCAATTTGAACCAGTTTTGTACATAATTTCATCTTAAATTAACTAAAATAAAGTGTAAAAATGAAACACGTCTGTGTGTTCAGGTAAATCAGGAAAACCCTACAAAGGGTTTCTCTCAAAACATTAATTTAACTCTTGATTTTGGGGTTAAACAGGGTCCAGTTTTACTTCATTAACATTTCCAAAAATGTTAAATTAACTCTAGAACAGATTGGACTCATATAAACTCTGAGAAAATGTTCAAACTAATTCTGAGTCCTGGTCCCCAAGCTGTCCAACCTGGGGATCCCTCCTTCCACCTGCGCTTGGATTAAGGACTTTTAACCAACCGGCCTCAGAGAGTAAAACTTGGTCCACATCTCTCATCCACCCGCACTCTCAGCATCGGCTCTCCTCAGGGCTGTGTGCTGAGTCCTCTCCTCTACTCTCTACACGTTCGACTGCAGCCCCGCCCACTCGGAGAACATCATCGTGAAGTTTGCTGATGACACAACGATAGCGGGCCTGATAACAGGGAGGATGAGGCAGCCTACAGGGATGAGATCCTCCGACTGGAACAGTGGTGTTCAGTGAATAACCTGACTCTGAACACTGCCAAAACCAAGGAGCTCATCCTGGACTTCAGGAAGAACAGAGCTGCCCCTGCACCCCTGTTCATCAACGGCGAATGTGTGGAGAGGGTAGAGTCCTTCAGGTATCTTGGAGTCCACATCGCAGCAGACCTCTCTTGGTCTGTGAACACTGCGGCAGTGGTAAAGAAAGCCCAGCAGCGGCTTCATTTCCTGAGGGTTCTCAGGAGGGAGAACCTGAACACTCAGCTGCTGGTGACCTTCTACCGCTCCAGCATAGAGAGTCTGCTGACCTATGCCATCACGGTGTGGTACTCCAGCTGCACTGAGGCAGAGAAGAAGAGGTTGCACAGGGTAGTAAGGACAGCAGAGAAGATTATCGGCTGCCCTCTGCCCTCTCTTCTGGACTTGTACAACTCCAGCTGCCTCAGGAGAGCTCTGAACATTGTCAAGGACACTTCTCACCCCGGCCATCACCTTCTTGCCCTGTTGCCCTCTGGCAGGCGCTACAGGTCACTCCGCTCACGGACTAACAGATTCAGGGACAGTTTCTATCCAAGAGCTGTCACAGCACTCAATTTACAGTATTCAAACTCGCTCTGACAGTTCACTAAATCTGCACTTTACACCACTGGTCACTTTCCAAATCATGTGCAATAATCGTCATATATCTACCTCCTTTTAATCTTTTTTAATCTTGTATTTATTTTGTGTTTGTATTTATTTTTTGTGTTTGTCTGTATTTATTTATTTTTTTGTTTGTGTTTTCTTTTAAACAAAAAGTGAGATGCCAGTCAATTTCGTTGTATCTTTTGTTACAATGACAATAAAGGCTATTCTGATTCTGAGTCAATTTTAACACTCTACTTTTTGCTGTGCAGTTCTCTCAAACAGAAGACACTCTGTTCCACCTTGTGATGTCATGTGGTGATACAGGAAGTGCTCCACTGTGTTTTTAAACTCCACACAGCTTCACTAGACTCACTTGACTCATCCCAGCCCTGAAATTTCCGATCTCCACTGAACTACTGAAACAAAACACAACTCCAGGTCTGCTTTGGGGTTTTCTAACATGGCTTAAAACTCACCAGACTCAGTTTTGTGGTAATATTGGAGCTTTTAACATCCAAAAACACTCTAAAAACAGTGGGCTGGTCTCGTTCCCCCGTTCCCGTCTCTCGTGGGATCACATTACTGTTCCCTGTGCATGTGCGTGAGCTAATTTTAGGACCATATGGAGCTCAGAACCACAATAACGGCTCTTTCTAAAGATCCTTCTTAAATCAACTGTTTTATTACCAGCGCAGACCCCAGACTGAAGCACTGGACTGTACAGAGGGCTTTGTTCAGCAAAACCACTAAAACCATACAGACGAGAGATTAATGCGCCCAAAAACAGGCTCTGTAAATTGGAAGCATTAATAAAAACGGCCATTCTTGATTGTTTAAAGAAGACTACACATTTTACTCAAACACAGCTAAGATCATGAACATTTTTGCAAAAACACGTATCGGTTTTCCCTATTTGCCCAATTTTTAGGTTTAAAATTTGACTTCCTGGTTGGAAATCGCCACACTAGTGAGGGGAATTCCGGCTCTTTCGCCTCAGCTCACTAAAAAGAACCGGCTCTTTCGGCTCCTTCGGGTTGTTTTGTTGCTTTCATTAATTTATTATCAACAATATAAAATTATGCACAAAATGAATTACTAATGTAAAAGAGAACATGTTTTATTTAGATGTGTTTTATTTATTCACTCCACATAAAATGTAAAAAATAAACGGTCCTCTCCACCACCGCTCTACATTTACGGTACTGCGCTCAACATATACCGTATTTTTCGGACTATAAGTCACACTTTTTTTCAGGGTTTGGGTGGTTTCTGTGACTTATCCTCAGGTGCGAATTATATATTACATTTTTCACACTGACGGACCATAGACCAAATTATGAACCATAGATATGAATCAAAAATGAAAAAACAATTCATTATCCGTTTTTTCATTTTGGTTCTAGAGACATATAATAAAGAAAAGAGGTTTTTTTTTCTTATTATTTTTGGTTCTATATTGAAAAACAAACGAATGAATGACACACGGATTCTTCTCTATTCAGTTGTTTTTATTACTATAACTTCTGTAACTCGCCTTTCAAGATGAAATGTCAGTTCTTATAGTCCGGTGCGACTTATACATGTTTTTTTCTTCTTCATTGTGCATTTTTTAGCTGGTGCGACTTACAGCCTGAAAAATACGGTACATGAGTAATAATGTGTTTAATGCAGCTTTGTGCACATTTGTTTACGTTTTACAGAAACTGAACTTAAAACCTCATGGCTCATTTGCATACAGTATAAGCGCTGAAAAAAACAGCTCGTGCGCTGATGCGGTCAGATTCTGTCTCAGATTCTGTCGGACAAACTACCGCTCCTCCCATTTCGCCTCAGCACAAACAGGTATTGACCAATCACGTGCGGTGCAAAGAGAAGAAAAGTGAGAGAAAAAACGAGCCGTTTTGTTCGTGTCCGACTCATCACTACGTCACACACTGGGGAAAAGCTTTTACCTTTTTGGTGTGAACTTGAAAACCTTTTTAAATCTTTGTGTGGTGTGGGGAAAAGAGATAGTTTATTCGATTATTTTGATAGAAATATTTTTGATTTTCTAATAAACTTGTCCATCATGTCCAATGAGTTTGTAATTAACAATAAATCAGCATTACAGTTGTCAGTAAAACGATATTTGAACTGAACGTGTCGACTTCGGTTCTTTTACATAGGCTAAAGAGCAAATATCTCCAGATTATGACACTGCTAAGTTCACTGGACACATTAGAACAAACAGAGCCGTCCAGACACTCTGAGCAGAATAATAGTGCAGTAAATCTGTAAGTCAGAGGATGACGGGGTGACAGAGAAGCATATTTTCAGGGTTAAACTAATATTGTCGCTCTCTTTTACAAATTGTGGGTTTAAACAGGGATAAAAGATCTATTAGCAAAAAAAAAAAGGTGTTAGAAAATAAACAAAAGAGCAATGGAGCCACCCCCATGAGCTGCTGGTGCTTGTATTTACCACAACAGAACAGAAAAATGTTTTAATAAATGCCACGTTTGACATTAAACATCTTAAAGTTCCTGTATTACGCAAAATTGACTCCAGTGAACTTTAAACCAAGTTATAATGTACAATATAATAGCATCAGAAAATAGCGTAATAAGGGCCATTTACCAACAAATCAAAACCAGCGAACATTTGTCAGTAGCAGAAAGTTGCTGTCGTGTATATATTATGGAAGCTGGGGGGGGGCTCATAACAAATGCAAACGCCACAACACAACAAAAAAAGCCACAACACGCCAAAAAAAAGCCACAACACAACAAAAAAGCCAAAACACACACAAAAAAGCTACAACACACCAAAAAAAAGCCAAAACACGCACAAAAAAGCCACAACACACCAAAAAAAAAAAGCCACAACAGAAGTGACCGCGGGACTCTATTTTCCGACAGACCAAACAAGGGGTGAATTGGAAAAGTTGAAGAAGAAGAATGTGAAATGTAAAGGAACGGAGAAGTGAACGAAGTTGGAAACGTGAATAAAAGTAATTTATTGTTTTGTCGAATTCTGTGAGAGGCCAAAAACGGCACAGATCAGTGTTTCCTCGGTGGAGATCTCACTGTGGCAGTGAGTCTGTCAAGGCAACAAACTAGTGTAGTGATGGGGGCAAGTTCTGAACTTCCACGTAAAACACCAATTTGCTTCACACTGAAGAAGCTTAACACCACTTTAACCCATCTGACAACAGCCACGAGTCTAACAAACAAAACGCTCTGCCTGGTTCACTCATTAGTGTCTGGAAACGTTAGAAAACAACTTTATAAGCACCTCACACTTCCCTCTGCTGATTTCCCACTGCACAGGCCAAAGCCCAAAAGACTCAATTGTCGACTCCAGCGGCGGCGAGAGGCTCGAGTCGTCAGAAGCAACAAGTGAAGATCGACTACTGACGGTGAAAAAGAAGAAGAGAAACTGAAAGTTGTTGAAAAAAATGGTTCGGGAATGTATTTTTTTAGCGATTTTCAAAAAATATAATTCACTGGTAAATAAACGGGATTAGAAACGACATCGGCGATCGAGTCTTTTGGGCTTTGGCCTGTGCAGTGGGAAATCAGCAGAGGGAAGTGTGAGGTGCTTATAAAGTTGTTTTCTAACGTTTCCAGACACTAATGAGTGAACCAGGCAGAGCGTTTTGTTTGTTAGACTCGTGGCTGTTGTCAGATGGGTTAAAGTGGTGTTAAGCTTCTTCAGTGTGAAGCAAATTGGGGTTTTACGTGGAAGTTCAGAACTTGCCTCCATCACTGCACTAGTTTGTTGCCTTGACAGACTCACTGCCACAGTGAGATCTCCACCGAGGAAACACTGATCTGTGCCGTTTTTTGGCTTCTGACAGAATTCAACCACCTCTAACAACGGACTTTAGCTTCAAAAGTGCCAGAGTTCCTCTTTAATGTCACACTGTGGAACATTCCAGGCAGAAAAGTTACACAATGCACCTTTAACAAAGCACAGGACCTTCTCATATAACCCGCTGTTCGCCGCCCGCTGCTTTCCCTTCACGTTCAAGATAAATTTAACTTTATTACGTTAAATAAAAGGTCTTCTCCAGGTCTCCCATACATCACTGTCCAAACCAAGTCCGATATTTGTATTTCAAATGTCGACATCGGACACCGGAGCTAATTATAATTATTCCCAGAGCCCCATCCCGGGACAGAACCGATCATTTTCATTTATAACGGCTCTCGTCAGTAATGCGGTAATTTGAAGCGGATCACGGAGAGTCGGAGCAGCGCGTTTGACCCGATTTGCGGAGGGAGTGTTTTTACTGGCTGCTCCCTGGTTTGAGTTGAGAGCGCAGAGGGGATCATGGGAAAACATCTGGATCTCGAATGTAAACCCACTTCCATCCAAGAAAAGGAGAGGAGGGAAGGCTCATGAAGCGCTAGTTTTCATGTTAACACCTACACTTTAACCTTTAGTTCAGCAGGGATCGGTAATTAGCAAAATAAATAAAATGGAGCACTTCCTGTATTTGTTTGTGAAAGAAACAAAACACGACGCCAGGTTTGTTTTTGGCGAGGAAACAACATAACAGGTCAGAAAATAGCGTAATATGGATGGAGAAAATGTGGTAAATAATGTGTAAAAAATCATGTCTAAAATGTTCCACAGTATGGCCATAAACTTAAAAATCGCCATGGAAACGTGCAAGCTTAAGATGTTTTTGAGCGCTTAAAACACCTGCGGATGAATAAATGCAAAACAGATTTGTTTAAAGGAACAGTTCGGAATTTTAGTCCTGGTGTAGACCTGGTTTAGTCCTGGTTTAGACCTGGTTTAAATCTGGTTAAGTCTTGGCTCATTCCTGGTTTAGACATGGTTTAGTCCTGGTTTAGATCTGGTTTAGTCCTGGTTCATTCCTGGTTTAGTCCTAGTTTAGACCTGGCTTAGACCTGGTTTAGACCTTGTTTAGACCTGGTTTAGACCTGGTTTAGACCTGTTTTAGATCTGGTTCAATCCTGATTTAGACGTGGTACAGTCCTGGTTCAGTCCTGGTACAGTCCTGGTTTAGATCTGGTTTAGTCCTGGTTTAGACGCAGACGTTCCACAGTGGACTTCAGGACCAGGAGTTTGGTTCTGGAAACTAAAAAAACAATTTTTTCTCCATTTTGGTTTTGGAGCCAAATAATGAAGAAGAGTTTATTTTTTTTATTATCTTATTTTTGGTTTTATTTTGAAAAACGACTGAACGAACGATGCACGAATTATGGACCCTCCACCACGTGTCTTTAATGGAGCTGTTGAAGGTCACTGATGTCGCAACACAATAAAATCTTTTTCAGGAATTTCAAGATCGTTTCTCAAAGCTGTTGTGGTCAAGATTTCCCAATGTAGCGCGTTAGGGTTTTGCTCACTTGCCAAATGGTTGTCAGTTCAATTCCCATCCCTCCCAGTGCTATTGTCTTTCTGAACAAGACAATTTACGCAGCCAAGTGTTTTGTGATGAGTTTTGCATGTTCTCCCTGTGCCTCACTGCCCTGGTTTCCCCGTTCATTCCAAAACATATTTCTGACCTCGTTCGAGCAGCCAGTCCTTTGTACATTCTGTTCGAATCCAGAAAGGCGTAAAAAAAACCTTCCTCAGAACAAAATATATGGTGCTTGGATTGATGATTTCTCTGTTTGCCTCAAAAACAAACATCCACCTGTCAGTACGGCTGGGCGATAATCCGGTATCCTGCGGTATCAGAAAGTATCAGCAGTATCAGTTTCATCACCATTATTAAAAAAATCAGCATCAGGAGCTAAAACCACAGCAGGACTTTCTCCCTCCGCTCTCTCTCCTCTTCAAACGTGGTTCCGCTCGGAGATTTCCATCCACACGCAGCGAGGAAGAAAAAAACCTGACTGACGCTTCGTGTGCGACGTTGAGCCCAAAAGTTTGTGACGGAGACGTTTTATTGAAGCCGAGAGTCGAGAGGGGACGAGGCTGAAGAGGAGAAAGTTCCTGAGGGCGAAGTCAGACTTTCACGGAGGAGACGGTAAAGTGTCCGCACCGACCGACCTGCACCTCCCAAACTTTCTACACCTCAAAACGCCGCAGACAATAAGGGCTGTGATTGGTCCTCTCCACCGCTCTACATTTCCTCCGCTCATTCTAGACTTTAAGTAATAATGTGTTTAATGCAGCTTTGGCACATTTGTTTAGGTTTTACACAAACCAAACTTCAACGCGCATGGCTCATTTGCATACAGCTCATTTGCATACAGTATAAGCGCTGATAAAAACAGCTCGTGCTCTGATGCTGATGCGACCGAACGCGCTGCAAAGTTTGGATTGATCAGAACTTTAGTACTGCATTTATTTTGTGATTTTAATTATTCTTTTATCTACTGATTCTATTAGTTCCTTTTGTTTGGAACATAATTATGCTGAGTTTTTAAAGTGAAATGGAAACTGTTTTGTTTATAAAATATGTGATTGGTTGGACAGGTCTTCTTCAAACGGTACAGATTAAATAAATGCACTGTTGTTGTTGTCATTCATGAAATAAATACTAAAAGCCATTTTTTGATACAAAAAAGTATTGTTGTAGCTACACTTTAAAACATTGGTGACCTGACTTGGAAACGTAAAACTCGTCACGTGACAATCGAGGCATCTGTCAGGTTTCTAGGCAAAATGGCAAATTGTAAACGATGTCCTAAAACCAACACTCAGCCTCCATCTCAGACAATGCCGCAGCCTGGAGACGGGGAAAAAGACGCTCTGTGTCCACAAAGCCGACGTTTCCTCTCACTCTCTCCTGCAGCTTCCCAGATGTTTGTCCCGGACTCCGTGGAAACATCGCCTCCACTGCTCCACGTCGACTGTTTTCATTCCCACGGCAGAAGTAAAACGCGGCGCTGAGATACTTGACATGTTTTGGTTTAAAGGGCCCGTATTATTTCAATCCTGTTACAACAAAAATGAAATATCCTGGGCGTCTCATCACTGCGGACATGGCAGGAGATGATGATGTGTACAGACAGTGCAGGACGCTCTACGTTCAGGCAAATGCGTAAGTTTGGCTCTTGTACAGATGATGTAAAGATGTTATTGTTTAAATCAAGAGTCACCAAACTTTTTTGTCTGGGGGCCACATTATCGCTCCAGACTGTGATGGCCGCTGTGTTTCAGTGCTTCTTCAGAATAATAAGGAAACTTTTAGCTTTTATAATCAAACTTTAAATAGTAAGTTTAAGTTATTGATTTACGTTGTATGTTCTGTTACGTGCGAACAACAATAGAGTCGCAATTTAACAAAATTCACTCTACTTTATGTTAGTTAAATTATGCTAGTTAATTCTAGTAATGTTAGATATTGTAACTGTTGCAACTAAGAGCCAATCGGGGCAGGAAAGCCGGAAGGGAACTTACTTAGCAATGAACCGCACTAGCTGTCAATCAAAACTGTTGCTACCGCAAGGGGGAGGGACCTCGGGGAATGAAGGCGTCTGATTGGTCCGTTATTTATGTTCAGATCTTGATTTAGGAACAAAACAGAGAAATGAAAAATTCAGGCTCCTGTGTCGCGGCTTCATACGAACATTTAAAGAGCAAAAAAGGCCACAGCAGCAGGTCCAGAGAGAGGAGCCAGAAGATCCCAGTGTGAGTCAGTGGGAAAAAGGGAGAGAAGGAGCCCGGAAGAGCCTCCTGGAGCACTTCCTGTTTGGCACGCGACGGCTAACGCCTTATCTCTGATCATTCATATATACAGTCTATGGCCGTATAACAGAATTGTAGGACCCAGACTGAAATGACCCCCAGCAGGCCTCATTGTGTATTGTGTGGTCTCTCTGTCAACTTTTTGTACTTTAACACGAGCCGTTTTGCTGTCCTTAACTGCACTACAGAACTCTGAGCGTGCACAGACTGTCACCGTTGGATATTGAACTTGTCAAGTGACGAAAATGCAGTGGCAAATTCAGCGACAAATGTAAATACATCATATCATTATTTTAATATAAATCAGTTGTGTTTTGTTTCATTCACACGTTTAACACACAAACGCTGCATGTTTAAGCTGAGTTCTGGAAGTGCTGCACTGTGTTTCTAAACTCCAGACCTAGAATTGCCCATCTCTACTGAACTAAAGGTAAAAGGAAGCTGATAACTCAAAAATTACCGCTTCATGACATCACAAAGTGGAGCGGAACAGTTTGAGCAGACAAACTGATAATAAAGTGTTACTTAAACATGTGTGAATGAAACAAAACACAACTCCAGGTCTGTTTTCGAGGAGGTAACAACATTCTCACATGGCTTAAAGCTCACAAAAGTCCATCCACCTTTAAATGCCGAGCTGTGACTATCCAGTGCTGACAGCATTTTAAACGTATCACAAAATAGTAACGTCAACTCAATCTTTCCCCATGTATTTATTTCACAGGCTTCTCGGGACGGTTTGTGATGAAGTGTTGCAGTCAAATGTTAGCGGTCGTCCTTTGAAATATTTACTACGAGGTGTGTGAACCTCTTTCTCACCACAAACCAGGAGAGAAAACATTTAGCGATTCGAAACAGGAATTCTCATAAAACTTTACAAGATCATCATACACTGACTGGCCAAAAAAAAAGTCTCCACCTGGATTTAACTCAGCAAACAGGTCCGAGGTCGCTGCAGTTGGTCAGGTCCAGGTTCAGCAGCAGTGAGTGCTCAGAGAATGAGGTCAGCCGAGCCTGAATATGCTGAAGGACCAGGTTATTCCATCAGTGGGTTTGTTTTTCCCTGATGCACGAACATATTCCAAGATTTCACACATGGATTGGCCACCACAGAGTCCAGACCTTAAAGTTGAACTCCGGCCCATTTGAAGCTAAAGTCCATTGCTAGAGGTGGTGGAATTCTGTCAGAAGTGTTAATCGTGACTAGATAAATGCAATCCATAACATGATATTTTTTTTAAAATTGCGATTAGAGTTCAAGAAAGAGCGTTTTCACTGAAACGAATCACCGTATCAGCGTATTGGAAACGATTTGCGTCCACACACATCGTGCCTGGATCACCTGAAACACTCGTCACATGACTCAGCTGGTGTCATCACGACACCACGTGGGCGGTAAAAACAAGGAGTGGAGCATCGTGTATGAAGTTGCCCTTGTTTTATGGAAGTTGCACCAGCCGATTTTGAGCCGAGGATGATGGCAGCATGAAAACAGTCTTTTTGTGGACGACGCTGTTTCGTGTTTGTCTCGGGTTTGCTTAAACTCCGACAAACGACTCACTGTAGTTATTTTCTTTGACGTGTGGATAATCACACGTCAAAGAAAATAACTACAGCGATCGCTACATGGGTGAGAACTGCTTTACATTATGGCTTTAAAACTGTCTTGAAATGCAAAAGAACACATTTTAAACATGCAATTCAATATGCGATTAATCGCAATTAACTCGATCTTAAATCGAGATTTTAAAAATTAACTGTTTGACAGCCCTAGTATAAATATAAATACTTGATATAAACATCATTTTTTAATTGAAAAAATCAACAAAATACGAGATGCAGCCAAAAAATAATTTCTAAAAAAAGACCATGACAACTTTTGAGGATTGCGTCATAGGGCCACTTAAAGTAGTGGGGGCCGAGGGGCTGGGGGCCGGTCAAAGGGGCCTGGAGGGCCAGAGTTGGCCCGTGGGCCTTAGTTTGATGACCCCTGGTTTAAATCATATTGTTTACCATTGTGCACAGAGTTTTTTGGCTTCTGACAGAATTCCACCACCTCTAGCAACGGACTTTAGCTTCAGACGTGCCAGAGTTTCCCTTTAAACAAGACGCTCTCACACAATATTACACCGAAGCAGGACTGTGAAAGCTCATATTGATCACAGGTTCCTGAAAACGTGCTCTTTAAGTCAATTTTTCAGATGGTCTTAAATATATTTGGCTATGTTGGCTCATGTGTCTGCCTGGTAGCCGCTGAACTCGGGTGACCAGATTTTCTAAATAAAAAACTGGGACTGTCCCGGGGAAATAGGGACATCTGGTCATTCTAGGTTGAACATTACGGCAGTACACATAACGATTCCTGCGGTGTCTTAAAAAGTCTTAAAAGAATTGAATTTATGAATTTGGAAATAATACCTTAAAATGAATTGAAAAAGACTTGAATTTTTATATCTGGGTCTTAAAATTTGTGCAGTACGTAACTTCTCCGTGTCCCATTTCTCCTCAAAAGTTAAATTTGTCAAACATCATTATTTAGTTAAATAATATCGCGTAAATAATGAGCGGCGGAAACAATCATTGAGAACGCAATTGGGTCAAAATCCTCTGAAGACGTCACTAAAGATCTCGCGCTACAGAACCACAAGCAACAAACTGAACAGAAACACATAAAATCAAAGAAAATCAACACAAAGTTTGATTTACGCCGTTTTGTTGGGTTTTACGTTGGTTTTATGTTACTGTTTTATGACACATTTCATGCTGGAGTTATGGGGAAGAGACTCTTTACTCCCCCATGTTCATTTGTTTGAGAAATAAATGAATAAAAGTAAACAAATTCAACACAAATTCAAGAATTTTGTTTTTCTACGCTGGTAGGTCTAAGAAATAAGCTCTGAAATGTTAAGTTTGAATACAAATGGTCTTAAAAATACCTTAAGAAGACTTGAATTTAACTTAAAGAAGCCTATAGGAACCCTGACATACATGTAGAACACCCCCAGCGTGATGTCGGTATCAACAGCCAAAGGAAAAACAGTTCACTGGAAACAAGCAGGAGGAGGCCCCCATCCAGGGTAAATCAGTCAGGTTTGTGGAGATGCAAGCCCGCTCACGGTAAGTACACGTTTTTGTACTTAGAAACAGCCAAAACAAAGGTCCATTTTTTGACTAAAAGGTTAAGTACAGTGGCTTTACGGTAAACGATCTCTTTTCCACCTCCAAAACACTCAAAGCCCTTTACCTCAAGGAACCACTCACCCATTCACCCACCGGCGAACGCAGACACTGGGGGCGAGGGGGGGTAAATGTCTTGCCCAAGGACACGACAACTGGATTCATCTGTGGGAGCTGGAATCGCACCAACAATGTTTATGTCGAGAGCGGGAATTAAACCGCCGACCTCCAGATGAGTGGACGGACACTGTCAACCGAGCCGACACGTGTGAAATCGCCCCCATCAAACTCAAACCTGCACAAAAACTGTCGATCGTCTGTGCTTCATTCGTGCTGCAAACAGTTTTGTTTGTGCTGCTTTAATTTTTGAGAAATTAACGATTTATAGGTCAATTTGGGGTCAGCCAGTCCCCAGGAAGGTTAAAAATGCTCTAAAACGCCCAGAATGGAGTAAATCATTTGTGCTTCAAAAAGTTTCGTTTGTGCGATTCTGGTTCTTCAGATATTTGCAGTTTTATTTTCGGCCGATGACGTCGTCCAGAACCTCAGAATGTGAAACAGCCTCAAACCAGCAGAAAATAAAAGCAAACGTTTGTATTTGGTTTGTGCTGTTTTTGTGCTGTGACAATTTTCATTTGTGTGAGTTTATTTCTAAAATTATTCATTATTATTTCAGTGATAATTATAGGACGTCATTTCCACTCAGCTGACGGCGGCGACTATAACAAAACTCCGCAAAACTGGTGACGATAAATGATCTGAGGCTTTTGATTCATATAATAATAATATAAATAATATTTCTATAATAACACAGACTTTTCCACAGCCTGAGATCGTTTATCGCCACTAGTTTTGTGGAGTTTGTCGCCGTCAGCTGAGCGGAAATGACGTCCTATAATTACCACAGAAATAATGAATAGTTTTAGAAATAAACTCACACAAATGAAAATTGTTTTCTATCATTTTCTGCTGTTTTGAGGCTGGACGACGTCATCGGCCGAAAAATAAAACTGCAAATATCTTAAGAACCAGAATCGCACAAACAAAACTTTTTGAAGCACAAATGATTTACTCCATTTTGGGCGTTTTAGTGCATTTTTAAGCTTCCTGGGGACTGACCCCAATTTGACCTATAAAAGAATCGTTAATTTCTCAAGAACTAAAGCAGCACAAACAAAACTTTTTGCAGCACAAACGATTGACATAGTTTTTGGTGCAGGTTTGAGTTCGATGGGGCGACTTCACGCAGGTACCGAGCTGCTGTCGCTTTAATAATAAATGAAAGGACCACAACGACAATATGTACTGTTGGTGTCAATTTGTGTTTGTACCCAACCAGGACTGTAGACGATCATTTCAACAATCTGATCTTATCTCTAGGACTGAGTTACCATTTTGTAAGTTGTTTTTCATGTTATTTTATTGGCATATCCGCCATTTTATATCAACCTGTCCAGGGACTGCAGGTGGAAATTAGCATATTTGCTATAACCTGGCACAAACACATTACCTCTTTTGTCTAGGTCAATGTTTTTATGTGCATTGTCCCTGTCAAATAAACTAAACTAAACAAAAATATCCAAAAAGCTATAGTTTTTTTTTACCATTATTATGCGATATTTGATCATGAACCAAACCAGAACAACACAACAGCAGTAATTTCTTCTTAATTAACCAACAAAAAGCATATCTTCACAAAACAGGAGACTTACCCGACTTGAATAAAAAATGTTAATCCAACTGTCAATCCACTTTGTCCAATACTACCACCTAAAATTACTACTACTACTACTACTACTACTACTACTACTACAACTGCTGCTACTGCTACTACATCGCGCTTGCCCCGGGACCCTGCCTGTGCACTGTGAGGCTGCTGTTCTTTCCTGATAACAAATCCAGCTCCGCTCAGCCCGCTCCTCCAGCTGAGCAGTGACTCCGCCCCCTCCACTTGTGCCCGCCCACATTCCCATTCGCACTAACTCTCCCCCTCTCTCGGCCCTCCGTACTCGGCCCCATGTGCTTTGAGTTTGTCTTTCGCAGTTTACAGAGCTACAGTTGTAATTAGGCTTTTCCAACAGAACAATGCAGTAGAAATGCTAAAAGTGCGTAATAACTTTTCACAGAATAGTGGAGGACCGACTGTGCTTGTGTCTGCTATACACACGCACATTTTAATCGTAATATTGATCTAAAATGACTTAAGGCTGCTACACACTAGAGGGTTTTTCGGTCTTAAACGATTTTTAAACGTGCGACAAAAAGCGCAAACACCACAGACACAAGGAGAAACTGATGAGACTTAAACTCTCCGCTCTCCCAGACTGCAGCAGGATCTGTGTGAGGAGCACAGGATCTAAAGCTGTGAGGCTGTGATGGCCTCAGCTGTTTCCTGTCTACAGTAAAAACCAGTCGCTCTGAGACTCTGAAGTGTTCAAAGATCAGACTCTGCACTTCCAGTTTAGACACAAGCCAAACTGTGATTATTATTTGTGAAATGTGGAGCAACACTTCAGATACAGGATTTTTAAAGCAGAAAAGAGGAGATACAGTCCACAGGAAGTAGAGTCACTGTGGCTGATCTGCAGCTTTAGGCTCAGTGGACGTAAACAAAACATAAGTTTGAAGCTAAAGTCCATTGCTAGAGGTGGTCGAATTCTGTCAGAAGCCAAAAAACAGCACAGATCAGTGTTTCCTCGGTGGAGATCTCACTGTGGCAGTGAGTCTGTCAAGGCAACAAACTAGTGTAGTGATGGGGGCAAGTTCTGAACTTCCACGTAAAACACCAATTTGCTTCACACTGAAGAAGCTTAACACCACTTTAACCCATCTTACAACAGCCACGAGTCTAACAAACAAAACGCTCTGCCTGGTTCACTCAGTGTCTGGAAACGTTAGAAAACAACTTCATAAGCACCTCACACTTCCCTATTTACTGAAAGTTGTTGAAAGAAAATGGTTCGGGAATGTATTTTTTTTTAGCGTTTTCAAAAAATATAATTCACTCATAAATAAATGGGATTAGAAAAGACATCGGTGATGGAGTCTTTCCATCAGGGAAGAACAAACCCACTGATGGAATAACCTGGTCCTTCAGCATATTCAGGCTCGGCTGACCTCATTCTCTGAGCACTCACTGCTGCTGAACCTGGACCTGACCAACTGCAGCGACCTCGGACCTGTTTGCTGAGTTAAATCCAGGTGGAGACTTTTTTTTTTGGCCAGTCAGTGTATGTTGATCTTGTAAAGTTTTATGAGAATTCCTGTTTCGAATCGCTAAATGTTTTCTCTCCTGGTTTGTGGTGAGAAAAAGGTTCACACACCTCGTAGTAAATATTTTAAAGGACGACCGCTAATATTTGACTACAACACTTCATCACAAACCGTCCCGAGAAGCCTGTGAAATAAATACATGGGGAAAGATTTTGTTGATGACACAAAATGGACTTTTGTGAGCTTTAAGCCATGTGAGAATGTTGTTACCGCCTCAAAAACAGACCTGGAGTTGTGTTTTGTTTCATTGGCTGATGCATGAGAAACTAGTCCCTCAACATGCGACGATTCATGTTTAATAGTGCAAAACAGGTGGGGCTTGGAGTCAGTAGACCAGTTATTGCACTTTCAGAATTATCTTAAAGCTGCATTATGTAACTTTTCTGGCTCACTTGGAAATGACGCCCTGTGTCCAAAATTCACAACTGTCCCTTTAAAACATGAAAAAGCAAAACGAGTTCATTTTAAACGATTTGAAGACTAAACCAGGTCTAAACTAGGTCTAAACAAAGACTGAACCAGGTCTGAACCAGGACTAATCCAGGTCTAAATCAGGACTAAACCAAGACTAAACCAGGTCTAATCTAGGTCTAAATCAGGATTAAACCAGGTCTAAACCAGGACTAAACCAAGACTAAACCAGTTCTAAACTAGGTTTAAACCAGGTCTAAACCAAGATTAAACCAGGTCTAATCTAGGTCTAAACCAGGACTAAACCAGGTCTAAACTAGGTCTAAACCAGTTCTAAACTAGGTCTAAATCAGGACTAAACCAGGTCTAAACCAGGACTAAACCAAGACTAAACCAAGACTAAACCAGTTCTAAACTAGGTCTAAACCAGGTCTAAACCAGGACTGAACCAGGACTAAACCAAGACTAAACCAGTTATAAACTAGGTCTAAATCAGGACTAAACCAGGTCTAAACCAGGACTAAACCAAGACTAAACCAGTTCTAAACTAGGTCTAAATCATTATTATCTTAAAGCTGCATTATGTAACTTTTCTGGCTCACTTGGAAATGACGCCCTGTGTCCAAAATTCACAATTGTCCCTTTAAAACATGAAAAGCGAAACGAGTTCATTTTAAACGATTTGCAGTGGCCCAAAGTGATTCCTCACTCACCTTATGCATTCAGAGCACCATAATTATTCGCTGCGAGGACTTTTAAAGCACTTTTCACAATTCTCAGGAGCCCAGAGGAAGCTAATAACAACAACTAGCATGCTAACGGTGTGATGTAGATGCGGACAGTGCACACAGACAGACTTATTTTAACCCCAAGAGCTGTTTATACGATATATTTGTACTGGGGCGAGGCAGATATTATTCAAATGCATGGGAAAAAAAGAGGATAAAGGCCTTAACTTCTGATATTAATCTTTTGTTTTGAAGTTCCCATTCGCCGAGCAAATCTCCAGACAGCACAAGCACAAAACAACTGAGCCGCCATCTTGTTGAGTCGTGAGGTTTTACTCTTCCAAACATGCCCACATCAGAAGTTTACTCCACGGGGCCACAACATGCAAACAGTTAGGAAGGAATGCAAAGGGTTTTTTGGTGAGGGGGTTTCTGTCTTAGAACTGGTGTGAAACTGAACCTCCGTGAAGTCACCAAACGCAAACCTGCACAAAAACTACGTCAATCGTTTGTGCTGTAAAAAAGTTTTGGAGAAATTAATGATTCTTTTCTAATCTGGGGCCCCACAGGAAGCTTAAAAATCCACTAAAATGTCCTTCGTTTGTGCTGCAAAAAGTTTTGTTTGTGCGATTCTGGTTCTTCAGATATTTGCAGTTTTATTTTCGGCCGATGACGTCGTCCAGAACCTCAGAATGTGAAACAGCCTCAAAACAGGAAGAAAATGATAGAAAACGTTTGTATTTCGTTTGTGCTGTTTTGTGCTGTGACAGTTTTCATTTGTGCGAGTTTATTTCTAAAATTATTCAGTATTATTTCTGTGGTAATTATAGGACGTCGTTTTGGCTCAGTTGACGGCGGCGATGTTAGAATAAAATGCTTATAATGATGAAGTTATTTAAAAATGTACATCAAACAGTCTCATGGTACAAGGCAGGCTCAGAGGATGAAAGAACCTGTGTTAACGCTATCTCTGCTAAAACCAGATGTGTGACCTCTTATGACCTCTTGCTTCGTACTGAGCTAGGTTCCCAGATCGTAAATTTGTACTTATCTGATCAAATGTAAAACAAAGTCATGATATACTGTGGTAAGTTTAACGAGATTATGTATACGTTGACCAGGTTGTCTTTGTACTGACATGATGAATTGTTGAAAAGTGAATAAAAGCCGTGCTGGAAGGGGAGGAGCTTTTGGGGAGAGAAGCGTGGACGAGCCTAGAGTAAGGCGCGCCTGAGGTCTCCCCGTGCAGTGCACGTAAAGAGAGCTGGCTCAGTTTGATTTAATCCCAATTGGTAGGAGACTGGAATTTAAATGTCACAAATACTTTCGCTGGTTTGTGATTGTATAAAAATTATGACAGGCGACTTTAGCAAAACTCTGTAAAACTGGTGAAAATAAACTATCTGAGGCTGTGGAAAAATCTGTCTCAGTCTTTTGTAATTTGCTTTTGATTCATATTTTATATAATAACACAGACTTTTCCTCAGCCTCAGGTCGTTTCTCTTCACTAGTTTTGTGGAGTTTGTCGCCGTCAGCTGAGCGGAAATGACGTCGTATAATTACACAACAGGCGTATAATAATGAATAATTTGAGAAATAAAACAATTTTACAAATGAAATCGTCACAGCGCAAAACAGCGCAAACCAAATACAAACGTTTTCTAGAATTTTCTTGTTTTGAGGCTGTTTGAGGCAGCACAAACTGCACGACTGACGTAGTTTGGCTGCAGCAGAGGCGAGCGCTGCAGATCTTGAGCGGGTAATGAGGTCGGCTGTGAGTGTGGGAGACGTTGTCCAGAGGAGTTTAGGAGACAGAGGTCACGCCGGGGTCACACTGGAGGAAATAACAGCAGCGGGAGGTGTTTGAGGCTGTGGTTAATGAGGCGGCTTTTCCTTTTTTAAAGCTTTCTACCGAATTATGTCCTTTTCGCAGACGATACCACCCTCTACTGCTCAGGAGACGACCAAAAGCAGCTCGTTCAAATGGTAGAGAGCGGTTTGATATTAATGAACTGTCACGAAACATAGAAAAAAACCAAAATGTGTGATATTTGCAAAACGAAAAGTAGAAGATAATGTACAAATTATGTTCAACAATACACCACTAGAAAGAGTTTTTGAAAATATTTTTTTTTCTCATGCCTTACATAACCTACTGTATCAAGATTTGAGGCAATACATATAAGACAAATACAAAACCATCTTCACCTCGCAATAAAAGGCAATAAGAGCAAAATCACATCAATTTATAATGAACCAACCAATGCTTTATTTATGAACCTTCAAACTCTGAAATTTTACAGTTTAGTCGAACTTTACACTTTGAAAATCATGTTCAAAGTTAACAAGGTCTAAACTAGGACTAAACCAGGACTAAACCAGGTCCAAAGCAGGATTAAACCAGGTTTAGACCAGGTCTAAACCTCGGCTAAACCAGGTCTAATCTAGGCCTAAATCAAGACTAAACCAGGTCTAAACTAGGTCTAAACTAAGACTGAACCAGGTCTGAACCAGGACTAATCCAGGTCTAAATCAGGACTAAACCAGGTCTAAACCAGGACTAAACTAGGTTTAAACCAAGACTAAACTAGGTCTAAACCAAGACTAAACCAGGTCTAAACCAGGACTAAACTAGGTTTAAACCAGGTTTAAACCAGGTCTAAACCAGGACTAAACCAAGACTAAACCAGGTCTAAACCAGGACTAAACCAGGTCTAAACCAGGACTAAACTAGGTTTAAACCAAGACTAAACTAGGTCTAAACCAAGACTAAACCAGGTCTAAACCAAGACTAAACCAGGTCTAAACCAGGACTAAACCAAGACCAAACCAGGTTTAAACCAGGACTAAACCAAGACTAAACCAAGTCTAAACCAGTACTAAACCAGGAATAAACCAAGAATAAACCAGGTCTAAACCAGGACTAAACAAGACTAAACCAGGTCTAAACCGGTACTAAACCAAGACTAAACCAGGTCTAAACGAAGACTAAATCAGGACTAAACCAGGACTAAACCAGGATTAAACCAGGTCTAAAATAGGTATAAACCAGGACTAAACCAAAACTAAACCAGGATTAAACCAGGTCTAAAATAGGTATAAACCAGGACTAAACCAGGATTAAACCAGGACTAAACCAGGACTAAACCAGGACTAAACCAGGACTAAACCAGGATTAAACCAGGTCTAAAATAGGTATAAACCAGGACTAAACCAAAACTAAACCAGGTCTAAACCAGGACTAAACCAGGATTAAACCAGGACTAAACCAGGATTAAACCAGGTCTAAACCAGGACAAAACCAGTTCTAAACTAGGTTTAAACCAGGTCTAAACCAGGACTAAACCAAGACTAAACCAGGTCTAATCTAGGTCTAAATCAGGATTAAACCAGGTCTAAACCAGGACTAAACCAAGACTAAACCAGTTCTAAACTAGGTTTAAACCAGGTCTAAACCAAGACTAAACCAGGTCTAATCTAGGTCTAAACCAGGACTAAACCAGGACTAAACCAAGACTAAACCAGGACTAAACCAGGACTAAACCAGGACTAAACCAAGACTAAACCAGTTCTAAACTAGGTCTAAATCAGGACTAAACCAGGTCTAAACTAGGACTGAACCAGGACTAAACCAAGACTAAACCAGTTCTAAACTAGGTCTAAATCAGGACTAAACCAGGTCTAAACCAGGACTGAACCAGGACTAAACCAAGACTAAACCAGTTCTAAAATAGGTCTAAACCAGGACTAAACCAGGTCTAAACCAGGACTAAACCAAGACTAAACCAGTTCTAAAATAGGTCTAAACCAGGACTAAACCAAGACTAAACTAGGTCTAATCTAGGTCTAAACCAGGACTAAACCAAGACTAAACTAGGTCTAATCTAGGTCTAAATCAGGATTAAACCAGGTCTAAACCAGGACTAAACCAAGACTAAACCAGGACTAATCTAGGTCTAAATCAGGACTAAACCAGGTCTAAACCAGGACTGAACCAGGACTAAACCAAGACTAAACCAGGTCTAAACCAGGTCTAAATCAGGACTAAACCAGGTTTAAACCAGGTCTAAACCAGGTCTAAACCAGGACTAAACCAGGACTGAACCAGGACTAAACCAAGACACAGACACACACAGATCCTGCTGCCGTCTTTACGATCAGAGATTTTTAGTCCCATAAGTTTCTCCTCGTGTCTGTGGTGTTTGCGCTTTTTGTCGCACGTTTAAACATTAAAAACCGAATAATCCTGTAGTGTTTAGCGTCTTTAAGAGAAAGAGCTCATCACATTCTGCGCTCTGACCACAGCCGAAAGCGCAGAGCCGCTCCTAAACCAACTATGGCATCACAAATTCTCTCCATATCTGAAGTAAACCCAGTGACGCTCCCTTCTGTGACCCGGCCTCTCGTGGCTGCAGTTGGCACTTTCACATTCTGGGGGCAGAGATCGACATGTGTCCGGCTCAGATAAGTGCGGCTCCTCCCTGCACAAACACCACAGCAGCTGACGGGGCATCTGGAGTAATCTGAGTGCACTGTAGGTTAAGCAGGATGTTTGAGAATATTAGTCTGTTATAATTAGGGCCCGACCGATATGGATTTAGTTGCGGCCGATATGATACCAATAAAATGGGAGTTGGAGCTGCCGATTTAATCACCGATATATTTATGACGTAAAATTTCACTGTAAATCTTCTGTAAAACTTAGGTTTGGCTCTATTGGATTTTCAGTTGGGTTTATTTAGGCGACATTTCTTGTTCTTCTGCCTCTTTACGTCATATTTAAACACAGTCGCTCGGCCTAATGGTGTTTTTGTACATTATTCTAGCCAGTAAAGAAAGTTCTGTAAGTAAACTACCGCTGTTAGCCTTTAGCGGTAAATGCGTGTGCGTCGCGGTAATTAATGATCTGCTAAATGCGGATAATTCACACCTCTGTTCACAGCTCATTTCCATATCAGTGCGTGTCCAGTAACATATATGCAGCCACTACAGTCACTTTACAGTCGCTAACAGAAGAGAAAACAGCCTGTTTATGTGTGCGAGCTACAGCAGCTAATCGCTAACCAATGAGAAAGAACCAAAACGAGCTTCAAACCGACACATTTCAACACTCAGCCTCACACAGGCTCCTCTCAGATCAGCACTGAGAACTGTCCTTTAATCCAGACTCTCACTGAGCGGCCGCAAAAACAACACAATCTCAGTGTTGTGCAGGTGGATCTGTGGCTGCGGCTGGAAACAAACGCACATGGTGATGCGTTCAGGGGCGGGACGGACACAGACAAATGACTCCTCAGATAAACCCTGATGCCCCGCCACAGATCAGGACATTTATCTGTCTGTGAACTGGATTAAATGGGCAGAATATAGAGAGTCTGAGCTTTAGAACGAGGGAAAACATCCACGTGGAATATCGGCAAGATTTAGGCCGATAGTCGAATGCTTTTCTCCACGGAGATGTTATTGTTTTATCAGGAATGTTTCACAGTATGGCATTACCACAAAGGTCAGATCTGTGGAGAGTCAAGCCCGCTCACAGTCAGAATGTCTGTTTTTATACGCCCGTGATAAAACGGGACGTATTATGGTATGGCGCTGTCCGTCCGTCTGTCCGTCTGTGGACACATTAAAGCTTTGTAGTGTCTTTAAGTTCTGTTGCTGCGATCTGATTGGTGGAATTCCAATTCTAGAATGTGATGATGTCATACTCATACTCCTACTGCAAGAGCCAGATTTCCCTATTGATTATCCGTGCGTCCGTCTGTCCGTCTGTCTGTGGACAATTTCTTGTCCGCGCTCTAACTCCACAACCGTCTCACCTAGGAATGTCAAACTTCCAAACTGCACCAACAATTCATCTTTAACTAGGTTTGACAAATTCTAACTTAATTCTATATACAATAATTCAAAGTACGGGCGTATTTTGCCCCGCTGGCGGAGCTCTTGTATATTTTACTAAATCAAATAACCTTAAGACTTTTGCCTTTAGAAACAGTGGATTTGTATGTTTGTAAGTCGCAGGGCTCTTTTAAAATAACAAGTGGCTTTAGGGTGGTTTTGTATATATTTCCTCATATTTCCACACAATAAATGGATATGGTAAGACTAAAGAATATAAAGTCAACAGAGATTTGCATCCTGTATCTGCTTTGTTTTTCCTATAACAGCAGTGTTGCTATTTCTGATGCTACGTAGCTCACATGAGGTTTCCAGCAGATTGTATGACCACAATAAACGTGTGATTTTCCTTTGCTAAAAACAGTCAGGACAAATTTTATTTTATCAAACAGTTCTCAATTCTGACCTTTGTATTTTCAGTTTTCATCATGGGTCTTTGTAAAGTAGGTTTCATGCTAGCACGTTAGCATTAACTAGCTTCACATCGAAGTTGAAAAAAGTTTACACGGATTCGAATTAACATGTTTTTTTGTATTAGCTTCCCCTCTGAAGAGACATAAGCTACGTTTTAAGTCGCAAATAAGCACAATTATAATAATTTATTAACACAAAGTGGATGGTATTTTGATTTAGCTAATACTTGAAGTTAGCCCTAGTGACGTCCCTGTTTACCCGGGACAGTCCCAGTTTTGAGCCCTGTGTCCCCTGTTGCAGCAGATTTATCCAAAACCAGTGATTTATCCCAGTTTTATATGAGAAAATGTAGAAATGTCCCTATTTTTGACTAATCTTATCACTGCCAACAATAAAGGGCAGCATAAATTGTCATTTGTTTAGGCAAAACTGTACAGTTAGTAATGAATGGTCTTTGCATATCAGTTTTCCTTAATTACACACTTGTATTTTTTCTATTTTATTATCGCCAACCTCTAACCCTAACCCTAACCCCCTAACCCTAACCCTCTAACCCTAACCCAAACCACTTCTGAAATTCCAACAATATCCCCATTAATTTAAAACCCAAAAAGAAAAGAAAAGAAAAAAAGAAAAAAATCAATCCAAAAAGGAATACATTAGTTAATAAAATAGTTATAAAACCCCTACAAACCTATGAGTATCATCTCATTATACGAGACATCACCTCATTATACGAGGCCTCAGTTGCCCAACCAATCATACAGTCTCTAGCCCCAAGCCCCACCCCTAACCCAAGGAGAACATGTAGAGGCAGATCCTCCGCTCCTCACTTCACTTTGGCAGCTCAGCGACACACATCGCCTCTCCACCCACGCTGTTTTGTGCCTTAAAAACCTGAAGAAGACTAGACAGATAGTCGAAACGTCGTTTCAATGCACGCATTTTTATTTTTTATTTTGTTCGTAGTTCTGAGTTCCTGAAAAAAACAAAAAAAAAGTATATAACAAAAAACAAAAAAACATATTCAAATATACCACCACAACCACCATCAACGGCAGCTGCGTTTCCCTGGCCGGGCAGCGCAGCACAGGCCCGTACACCGCCACTCCAAAGGACCGGTGAGAGGCTCCAGGCTGGCGGAGCGAGGCGTTCTGACCGCCTAGCGAGGGCCCGTGCATCGGCTGTCTCCCACGGGAGGCAGTCCACCTACACTGATCCTAATTACTCGCCAGTGCTCCCTTGTGTGGTCAGTTCCCATTTTGGGCCGTCACTCCGTTCCTTCGCCCCCGTGGTGCGCGCTACGTGCCGCGGGGGCCCAGGGGAGGACGGTGCTAAGCCTCCGCTAGCTCAGCGCGTCCCGAGGAAGCGCCATACCGCGGATCCCCTCGACCACGCGGCTCAACAGGGGCTTCTCACCCGCCACAGTTATCAACCTGCGGACAAGGAGTTGGGGTTATCGATCCGCCAACTTCATTCCCTCTTAAGGACTCTACACCATTTACACAGAGTCTCCCCCGGAGCAGGAGAAGAAGAGCCGGCTATGCTAGCGCGCATGGTGCAGACACTAGGCGCCATGATAAAACCCGCATTGCCACTTTCCCACACACAAGACCGCATCCTGGACAATGCCAGAGCCTGGGGGCACAACACAATGGGCATATTAAAAGAACACTATCAAAGCCATGTGAACAGAATAAGGGCAGAGCTCACTGAAACGCCCCCCCAGAACTGGTCCCATGCCTTCTCCATAGCCACGAGGTGGGCAAGAAAGAACGTCCCCCACATCACACAGGAGACCCTAAACCAGGCTGAGACTCTCATTAGGTCCTGTGTGGACCAGGGAGAACGTGTCATGGGAACAAGCCAGTCACACAGACACAGGATATGGCCACACAGACCACCACACAGGAACCCCACACACCACCTGAGGTGCACAGACCACCTCAACCCCCGAGACCCACACTGGGAGGCCACAAAGCCTCACCAAAAGCACCTCACAACCCTCAGCCTCCTATGGCCTCGGTGTCCACCTTGACTGCTCCACACGAGCACCAGGGCCAGGCCACCGCTCAGAGGCCTCCACACGACCACCAGGGACAACCAACATCTCCACATGAGATCCCTTCCAGCAGCCCTGTGGCGCCCCCTGCAGAGTGTGTCAGCAACCGGAGTGTGCACGTACCAGACACACATTTGGTCCAAAGTGCTACTTCCCCACATGTTATTCCTGCACGCTTCTTAGAAGACGAGTTCCGGACCTTGTACGAACAGCTGGCTTCTCCCCGTACTCCTTCGCCAAGTCCAGCTCAACCACGTCCAGCTCAACCACGTCCAGCTCAACCATGTCCATCTCAGCCACGTCCACCTCCAGCTCCGCTACATCCGGATCCTTCTCCCCCTCCATCCGCTCCCCCAGTGTTGTCAGAAGAGGAAATCCAAACCTTGGGTAGAATATGGAGAATTTCTCCAAAATACCAACTTACTCCAAAGCCCAGATCTAAGATTCATATTCCAAAATTAAATTTATTGAATGTCATATTTCCATTTCCATATTAAAAAATTCTCACATATTTCACAAAAATCTCGCAACTATGTGGCTGACGCCCTTCTCCTCAGAGCCTCAGCCCATCTTCTCCACTTACACATTTTGACCTACCAACAGTGATCGGAATAAGATGTCTAGATTCACACAGCAGGATTTTGGAACATGTTTTTATTTTATAACAAATCCTTTCACAGAACACGTCACATGACATTTTTCTTGAACCATGGGCTTAACAATTATACATTTCTCTAACAATTACAAAACTTAAAATACTCTATGCAAGAAAACAGCATTTTTTGCTCCTCCCTTGTGTATTTTACCATAAAAATAATTGAAAGCAAATTGAAAATAAATAACATTCCAAATAAATAAAGTAAAATAACTGTTTAATAAAAACAATTAAATAAAGTGCCAGCATGTTATCCAAATGCTACTAAAATGTTTTTTTTTAACTTGAAATACACTTTTTTCCAGGCTCAAACCTTATTGCATAATAATTAACTCTTGTTCAAACATTTTGAATACCTGTTGCCACTGAGAAACATAATGGGTATAAAATAAAACGATTAGCTAAAATAAACAAGTACCCTGAATTCAGAAGGTGTGGCTCCCACTGGTGTTGAGGATTTTGCTGCCTGCCAAATGCCTAACTCTTTTCTCTGGCTCCGCTCCGCCTCTTTTCTTAACCCTAACCCTAACCCTAATCTTAACCACTAACCCTAACCCAGGCCACTGACCCTAACTTTAAGCTCACCAGGGACGTGGACAGGTAACAAAGACTCAGTGACTAACAAACAGAAAACCAGGGCTTAAATCCCCAGACCAATTGAACTCATAATCACAAGAACAATTGGAAACAGGTGGTCAGGAAACAAAATGGAGGGAAACAATGACAAAGGGCGGGGCAGGAGCATGTGGCAAACAAAACATCAAACACGTCTTTCAAAACAAAAACCACAGTGACTCCTAGTGGCCAGAAGAGCCATAGCCCCTAACACCTTGAGTGTCCAGAAAGGCGCCAAAATGGATTAAAATGAATTATTGGTCCCTAACATCCACAGTGAAGCAGCTTCAACGCTTCAGCCAGGAGAGAAACCTCTGGAGGCTGAGTTTCTTCCCCTGTGGAGCAGTGTCACCTATAGAGACAAAAGTTTATTAGTGAATGTATCTTTCATGTTGTTGTGAGGCTCATCTCAGTGAGTCTTACCTGGACGGGGCTGATCGGCGCGACATGGATTCCCCTGAATTACCGTCTCCGGCAGCACTGTGGCACTCGGAGGGGGAAGAAAATGCATGGACCTTCCGGTTGCGTTTTGGAAGTCGGAACATCCATTTTCGATTGGGAAGTGGTTTAACTGATCCTCGATCCTTTAAATGTTTGTCATCCTCCTCGTTTAAGGGACTGGGACCGGTTTGTCTACGATGAGCACAGGTTACCTCAGGTCCGGCCGCTCTTGTGGCTCTGCCACTGCCACGTCACTGTAAACAACCACACAAATGTAGTTACACTTCCGTACTTTTGCCACATATTTTCTTTTTTCTCTTTTATTTCTCTTCAGTAGTTTCATTGTGTTGTGATTGCGCTCTGAAAGGGGAGTGACTTAGCAGGGATTCAGTGTCAAAAATGAGAAACAAATTAAACGTGTAAAGTGTAATACCCAAATGTTGATAAAAGTATGAATTGCATTTGTACTTCAAACTTTCACTGAAGCACGAATTCAGCAGCTTGTTCTTTTTAGCTGAGAAATTGTGCTATTTGCCGTGTGGTTTAAAGTTTCATTTGTCTAAAACGAAAACAAATGTGCGCAAAGCTGCATTTAGCGGTAAAACGAAGGGGTAAGACAGAGTAATGAGACGCAGCCTTAATCTCTGCAGCGCAATTAAAGCAAAAACATCTCCCCGGAGACAAGCAGGTGTCAATTTGAGAAGTGAAAATAAAGTCTGACCAGTGGCGATGCAAAAACAAACCTTTGAGGGCAGATGAACGGATGCTGGAGGATTTGGGAGGGAGTTATCCGAGCAGACGCCTCCATCGTCGACATCTGAGTGAGCAGGTCGGTGGCTGCTTTGATCTGCAGGGGATCCTCCTGCTTAGAGCTGCACAAAAGATGACGCTGCAAACAAACCAGGAAAACATCAGTATTTACAGTGTTTAAAAGAGCTGTAGTCCTTCAGTCGAGGGTGTACGAGCCGACTACAGTTTTGTATTAGTTTTAATTGGGGTTTATGGAGCTTTAGAAAAGAGAATTAATGGTGTGACTTAGCAAAGAACTGAGTGAATCAAACATTTAAAGGGCTCAGATTGTGGTCATTTCTGATCTATGTTATAATGTTTCTAGGGATGTCCCGATCCGATATTCAGTATCAGTATCAGCACAAGATCCGGCTCTTTTATGAGTATCGGACAGTATTAGATTCAGTCATGTGATCGGACCGATCCAGGTTCACATGTTTTTGCAGCATCAACGCGCTTTACGGTGCCGTAAATCAAAACGCCGCCATGTCGCTGTGTGGGACTTTTCACTGCAGTGGTCCCTCGTTTATCGCAGGGTTACGTTCTAAAAATAACCTGCGATAGGTGAAAAGTAGAAAAACCCAGTAAAAACTGTAAAACCCTCTGCGATATGAGCGGGGAGGTGGATCGCTCCACGTAAATCAGCCGCAATCTAAACTGAGCAGCGCGAGGGTGAAAAACAGGGTTATGAGGAGTTGATGGCGTGTTTTTTATTCTTCTAAACAGACATGCGCCTTCGAACCGTGTTATAGTGAGACGACTGTACAACAAAACGAGAGTCAAACAGCAACGCAATCGCTGCAAACAAACAGTTTCTCCTGGAGGAACCAGCAGAGCCACTTTAACACCACCAGATGGAAGATCTGGACGAGTTTCAGTTTGAGTTCGAGTTCGAGGTGAGGTCGGTGAGGCTTTTAACGGAGCTAAGGTATGAACTTCCTTCACGACACATTACAGAGACGGAGCTACCGGAGCTATAAAAAAGGTATCGGATCGGTATCGGAAAGAGCACTCCTTAAAAAAAGCCAAAAAATCTTGTCTAGTTGTTTCCTCATCACAAACATACCTGTAGAGTTGTGTTTTGTTTCAGTTTTAACGTACAAACTTTGCATATTTAGGCTTAGAAAACACTCTGTTCCACCTTGTGATGTTGTGTGGTGATACAGGAAGTGCTCCACTGTGTTTTTAAACACTGAACACCTTTAACTAGAATAATTTGGATGATTTCAGCCTTGTAATTTTCAATCTCTACTGAACTAAACTTGAAAACTACCACTGCATGACATCACAACGTGGAACGGATCATTTTGAGTGCTGGACATGTATGAATGAAACAATAAAACAAAACTTCAGGGATGTTTTCGAGGAGGTAACAACATTCTAACATCTTAAAATATAATACAGGACCTTTAATCTGCCTTCTCAGATATAAATACACACATAAAGGTGTATATATAAATGTGTCCAAGAGCTTTTCTGTATTTCTCCTATTTTAGTCGACTCGCCGATCAGCAGGGCACGTTTTTAGTTGATTTTCTCAGAGGACAACAGGTCTAGTTTAAATTTACCCATTTGAAATAACTGGAGTCAAAGACAGTGTTTACCTCTGCCAAGCGCTGGAGGGATACCCCTCTATGTAGTCCAAGTGGTTTGTCCATCCATCCATCCACTTCCGCTTATCCGGGGCCGGGTCGCGGGGGCAGCAGTCTAAGCAGGGGCTCCCAAGCTTCCTTCTCCCCAGCCACTTCCTCCAGCTCCTCCGGACGGACCCCGAGGCGTTCCCAGGCCAGCCGAGAGACATAGTCCCTCCAGCGTGTCCTGGGTCTTCCCCGGGGCCTCCTACCGATGGGACATGCCCGGAACACCTCCCAAGGGAGGCGTCCAGGAGGCATCCGGACCAGATGCCCGAACCACCTCAGCTGGCTCCTCTCGACGTGGGGGAGCAGCGACTCTACTCCGAGCTCCTCCCGTGTGACCGAGCTCCTCACCCTATCTCTAAGGGAGCGCCCGGCCACTCTGCGGAGGAAACTCATTTCGGCCGCTTGTATCCGCGATCTCGTTCTTTCGGTCATTACCCAGAGCTCATGACCATAGGTGAGGCAGGAACGTAGATTGACCGGTAAATCGAGAGCTTCGCTCGGCTCAGCTCCCTCTTCACCACAACGGTCCGATACAGCGACTGCATCACTGCCGACGCCGCACCGATCCGCCTGTCAATCTCGCTCCATCCTCCTCACTCGTGAACAAGACCCCGAGATATTTGAACTCCTCCACTTGAGGCAGAGACTCCCCACCCACCCGGAGAGGGTAATCCACCTTTTTCCGGTCGAGAACCATGGCCTCGGATTTGGAACAGCTGATTCTCATCCCAGCCGCTTCACACTCGGCTGCAAACCGCCCCAGTGCACGCTGCAGGTCCTGGTTCGATGGAGCCAACAGGACAACATCATCCGCGAAAAGCAGAGATGAGATCCTGTGGTCCCCGAACTGGACCCCCTCCGGCCCCTGGCTGCGCCTAGAAATTCTGTCCATAAATACAATGAACAGAACCGGTGACAAAGGGCAGCCCTGGCGGAGTCCAACATGCACCGGGAACAGGTCTGACTTACTGCCGGCAATGCGAACACAGCTCCTGCTCCGGTCATACAGGGACCGGACAGCCCAGCAAAGGGCCCCGGACCCCATACTTCCCGGAGCACCCCCACAGGGCACCACGAGGGACACGGTCGAATGCCTTCTCCAAGTCCACAAAACACATGTGGACTGGTTGGGCAAACTCCCATGACCCTCGAGCACCCGATGGAGGGTGTAGAGCTGGTCCAGTGTTCCACGACCAGGCCGAAAACCACACTGCTCCTCTTGAATCCGAGGTTCGACTATCGGCCGAACTCTCCTCTCCAGCACCCTGGAATAGACTTTACCGGGAGGCTGAGGAGTGTGATTCCCCTGTAGTTGGAACACACCCTCCGGTCCCCCTTTTATACAGAGGGACCACCATCCCGGTCTGCCAGTCCAGAGCTACTGTTCCCGACCGCCACGCGATGTTGTAGAAACATGTCAGCCAAGACAGCCCCACAACACCCAGAGACTGAAGGTACTCAGGACGAATCTCATCCACCCCCGGAGCCTTGCCACCGAGGAGCTTTCTAACCACCTCAGTGACTTCGGCCAGGGTGATGGATGAGTCCGCCTCTGGGTCCCCAGCCTCGGCCTCCTCTTCGCAGGACGTGACAGTAGGATTGAGGAGATCCCTAAAGTATTCCTTCCACCGCCCGACAGTATCCTCAGTCGAGGTCAGCAGCTCTCCCCCCGCACTGTAAACAGTGTTGGTGAAGCACTGCTTCCCCTTCCTGAGGCGCCAGACGGTTTGCCAGAATTTCCTTGGGGCCGTCCGATAGTCCTCCTCCATGGCCTCCCCGAACTCTTCCCAGACCCGAGTTTTTGCCTCTACCACCGCCCGGGCTGGAGCACGTTTGGCCCGGACGGTACCCGTCAGCTGCCTCAGGAGTCCACCGGGCCAGTAAGGCCCGGTAGGACTTCTTCTTCAGCTTGACGGCATCCCTTACTTCCGGTGTCCACCACCGGGTTCGGGATTGCCGCCGCGACAGGCACCGCAGACCTTACGGCCACAGCCTACGAACGGCCGCATCGACAATGGAGGCCGAGAACGCCCACTCGGGCTCCATGTCCCCAGCCTCCCCGGGATCTGGGAGAAGCTCTCCCGGAGGTGTGAGTTGAAGGCCGCACTGACAGAAGGTTCCGCCAGACGTTCCCCGCAGACCCTCACGATGCGCTTGGGCCTGCCAGGTCTTTCCAGCGTCCTCCTCCGCCAGCGGACCCAACTCACCACCAGGTGGTGATCAGTTGACAGCTCTGCCCTCTCTTCACCAGAGTGTCCAAGACACACGGCCGGAGGTCAGATGACACGACAACAAAGTCGATCATCGACCTCCGGCCTAGGGAGTCCTGGTGCCACGTGCACCGATGGACCCCTTGTGCTCGAACATGGTGTTCGTTATGGACAAACTGTGATTAGCACAGAAGTCCAATAACAGAACACCACTCGGGTTCAGATCAGGGAGGCCGTTCCTCCCAATCACCCCTCTCCAAGTGTCACTGTCGTTGCCCACATGGGCGTTGAAGTCCCCCAGTAGAACAACGGAGTCCCCGGTCGGTGCACTATCCAGTACCCCTCCCAGAGACTCCAAGAAGGCCGGGTACTCTGCACTGCTGTTCGGCCCATAGGCCGACACCACAGTGAGAGACCTGTCCCCGACCCGAAGGCGCAGGGACACGACCCTCTCGTTCACCGGGGTAAACTCCAACACGCAGCGGCTGAGCTGTGGGGCTATAAGCAAGCCCACGCCAGCTCGCCGCCGCTCCCCGCGGCCAACGCCAGAGAAATGGAGAGTCCAACCCCTCTCAAGGAGTTGGGTTCCAGAGCCCAAGCTGTGCGTGGAGGTGAGGCCGACTATATCTAGCCGGTAACGCTCGACCTCCCGCACAAGCTCAGGCTCCTTCCCCCCCAGCGAGGTGACATTCCATGTCCCCAGAGCTAGTCTCCATGTCCGGAGATCTGGTCGCCGAGGCCCCTGCCTTCGACCGCCACCCAGATCTCTTCGCACCCAACCCCTATGGCTCCTCTCGCGGGTGGTGGGCCCACCAGAGGGCGGCCCCACGTCACTCCTTCGGGCTGGGCCCGGCCGGGCCCCGTGGGGAAAGGCCTGGCCACCAGGCGCTCGCCGGCGTGCACCCACCCCAGGCCTGGCTCCAGGGTGGGGCCCCGGTGTCGCCATTCCGGGCGACGTAACTGGCCTTTGTATGGTTATCGTCATTAGGGGCTTCTGAAGTGGTTTGTTCTCTGAAAAATATTTGGTAAGTTTAGAATTTTTACACTTGAGACACATAAAAGAATGAATCTAACTAGAAGAAATGTTTACTTTGAAGATCCACTTGTTGTTGATCGATGTGAAGTATTTCTCAGTCAGAAGCCCCAGACTGAGCACGTCATCAGGAAGTGCGCCCAAGTACTGGATCATAACTCTCAGCTGTATCAAAAGAAGCATACAACTGTTAGACAAGACTTAAAGGGGAACTCCGGCATGTTTGAAGCCAAAGTCCATTTCTAGAGGCGGTCGAAAATAGTCAGAAGCCAAAACTCGTGTTGTATTGTATTTTGTAGCATTCAGAAACAGAGTCGCAGCTTTATATTTTAAGATGAGGCACAAGTTCTGATCAAACCAAACTTTGCAGCGCGTTCGATCGCATCAGCATCAGCGCACGAGCTGTTTTTATCAGCGCTTATACTGTATGCAAATGAGCTGTATGCAAATGAGCCATGCGCTTTGAAGTTTGGTTTGTGTAAAACGTAAACAAATGTGCCAAAGCTGCATTAAACACATTATTACTCAAAGTCTAGAATGAGTGGAGGAAATGTAGAGCGGTGGAGAGGACCAATCACAGCCCTTATTGTCTGCGGCGTTTTGAGGCGTCGTTAGAAAGTTTGGGAGGTGCACGGTGGTCGCAGTTGCAGTCGGAAATCGGTCTTTACCATCTCCTCCGTGAAAGCCTGACTTCGCCCTCAGGAACTTTCTCCTCTTCAGCCTCGTCCCCTCTCGACTCTCGGCTTCAATAAAAAGTCTCCATCACAAACTTTTGGGCTCAACGTCGCACACGAAGCGTCAGTCAGGTTTTTTTCTTCTTCCTCGCTGCGTGTGGATGGAAATCTCCGAGCGGAACCACGTTTGAAGAGGAGAGAGAGCGGAGGGAGAAAGTCCTGTTGTGGTTTTAGGTCCTGATGCTGATTTTTTAAAATGATTGATACCGCTGCTACTTTTTGATACCGCAGGATACCGTATTACCGTATTACCCAACCCTAACGTGAATACTTTAAAAGTGGTCAAAAGGAGCAGGTTTTTCATGATCTACACTTGGCTGATGACTTACCGCTTCATATGGAGAGTCGTTGGGGAATAGATCAAGGTTGAAACACAGACGTGCAAACATGGTTCCCAGGCACCACACGTCCACGGCCTCGTTCCAAGGCAAACCCAGGATGATTTCAGGGGGTCTGGAGAGGAGAGAGACATTCATGACCTGACAGATAAAGAACCCTGGATCACCACCTCCTGTGCCTCTTTTAGTCGAGATTTACAAAGAAAACACACAATGGCATTCAGGTTTGTCTCAGGTATCTCTGAGTCGCACGTTTAAAAATCCTGTAGTGTGTGGGGCAACATCACTACTTCCTGTCCGATTCTAAAATGAATAAATAATTCAAGATCAGGCAGTGAATAGTGATGTTGAAGGTGGATGTCACTTACGACATGTTAAACACTTAGTTTATAATTGAGGCATAATTAATATTAAAATAGTAATCTTTATGTTAACTTGTAATTGTTAGAAAAACAGGATACAAAACTGTACATGTGAGGTTTTTCTGGCAAATATCGCTAAATCTGTTATGTGTAAGCGGTTAATAGCCCATAGAAGCAAAATACCCCGTCTTTAAATATCCCAGGCTGTATGTCCCACCTCTGTGTTCCCTGTTATGTCATTTCTCTACATTTTGAGACTTACCTGAACCACACGTGTTGTATAATCCGGCCCTGTTTGCAGGATTCTGGGAGTGCAGACTGGGCCAGGCCAACGTCAATGAGCTTCACCTGCAGGGGCCTCTGTGTGTGATCCACTATCATCACATTTAGCATTGTAATGTCCCTGTGGATTATGTGCCCGTTTTTCAGCACCTCCAAGGCTATGGCCATCTGTGCGGGACAGTTAGCAGAGTTAGCACCATAAAACGGTCATAAAAGTTCATTTTTTGATAGGATTGCACTTGTCACCACAACAAATTTTGAATTGTGATATATATTCATATGTGATATACCGTAGTTTTCGGACCATAAGGCACACTTAAAATCCTTTTCTTTTTCTCACAAATCATCAGTGCGCTTTATAAGACGGTGCGCTTTATGTGTGTGTTAATTCTGGCTGCGCTCACTGACCTTGAACCGATTTAATGTGGTACACGGCGCTCAAAAATCTGTCCAAATGTTTTAGTACTTTTGTAAGTTACGAAGCCACACTGCTGGATGGATTGTCGGAGCACGAAAGCCTCAGAAACACTCATGCACAGGACAGAAATGCAGCGTATTTGGTGCAGCTGAGGCGGAGTGATACGACCTGAGCTTCAACATCATATTACGGTGCGAGTATAAGGACCCGAAATGGCCCCTGTTCAGAGACGTACGACTTACGCCCGAGTGAAGCAAACTAAAGGCTGAATTATAGTTCTGTGTCGACTCAACGCATCGACTCAACATTCTGGTTCTGCGTCGAGGTCTGTGGACCGTGAAGTAATTCAACCTGACAGCTAAACCGGCCTGTGCTACTGCAAATGTTTAATCTCCAAAACGTTTAACATGAACCATCTCCAACGCGACAGAAGCACAGAACAGGCTCACCGTGAGCTCCACATCCTCTGTCACAGGAAGAACACAAATAATCCACTGAATCACGTCCTTTAGTCCGACAGAAGCTGATCACATCAGCACGAGAGCTGTTTTTTTCAGCGCTTATACAAATGAGCCATGCGGCTTTAAGTTTTCTTTCTGTAAAACGTAAACAAATGTGCCAAAGCTGCATTAAACACATTATTACTCAGTGTAAAAATACAGTGGCGTAATTTAGTGCTGCCGTTATTCTGGGTGGATTAATCAAAGAACAACCGCTGGATATTAGCGCCATCAGGTGGTTCAGAGTTAAACTACAGCTGTGTGGGAGCGTTGGACGACAGAAGGTCGAACTCACATTCACCAAGACACGATCTGCCAATGGATCGAGGACGCCCGGGCGAACGTTTCAGTCTCACTTAATGCGCTTTATGGTCCGAAAAATACGGTACATGATAAAGGATAATTTACAAGTCAATTAATGTAAAAACCCAAGCGCAGATTTAAACCACAAAAACTATTCTAAATCTTAATATTGTTCAACAAAAACATGAGCTGCAATAAATAAACAGCAGAATCAAAATCGTTCTTAGTTTGCATCTGTAATGACACAATGAAGTTATTTATTCAACCTTTTATGACTTAAATCTTATCCTATAGTAAAAAAACCCATAAATGTTCTAGTAATGAAAAGCACCCGTGATAAATTGACCGATAAGTAGGTGTAGTGGTGTAGCTCCAGTACCTGTTTGGTGATGGTGCTGATATCGGAAAGGGGCAGTGGGCCATACTCTTCGCTGTACTGGAACAGACTCATGTCCAGGAGTTCAAATATCAAGCCTTTCCCCAAACGAGTGTCAAACGCCCCCAAGAATTTGATGATATTACTCTGGTCATGTCCTTCTGCAGCGAGCCGAGTCATGAACAAAACCTGAACATACAGAGGCAAGAGTTCAGTGTAATCAGATTAGGCACCAAGGTAAAAGCATTAAAGAGGCACTGTGCTCCTTCGTTTCAACCTGTGTCACTGAAATAAACAAATCTGATTGGACAATGACGTTTGGCTGGATTTGAGACGCGACAGACTGAAATCAATCCTTATACAAATATTCAAAATTATATTATCCCCAGAAATGTCCTTTCACATAATTGTAGTATATCGCCCCCCAACAGCTAAAGATACCTTTTTCAGTTCATTAGCAGATATTCTCAAACAATTCAGCTCTAAAGAATTAATTATAATGGGTGATTTTTATTTGGACTGGCTGAATAAGACACGCAGAAAGAAACTTAAGGACATCACAAATAGCTATCATATGACACAAATGATGACTAGCCCCACCAGGATAACAAGCTCCTCCAAAACCCTACTTGACTTAATTTTTACAACTAAACCAGAACGTATCACAAGAACCTATAACCTACTAACAGGCTTATCAGACCATAATATGACGCTGATTGTACGGAAATTGTCAAAACTTAGATACACGGACAAATTAACTGCACAAAGCCAAAACTCTTTGCCATATATACCCCAAAAAAATCTACAATCTTTAGAAAATGAGCTAAAAAATATTCCATGGAACAATATAGTTAACAGGGAAAACACCGATCAGGCCTGTGATGAAATGATGATGACAATCAAACAAATTGTTACTAAACATTCTATTTCGCAGCAACGCAAGCAAAACGCAAAAGCGAAGGTGCCATGGATAACTGGGACAATCTGGTCCATGATGAAAAAAGGGACTCAGCCCTTAAAAGAGCCATCAAAACAGGTTTAAACACTGATAGAAACATTTTTAAAAGCTTAAGAAATAAGGTTACAACACAACTTAGAAAGGCTAAAGCTGATTTTTACTTAGAAATAATAAAAGCCGCAAAAGGGAACATTAGACAACTTTGGAAAAGCATTAATAAAATCACAGGAAGTGGACAAACTATAACCATAAATGTAAATGGAAATTCAGTATCTGACGGTCTTGAAATTGGAAACTATCTTAATGATCATTTCATCCAGTCTGTGCAATTGCTAAGTAAGAAATTTCCTAAACAAATGTATAATGAAGCTGTGGCAACCAAACAGGCAAACAATCAGAATGAGCTGATTCTGGAACAAACAAACGAATCAAAAGTAAACAAAATGATCTCCTCATTATCAGGTTCGATAGGATATACACGGATTAGATACAATATTTTTAAAAACATACAAAGAAATGTTATCTGCCCCAATAACAAGACTGATAAATAAATCAATAGCTGAAAACACTTTTCCTAGAGCTTTGAAAACAGCCATCGTCACCCCTATACATAAAGCAGGAGATAAGCAAGATGTCAATAACTACAGGCCAATCAGTATTATCCCTGTGATCTCAAAGACACTTGAAAAAGTGGTGGTTGAGCAAATTACTCAACATCTGGAAGCTGAAGACCTACTTCATCCTATGCAGTTCGGTTTTCGAACAAACCACTCAACAGAAACTGCCTGCTGCCTACTTATTGAGACAATAAAATCAAATCTCGACAATGGAGGGATTGTGGGAGCAATCTTTTTAGATCTTAGCAAGGCATTTGACACGGTTAGCCATCCGATACTTCTGTCAAAATTAACTAAATATAATTTGTCTGTGAACATCCTGGCCTGGCTCAAGTCATATTTGTCAGACCGCTCACAATGCGTCAGAATCAATAACTCGATATCTGGTATTGCTTCTTCCCAGATTGGACTGCCACAAGGCTCCAATATCGGTCCACTTCTGTTCTCCCTATATATAAACGACCTGCCATCTGTGTGCGAGGATGTAAATATCCAAATGTATGTAGATGATACGGTCGTTTATACATGGGGGAAAGATACAGAACAAGTAGCTACAAAACTCATAGTGGCCATGGAGAAAGTAGCAAAATGGCTGCACGATTCATCCCTCACACTGAATGTAAAGAAAACAGCGGCAATGTATTTTTTTAATAAGAGCAAAATGTCATCTTTTCCAAATGTCACTGTAAACGGAGAAGTGATACAGAACGTTACAGAGCATCGCTACTTGGGCATCACTTTAGATTCCACTCTCACCTTTAAAAAACATATTAAGCAAATGTGTCACAGTCTCAAATACAATATAAAAACCTTTAAGACTATCAGAAACTCATTAACAACAGCGGCATCTCAGACGTTTTTTAATGCAATGATTATGTCACGTTTTTATTACTGTATAACATGTTGGTCTCAGGCAAAACTGTCCTGAGGCCACTAGAACAGTGGTTCTTAACCTTGTTGGAGGTACTGAACCCCACTAGTTTCATATGCGCATTCACCGAACCCTTCTTAATTGAAAAATTTAAATATGTATTTTTTTCAAATTCAAACCATAGGTATATATATTTTATTGGGGCACACATGTGAATCCATATTGCATATATTTGTCTGACCACTTTCTTTTTTTGCTCGACATAGTTAGTCTGAAGGAAAATATAAGAAAGAAATTACATGACACCATCACAATAGTCACAAGACTATTGGATTCACAAAATTTCCTGCAGCCAATAACGGCCAAACGGGGCGTGTCATCATGAATCATATGAGTTGGATGTGAGTCTTGACTCCTGCTGAACCCCTGAGACTGACTCACTGAACCCCTGGGGTTTGATCGAACCCAGGTTAAGAACCACTGCACTAGAATCATTATACAAGCCATAAAAACTCTGGACAAGAAGCCACGACAATATCACCACTGCCGTGTCTTACACAAATATCCATCCATCCATCCATCTTCTCCCGCTTAATATAAACTACTAAACTTTGGGAATATACAAAGATTAGCGTCAGTCAAAATGGTCTACAGAATTCTTAATAACACTGCACCGGCACCTCTTAAGCACTTTGTACAACTCACATCAACAGTGACTCCCAGAGCCACACGGACCTCCAGCAGGGGCCAGTGTTTTATACCAAAACGAAAAACCTCATTTGCACAATCAGCATTTTCTTATAACGCAATAAAAGAGTGGAATAATCTCCCAACTGAATTAAAAAATCTAACAAACTATTCAACATTTACAGTAGAATTGAAAAAGTGGCTGTGGAACAATCAGGCATGTGAACACTGAACACAGCAGCTCCTGATGTTTCATGACATTCTATGTAAATATTATTGTAAATATATAATTGTTGATGTGAAACTGTAACTTTAGCATGTGTAAGATTCTTAAACTTTTACTGCTGAATGAAATAGGACTGAAATGTTGTATAATGGACAGCATACGAGTGCGAATGTGTTAAAAATTGAATCTAATGCTAAGGTATGAATGAGATGCTGTGTTTGTGAGAGTGTTTGTGTCAGACTGGTGCTTTGAAATACTGCTCTTATTGTTTAGCTTAAATTATGTATTATTTACTCCTGTAAATTAGGGACTGTGAATTATTCTCTTTGTGTTAATATTAAGGAATGATTAAACAAGTACGTATATGCTTCTTTCTTATTCTGACTGTATAACCTATGCTCAACTTCAAATGCCATAGGAGCATGTTAACCTTGTGACCCTTGTCTATTTAAATAGATATGCCGTCTCTGCAAGGGCCTGCTTTAAACATGGCCTAGACGTTGGGCTAGACGCTCAATTTCGTGAATTTTACGTAAGCAACAACGATAGAATTACACCTGCATGCATCAGCAAGTGTTGTAATCAGCAAGTCCTGCTATAAAAAGGTCTCGCAGAATAGGCTTTGCAGAGACGGGGGAGCAAAGACCCATCATAAAGGCCGGTATCCTGTTGAATCCTGTTGTGGCTAAAATAAAGATCTTCTTAAAACTGCTCTACGACTTCCACGTGTTTGTTTTAAGGTGCCTCGAGGAGTCAGAAGTTTACAGGACTGCAGACGGAAACTAGCTATCTAGCTATAATCTGGTGCAGAACATCTCTGTTGTTTTTTTTTTAAACTTAATGTATCTGTACATTGTCCCTTCAAATAAAGACTAAACTAAACTAATACAGAGAGATATCAGTGTGGATTTACCAGGAAACTACTTTTAGCAGGGAGCGCACTCCCTCCACCCGAAAAGTTACACAGTGCATCTTTAAATGGCATAAAAAACCGTACCTCGGAGTCGGTATTCTGCACATAATAGGGCAGTTTGACGGCCACGTCCTGGTGAGTGTCCTTGGTCTGACACTTGACCACTTGACCAAATCCTCCACTGCTCAGGTATTTGATGAAGTTGTAGTTTTCGGGGAGAGATGCTTCCACCTCCTCTACGCTCAGGGTCATTGTTTTCGTCTGGAAATCTGAAAAACACAGCGCAGACATGTCACAATGGATTTTCATTTGCTTAAACAATTGTACTTACTTCATGTCTAAATACAAAGTCAGGCTAAGTACAAGTTAAGAAATGTATATTCGAAAAAGTTTAAGTTTGAGACAAACATCGTGACTTTTTGCCAAAACAAAGCCTCAACCTACCAAAACGTCAATTCCCTTTGAAACGCTGTGAAACAAAGCAGAAACTTACCTCTGTAGCGTCTGTAGCTGTTGTTCTATATTCAAATGAGCGCGATGGGTACGTCTGTTATGCAGAGATTTGAAAAATAACAACAAAAAACAACCATATAAATACAGACACGATAATAGATACGATTATTGATAATGAAGGAAAAGTATAACGTGTATTTTTGTGTATTTTTTGTCATTTTTTTGTGTATTATCTGTATTGAATTGTATGACAGAGGCAGATAAATAAATAAATACAGTTTGTGATGTTACTGTGTATATTGTGTACATCACCATGCAATGTTTTTGAAGAAAAATAAGGTATTTTATCCGCAAAAACTGCCAAAATGTAAAAAACAAGAACATGAAAATCGATACTATAGATATTATACTTTATTGATAATGAAGGAAAAGTATCATGTGTATTTTTTTTTCATTTTTTGTGTATTATCTGTATTTTTTTTATAAATATGTATTATGTCTGTTGTGTTACATAAAAATCAAACACATTAATGAAGTTAATGAAGCTTTCTGAGAATAGAGAACATAGGTACTCCATAAAAGGTAACATAAACTATTTTTTTAGAAAGTGGCAAACATTTATTGACTTTTTTAAACTCTCTAAGCCAACATCACCCCCCATTTTTTTTATTTATTTTTTTTTCTTATTTAATTTTTAAGGTATATTTATGTATTTTTTAAATTTAATTATTAGTTTTATTATATTTGTTATTATTGAGTATTTATTACAATTCTATTATTATTTATCTGTATTATTATTATAATATGACTCTTCTCTTATTCATATTTCTTAAATAAATAAATAGTTTGTGATGTTTTTACTGTTACTGTGTTTATGTAATAGGCGAGACACTGCAGGTAAATAGGAAAAAATCTGAAATTTGCAGATTTTAATTTGAAACTTCTGTAGTTTACTCACACACGTCAGATAGAAATGGATTACAAGTTTTTCACCATGCAATGTTTTCAGATAAAAAATAAGGTATTTTATCCGCAAAAACTGCCAAAATGTAAAAAACAAGAACATGAAAATAGATACGATAGACAATATACTTTATTGATAATGAAGGAAAAGTATAATGTGTTTGTGTATTTGTTGTTTTTTTGTGCACTATGTAACTTTTCTGTTTCATTTGTACGGTGTTAAACTTATCGAGGCCTGTCTTTCATTATTCAAGGACAGTTGTGTTTGTTGCTCAATAACTTTGTATTACCGTGAGTGGGAAAGCCTCTCCACACACATTATTTATAAAACTTGTGAATGTACAAAAGCGTTATGTACATGACAAGTTTGTGATTTGTTTTTATTTATTTTACTTTTATTTAACCAGGACGTCCTATTGACATGTCACAATAACAAATCCTGATGTGCGATATTTTTATTCTGAATCGGGATAAACATAAATAATACTGAGATGTATTTATACCACTTTTATAAGGTTTAGTTTGTTTTTAAGTCAAGTCAAAACCCGCTGTTGCAGTGTGGTGCTGTCCTACCGCACTCCCATCGTCCGTGGTGCTGGGAGAGGAGCCTGTCCTCTCAGAAAACCAACTTCCGTTCGGTTCAGTTCAGACAGAAGCCTCATCGTCAGGGAGAAATCCAGCTCCAAGATCCACTCAAAGAAACCTAGCCAGAGGAGAACAGCACTATTACTGTAGAGCTCATATTTGTAGCTTATTATGGCCATCTGTATTTGTTTTTTAAATGTATTTTTTCTTTAATTGTACACTGTTTTATTTTGTACTGTTCTATTTTAATGTCCTTGATGTACGGCGACCTTGAGAGCCTTGAAAGTATTAAAATGTATTATTATGATTATGATTGATTATTATTATTATATTACACTTTAACATTAACTTTAACAATTATAATTTCTATCAGTGCATACATACAATATCAAATACAGTTTCACAGTGCAGCTTATGATCATGGGCTGTAAACAATATATCTACAAAAGCATATTAAAAAAGAAGTTTACATTTTAAACACTTAACCATGAATAAACCATAAACTTTTTGCAGCAAAGCACCTGTGCTGTAAAAGCAAACCATTGTAATAGATCATTACACTTCAGGTAAAATAACATGACATCCATGTGTTTAATATAATATTTGTCTGAAATAGGGATTAGCAGAGGTGGGACCAAGTCGTTGTCTTGCGAGTCTCAAGTCCCAAGTGTTTGACCTCAAGTCCGAGTCAAGTCCCAAGTCAAATACAGGCAAGTCCAAGTCGAGTCTCGAGTGTCTGGTCCATAAGTCCAAGTCAAGTCCATGTCGTCTCCTTTGAGATTCAAGTCATTTCAAGTCTTTAAACCAAAGTACCAAGTATAGCTTAGATTTTTGCAATTTTTGACTTTAATTGTAAACGAAATTGTACTTTAAAAGTCATGGTATATTTATACATGAGTATTTATATTAAAGTTATAGAAATACAAACTTTTCCATTTTAAATGTCTTGACAAAATGCAGTTATTTTATTATGTAATCCACACTGAAATGAAAGGGTCATGTTCCATGTAGTTCCCTCTTTTTTACTGTATTGTACTGTATATTACTGTAAGACATTTGAGGACACCATATCACAGCACTTCACAGTACTTCAGTTACATCCAAAGTAACAGAGAAGTGGGCAAAACATGGTCCAGTTTATTCCTGTTAGAATATTTTTTAACATATACTTTTTTAGCCAAGACATCAAGTCTTCTCAAGTCACAGGGTTCAAGTCTGAGTTGAGTTCCAAATCTCAGTCCATTTTATGAAGTGAATTCTCGAGTCCTAAAAATAGTGACTAAAGTCTGACTCGGGTCCAAGTCACAACTGGCAAGATTAATAATATAACAAAAATAAATAAATGTCTATAATCCATATCTGTGTTTTTACAGTGAAGTATTAGCGCAGGGCAAATGAGGACAGTAGTGACCTCATATACAGCACTGCTCTTTAAATACAAAATGAAATAACCTCTTCTCTTTTATATTCTTGAAATAGTTTAGCTTTAATGGTGCGTTTTATTGTTCTGGTGGTTTAATTTCCAGTATATTCGTGCTAAATTGTCCATAAGCATTTTTCCCATGACCAAAAATTAGGTAGCTTAGCTTTAGCAAAGTTAGCCGCTAAGTTAGCCGCTAAATTAGCTGCTAAGTTAGCCGCAAAGTAGCACACACTGTATACAGAACAAAGCCACTCACCGACACATTTCCGCTGGTATTTCAGAGTTCAGTTCTAAAGTTCAGATCTAAAACTGTGAATTTATCTTCATTTATCTTGGATCTTAGCATTAGCATGTTAGCTCCAAAGTTAGTGGTTGGTTCCACTCACTCACCAGTTTGATTGAAAAGCACGAGGTCTTCCCAGGTTTTACTTCAATGTCGGTTCAATGTTGATGTATTTAGATTTAGTGATATTATTCTACATATTATATTATATTATTATTTGTAACAGTAGTAGTAGCAGTATATTATTATTATTATTATTATTATTATTATTATTATTATTATTATTATTATTATTATTTATGTTTTTTTCGTCGGGGTAGCAGTAAGGAATCAATATTTCTGTTTAAGAATATTACATTCATGGGATTACTCAGAAATTATTAAATGTATGAAAATGTAAGAAAATGTAATGTAAGTAAATGCTATAAACCCAATGAATAATCCTTGGTGAAAAAAGTTTGGATACGCCTGTTCTAGACAAAGTTATAACACCTCCATGGAGAAATTACACAGTGCGCTCTGAAATCCAATTCCTTGCAAAACTCCCGGCATCGGTTTGAAGAAAATTACAGTGAAATAATATTTGCAAATGCTCCAATTATAACAGTAGTGATATAGCAATCCTAATTTTGTGGATGAACCTATGAGTCAAAGGTGGGTTTAATTTATCATGAGTGAAAAACATTTTTGTATTATTTATTATTATTTCTGCTTCCACCTTCTGCTGCAACTCATTTGACGACTACACTTGCATCATTTTCAGGCCTGCACTGCCCTCTGGTGGACTTTACACAAAATTCCTGTTGTAGAAAATAATGGATCCTCGTCTAACTTGTGAGACAGTAGTAGGCCTAACCTGCATGGGATAAATATCCTGCCATATATATTTTGTGCTTGTTAAAACAGTCTTGCATGTGAAATAAAGTTTTGCAGCTGTAAAAAACAGTCTGTGCTTGTGCAAATACATTTTGTACCTGTATAAATATTTTGTATGTGTAGAATAGTTTTGCATATCTGTATTTTTATGTTGTGCATGTGCAAATAATTTTCGTATCTGCACATTTGTTTTGAATGTGTGTAAAACAGCTTGAGCAAAAAAAAAGTGCTTATGCTAATACATTTTGTACCTGTAACAATATTTTGTATGTGTAGAGTAGTTTTGCATATCTGTATTATTATTATTTTGTGCGCAAATTATTTTTGTATCTGCACAATTAATTTGTGACATCTGGTGTTCAGATACAAAACTGCACCTACAGACTTGCAAAACTCAGAACACAAACACAAAACTGTTCTGCGTGAATGCAAAATATATAAATATATATAAACTCCTCACTGAGACCAATAAAGTTAGATGTTTGCCTCTTGAAGCTGCCCTCAGGTTTATTCTTTCAAGAGGAGAGGAATCAAGGAGAAGGAAGCGAGGAACGAGAAATAAACATGAGTGGATCTGGAGCTGTGTCCTGTCTCTGTGATTTTAGAGGGCGTGAGTGACAGGTGGATTAACCAATCAGAGAAAGGCGTGCTCCGTTTGGCTGTGGTTGGATCGTCTCAAATTTGGACAGAGGCTTTTCACGCTCTTTGGTCTGATGTTCCGCTGATTTGAGCTCCCGAGGCAAAAGTGGAACAAGTCGCATTTTAAAAGTGTTTTGGTTTTATTGTCTGTTTTGTACATGTTGGATTCATGGCAGAATAACTACGTTAAATGATTGAATAGTTTGGATTTAATATTTGATTTTATCGTTTTGTGTAGAAAACGTTATTTTGTTTAGAAAGGTGCTGTATAAATAAAATATCACTCATTATAAAAGGAAATTCACACTGTAGCCTGTGATATTAGTGTTAAATATTATAGATTTAACTCTATTTCATATGAAGAGTGTTTCCAGTTGTTTCTTTCTCTTCTACAGTGAGAGTTTTATTTGACAGAAGATTCAGACCTGTGGAAATGAGCTCCTCTGCACAGATTCATATAAATGAGTGAATAATGTGATTCTACAGTGGAGCTTTATTATTCGACGGTTAAATTGTCCTGTCGATATGCTGCTCCTTTAGCTCCTTTTGAGCCCTATTCGATAACATAATACAACTGTCCATGTATATTTCAGTGTAAATTTGACATAACTAAGGTATAAATCCGTGTGCAAACAGCATCAAACCCACTGTCTCTGATCCAAAGAAATATAGAGTAAAACTGGGGTGGTTCATTTATTGGATCTAGACGACTGTAAACGGAAAAGTGAGGAGCTTATTTGGACGGGGGAGCGTGAATCGACAGACGTCACTGTGGATTTAGGCTGCGGGAGCTCATTTCGTCGCGGCAGAACATTTCCACAGAACGCCGGTTTCAGCCCCTTCTGGACTCGAACAGAACGTTCTGCAGAAGGGACGGGGCCGGTCGGGCAGATCCGTCGGTGCATCTCTCGTCGGGATCGGCCTTTTCCTGTGCGGAGCTGCTCCTGTAGACGGGAATGTGGTAATGTTTGCAGCAGACAGAGATCCCCCCCCGTGCATGCACAATGAATCACGCTCCTGCACAGAGAGAGAAAGAAGGAGAGGGCGGAGAGGGAGAAGGGGAAGCACTTTTTTGGATCATTTTAATCAAAAAATAATACATGATCATGCCAAGGTGCTAGAAAAAATGGCACATGCATTTCATAATTTCATTTTAGACTTCAACGGAAGCGACCGCGGGACTCTATTTTCCAACCTGGGGAAGAGGTTCACAACAAATACAAATGTCGCAACACAACAAAAAGCCATAACGGAAATGACCACAGGACTCTATTTTCTGACGGACCGAGTGAGGAGGATCGAGCGGGAAGTGAACGGGAAAAGTTGAAGAAAAAGAATGTGAAAAGTAAAGGAACGGAGAAGTGAATGAAGTTGGAAACGTAAGTAAAAGTAATTTATTGTTCTGTGTCCAGGATCGATGTCTCCGTCTGACCGTCGTAAATAATTCCCCGCTCGATGCCATGGATGTTTAATAAGACACGCCCCCTCTGTCCGTGGCCCCAGATTGAAGCACAGAGCATTTTTTGAGAAATATCAAACTGCCCGTGTTCTGACAGGGCGTCCACAGCTTTCACAAAGGGTTTTGTAGAGATTCTTCTGTATTTTTACAACATGAACTTTAAAAAATGTTTAAATCGTCAAAGCGTCTAAAAAATCAGCTTCGTATGAGTTCTTCTCGCCGCTCTGAGCTCTGATTGGTCAGAACTGTGTTTCTGACGTCACACATTCGACATTGTCGGGCTGCGAAAATGCGGAAGTAAAATCTTTTTCGGGGTCGTGCGCCAATGATCGCAGACCATTGAAAACAATACGCCGCCATCTTGGATCCATCTTCCAGACTTTATCATAGTTCTGCGCTCGATCCTCCTCACTTGGTCCGTCAGAAAATAGAGTCCCACAGTCACTTCCGTTGTTTTTTTTTTTGTTTTTTTTTGGTGAGTTGTTTATTGTTTTTCATTATTTTTATTTCATTCATTAAAACAAAACAAAAGCAAATGCAACATGCTTCCATCTATACAACTTTAACATAAATATGAATGAAAGGGCACAGAAAGAAGCAAAAGCTCATAACATCTGCCCCTTATCAGCTCAGAATGATATTACAGCTCCAGTGGGCAACAAAAAAACAAACAAACTCTTCTTTTTACACAGGCGTATTATATCTTTTCAGTAGTGCGACTTTCACACTTTTCTTAAAAACTTGAATAGACTTGGCAGTGCTATTTTCACTGTCCCATAGACTCCTCGGACTGAGACTCGTCGCTCCTTTGGTTTTGTTCTAAATTCAGGTTTAGAAAATAAACAAGTTCCTCTTAATTTATAATGACTCTCTCTCTTTTTATACGCCCGTTGTAATAAGACGGGACGTATTATGTTATGGCGCTGTCCGTCCGTCTGTCTGTCCGTCCGTCTGTCCGTCCGTCCGTCCGTCTGTGGACACTTCAAAGCTTTGAAGTTTAAAGTTCAAAGGTGACACACAGTTCCAGCTGCAGCGGTTGCTAGGCAACAGGAGAGAGAGAATACAAGACAACTACACATTACCTTGTCCACGCTCTAGCTCGACAACCGTCTCACCTAGGAATGTCAAACTTCATGGCTGGACACCCCATGGGTCAAGGATGTTCCCTATTGATTTCAAGGTCACAGGGTCAAAGGTCAAGGTCACGGCCCGACCCTTTGCGAAAACCTTGTCAGTATTGGAATCTTCCAAACTGCACCAACAATTCATCTTTAACTAGGTTTGACAAATTCTAACTTAATTCTATATACAATAATTCAAAGTACGGGCGTATTTTGCCCCGCTGCCGGAGTTCTTTTTCACTCTGTTTTGCTGTCGGGTAATGTTATTTACTGAGCTTTGTACATAGTTTTGAGGAGGTTAAATTCTACCAATTCTTTAATGTTTCTAATTGTATAAATATTGGATGTTGTGTGGCCCAGTGTCCACTTCTGTTTACGACACGAATGGCGCGTTTCTGTGAAAGGAAGACTGGTTGTGGGTTTTTGTCGTCGCCCTTAGTGTAAAATGTAAAAATGTGCAAGGTACAAACCATGAAATAAAGGACTTTTAATATATTCAGTCGGTGAATTAAGTTTTTCACTAAGGGCTGCTATTTGTTTACAACTCCAGGTATGTTTATGATGAGGAAACACGATCACGCAGATCAGAAAATAGTGTAATATGGGCCCTTTAACTCATCCACTCTACTACACTAAACCTGCTGGGGACCTCAGGGTAAAATCTGGGATGACACAACATACCAGAGTGTTCAGTATTCAGTGGATAAAGAGTTAAACTGAATTCTCTCCACATGTTTTGGTCCCTCCCCGACTCTTGCTTCCTTCCTCTGGTCTCAAACCGCTGGCAGTGCTCCTGTTTTTTCTGCTCTTCCCCCTAAATCCTCCATACATCATATTTACAGTTCTCATTAGCATTCGGAAGCACACCGAGCTACTCCAAACGAACGTCCGACTGTGTATTACGCAAACTCACAAAAAAACATACTCAGTGTTTTGTTTCATTCACACATGTTTGAGCGACACTTTATTTATTCATTTGACTTTAATATCCGAAAATGCTCTGCTCCACCGTGTCGTGCATGTAGTGGTTTTCAAATTAAAGGGACAGTTCAGAGTTTTGGACATTTTGGTCATTTCCTGGTGATCCAGAGTGTTGGAGACGTGTGGAGACACTTTTTTAAATCTCCCTCCAGTCCTTGTATTTGCAGAGGTGCTGGTGCTGGGCTAGTGCAGGTCAATGGCCACAGTCGTCCTGCCACTAAAAACAGTCTGACCCACTCCACAGACCCGAGGAAAAACTATTAGAACTCCAGACTGTCCCTGTGAACGTCTGTGTCCAGAGAATAATGTTTGAAATAAAACTAATCTTGCGTCGCCTGAATCGTTGCGTGTTGAGGGACTATTTTCTCATATATCAGTCGCCGCTGCCGAGCTTCTATCAGGAAGAACAACTCACTGCTGCTCAGACACAAATCCTCCAAATGCAACAGTGGGTTTGACTCTAAAATGATTCTGTGGACACAGATGTTCACAGGGACAGTCTGGAGCTCTAATAGTTTTGACTCAGGTGCTCTGCGAAGTTTGGTTTGATCAGAACTTGTGCCTCATCTTCAAATATAAAGCTGCTCTTCTGTTTCTGAAGGGTTTAGGTGCAGCTACAGAATAATTCTGAATTAGTCATTATAATAATTAGATAGTAATACTGTAAACCCTGGTAAAATGCTGAGATGGTTTAACAGGATCAACATTTGGATACCGCCAAACTCTACAAACCTACATTAGACTCTGAGTTTATTTGGAACCGGTGGTTATTTGCCAAAATATACATCTGCACCCGGCTTTTATTTCATATTTTACACTATGGAGGATTTGTGTGTTAAACATGAAACAAAACACAGTATAATATAGATCTAAAATAATGTAATCTGGGCCCTTTAATCTAACACGTCTTAAAGCAACAACAGTCGATTTAGCGGAACACAGGATCTTTAAGCAGCTCTTTGTTTCCTTGCTCCAAGAGAAAAGCGTTGGAGTTAGGGGTTAGTTAGTTAGTTCTGGTTCAGTCCTGGTTTAGTCCTGGTTCAGTCCTTGTTCAGTCCTGGTTTAGTCCTGAGTTAGCCCTGGTTTAGTCCTGGTTTAGTCCTGGTTTAGTCCTGGGTTAGTCCTGGTTTAGTCCTGGGTTAGTCCTGGTTTAGTCCTGGTTTAGTCCTGGGTTAGTCCTGGTTTAGTCCTGGGTTAGTTCTGGTTCAGTCCTGGTTTAGTCCAGATTAAGTCCTGGGTTAGTTCTGGTTCAGTCCTGGTTTAGTCCTGGTTCAGTCCTTGTTCAGTCCTGAGTTAGCCCTGGTTTAGTCCTGGTTTAGTCCTGGGTTAGTCCTGGTTTAGTCCTGGGTTAGTCCTGGTTTAGTCCTGGGTTAGTTCTGGTTCAGTCCTGGTTTAGTCCCGATTCAGTCCTGGGTTAGTTCTGGTTCAGTCCTGGTTTAGTCCTGGTTCAGTCCTTGTTCAGTCCTGGTTCAGTCCTTGTTCAGTCCTGGTTTAGTCCTGGTTCAGTCCTGGTTTAGTCCTGGTTTAGTTCTGGTTTAGTCCTGGTTTAGTCCTGGGTTAGTCCTGGTTTAGTGTTGGGTTAGTCTCGGGTTAGTCCTGGTTCAGTCCTGGTTTAGTTTTTGGTTAGTCCTGGTTTAGTCCTGGTTTAGTTCTGTCCAGTCCTGGTTTAGTCCTGGGTTAGACTTGGGTTAGTCCTGAGTTAGACCTGGTTTAGTCCTGGGTTAGTCCTAGGTTAGACCTGGGTTAGTCCTGGTTTAGACCTGGGTTAGTCCTGGTTTAGTCCTGGTTCAGTCCTGGTTTAGTCCTGGGTTAGTCCTGGTTTAGTCCTGGGTTGGTCCTAGTTTAGTCCTGGTTTAGTCCTGGTTTAGTCCTGGGTTAGTCCTGGTTTAGTCCTGGGTTGGTCCTAGTTTAGTCCTGGTTTAGTCCTGGTTTAGTCCTGGTTTAGTCCTGGTTTACTCCTGGTTTAGTCCTAGTTTAGTCCTGGGTTAGTCCTGGTTTAGTCCTGGGTTGGTCCTAGTTTAGTCCTGGTTTAGTCCTGGTTTAGTCCTGTGTTAGTCCTGGTTTAGTCCTGAGTTAGTCCTGGTTTAGTCCTGGTTTAGTCCTGAGTTAGTCCTGGTTTAGTCCTGGTTTAGTCCTGGTTTAGTCCTGGTTTAGTCCTGGTTTAGTCCTGAATTAGTCCTGGTTTAGTCCTGGGTTAGTCCTGGGTTACTCCTGATTTAGTCCTGATTTAGACCTGGTTTAGTCCTGGGTTAGTCCTAGGTTAGTCCTGGTTTAGTCCTGGTTTAGTCCTGGGTTAGTCCTGGGTTAGTCCTGATTTAGTCCTGGGTTAGTCCTGGTTTAGTCCTGGTTTAGTCCTGATTTAGTCCTGGTTTAGTCCTGGGTTAGTCCTGGGTTAGTCCTGGGTTAGTCCTGGTTTAGTCCTGGTTTAGTCCTGGGTTAGTCCTGGGTTAGTCCTGTTTTAGTCCTGGGTTAGTCCTGGTTTAGTCCTGGTTTAGTCCTGGGTTAGTCCTGGGTTAGTCCTGGTTTAGTCCTGGTTTAGTCCTGGGTTAGTCCTGGTTTAGTCCTGCTTTAGTCCTGGGTTAGTCCTGCTTTAGTCCTGGGTTAGTCCTGGGTTAGTCTGTAAGTGTTCTGTATAATAATATCAGTTATTTAAATGAATAAAACTGTTTAAATTAATAGAAATGTGAGGAGTAACTTTATTATTATTATTATTATTATTATTATTATTATTATTGTTATTATTATTATTATTATTATTATTATTATTATTATTATTATTATTATTATTATTATTATTATTATTATTATTATTATTATTATTATTATTATTATTATTATTATTATTATTATTATTATTATTATTATTATTATTATTATTATTATTATTGTTATTATTATTATTATTATTATTATTATTATTATTATTATTATTATTATTCTTTCTTTATTTCAGACACAAATATTAATCGGTCGATAGTTTGTAAGAAACACTGGATTTAAAAAAACAAACCGGATTATTCCAAGGAGTGTTTTTCCTTTTTCCTTTTTCTTTTACTTCCTTAAACACAAAACAACAAAATCAGAACATTTCCACCAGAAAAGTTACACAGTGCAGCTTTAAAATCATCACCAGAGTCTCGCACGCGAACCCGACCTCGGAGACAAAGGAATCGCCGACCGAAGCGTTTCCTCCTGTTCGGGCCGCCATGACGGATCGGGGCTGTTTCCATGGCGACGGGTGCAGCTCCGTGGAGAATCGAGCCTGACGCCGCCGGGTTTGAGTCAGTGTGAACGACTAAAAAAAAACAAAAAACGAGAGAAAAGAGAAGAAGAGAAGAGCGTTAACTGAACACTACATGACAAAGGTCTGCAGCCTTTTTCCTCCGGTGAGAAAAACAAAACACAAACCCCAGAGCGACTCGATTCAGCGGCTGCAAAAACGCGAGGGCGAAACTTTGGGTTCAGTTAAACTCAGATAAAACATAAACCACTGTCCGTTTATTCGTGCACAAAGTCGGGCTTCAGAATTATTTGTAACAGTAACAGTAATTCACCAAATTTTTGTTATAAAAAAATACATTTAAAAAAGTGTTTCCCTCTTTTCCTTTTATTTATTTATTTATTTATTTTATATATAAAAAGTGTTTCCCTCTTTTCCTTTTATTTATTTATTTATTTATTTAATATATTTTTAAAAAGTGTTTCCCTCTATTAAAACACTGCATTTCTGGGGAATGACCGACAGGACGAGCTCAAGATCCACGCGGCCCAAATGAGTTTCCTCTGCAGAGTGGCCAGGAGAGGGGGAGGAGCTCGGTCACACGGAAGGAGCTCGGAGTAGAGCCGCTGCTCCTCCACACTGGGGGAGCATCTGTTCTGTTCCCAGGTGCTCATGTCCCACCGGGAGGAGGCCCCACCGGGGGAAGACCCAGGACCCGCTGGAGGGGCTCCGTCTCTGGGCCTGGGAACGCCCCGGGGTCCAGGAGGAGCTGGAGGAAGCGTCTGGGGTGAGGGAAGTCTGGGATTCTTTGCTCATGTGTTGCAGCATTTGTATTTGTTGTGCCGCCCCGTCGTCTGTAAAAACATGACACACAACAGCAGGCGATTCGTGCTGGACGATGATGACGCGTCTGTAGTGACTGGACTGGAAAAAACCCTTTAAACCGATGAGTTCCTGTGTAACGTTTTAGTGTTTAGTGCGGAATTTTAGTTCTTTTATGTGAAATGTTTCCACCTTAACCTCCTGAGCCCCTGTGGCCTCATACGAAGACATTACATTTTTGCCTCTTAGCACCATGATTTTCAATTATTTTAAACTTTCACCTGTAATCAACTAAAAACCTCTACAGCAGCTCCCGAAAGTAAAAAAAAAACTGCCTGGTAAAGTTTAGATGCAAAATGTATGAATAAAACCAATGTATTTATGTACAATAATGTCTCTTCATGTATCTTAATGTCTCTTCATTTGGCATTAAAATTTGACACATTTTATTGCCCACAGCAGACGAGAGCCTCAGGAAATGTCATGTCCTCGTTTGAAGACATTGGGACTGTGTTATATTATTGATTGTACATGTTGTTAGGTAAACTTGGGAATATTTAGATGAGTTTACAGTTATAAATTGCTGGACGTTTCTGCTGCTATAGGGAAACTGCTGCCTGTCTCCACTTTTTGCACCTCTACTTTTTTTGTAACGATTGAAAACCAGAAAAAATTAAAACTGTGGACCACATTTTCAGGCCTTTTTGTGTGTTTTTAACCTCACTCACTGAACCCCAACCCGCTCACGGTCGACCTACGTCACATTTGGCAGGTTTAGGGCTTGAAATAAACAGCTAATTGCTGTTTGTTTGTTTTTTGTAATTTATTTTAATGTTTTTACATTTTTTAACCAATGGTGTCACACAGAAGACTTACTTAGTAGGTCCTACTTATCCCAAATAGCAAGAAGAAATGAAAAATGCACAGCAGACAAAAGCTCGGGTCTCAGGAGGTTAAAGCCATTGTTTACGTCGTCTGTACTTTTAAAACCACCCTCTTCTTTCATTCCTTTTATTTTTCTGGTCATATTTTCGTTCGAACAGTGCACTGAACAGAAAAGTGGACATGGGTTCACTGGTTTATTCCCGAGCCTTTGTCAATTTGAGATTTTTTAAAGGAAAATTACGTGTTTTTAAGTGTTCTAAGTTAGCTAAAAGGCAGCACGGGGATCTAAAGATGTCACGTGTTCGCAGTTAATACCCCACAGAGGTGTGATGAAGGTAAAGCGACTTGACTTTGACGTCTTTTGTGGCCTCCTTTTGTCATTCCCATTCCCGGCGCAGCCTCGGTTATGCTATGGTTGCCGGGGTAACAGATTAGCCGGTCTGGCCCACCTGGAGGATCTGGGTCAGGAGTCGGCTCGGTGGAAGACTTTTATTGTTTCTGTTATCCCACCAGACGCAAACACTCCTCCTGCTTTTCTGCAGAGAATGGTCATTTTATCATTATTGAAAGCGCCCGTGTTCTCTTCTGATCCGTGTTTTAATGTTGTTTCCTGGTAAAACTGGAGCTGTCGGCTGAAGAGAGGAGGTAGAGTCAGGAAGTAGCAGTGCAGGTGCTGTACGGGGGTTAACGTGAACTCTAAACAGGAAATAGCCCTTACTGGAAAATGTAAAATGTAAAAGTGGGCGAGGTACAACCTCGAGGCACTGAATATATTAACCCCTGAAGACCTGAGGGCAATTTTAGTACATTTCTCCTCACCTGGATTTTTTTTCTCAATTTTGCTTTTAAAACTGCCCCTTTTACCCCTAATGAAGTGTTCTACCTCCTTTTGTTCAGTCCAACCTGTTATTTCACAATCTGCTGCTGTAGTTGTGTCATGAGGCTGTGATAAAAGCTACAGGACCAGAAATAGAGATGAAAATAAAAATAAAATTCCCACTCTTTTATACAAAACACACAGCAAACATGTAGAAACAACTTTTTGGACATAAAAAATGCTTAATTTAGGGTCTTAGCTAAAAAAAAAAAGGAAAATCTCAAGTCTGTAAGCAAACTAAAAATCTCCTTATTGCCCTAAAAACAAAAAAGTGCAGTGGCTCCATGACTTTCCTGGTCCAGTCCTGGAAACAGCTCCTGTCAGGTCCAGGGCCAGAGCCACAGCACTTCTGCATTTCCAGGGTGGAAATTACATTTGGATTTGTTCATTTGGACTGAAATAAACCTTTCAAATAAAAATAGAAAGAGATGCACAATTACACACACCAAGATGTGTCATTTTCCATGTGTGTGAGAATTAACTCCACTTAGAGCGACTTTTTCCCTCGTTATAAACACACACAGTCAGAGGAGTCGACCATCTTGACTCACTTCACTCTTTGGCAAAGTTTGGCTCGATCAAAATGGACGGAGCGCATGAGTTTGGGGAAAACAAAGTTCCTGTTGGACACTCGTTTTGCTCCCGTCATCACACAGCGTGAGTGTGACGTAGGATAAAGCCGCAGAAATGTACGGAAACCTCTATGTCTGCACTTTCAGAGGGGAAAAGGACGTTTCTGTCTTTTACGGTGAGAAATTTCTGCGCGGTTATAGAAAACACATAGATCTTCGAGGGTTTAAAGTCTTTGATTGCATTGACGCCAACACGTTTTCGACCAGCGCGATGGTCTTCGTCAGGGCATCAGGGTGAGACAGGAGCCACAGGTGTCCTTAAGTACAATTATACCACAAGACGCCTAAATAAAGCCAAACCTTAGTTTTATAAACAACTGAAGATTTACAGTGGATTTTTACATCACTAAATATATCAGCAGCTCCAACTCCCATTGTATTGGTATCATATCGGCCGCAACAAAATCTCTACACATATAAAACACGTCTTAACGCTCATAAGAATGAACTGTGTGTGATATAGAACCGCTAACCCACAGTGACCCGCGCTCGTCTCAGTGTCTCACTATCCCACCAATACTTATATATCTGTTCCTGAGAATATTATTTCCGAGAAAAGACAATAAACTGGGCATAACGCCGTCATAAAACTGTTCTCCGGTTATACAGGCTCAACCGTTACGCTATTTTTGGACCCGTCAAAAAGAAGAAGTGTGATTTTTCTCAGGAAGTCGTGGCTTGAACTGATAGCGTCGAGTTTAAGCTATGGGGAATTTACAGTAGACACGCAGCGAATTAAAGATGCACTATGGAACTTTTTGCTTGCTTGTTTTTACAGAGATGTCACTGCTCTGCCTGGAATGTTCCCCAGTGCAACATTAGACAGCTCTACTTTACATTTATTCAGTTACAGGTGGTTTTATAGCTCAAAAACACCTAGAAAAACATGAAACTAGGCCGTTCTGACTGTGAGCAGCATCGCCTCTCCACAGATCTGACCCGTAACTTGGTCTGGTTTGGTTTTAGGATAAACAGAGACAGTGTAATGAACTCGTACTTGTGAGAATAGTTTCAGGCACCACTTTTACTTTTACTGGAGTACGCTTATTTGACTGAAAGTTCCGGTTCCTCTTCCCGCTGTGAGTAAGTCCACGAGTCACAAAAGCTTTGAGACGATTTGAACGTTTGCGTTTCTTGCACCGTTCCTTCAGTTATGAGTTCGTTTGTCTCGTTTTTTGTCTATCTTTGGGAAAGTATTTGTGCATTTGTGCATTATTTTGTATGGTTTCGTCCTTCACATTACATTAATCCAAATTATAAATCAGATCTTACGTCCTGGTTCTTTAACTCACTTGTTTCTTTTATAGTCGACGTTGAGTTCACCAGTCGATCTTTTAAGTGTTTTGAGAAAGACTCTAAAGGTGAGGATGAGGTTCCTCTGCCTAAACAGGGCTGGGGGATTATAGGGAACTGTCATGTCCAGGATAAAAAAAACAAAAAACCTCAATAGACGATTATCACAACAGCAGGAAGTGCCGCGAAGTTCCAGTCGGTGCTTTTCTACGGCAGAATCCCAGTGGAAAAGTGTGGCATATTTTTGACCACAACTCCACAACGGTCAAGGTAAGAAAGACGAAAACTTAAAGGAAACAACGACGAGCATCAGTGAAACGACTGAGCAGCACTAACGCTCTGGTCAGTTACAGTTGTGCTCCTAAGTTTCCATCCTCTGGCAGAATTGATGATTTCTTGGTCCAGAAGCTGCACATGGGACGTACTTGGATATTCAACATGATAATGATCCAAAACACAAAGTGGAGCCGTCACTGGCTCCAGCAGAATAAAGTGAAGGTTCTGGAGTGTTCGTCTCTTCTGGCCTCAGTATCACTGAGCCTCTGGGCAGATTCAAGCTGCAGTTCAGACAAGAGCCCAAGAATTTACAGGAACTGGAGCCTTTTGCCCAGAAGAATGAGCAGCTTTACCACCAGAGGAAATAACACATCCACAACTATCACAGAAGACTCCAGCTTCACTGGGTCATATAATAATAATAATAATACATTTTATTTATAGGGCGCCTTTCTGGGCACTCAAGGTCGCCTCACAACAAGTTTATACATCAATATAAAAATATAAACATTATAACAGTAAAAGCAACAGTTAAAATCTACATTAAAATCAGGCATATGAAAAGACAGTGCAGTTGTGGTTATAATGAATAGGCCAGTTTGAACAGATGAGTTTTGAGTTTGGATTTGAAGTGTGTGAGAGCGTCTGTGTGGCGGAGGTCAGGAGGGAGAGTGTTCCAGAGCCGGGGAGCAGCGGCTGAACGCCCTGCTCCCCATTGTAACAAGACGGGCAGAGGGGACAGAGAGCTGGAGAGAGGAGGAGGAGCGAAGAGAGGTGTGGCAATATGGAGGAGGTCAGAGAGATATGGAGGTGTGAGGCTGTGGACGGCTTTGAATGTGTGGAGCAGGATTTTGTATTGAATGCGGTGTGTGTGGTGTGGAGCCAGTGGAGCTGTTGTAAGACGGGTGTGATGTGGCTGATGGAAGGTGTGTGTGTGGTGATGCGAGCAGCAAAGTTCTGAACCAGTTGAAGTTTATGTGTAGTTTCTGTTTCATTATGATTTAAAAAGAGGAAACACAGGTGGCTGATGATAAACGGCTTCACCCAAACACTAACCATGAGTGAACGAAAAGTTTTTGTGTTTTCATTCATATTCTCTGAAAGACGGACAAGAAATCAATCAAATTCTGTCAGGGTCTGTGAACTTATAAGCATAAATGTGTATGATTTAATATATTTCTCTGTACTTTCCTATAATTTTGGTCTTTGGTAAATTATTTTAGAGCCTTTTCATGTTTTGTCCAGACTATTTGACAGATTAACACCTATGATGGAGACGCATCGACTTTTAAAACTTTGTTTGTTTGTTCCTGCATTTGACAGGATCACCGCAGACGCTTTTAACACTTCCTCATATCTTTAATCTGCAAACGTCTCTGTTCAGTGTTTCACGTTATGACGGATGTGTGAGCGTGTTCTGTTTGTGCTTCTTGAGGTGAAAGGTCGCCTATGATGATGCCTTCAAAATGCTCCTTCCGAGTCCATTGTCTGTATCCACAAGATTATCAGTTTATGAGGCACTTTTAAGAAACCTAATGTTTAGTTTTATGAGTCGCTTGAACTCAGAAAACCAAGTAACAGCAGCTTTGGTCAGTCCCCTGAAAAGCTGCTACAGATCTGTATCTAAACCGAGATGGCGCTGGTGTAATAGTTCGCACCTCTTATAATTGCACATTTTGTATCTGCGCTCTTTTATACTCTCATACTTTCATTTTATTGCATGTGGATTGGACTAACTCTCTCTAATAAAGTTATATAATACAAAGTTATATAATAATATCATATGATTATTGTTGTTATTATGAAATCAGCATTAACGATGAGTTGTGTGGAGCTATTTTACATTTTCAAGTGAATAACACACACATTTAGGAGAAATATTGTGAAATATTGAGAAAGGTTGTGAATGGTTGGGGCCCCTGGGCACTGTGCCACTGGCCCATATGGATAATCCGGCTTTGTTTGTACTTCTGCTTGAGTAATACTACTTTAAAGTAACGTCTCTCTTACTTAGTACTTTTTGGCTGTGTATTTTTGGCTTTATTTGAACCTGTAGACTACAAAATTCAACAGTTTATAGTCAAAATTCACACACACCAGATGAAAAAACTTAAAAACAAGGGTCTCTTGTAGGCCTATAGGTGCTTTGTGTTACTTTTAGTCCATCTGGAAGTGTATGAGGTAAATTCCACTGCTTTGAAAAGGCGTATCAGTCCTATAAAGCAGAGTTTGTTTTCCACAAACGCATACGCAACCAGAAACAAGCCCGGATCACATTTAACAGCTCCAAAACAGCTCCAAAACGGTTCAAAATCACACTGTAAGGATTCTTCGGTCCAAGTGCGCGTACTAAAACACGCTAAACATCCGGGAAACACCAGTAAATCCGCGTAAAAGACGTGGGATGCCAGTCTCTCTTGGTTTTTTCCCTTTCTTTTTCCGCCCTTCAAACGCGGTAACGATGGGGAACTAAAAAGCCACATGATTGGTGGATGCGGTAAGCGCGGAGAGAAATGTAAACCCGTTGGGGGGCTGAAAACTCAACGCACCCAGCTCGTGCGCGTGTTTTTTTCTCTCTCCTTGATTCAATGACAGCGGTAGGATCCTGGAGCCGGTGGAGCGGAGGCGATTCTTCCAACCCCGGGACCAGAGCGTCGTCTCCGGGTGGCGCGGTAAGAACGGGCGCGGAACACACTCCACTTTGGCCAAAAACGGCGTGCGTAAAGGCGCAAGAATACGGGAATAGGGGGGGAAATGGATAGGTAACAATGCACAATGATGTAGCCCGCGGCTCTCTCGGCTCTCAGACAAACCCGGCACGGAGCAGCCTGCTTGACAGCTGCGGGGCCAATGGGAGCGCGCCGGGCCCAGCTGCGCTCTGACGCGGCCAATGGGAGGACCAGGAATGCGGAGCTGCCGAGACTCGAGCCGAGCGGTTTCAAGGCTGTGCCAGAGACTCTGCGACAGGGAGAGATGCCGAGCTTAACGCTACAACTCGAGAAAACGTGTCTGTGGAGGTCTGGGAGTTAGTTTTCAGTGAGGTTATACGCGCAAAGCTTGGACCCTGTTACAACATTTTAGCTGAGGGTGACCACACGTTCTGTTTTGAGCCCCGTGTCCCCTGTCCCAGCAGATTTATCCAAATAATACAAAAAAGCTGCTTAAAAATGACCAAAACACAAAGAAAATGTGACTATACTGACTCACATTAGTACCGAGTGCATAAAATTTCCCTTAAATACGCACTCCTTTCACAATTTTATTACCAAACAACCCCAAACCAGAGATTTGTCCCAGTTTTACAAAGAAATGTCCCAGGTGTCCCTATTTTGGACCAATCTGATCCCTGCCAAAGTAAAGAGACACTTAAACTGTCATTTGTTTATGTAAAATACAAAAAGCTGCTTAAAAATGACCAAAACACAAAGAAAATGTGACTGTACTGGCTCACATTTGTACAGTGCATAACAATTTCCCTTAATTAAGCATTTGTTTAACAGTTTTATTATTACCAACCAATCCAAAACCAGGGATTTGTCCCAGATGTCCCTATTTTGGACCAATCTGATCCCTGCCAGCAGTAAAGAGAGGCATAAACTGTCATTTGTTTATGTAAAATACAAAAAAGCTGCTTAAAAATGACAAAAACACAAAGAAAATGTTACTGTACTGACTCACATTAGTACCTAGTGTATAACAGTTTCCCTTAATTATGCACTCGTTTAGCGATTTTATTATTACCAACCACCCAAAACCAGGAATCTGTCTCTTTACTTTTGGCAGGGATCAAGTTGGTCCAAAATAGGGACACCTGGGATCAACTTCATACCTGCCAAATGTAAAGAGAGTTTTATACAAGAAATGTCCAATTTTTGACCAATCTGATCCCTGCAAACAGCAAAGAGAAGCATAAATTGTCATTTGTTTGGGTAAAATACAAAAAAGCTGCTTAAAAATGACCAAAACACAAAGAAAATGTGACTATACTGACTCACCAAGTGCATAACAATTTTCCTTACGCACTTGTTTCACAATTTTATTATTACCAACTGCGCCAAACTGAATGTCCCAGTTTTTGGTTTTGAAATTCTGGTGACCCTATTTTAGCTGCATTCATATTTGGACAATCACAAAATGCTTTAAAGGACCCATATTCTGCCATTTTCTTTGTTATAATGTAGTTTCCTCATCAAAAACACACCTGGAGTTGTGTTTTGTTTCATTCACACATGTTTAACACACAAACCCTGCAGATTTAGGCTGCGTTCTTCTCTCTTGTGTTGTCATTTACTAGTAATACAATAGTACAGCGTAATATTGTGTTCATAACTCGGAGAAAACCGACCTCCACCTCGGGAAGTTTGGAGCAGTGGGATGGATGTCTGAACATGTAAGAGTCAAACTGTCATAACCGAGTCGGCGACAGCTAACGTTAGCTAACAGACTCTACATATTAGCAGGAGATAGCGTTAGCGCCTTTAACCACATAAGCTAACAAAATAAGCTTTTAAACATTCTCGGGCATCCATATTTTCCCGACTGTTGCAGTGGAACGATTTACATCGGACGTCGGGAGAACGGACTTGGATTTACCGACTTTCAACATTCAGTGGAACGTAGCATAAGTACGGAAGCCGGGGGGAGGGTGACCGGACGTCCCTATTCACCCGGGACAGTCCCAGTTTTGAGCCCTGTGTCCCCCTGTCCCAGCAGATTTATCCAATACCATTCATTCGTCCCAGTTTTAATGTCCCCAGATGTCCCTATTTTTGACCAATTTGATCCCTGCCAACAGTTAAGGGAGGCAAAAATATAGAAAAACATGCTTAAAATGACCAAAACACAGAAAATCCGATTATACTGACTCACATATTAGTCGTAAATAAGTCATGAATGGGCCGAGTGTGTAACAGTTTTCCTTAATTACGTGTTCATTTCACAGTTTTATTATTACCGACCACCTCCCACCCTGGTTGTCCCCGTTTTTGATATTGAAAATCTGGTCACCCTACAAAGGAGGCTCACAACAAATCACAACAAATGCAAACGCCACAACACAACAAAAAGCCAAAAAGTGGCAGCAGGACTCTGTTTTCCGACGGATCAAGCGGGAAGTGAATGGGAAAAGTTGAAGAAAAAGAAGAATGTGAAAAGTAAAGGAACAGAGAAGTGAACGAAGTTGGAAACGTGAGTAAAAGTCATGTACTGTTTTGTGTCCAGGGTCGGCGTCTCTGTCTGACCGTCGTAAATAATTTCCCGCTTGATCCGACGGAAAATAGAGTCTCACAGTCACTTCCGTTGTGGCTTTTTTGTTGTGTTGCGGCGTTTGTTTTTGTCGTGAGCTCCCGCGTCTTCCGTAAATAAGCGTTCCACTGTGTTTTTCAACCCCAAACGTCTTCATTAGAACGATTTGGAGAGTTTCAGCCCTGGAATTGCCGATCTCTATTGAAGAAAAGGTGAAAGGAGCTGTTGAAATGACCACAACGTGACATCGCAAGTGAAACAGAGGATTTCGAGGTTTGGAGGTGTAGACGGACTAACAATAAAGTGCTACTCAGACATGTGTGAATGAAACAAAACACAACTCCAGGTCTGTTTTTGAGGAGACAAAACTGGTAGATAGAGACATGCAAATCCAACAAAAAATGCGACTGTGTGCTGGGTCCAAAACCAAAAACTGTGCAAAAGAAGAAAGAGATTCGCACTGTAGTTCTTTGAAGCTCCCAAATTTTTATTTCAGTGACACGATAATGTGACGTTTCGGGCCAAGCTCTTCTTCAGACATGAGAAGTTCAGTTTCACTATTGTGATCTGCGCCAATCAAAGAGAAAATATTTGATTACAATTGTACAAAACAGGCGTTCACTCCGTTTTAAAGTGGTGTATTGGTTTACCACAGTCAAAAGTATTTACACTATTTACAATTTATGAACAAATTAAAAAAAAATTGACGAGGTAACAGGGTCTGTGTACCATTCGCTCTTTGGAATTTCAATTAAAAAACAATAAAATGGGAAAACAGTTTGTTATTTCATTATTCCGTTTTAGTAGGGGTGTGGACTGCCATTAAAGTTGAACTCGGGCACGTTTGAAGCTAAAGTTCGTTACTAGAGGAGGTGGAATTCTGTCAGAAGCCAAAAAAACGGCACAGATCAGTGTTTCCTCGGCAGAGATCTCGCTGTGGCAGTGAGTCTGTCAAGGCAACAAACTAGTGTAGTGATGGGGGCAAGTTCTGAACTTCCACGTAAAACACCAATTTGCTTCACACTGAAGAAGCTTAACTCCACTTTAACCCATCTGACAACAGCCACGAGTCTAACAAACAAAACGCTCTGCCTGGTTCACTCATTAGTGTCTGGAAACGTTAGAAAACAATTTTGTTACACTTCCCTCTGTTGATTTCCCACTGCACAGGCCAAAGCCCAAAAGACTTGATTGTCGACAGAGCGTTTTGTTTGTTAGACTCGTGGCTGTTGTCAGATGGGTTAAAGTGGAGTTAAGCTTCTTCAGTCTGAAGCAAATTGGTGTTTTACGTGGAAGTTCAGAACTTGCCCCCATCACTACACTAGTTTGTTGCCTTGACAGACTCACTGCCACAGTGAGATCTCCACCGAGGAAACACTGATCTGTGCCGTTTTTTGGCCTCTGACAGAATTCCACCTCCTCTAGAAACGGACTTTAGCCTCAGACGGGTCAGAGTTCAACTTTAATCTATACGATACATATCACGATATCCCTGTTATGAGTCAGTATATTACGATATATCCCAAGACTAAAACACAGGCCGATATATTGTGATTTATTAATAATTCCGTATAATATTATGGTCGAGTGCACCTTCATGAGTCCAAAATTGGCTGAAATACATGTAGTTTAATTTTTAAATGATCAGAAATAGAACTTATGATTTTTTAATGATGAACATGACTTTAACAACTTAATTCAGATGCATTTTTAATCAATGCGAGAATCACGCAATGAAGTATCGCGATATATCACTGAATCGATATTTTCTTATATCCTTACATTTTAGTGTCAAACAAAACAATACATTTCGATTTAATTTAAAGTTTATTTCACGTATGACCAGTCAAAAAACAGTCTCGGCGCCTATTTTAATGTTGATACTTTATTCTCTCTGGGTTATTTTCCCTGGAAGTTCGGACTTACCAGAACAATCGTTGTAATTTCGTGGACAAACAGGTCTCCTTTTATTCTTCTTTTGTTTACTTTCGCATCATAGGAAGTAATTTTTGAACTCCACGATGAGAAACAGGAAGCAGCGAGGCGATAAACTTTGCTCAGTTGATAAAAAGAACTATAATAGAAAGAGTTTTTTTTAATCATAGATCCATGGCGTACAAACCAAATATAACAAGAGCTCCTCCAGCGGGGCAAAATACGCCCGTACTTTGAATTATTGTATATAGAATTAAGTTAGAATTTGTCAAACCTAGTTAAAGATGAATTGTTGGTGCAGTTTGGAAGTTTGACATTCCTAGGTGAGACGGTTGTCGAGTTAGAGCGCGGACAAGAAATTGTCCACAGACAGACGGACAGACGGACAGACAGACGGACGGATAATCAATAGGGAAATCTGGCTCTTGCAGTAGGAGTATGAGTATGACATCATCACATTCTAGAATCGGAATTCCACCAATCAGATCGCAGCAACAGAACTTAAAGACACTACAAAGCTTTAATGTGTCCACAGACGGATGGACGGACGGACAGCGCCATACCATAATACGTCCCGTTTTATCACGGGCGTATAAAAACTGAAATAAACTTTAAATTAAATGCTGGAAACAGAGGTCGAATTCTGCTTTTTCGTTTGACACTAACAAACTGTTTTCCCATTTGATCGTTTTCGTTCTGTTTTATCGACATGGAAAATAACGAACGGTACACGGACCTAACAACATTCTGACATGACCGAAAGCTCAAAAGGATCCATTTTATGAGGATTTTACTGCTCAGAGGCAACTTTCCCCCACCTGACGCGCAGTTTTCGTGCATCTCCCCTGCGTAAAAGTGCTCTGGTGCTGCTCGCTGACTGAACTAAACTTTCACCAAATGAAAAAAAAAAAAAAAAACAGTTTGTGTTTTGGGCTGCTGCCGACAGAGGCCATTTTAGCGCGTTTAAGTTTGGGCGTTTGTTTGTGGAGATGATGGGACTCGAATACGCCGTGGATTAAAAGCCTTTGCACGCGTCCAACCCGTGAATTCCTGCAACAAAACAACAAAAATGCAAATTTGAGACAGGTAAATGTGTGTTCTGTGACATGGGGAACGAGGATTTGGAACATCTTTTCATTCTGTGTGATTTGGTGCAACAGTTTTGGTTTGATTTTCAGCCGTTGCTTCGGTCCAGAGGATTTCAATTTGCCCCTCTAACCGTAAAATAAACTAAATTGGGTGTATTAATAGAAGATAAAACAAGGGAATTACAATCCAATCCACTTTATTTCTATAGCACATTTAATAAACAGTTTCCACAGTGCCGCACAAATACAAAGAGCAACAATAATAAAATAAGAATAAGAATAAACACTCAGATTTGATCACACAGTAAAACCAGCAATAAAATCCATAGGCTCAGCCCAAATCATATTAATAATTTACTGATTTTAGGTAAATTTTATAGTAGTTTAGAGATAGACAGAAAGAGTTATAGATAGTATGTCACAGTAGTAATCTCATAGATTCCTGTTTCAGTTAGTCGTGAATAAAAGTAGTTATATCACAGTTAGACTCACTTATTTAGTTTAACTTTATGTGGGATTGTCACAGATAATAACCTATAGACTCATCTGTTTATCTTAGCTTTTTTGTGTTGCATTTTTGTATGAAAAGCGCTCTAGAAATAAAGTTTGATTGATTGATTATATTCACAAATGTCGTTTTTTTGAAAGAGAAAAACAAATATAACACACTTTAAGAACGTCCTGAAACTTTTTGTAAACTCGTTGAACTTAACTGAAAGAAAAGAAGCCGGAACAGCAATAATAAAATAAGAATAAACGCTCAGATTTGATCACACCAGTCTTCACACAGTAAGACCAGCCAAATAAAACACGAGCAAGAACCAAACGCTCAGACCAAATCATCCTAGTCCTAGAGCACAAACATGAAACCACAGAATATGGTATTAATAATTGACTGATTTTAGGTAAATATTATCTTAACAAATGGCACTTTTTTAAAAAGATAAAACTATATATAACTTACTTTAAGAATGACCTGAAACTTTTTATTCGATGTTTGATCAGGAGCTATGGATTTGCCGCACAAATACAAAGGAAGATCAACAACAATAAAATAAGAAAAATATAAGAATAAACACTCAGATTTGACCACACCAGTCTTAACAGATTAAAACCTTAGGCTCAGACCAGATAATCAAACCACAGAATTTGGTATTAACAATTTACTCATTTTATTTAAATATCATATTCACAATTCTTTTTTAAAAATAGAACCAAATATAACACACTTTAAGAACGACCTGAAACTTTTTGTAAGCTCGTTGAACTTAACTGAAAGGAAAAAAAGCCAGAATGATGTTTGATCAGGAGCTGTGGAATTGCCGCACAAATACAAAGCAAGAACAACAATAATAAAATGAAAAAAAGATTTGATCACACCAGTCTTAACACAGTAAAACCAGCCAAATAAAGCATGACCAAGAACCAAACACTCAGCTCTAATCATCAATTAGATTGCAATTTATTGTATATATTGTCTTAAGATACCAATTTATACGATACATAGTTTTATAATCCTTATCTTTTTAGATCCTTATAGTGTTTGTCTATTTTTAACTTAACTGTACTCTATTGCTGCTACTGTTTCTTGCTGTTCTCTTTACTGTGCGTTGCAACACTGAAATTTCCCCATTGTGGGACAAATAAAGGATATCTTATCTTAAACCACAGAATTTGGTGTTAATAATTTACTAATTTTATTTGAATATTATATTCATTACAAAGCAAGAACAACAATAATAAAATAAGAATAAACACATGTTTGATCACACCAAATCATACTCGTCCTAAAGCACAACCACCAAGCAGACACTGGTATTAATAATTTACTGAATTTAGGTAACTATTATGTTTGTTTGTGTGTTTTTTTAAAGATAAAACCATATATAACACACTTTAAGAACGACCTGAAACTTTCTGTCACCTCGTTGAACTTAACTGAGAGAAAAGAAGCCGGAACGATGTTTGTTTTGAGCTATGGAATTGCCGTCCTTTGTTCGTAAACGTTTTTTTTTTTCTCACAATTTTATTTTTGCTTTTGTTGTGCTTCAGTGTGTGTATCTGTGGTTTTGAAGTATTAATAGTAATAATAAAAAAATAATAATACATAAATTAAAAAAGCCCTTAGCACGGACTTCCACGGCTGCTCTGTCCTCCCGTCCCTCCTCCCTCCGCCGTCTCCGCTCTCCCCATCCCTCGCGCTCGCTCTCCCCTCCCACCTCTGCTGCTCGCTAATTTTTTATGCATTTTTCTAAAACTGTCATGGCGATTTGGTGTCCTTGGAAATAAAAAGCGCCAGCGTTTTTCGGGCTTACCGGGGGGGATGTCTGGCCGGTGTCCGAAGCAGGTGAGCGGTCCGCCGGGGGAGGGAGGGTGTTTGGCGGCGGGGTAGACGGCTCGGAGAGGAGTTTTTAGCCGCTGTCCACACGTGTAAGGACTCCGCTGTTTTTCCCAACGCATTCAACACAACAGCGATGCAGTGACATTACAACGCTAGCGCAGGCAGCAGCAGCTAGCGCGGGCTGGGCTAACGTCAACTAGGACACAATGTCTCGTTTTCTCCGCCGCTTTGTGCAGAGTGTGTTTGGGGGTTTTCTACCCCGGCTCGCTGTTCCTCCAGGCTCGCCGGTAACTTGGTTTTAAGCTAGCTCTCGCAACTTGTGGCAATCCGGCGGAAGGGCTCGTACATCGGGGGAGCTAGCCGTGGTTAGCCCCTGCGTCTGCTAGCGATCATTATGAGGCGAAACGTCAAAGAGAAGAGGTGCGAGCTAGGCTGTTAGCGTGTTAGCTTCTCCGGGGGGTAATTGGCTAAATACCGAGGGTGACCACACGTCCCTGTTTACCCGGGACAGTCCCAGGTTTGAGCCCTGTGTCCCCTGTCCCAGCAGGTTTACCCCAAACCAGGAGGGATTTGTCCCAGTTTTATACAAGAAATGTCCCAGGTGTCTCTATTTTGGACTAAACTGATGCCTGCCAACAGTAAAAAGACACTTAAATTGACATTTGTTTAGGTAAAATACTGAAAAGCTGCTTTATAATGGCCAAAACACAAAGAAAATGTGACTATTCTGACTCACATTTGTACCTAGTGCATAACAGTTTCCCTCAATTATGCACGTGTTTAACAAATTTGTTATTACCAACCACCCAAAACGAAGGATTTGTCCCAGGTGTCCCTGTTTTGGACCAACCTGATTCCTGACGATAGTAAAAAAGACACTTAAATTGACATTTGTTTAGGTAAAATACAAAAAAAGCTGCTTAAAAATGACAAACACAAAGAAAATGTGACTATACTGACTCACGTTAGTGCATATAGCATAACAATTTCCCTTAATTATGCACTTGTTTAACAATTTTGTTTAACAAAAACCAGAGATTTGTCCCAAGTGTCCCTATTTTGGACCAGTCTATTACCTGCCAACAGTAAAGAGAGGCATAAATTGCCACTTGTTTTGGTAAAATAGAGAAATCTGCTTAAAAATGACCAAAACACAAAGAAAATGTGACTATACTGACTCGCATTAGTGCATATAGCTTAACAATTTCCCTTAATTATGCACCGTTTAAGAAATTTATTATTACCAACCAAGCCAAAACCAGGGATTTGTACCAGTTTTATACAAGACATGTCCCAGGTGTCCTTATTTTGGACCAGTGTAATCCCTGCCAGCAGTAAAGAGACACTTAAATTGTCATTTACTGAGGTAAAATACAAAAAAGCTGCTTTAAAATGACCAAAACATCAACAAAATGTTACTGTACTGACTCACATTGGTACCTAGTGTATAACAATTTCCCTTAATTATGCACTGTTTAAGAATTTTATTATTACCAACAACCCAAAACCAGACATTTGTCCCAGTTTTATAGAAGAAATGTCCCAGGTGTCTCTATTTTGGACCAGTCTGTTACCTGCCAACAGTAAAGAGACACTTAAATTGACATTTGTTTAGATAAAATACAAAAAAGCTGCTTAAAAATGATCAAAACACAGAAAATGTGACTATACTGACTCACATGAGTGCATATAGCGTAACAATTTCCCTTAATTATGCACTTGTTTAACTAATTTGTTATTACCAACAACCCCAAACCAGATATTTGTCCCAGGTGTCCCTATTTTGGACTAAACTGATCCCTGCCAACAGTAAAAAGCGGCATAAACTGTAATTTATTCAGGTAAAATACAAAAAAGCTGCTTAAAAATGACAAAAACACAAAGAAAATGTGACTATACTGACTCACATTTGTACCTAGCTTATTTTGAAAAGCTGGTCACTGTATAAATAACAGAATTAAAATGCACAAAGGAAATCTGGGGTGAAAGTGTTGCTCTTTTACCTGACCAGGTGCAGTGCAAAAGCTGCTCTACGAGGGCAGCAAACATGAATACACAGCTTAAAATTACACGTTTCATCACTTTATTGTGTTTATTTCTCAGTAAGGCAGGTGATTTCACAGAAAAGACTGATGTATTTTTACAGAAACGCATTGAAATAGTCTAAAACATTCCAGATGCATGTATACAGAAGCCTTTGTGAATTAATAATTACACTTAGACAAACTTTATTGATCCACAAGGGAAATTATTTGCACACAGGAGCTCACACATCACAATATGATATAATAACAAAGAGTAAAACATATAAACAGTAATAATAAATTCTAAATAAGCAGCAAAAAAGAGCAAGAGGCAGGTGTCAAATAAGGCATAATTATGTATATGTACAAGTCAAAATAAAATGGAAAAATAAGTAATAAAGTATAAAAATCTATGACAAACTCCACATGGGTCCATGCATTCATGTGTTAACTTTGTCCCTTTGCATCGTTTGAGTTCGTACCTGTGTAAAAAAACGTATAAAACCCAAGTATTAGTTGCAACAACCTGCGGGAAGTCGCCCCATCGAACTCAAACCCACACAAAGACTGTCAGTCGTTTGTGCTGCAAAAAGTTTCGTTTGTGCTTCTTTAGTTTTTGAGAAATTAACGATTCTTTTACAGGTCAAATTGGGGTCGGCTCCACTGGAAGCTTCAAAATGCTCGAAAACGCCCAAAATGGAGTCAATCGTTTGTATTTCATTTGTGCTGTGACAGTTTTCATTTGTGTGAGTTTATTTCTAAAATTATGAGAAATAATAATGAATAATTTTAGAAATAAACTCACACAAATGAAACTGTCACAGCACAAAACAGCACAGAACAAATACAAACGTTTTCTATAATTTTCTGCTGTTTTGAGGCTGTTTCACATTCTGAGGTTCTGGACGACGTCATCGGCCGAAAATAAAACTCCAAATATCTTAAGAACCAGAATCACACAAACAAAACTTTTTAAAGCACAAACGAAACACAAATTGGGGCGTTTTCCAGCATTTTGAAGCTTCCTGTGGGGCTGATCCCAGTTTGACCTGTAAAAGAATCGTTAATTTCTCGAAAACTAAATTGTTTTTGTGTAGACTTGAGTTTCATGGGGCCAACTTCACGGAGGTGCTATAACATCGTAGTGCTATGTGTTTTTTTTTTATTTTCTTTCTTTTTTTTAGTTTGTCTTTGCTGTTTCACCTGTTGGATTCAGCGCTTTGGCGTTTCACTCCATAACTCCTCTTCTTTCATGTCATAAACTTATATTTGCTGCGTTTTAATACAGCGCTTAACACGTTTATTACACCACCTGTCAGGAAAACATAAATAACTTCATAGTTTATCAAAAACAATGACCAATTGGAATTACAAAATACTCCTTTTTGACGAATAACAACCAAAAATGTGAATATTTACTGTTTAGAGCACCTCTGATAACAGCTACATTCTTGCTGCTTTGTTTTTGTGCCATTTTGTCTCTTTTGTTATTGAGTTCCAAATAGTTTCTAGATGTTCCCAGAGACTTGCTTTGGATGAGACTTTGGAAAACATTAAACTTGAAACTTCATGGCTTGAACAGTAGTTATATTTTAACATTAAATATATGGTTTTGATAAAAAGATCTTGCAAATACTGGCGGATTAACCTTTATAGAAACGTAAAAAGACAGAAATACTGTTAAATTACATATGGCAGCAGTGACAAACACCTTATACTGGGTGGTGGTTGTATAATTTTGTTGAGAATTGAAGATAACAAGTTTTAAAATGGACTTTTGTGCGGTTTTAGATATGTTATACTGTTGTTTTCTCCTCAAAAACAGACCTGAAGTTGTGTTTTGTTTCATTCACATGTTTGCGTAACCCTTTATTATTAGTCTGTGTACATCTCCAAAGCCCCAGAACTGCTCTTTTCCACCTTGTGATGTCACGCAGTGGCAGTTTTCACGTTGTCAGCCACATTTTACCTTTTGTTTAGTAGAGATCGGCGATTCCGCGGCTGAAATTATCCAAATGACTCTAGAGAAGGCGCATGAAAACGTCACAATTTGAGCGAAGAACTCCTGAATACGCAGGGTTTGTGTGTTAAACATGAACAAATAGAACAGAAAAACACTACCCCAGGTCTGTTTTTGATGAGAAAACAACTTTATAGCGTGCTGCAGATCAGAAAATCGCGTAATATGGGCCATTTAAATGCATAGCCTGTATATTGTAATGTATTATGTATTGTAAAGTGCAAGGCCTTGGTGCTTTTACTTAACTGGAGGTGCAATGTTTTTTGAAGTAAAGGGTCCACCACACGCTCACGCTTCTCTTGGAATGTGCCGCAGTAAAGCTATCTGTCTCCGTGGCGACGAGCAGTTGACGCCACAGGTCAGGTCTGTGGAAAGGCAGCCGTGCGACCGCAAGTGGAAGTGGTTGTAGCTGTAAAAACGGAACTATAAAGTTTGCGTTTCTCTGTTTTTAGACTGAAGTTTATTGTGCTGATTCTGTGTCAGCTGCTGTTTTCTAGTGAACGTAACCGCTAAGCTCGTTACTTTAATAGCAGCGTTCAGTTTACTGCCCGTTTTAGGCTAAATACGGTGTGTATGCAGTGTTGTTGAATGCCAAACTCGATTTTGAGGAAAAGACTTGATATTTGATGCTCAATACCGATTCTGATACCGCAATGATAATAAAAACACTTTCTTTAGACTTTAGGATGTGATTTTCAACGTTAAAAGGACAGTTTGGGTTTTTTGACATGAATCTGCACGTCTCCGTCAGCAGAGTCGCATCAACACTGACTTACCTCCCGACAGCGTCTGAGCCGAGTTCTTCCCCGGTTTTGGTGCTGATGAAAGTGTTCGGCAAGTTGGCTGGAGTCACGAAAATAAAGAGTTTTTCTTCTCAAAACAATATGTGTTCAAAAGATGGAGGCAGCGCAGTGATACGACCGGAGAGAAAATAGGACCAAGAGATTATGAGCTCTGACTTTTTCCCTGTTCACGAGAAGAAAAACTCTTTATTTTCGTGACTCCAGCCAACTTGCCGGACACTTTCATCAGCACCGAAACCGGGGAAGAACTCGGCTCAGACGCTGTCGGGAGGTAAGTCAGTGTTGATGCGACTCTGCTGACGGGGACGTAAAGATTTGTGTCAAAAAACACAAACTATCCTTTTAAATCATAGTACTTTCTTCTTCTGTGGTCTTATTTTTGTGTAATCCCTCAGTGCTCCATGGGCATATACTCGTCTATGTGCTTTTACACTCAAGATCGTTCTAAAGCTTCAGGAAACGTTCATTTCTGTCCTGTGAATGTGACTTTCTTAGTATCGATACCTGCTCAAATTGGGAATCTAGTTTCGATTCTGGTTTTAACATCGATAAGTTTCCGATTTTGTAAACTTTTGACTATCTGCATGTAATTATTTCAGTATTTAAAGCGGGGAAGTTGCCCTAAAGCATCTAATTTACATATCCTGCTAATATTACGGAGCGATTGTGACGACGGTAGATTGACCATTATCGAATCAAGACTCATTATGAAAATGAAACAGTGAAGTAGGCCAATCAATATTATAAGAATCACATGACGGAATGTTCAAACTCAAGGCCTGGTGGTTTCATAAGACCACACAGAGGCACAATGTTCTATTATTATGACATATTTGAGCTGGTTACCTTATACCACTTCATCTTAATTAGAAAATGATATATTTAAGGTCGCAACAGGGTAATCGATTTAATCCCAACTCATCGCTTTTTCAGATAGTTGTAATTAAACTTAGACTTAGACAAACTTTATTGATCCACAGGAGAAATTATTTGGACACAGCAGCTCACGCATCACAATATATAATAACAAAGAGCAAAAAAAAAATATAAATGGTAATTAGAGCTGGGTGACCTTAGATTTTTAAAATAAAAAACTCGATTCATGATTCGATTCTTCTCCACAGAATAAACTTGAAGCATTTCATAAGATGCACAGTAGAGATGGGCATTTAATTAAATTTCCTTCGATCGTCGGGAGAATAAACGATCAATTATCGATGAATCATTAACATTTTTATATTAAAATTATCCAGGCGGCACGGTGGCCGAGTGGCAACACTCAGGCCTCACAGCAAGAAGGTTGTGGGTTCAATCCCGGGTCGCCCGGGCCTTTCTGTGTGGAGTTTGCATGTTCCTCCCCGTGTCTGGATGGGTTTCCTCCGGGTGCTCGGTTTCCCCCATCAACCCAAAAACATGCCTGCACCCCTATGAACTAACATCAAGGACCATGTTGTCCACCCTCCTGTGGGCTCACCACCTGCAGAGGGGGGTCAGGTGCTATGAGTATTGGGCAGCAAGCTGCCCCGCGACCCAGCCGGATTAAGCGGGAGAAGATGGATGGATGGATGGATTATCCTCATTACTATTATCTGCATAAATAAACTTAACTTGACAACATATAAATTATCAGCACTACAGAACCACATCAGTGTGAGATCAGAATGTGTTTAATGCAGCTTTGGTACATTTGTTTATGTTTTACACAAACTAAACTCAGAACCTCATGGCTCATTTGCATAAACTGTAAATGCTGAAAAAAGCAGCTCTTTCCTTGTGCTGATGCTTCAGCTTCTGTCGGACTAACGGACACAACTCTGGATTATATGAGCTTCTTTCTGTCACAGAGATTTGTTTGCGTTTGTGTCGTTCTCGGGGGAAAGTGAGATGCAGGAAGTGACGACGGAAAGACGGCAGGAAGCGTTGGTGAATGCAAAATGTACGCGCTCTACGCATGGAATATACGCTGTATTGGATAGAGGATACAAAAAAAAACGATTTTCTAAATTAAAAAGGAATCGATTTGACTCGCCAACTCGATTTTTAAATCAAATCGATTTTTTGCTGAGGCCTAAAGGTAATAATAAATTCAAAGTAGCAGCAAAAGTAACAGGAGACCAGTGTCAAATAAGTAAACATAAAAAATATAGGAATATAGTTATACAAGTGTATCTCTCAGCTATATACAAGAAGTCGTAAGGAAAACCGTGCAAACATTAACCAATGATTGACATGACACAGGCTTTTCTGTTACATAAGTGAGCTGTTCTACAGTTGTATGGAGTATGGTATGAATGCAGTCCTGCGTCTCTCTGTTTTAGCGTTAACTGATCTATACTCAGGCTCCCAAACATGTCATGAACTTTTGGAGGTTTTATGACTCAGACAAATCAGAAATAACAAAGAAATGACACTGAAAATGTGTAACTTTTGTCTGTTGAGCTAATGATGGCGGACGAGCTCTGACAATTCATACGACCAATTTAGAGCATTTTCTCCAAATTATTATATTATATTAATTTGAGTTTACTACGAAAGCATCCAGGACCATGTTGTACTTCAATTATTATTTATATTTCAACAATATAGTATAAATACGATTTACTAATCTTTATTTTCTGTGTTATGACGCTGTTTCCTCATCACAAACACACCTGGAGTTGTGTTTTGTTTCATTCACACATGTTTAACTCACAAACCCTGCAGATTTAGGGTGAGCTCTTCTCCCAAACCAAAAAACAAAACAAAACTTGTGATGTCATGGGGTAATACAGGAAGTGCTCCGCTGTGTTTTTAAACTCCACACACCTTCACTAGAATCATTGGCATTTCTGGTGCTGAAATCATCCAGATCTCTGCAGAACAAAAGATAAAAATGTTGCTGTTAACTTGAAAACTATCGCTTCATGACATCACAAGGTGGAATAGAGCATTTTGACCTTTGGAGATGTAGAAAGACTAATAATAAAGGATTACTCAAACGTGTGAGTGACAAAAACACAACTCCAAGTCTGTTTTAAAGCTCCCAAGAGTAAATTTTGCATTTTTGGACCTTTTAAACAATCATTTTTGACCACTGTAGTCTCTTTTTTTTAACCTTTATGATAATACAATGAGCAACAAGTCTAATTTTGTTAAACCAAGATAGTTCAAGTTGTTTTTAGAGTAAAGAGGGCCACCATAGTCTACTGTATTAATGGGAAACTAGACAGTCGCTCACAATTGCATGGTTCAAAATACGCTATTATCACGATATGGCGATACATGCGAGAATTCTGTGGCGCTTTGCTGTTTTTTTAAGGAACCAAACACAGTATTTCTTTGTTAAACTACTACTTCTGCAGAGTTAATATGAAATGAATCTTTTTTAATAATCAAAACAGTGGTTATGTCAAGTGTTTTGCATAAAAATAAAAGTTTCCTTCCACTAAATAAGCAACAAAACTGAACCACTGGCACAAAAAAATAGCTAAAAGACACCAAAAAATTCTATAATAATAACAGCTCACAATAAAGGTACAGTGTCACCAAATTTAATATCGTAATATTTGGATATTTTGGCACAATATGATATTAAACTTATTTTTCTCTATGGAAACAAGCTGCCACCAGGTCAGATCTGAGCAGAAACAGCCAATTTATAGTAATTATTATTATTTTCTGTCAATAATTGTGATTCTATCTTTAATGCGGTTCTGTGGAGCATTTCAGAGACGAGCAGTCGGCAAACGCTGAACCAGAAAAGTTCCATAGTGCTTTTTTAATCCATCTAAAAGAAAGCTCACGTCCACATTAATAATATATAAGGCAGATTTAGGATAAGACTAAATGTTCTGACATAAATGAAGCAATTACTGTATGAACATAAATCAAACGACTTGACCTCCTTTTACGCAGGAGTTTTTCTTCCTCGACAGTTTCTTAAACTTGTCAAAATTATGAAATCAAAATGTCAAATACAAAAACTGGAAAAACAGAATCGAATGCTCAACTTTTGACTCGTCCTTTAAAGGTCTTGTGTTGCCCGAAATGGACTTTTGTTGAGCTTTAAGCCACGTTATAATGTTGTTACCGCTAGGGCTGTCGCGGTTAGGGAATTTCTCCTGCGCTGCGGTATGCCGGGTTCGAGCGGGTCGGATAACTCAATGAGAAGAGATAAATTGGGAGCAGGTGAGTCAGGTCCCATCATAGCCTCGCCTAAAGCCTGTTCTGTATCTCTGATTAACAAACAAGAGTGCAGGACTTTTGTATCTGCATGTTTTACCAAATGAAAACAGCGAGAAACGAGAAAAAGGCGCCCGTTGTCCTGTGCGAACGGAGCAGACACGTGAATACTGTAGTTTCATCGTTCTGCATCGAAACCACACAAATGCCCCTACTCCTTTATCTACGTCTTTGTCTTGCCCCTCGATACCGAGCTGAGAGGGCTGGGGGTACGAATGTTCCCCTAAGAAATGGGACACCCCTCGATTACCATGTGCGGATTATCCGGTACCTCAGTTTGACAAACAACTCGCTTTTTTAAACATGAAAGTTCTGTGACAACAATAACGTCGGCTATACAGACATTACTACAATTAAAATCGCAACAACAGTTCACTAAAAGTAATGTAGAACATGAGCATCATCATTGTAAATCATGTTGAACTGTTAATTTATATTTACAACTGCTAAAAATACTTAGATTTATGAGATTCCTCGGCTGGTCGAGGTGATGCTGGACAAACCCCTTCATTTCAGGTCTGGTCGAGAGCTCAGTTCGTTTCTAGTGGTGTGTAGCCCGAGGTCGTGGTCCTTGATCAAAATTAGAATTGAGAGGCCCCTCGCCCTCGCATGAATGCGCAAAACCAAGGGGTAGTGGTAAGACGAAGGGGTAAAACAGAGAAATGGGAGGCAGCCTTAGTACCGCGGCGATTCATTTTTTCGGTTATTGCGACAGCCCTCGTTACCTCCTCAAAGACCGACCTGGAGCTGTGTTTTGTTTCATTCACACGTTCGAGTGATCCTGCATTATTAGTCCGTCTCCATCTCCAAAACTCAAAACGTTGTGTTCCACGTTGAGAAGTTGGCATTTTCAGAGCTGAAATTATCCAAATGATTCTTGTGAAGGTGTGTGGAGTTTAAAAATACAGTGGAGCATTTCCTGTATTACCACATGACATCAATATTATAACATAGATCAGAACAGCGTATATCGGTCCTTTTAAAGCTTTTGTACAACTTCTGCCTTAAAAATTTGATCATTTTAAAGAGTTTTGCCATCATTGTAATTCCAGCAACAACTAGCATACTAACCGCGCACCTTGCTCTAGGACAGTACAGCACTTTATAATTAGATGCAGGCCACACACAGAGGAGTCATCTCATGATCTGCTTACATTTATCTGTAGGAGTAAGATTTGTTCAAATACATGGGGAAAAAAGCCGTTTAAGCTGCAAGTAAACAGGGCTCGGGCTGAATATTCGGCTGTTCATTCACTGACTTCACACTAAATAATTTATCTCCAGAAATATCATTCTTCTCCAGGTTCCCAGGATCATTTCGATTTCCTCTATGGAACTGGGAAAGTCAAGTTTTCATTTATTTCATTTAAGAACTGACTTTTAAATAAAATAAAATGGGGACTTTTAAATTTTATTCTAACACATGTTTTTGCAGTTTATAATTCTCTGTATTTTTTTTTAATACACAGGGATATCAGTCCAATCGCCCAGTCCCCCCTCCACGTCCAAACCAGAACCAAACATGTTCGTACAAACAGATTCGTTTATTTCAGTGACGCAAGTGAAACAAATGAGCTCATTCATAATATATCATATTTCATCTCACCTCAGATTAACAGAGTTCAGTGTTGCCTCAGAAACCCGTGTTGTTTTTCCCGTTGTTTTGATACAGATGGACCATGTGCGTCTCTGATTGTGGCTAATCCGCTGTCAGTAAAGACCATCTGAACTCTGAAGATTCACCTGTGACCATAGACTGTAAATGGACATGTTTAACCTGCCGGCTGCATCGCTCCAAACAGGAAGTGAACGTGGAGGCGCTTCTGACTGTTGTCTTCCCAAAAATTTGTTTAACTAAAAAGCAATGAACAACTGAACAGTAAATACATCATATATGACATTTATAGATTTATAGGCCTGGGCAAAAAATCAATTTGTCTATCCAGACACAGGGAGAACATGCAAACACTTCGTTTTAGCTGAAAATACTTATGTTTAAGTTTTTTTTATATGCCGCATACTTTTTGCATTCGCCAAGACTTCCTGTCGTCTTTCCGTAGTCACTTCCTGCGTACGTGCACTTTGCCCCGAGAACGACACAAACACAAACAAACAAATCTGTCACAGAGAGAACACTCATATTCACTGAGTCATGTCCTTTAGTCCCACAGAAGCTGAAGCAGCAGCACAAGGAAAGAGCTGCTTTTTTCAGTGTTTACAGTTTATGCAAATGAGCCATGTGGTTTTAAGTTTAGTTTCTGTAAAACATAAGCAAATGTGGCAAAGCTAAAGCTAATCTCACACTGATGTGGCTCTGGAGTGGGGATGGTTTATATGGTGTAGAGTTGACTTTATTTATGCAGATTAGTAATAGTAGTAATAATGATGATAATTTTGATCTAAAAACGTTAATGATTCATCAATAATCGATTGTTTACTTTCCTGATGATTGATTAAGAAAATGTAATCAAAAGCCCGTCCCTACTGTGGACCATATGAAATGCTCCAATTTATTCAGTGATTCAGTGGAGAAGAGGTTTTCACAACATGGTGAAAGTTTTGGATGCTGCTGTACGGTCAGATCAAATCGAATTGTGAATTGAATTTTTTATTTAAAAAATCTTAAGATTTTTTGGAGGGTGATATAGCCCAGCTCTAGTATATTAGACATGTATTATACTGTATGTTAAAAGGCTTTTCTTACCTTCAGACTCCAGCCCCACACACCTGTGTAAACCTCCCAGGAGCTCACCTGGTCCTTTAAAGCAGTAAAATATGAATTATCAGATTATCAGTTATTAAAGTTTTTGTTTGTTTGCAAAGGAAATTTTCCAACAGTTGTGACATGTCAGTTGCTAAATCATTGTTTTAGTCACCGTTTTATTTGGAAGCCTGTACATTTTTGTACTTTTTGCAGAATTGCTCTTGTGAAAACCTGCAGGGTTTGAAGACATCGATTACTCACCTCAGATGTAACTCATCACATCAGATATAAATGCTTTTATGACCTTTCTATTATTTGATAACTTCAGAAATCAGATAATGATCAGATTTTTGGTGTCTGTGTAAACATAGCCTCTTAAGTATTTGGCAATTTATGGCGAAATATAATAATAAAAAAAACTTTTATTGTTAATTTGAGTTCAGTTTTAAAGGTCTGACATTACACAAGATTGTGTAATGTCAATGTTGTGTAATGTTGTGGCCATACCAGCTCGTCAAAGCCTGATCCCGTCAGATCTCAGAAGCTAAGCAGGGCCGGGCCTGGTTAGTACTTGGATGGGAGACCACAGGGAATTCCAGGTGCCACAGGGGGGCGCCAGTGGCAAAAACTGTTGTTGTGTCCTCAGGCAAGACACTTCACCCACATTCCCTAGTATGTGTGCATGGCAGGACTCCCTTGAAAACGAGATGAGTAATCTCAATGGGACTTTCCTGGATAAATAAAGGTAAAAAAAAAAAAAGATTTTGTAGAGGCTTGTTCTTTGTGAGACCTTGAGAAAGTGCTATTTCTTACGCTGATGAAATCTCCGACCCAAAGTTGCTGTTTCCACTGCCATTGTCCGTGTACTATAACTGTAATAAATCCACTCAAAAAACGTCTTGAAATGAAAGTTGAAGTTTACTCTTCTTCTTAACAATTATGAACACACATGAATTAAATACACTAGCAACTAATGAAAATAAAAAGCTCCTAAATCAGAGAGTCAGTCGGTTAGACAGGTAAGAAAAACTGTTCGCTTCCACGGCTTCTCGAGATCTAAGGAGAAGCGCGAGACGCTTTTCAAAGAAACCAAACTGCGCATTTCTTAAAGCGACAGTAGGCTACACATTTTTAGTCTATGTAAAATAGGTAATCTATACATATGAATTCTCATTCTTTAAACTTTCCTACATAACATTCATCACTTTTAATCATGAAATGTACCTCTATGAAATTACAAATTCAAATCAAATTATTTATATATTTATACATTAATTTCTATTTATATCAATATAAAGTCTACTTTGGCCGCTACATACCCGGCCCCTAATTGCTTTCTATCTTAGAAACAATTACAACATAGAATTTCAATACTCAACAGTCCTTTTCATTCTGCTCCGTGAAGCAGGCAGAGTTTGGTGATCGGCCGCTCAAGTTCGTTCGTCTTCGTCTTGACTCGAACCTTGCGGACGACTCCATGCTCATCCACCACGATCTTCACAATTCTTCCCATCAGCCATGACCCTCGGGGCGCTGATTCGTCGACGATCAAGACTACGTCTCCTGGGCGGTTGCGCGCTGGATTGTTCCATTTCTGTCTTTTTTTTTGGAGTTGAGGCAAATACTCTCTGGTCCAGCGTTTCCAGAACAGATCACTCATGTACTGAACTTGCCTCCATCTCTTGCGTGCGTAAGTATCGTCCCTATCGAAGACACCCGGTGGTAGGTTGGGGTTAGTCTTGAGCAAGAGTAAGTGCTGTGGGGTAAGAGCTTCCAAGTCATTGATGTCATTAGAAGGCGTAGTGATAGGCCTACTATTCAAGATGGCTTCACATTCGCAGAAGAATGTTTGAAGACCTTCCTCATCCAAGTTTTGTTCTCTCAACGTGGCATTCATGATCTTCCTGATGGAGCGGATTATTCTCTCCCACACTCCTCCGTGGTGGGATCCGGATGGTGGATTGAATAACCATGTGATGTCACGTTGGAGCAAGCTGTTCTCAATCTGTGCAGTATTCCACTCCTTTATTGCCTTCCTCAGCTCATGGTCGGCTCCGACGAAGTTGGTACCGTTGTCGGATCTCATTTCCTTCACCTGACCCCTTCTTGCAATGAAGCGTCGCAGAGCTTGAATAAAGGAGTCGGTCTCCAATGATGTTGCCATTTCTATGTGGACCGCACGGCATGCAAGGCAGGTGAATATCACCCCATATCTTTTAACGGATACTCTTCCCCGCTTGACCCTGAATGGCCCGAATAGATCCACACCTGTTCTGGTGAAGGGTGGTTCATTTGGTAGAACTCGGTTTCTCGGCAAGTCTGCCATCATTTGTGTGCCTGGTGCACCATGCTGTCTGAGACAGGTAATACAGCGAGACAGCATTCTTCTGATTGATGAGGGAGCATCAATGATCCAGTACCTTTGCCGTACGTGAGACAAGACATGATTACGCCCACTGTGCCCTAGGCGCTCGTGTGCATCCTGGAGAATCAAGTCTGCCACATGATGGTTCTTAGGGATGATCATTGGATGCTTGGCTTCGGCTGGCATGGATGCTCGGCTGAGCCTCCCTCCAACGCGAAGGATTCCCTCTTCAAGTTGTGGATTGAGTCTTAAGATTCGACTACTCTTCTTGATGGAGTTCTTTCTCCGAAGAGCAGATATCTCTTCCTGGAAGCTATTGTTTTGACAATGACTAATAATAGCCATCTCTGCTTTTTGCAGGTCATCCACCGTCAGGTAAGTATGTTTGAGACTCTTTTTGTAGCTCAACATCTGTTTGTTCAACTGTTGTTCATCATTATACAATCCTTTCAACTCTTTCCTCTTCCTAGACAGGTTTATCAGAGTTTGCCTGAGTCGTGTCAACCACGCCACAGCCTTCTTCAGACGTATCCAAGAAGAGAAGTATTGGATTAGTCGCTGCATTGCATCAGTGCTTTCTGCTGTGGTCGAATTAACCAGTACGCCTTTCTTCACCTCAGGATCCTCAGCCATGAGCTCTTCTTGGTAATCGGGTTCCACTGGCCATTCCCTTTCTGGTTCACTAAGGAAACTGGGACCAGCAATCCAGACCTCGTTCTTCATGAAGGCGCTCACCTTTTGACCCCTTGAAGCGCAATCGGCAGGATTCAACTGAGTGTTGATGTAGCGCCATTGATGCATGTTTGATGCTTGCAGGATAGTGGCAATCCTGTTCGCCACAAATGTTTTAAACCTAATGTTCTCATTGGCTATGTACTTAAGAACCGCAGTACTGTCCGTCCAAAACTTGGAGTCTGCCAGTGGCAACTGAAGCTCCTTCTTCAGCATGACATCCACCTTGACCGCTAAGGCAGCCGCCGTCAACTCCAACCGCGGAATGGTAGTTGGTTTCAGAGGAGTGACCCTTGCCTTCCCCAAGACGAATGAACAGTGTACTTGGTCACTGCTATTCTTCTGGACTAAGTATGTGACAGTACCATAGCCTGTTTCACATGCGTCACAAAAGTGATGCAGTTGAGCTTGCACAGCTTTGCCAAATTCAGGTGGCTTAAAGCATCGAGTTACTCCAAAGTCAGTGAGCTGTTGGAGTTCTTCAGTCCACTTGGTCCATTGTTGTGCGAGGTGTTCTGGCACAGCGTCATCCCAGCCTGTTCTTAGTCTACACAATTCTTGCAAGATGTTTCTAGCAGGTAGTATGACTGGTGACAACATTCCGAGCGGATCGTAGACCGAGCTCATTGTGGACAGGATTCCTCTCCTGGTAAGAGGTTTCTGCTCGATATTCACCTGAAACCTGAACTGATCTGACCGGATGCACCACTGTACTCCCAAGGCTCTCTTGATGGCGAGTGAGTCCTGATCGAGATCAAGATCTTTGACTTCTGTCGCTCTGTCATCAAGCGGAATGGTTAACAACACATTTCGACAGTTGGTCGTCCATTTTGTCAGTCTAAAACCTCCTGTTTGACAGATGGCCGTCAAGTCATGGAGTAGCTTGACTGCTTCCTGTTCTGAGTTGACCGATTTTAGACAATCGTCGACGTAAAAATTGTTCAACACCGTCTCCACGGCTGCTGCGTCAAAAATACTCCTGTTGTCCTCGGCACACCTTCTCAGTGCATAACTCGCGCAACTGGGTGAGGAGGTGGCTCCGAACAAGTGTACCTCCATTCTATATTCCTGCAGCTCCTTTGAAATGTCCCCGTCAGGCCACCACAAAAACCTGAGAAGGTCAGCGTCTTCAGGTGGGACCTTGACCTGGTGGAACATAGACTCCACATCGGCCATGACTGCAACTGGCTCCTGACGAAATCGAGTTAAAACACCGATCAGACTGCTTGTCATGTCAGGCCCTTGCAGCAGTTGTTCGTTGAGTGTGGTTCCTGATACGAAGCGCCACAGTCGAATACCACTCGAAGTTTGTGCTTTCTGGGGTGGTAGACGGCGTGATGCGGAATAAACCACACCTTTCCATCACTCCTGTTAAGCTCTTCGTCTGGAACTTTCACAGCGTATCCCTTGCTTATAACTTGGTTCATGAAGCTGACGTATTCCTTTCGGGAAAGTCTGGTTTCTCTGAAGCTTCCTTTTCATGTTGGCGCTCGTTGCTCTGTCATTGCTTCTATTGTTAGGCATTTTCACGTTCTGGTTCTTTCAACGGTAAACCGATAGAATAGTGACCATTGGTCAGCTTTGTGGACGTGGTAACTCTGTCCATAAACAGTTGATCTTCCTTCGACATCTCAAGCTGCTCTCTCTGAACATTCTCGGAAAATCATACTTGAATTGATGCGTCCACAATTCTTCTCGAGCTCGAGCCACTGATATCCGATTCATTTGGATCTGTGGGCGTCCATCCTTTGACCAGCTTCGGATGTTGTCACGCAGCGGCCCGTTCACGGTCCATCCCAAGACTGTACGAACTGCATACGGCCCATCTTTCACACTGCGAATGACCTCTTCTGGCTCCAAAGCCCTTGCGACATCTGTCCCAATCAGAAGATCGATATCCGCCTTGATTGATGGAATTCGTACGCCTCGTGAAGTGTGGCCACCTATCCACGTCCTCTTGGGTTGGGATGTTCTCCTGACTAGCAGGTATGGCCCTTTGTGTGAACACACCCGTAAGCTCGATAAAATCATCGCCTTCAGACTGCTGACTTCAAGGTCTGGCAGCGCTTGCATGAAACTGTCCTTTGGTCTCCCATGGTGGTGAGTAGGATGTTAACATTCGTTCCTTGCAGCTTAAGGTTGTTGGCTAGCTTGTTAGTGCAAAAGGAGGCGTTGCTCCCTGGATCCAGGAACGCATAACAAGTTAGCACCTTGTTGCCTTTCTTTGCCTTCACTCTCACTGAACGATGGCGAGGACGGTTCCTGTACCCCCGGCCCCAATCTGAGAGCAAGTTTCCCCAGCATCCACAAATCCACTGACCACAGTTTGTTCTTCCTGTGAAGACTCCTCTTTTTGTTCCTCCCGTGAAGTGCTTTCTTTCTGTGTGTCTTTAGGTTTCTGCTTTATGTGTAACAGCGTAGGGTGTTTTGCTGAACACATCTCGCAGCTTTTCTTTTCTTCACAGGTGCTGCTCATATGTCCTCCTATAAGACAGCTGAAGCAGAGTCCCTTGCTTTTAAGGAATTCCAATTTTTCTTTGTGCAACTTTTTCTGCAGTTTCTTGCACTGTTCCATGGTATGATCTCCCTGACAGAAGATGCATGGTTTCATGAAAGCCATGTTCGGGTTTGGTTTCTTGTCTATAGCTTTCTTGTTGTCAGCACCACCAACGTCTTTCACTGCTTTCTGGTCTTTAGCTTCAGTGGCTAGCGTTGTGATGTTTTTCTTGACAGCTGGCTTTCAGATTGACGCTTGGTTTGACCTGAGATTTCTCCAAATACAGGGTGTGCTGCCATTTCAGCCTGTTTGGTAACAAATGACACCACGTCTTCAAACTTTGTTACCGATCCTTCTTCTGAATATCAATGGCGACGCTCTGAATTTCTCCCTCAACCTGTATGGGAGCTTGGAGATGACTGTGCGCATGTTCGCGGCATTCTCCATCTCATCCAGGTACTCTAGGTCCGACATTGCGTTGTTACAATTTGTCAGAAACAGAGCATATGCTTCAAGTGCCTTAGCATCGCCAGACTTGATTGTAGGCCAATTTAGAGCTTTGTCAAGGTATGCCATTGAAATCTTGTATTTGTCACCAAAGCGTTCCTTTAATAATTTTTTGGCTTCAGGGTAGCCCTGTTCTGGGTCCATGTGAAAACAGCTGCGCACTAAGTCATTAGGCTGACCACTTGTGTGCTGTTCTAAATAGTAAAGCCGGTCTTCGCTATTTTCAGTCTTGCTCTCTATGCAATGCTCGAAAGCTCTCATGAAGAGGCGGTATTCCATGGGACCTCCTTTAAAAACTGGGATGTTAGGTGATGGCAATGTAGATAGCTTTTGTTGCTTTATTAAACTCTCAGTTATTTCTGCTTTTGGCGTTGCATAACAGAAACCAGGTTATCCGTGTTCGCATAATTGCTCTTTGGAGTGACGGGCACTTGTCGTGCAACAGGCGCTGGTCGTGCAATAGGCATTGCATTGACAGCTATTCCACCACTATGGCTATGCTGAGATACATTGCTAGCTCCACCACTCCTATTGTAGCTTACATGTTGTCTCTGGGTAGCCATCAGTGGATTCACTCTACTGCCACTAGAGCTTCTCGACACATCTGAGTCTTCTTCAAATTGTCTTAGCACAGCTAATTGTGCATCTGATTCAGCAATTTCTCCTTGTAACTCCAATTCTTCCTTTTCAGCCTTAAGCTGTAGCTCTTGCTCCTCCAAAGCTCTTTTTGTTTCAATGTAGCTGCCTTGGTTAACAAAGTAGATTTCTTCAATTCAACTTTTAAGAAGGCCGCGCGTAGCCTACTGATGTCACAGAGACAGCAGAGACAGACTTGGCTTGGCTCTTTCTGGATGTAGCTGAAGCGCTATCTTCAGGATTTATCTCATTGTTCACTTTTTAGACTCTTCAATGCGATGGATTGCATTTTGTTTCCATGAATTAACTTCTTGCACAAATTTACAGTGCTCATCATATCTTGGCTGAAACCAATCGCTTTGATCTGCCTTCATGGTCTCTATACATTCAATCTGACTGTACAGGTCTTTCACATCAGCATTTATTTTACTGAATTCTCCTATCAGCTCTTCATACTTGATTAACACTTCCTGTACATTTTCTAGATTTACATCATCGTCCATTAAAGCAAGCAATTCGTTTCTTTTCTCAGTCAATTTTCCTAGCTTGGCTCTTCTGGAGCTTATTTTTGTTTGCAAATTATGTTCCAATGACACTTTTGTTGGTTTAACCAAACGTTTATCCCTCGTAGGGCTTACCTTCTTTTCTTCTTCATCCGACATGATTGCTTTTCTCTTTCAAATCGTATATATTTTTTTTTTCTCCGATTCCACTTGCAACAGTCACGTAACAGCCACGAGCCACTTGTGCACTCACCAATCACGCCTGCAGCGCATGATCATGCTAGTACAGAAGTCCGACGATAAATCCCTCAATGAATCTTCTTTTCAGTTTCAGCAAACCTCTCCAACGGTCTATAGTCCAATGTCAAGCAAGTTTTTCTTACTAATGTAGAGGCTTGTTCTTTGTGAGACCTTGAGAAAGTGCTATTTCTTACGCTGATGAAATCTCCGACCCAAAGTTGCTGTTTCCACTGCCATTGTCCGTGTACTATAACTGTAATAAATCCACTCAAAAAACGTCTTGAAATGAAAGTTGAAGTTTACTCTTCTTCTTAACACCATGAACACACATGAATTAAATACACTAGCAACTAATGAAAATAAAAAGCTCCTAAATCAGAGAGTCAGTCGGTTAGACAGGTAAGAAAAACTGTTCGCTTCCACGGCTTCTCGAGATCTAAGGAGAAGCGCGAGACGCTTTTCAAAGAAACCAAACTGCGCATTTCTTAAAGCGACAGTAGGCTACACATTTTTAGTCTATGTAAAATAGGTAATCTATACATATGAATTCTCATTCTTTAAACTTTCCTACATAACATTCATCACTTTTAATCATGAAATGTACCTCTATGAAATTACAAATTCAAATCAAATTATTTATATATTTATACATTAATTTCTATTTATATCAATATAAAGTCTACTTTGGCCGCTACAGATTTACTCTTATGTGTCTCCATCTCCAAAGCCCAAAATGTGCTTTTCCACCTTTTGATGTCATGAAGCTTTAGTTTTCAAGTTCAATTCCAGAAATGCCGAAATGCTCCAAATGATTCTAGTGAAGGTGTGTGGAAGTTAAAAACACACAAGGACCTCTGTATTATCTATAACATCACATGAAAAAGCCTAAATTTGCAGGGTTTGTGTGTTAAACGTGTGACAGATCAGGAAACTGTGTAATACGACCCCTTTAACTACCTGTCTATACACTGTGGCCCCAAGTTGAACTGTATAGGAACTACTTTTTCTTTTGCTATTTTTAGGAGAAAGTGGCTCTTATCTAATCACAGAGAGAAATGTGTTTGCAAGCGCAGAATCTCTGTTACCTGCAGTTTTCCTGTTGAGGTACCCATTAGCTTTCTCCGCAGGCTCCCGCTACATGAACTGTCATCTCAACTCAAGTTTTACAAATGTCCGTATCAAAGGAATTAAGTCTAAAAACCATAGATTATATAAATGGGGACATCGCTAACCCGCTATCCGCCGCGTTCCAAATACAAAGTGAACATGTGGGGGCGTTTCCGACTCCTTCCACTCCATTTTCCATTGGAATATTGTCGCTCCTCTCTCTGAAACCGCTGCTGTGGCCTCGTTATATTGGTCTGAAAATGTTCGTATGAACCCGCTCTAGTGCTGCCGTTAATGACTAATTTTCTAACGTTTGATCTCTTGACTAATTTTTCGGTTGGCCGACTAATTTAAACGACAAATTTTCCCAAAAAAATCAAGCGGATGCAATTTTCATGTGTTCATTTTATTTTATTACCATCCTGTTTCATCAGTTCATGTTTTTATTTCGCTGTTTCGGACGTAATTAAATTCCTATTCCTGATATGGTCCTGAACTTCAAGCCTCGATGAGCTTCATTTGACTGGAGCCAAACGCTATGGGCGACGTCACACTCAGTCCACGACTTTATACAGTCTGTGGGCCAAACACAACACATTAGATATATTGAAATACTGTAATAAGGCTGTCCTAGTGTTATACTCTCAGGGCTGGGTATCATTAAGAAGTTGCCGATACGAAACACACCTCGATACAGTGCACTTTCGATATAATATATTTCAAATCGATTCGAGACCTACGTTATCGTATACGATAACGAGGAATATCTTTTCAATATGGCGGCACAGTGGCTGAGTGGCAACACTCAGGCCTCACAGCAAGAAGGTTGCGGGTTCAATCCACGGGTCGCCCGGGCCTTTCTGTGTGGAGTTTGCATGTTCACCCCGTGTCTGGATGGGTTTCCTTCGGGTGCTCCTGTTTCCCCCATCAACTCAAAACATGCCCGCACCCCTATGAACTAACATCACTAACACCATGATGTCCACCCTCCTGTGGGCTCACCACCTGCAGAGGGGTTCATAGGGGGGGTCAGGTGCTATGAGTATTGGGCAGCAAGCTGCCCCCACGACCCAGCTGGATTAAGCGGGAGAAGATGGATGGATGGATCTTTTCAATAACCGCGCATAACTTTCTAACCTTAAAAGACAGAATCTTCCTTTTCCCCTCTGAAAGTGCAGACATAGAGGTTTCCGTACATTTCTGTAACACTCACGCTGTGTGATGACGTGAGCAAAACAAGTGTCCAATAGGAGCTTTGTTTTCCCCAAACTCATGCGCTCCGTCCATTTTGATCGACCCAAACTTTGCCAAAGAGTGAAGTGAGTCAAAATGGTCGACTCCTCTGACTGTGTGTGTTTATAACGAGTGAAAAAGTCGCTCTAAGTGGAGTTTATTCTCACATAAATGGAAAATTATGCATTGTGGTGTGGTGTAATTGCGCATCCCTTTGCTATTTTTATTTAAAGGTTTATTTCACTCAAAATGAACAATACAAATATAATAAACACCATGGAAATGCATTACAAGTGATTTGGCTCTGTTCTATGCTCTGGCCCTGGACTTTACAGGAGCTGTTTCCAGGACTGGACCAGGAAAGTCATGGAGCCCTTTTTTTTGTTTTTAGGGCAATAAGGAGATTTTTCTTACTTACAGACTTGATATTTTGCATTTTTGTAGCTAAGGCCCTAAATTAAGCATTTTTTATGTCCAAAAAGTTGTTTATACATGTTTGCTGTGTGTTTTGTATCAAAGTGGGAATTTTATTTTCAGTTTTTTTTTCATCTCTCTTTCTGGTCCTGTAGATTTTATTACAACCACATTACACAACTACAGCAGCAGATTGTGAAATAACAGGTTGGACTGAACAAAAGGAGGTAGAACACTTCATTAGGGGGTAAAAGGGGCAGTTTTAAAAGCAAAATTAAGAAAAAAATCCAGGCGAGGAGAAATGTACTAAAATTGCCCTTAGGTCTTCAGGGGTTAATATGAAACATTTTAATCATGAAAACACTGAGTATGTCAAATGTGTTGCATATACGGTGACCAGATGAGATTGGCTGAAAAACACTGAGTCACTAATGGCGTCAGAGTCTTGAACCCGGAGCGTTCGCACTAAAGACAAGCGACTTAACGTAGTGAGCTAATCGTCATATCGTGAAAAACTTAGTTGGGGCACTACCTCACCTGTCTCCCCCTCTGACCTTCGGGACATTTCGGGTCAGATTCGGGATTCAGGACAACAGCTTAAATTTCGGGACTGTCCTGAATTTTTTGGGACATCTGGTCACCCTAGTTGCGTAAGCATTTCCTTCCTCTAAACAAGCAAAAAAACTGTAGCGCTGTAACAAAATAATTTAGTCAAATATACCAAAAAATACCCTTGATACAGCAGCCCATGATATCGATACTGTATCATCACATTAAGTGATACGATATATTGTTATTTCGATATTTTTGCACGTCCCTAGTAGGAACCCATTATCTCACCAGCTTTAGCAGCACTGTTCATTGTACTGGCAAATCCAGACCGACCTGTGTATTTTTTATACAGAGAAATATCAGATATCTGGTTATTTTAGTGCCTTGCTCATTGATTCTGCAGAAATCTGCAATGTTTTTCAGTTCTGTATGATTTCTTTTTTTCCTTTCCTTGGCAGCCATGTTTGTTTTGATCCGGATGGACTGTGCATGTCCCTGATTGGCCAATCCACCTGTCAATCACACTCATCTGACAGACTCTTCTTCATAAAGAACTGGAGAAGTGTTTATTTTGGAATTCAGGCTAACTTCATATATATTTCTTGAGTGTAGTGTCTGATGTCCTGTTCCATTTAGGGTAAAAATGTAAAAAGCTGCTCATGCTCAAGCAGAAAGAAAACCGAGGAGTGACCGAATGTTTGACTTAATTTAACTATAAGCAGTGTTATATTTGTTGTCTCTTTTTTTTTTTATACCCTCTCAGAGTTGTATTTAGTGTGATTCATGCATGTTTGAGTAATCAATAATTCCACTGTGTTAAGATGTCATTTCCCCGCCCTGCCCCAGCGCACTCCCACTGCTGTTTTCTTAAAGGAGGCGATTGTGCAAAACTTCTGCCATGTTATAACGCTGTTCCTTAATTAAAAACACTCCCAGAGAAAAGGTTTGAGATGTTAATGCGTTGTTTTGGGCGAATGTGTTAGAAATGAATATCCCTCAGAAGTAAAGTAACCCCCTCTTTATCTTCTGCATACTTTTTTATTTCAAAATGTCCTTGACCTCACTCCTTGAACACATACTCCAAACGAGTACTACATGACTAATATCACAACAATCACTACTGTTACAGCTAATTTCCTTTCTAGAAAGTCTGTCTTCTTTTAGTCATCTAAGTTAACGTATTTTATTATATCTTATGCTATATTGCTGGTGTTCTGAAACATTTTGAAGCCAAGGGAAGTCTTATCGGTATGAAAAGACCCCATATGGTCCTTCATCATTCAGAAGTTTAAACCAGTTTTATAATCACATTTGGACGAAAGCTCAAAATGCTCCAAAATACCATTTTGTGACGTCGTGAAATGGTAGTTTTCAAGTTAATGACGACCGCTTACCTTTTAGTTCAGTAGAGATCGGCAGCTCCTGGGCTGAAAATATCCAGATGATTCTAGTGAAGGTGTGTGGAGTTTAAAAACACAGTGGAGCACTTCATGTACATCATGTAAAATTCAGAAGTTCAAACCATTTTTATAACCAAATTTAGATGACTGTTCTTTTGTAAGGCTACGTTTACACAGAAACAGTCTGAACTAGGGCTGCAGCTATCGATTATTACAGTAATCGATTATTCTGTCCATTATTTTGTTCGAATAATCGTTTGTTAATGTCGCGTCTACTTTGCACATGTTAAGTACACAACACGTAATTATCACTAGGCTAAGGTTGACTTACCTCGTGGTTTCTTTTCCACTTGATGTAATGTACGGTTCTGTTTACATGTTGTAGCATCAGTGTTGAGAAGGTGACTTTTAAAATGTTCCCCTACAGATTACAGATTACATTCCCCAAAATGTAGTTTGTGACGTAATCAATTAAATTACTTAAAGTGAGTAACGTAATCTGAATACTTTGGATTACTTGATATTGTGATGATTTTTAAAACTACATGAATGTAGCAACCAAATTCTGCAAATTCTTGTTTGGTTTTAGACCTGGATTTGTCCTGGTTTTAGATCTGGTTTTAGTCCTGGTGTTAGTTCTGGTTTAGAGGTGCACAGGAGGAAGCGCGGTCCATGCAGCGTACGCGACAAGACACGATCCACGCGCGGCGTAGGGAGGAGATGAGGTCTACGCTCTTATTATACATCCATGGGCGCCGCGCTGTTGTGTGTACAGTGAAGTGCAGTGGTCGTGCGGAAACTTTACCTCTACCTCAGAAGGTTCCGGCCATCGCCGAGTGTATGAAAATAAAACGAAGCATCGAGGCAAAAAAAAATATTCGATGCATTTTTTTAATCGATTAACTCGATGAATCGTTTCAGCCCTAGTCTGAACCATTTTTGTTCTCACTCTTATTCCACGTTTACTCAAGCGTTTTGGGGACTTCTGCTGCACACGGTGACGCAAAACTTGCCGTTTGTCGATGTAGTTTGCACGTCCAGAGCGTAGGGGGCAGCACCACCAAGACCAAATCCTTTCTGCTTCCACTTCCTCTTCTCCAGCGCGTCAGTTCAAATCAACATGGAGAAGCGTAATAACGGACTGATCTGAATGACTCTTTCGTGTTTTTTTTCCCGTGTCAATGTCTCTTTCTGACTCGAGTCCTGTGGCATTTGCAGATCGGTTGAAGTTCTGCCATATTTGTTTTCTCTGAACTGACTCGTGCTCGTGACGCAATCTCTACACCACGGCCACAAAAATGCAATTTTCCGTTTTCAACCGTTTACACGGCGACGCCAGGATGGAGCGTTTTCAAGATTTCCACTCTGGAGGCGTTTTCAGATTTTTGCGTTTTCAACCCCCCAAAACGTTGTTGCGTCTAAACGATACGAACATCTGGAGAAATGTTTTGCGTTTTCCACCCATTACCATTGTCGTGTAACTCCCCTCATAGTCTTTATTTCATTGGTTTAATTGTTTCCACCAAAAGTATTATATGTTTTTGATGGTGAAGCATGAGAAACTGAAGTATTTATGTAATGATCAATATATCACAATTCTTTGGGGACCCCCAGACCCCACTTTGAGACCCACTGCTCTATTCAGACTTTGAAATACAAGTGTGCACGGAGGAATGTGCTTTACATTTTGTCCATGCCTTGGTGGTTTCATATTGTTGTTGACACAGCTGCCGGTGTTTATTTGCATGCTGCAGACCACAGAAAGTTATTTTAGTTCTAATATCGAACTATTGCAAAGTGGAACAAGTTCACGTTTGTCCTTAAGTGAATGAAAGTCAGAGCAAGGAGGAAAACTTGGCGACTTTTCCCCCCTTTGGGTTTTGACTTAGTGTTTTAAAATTGTATTACAAGGACTGGCTTTTGAAAGTCCTTTTATTATGTTGTTTTCTCATTTAAAACAAAGATGATCTGCGCACTTTGTACTTTTGAGTTGAATGGCTTGTTGTATTTAAGCATATAATGTCCGATAATCAGAAAGTGCTTGTTAGAATGTTAGTTTTTGTTAGCTTTACTGTGATGGCAAAACTCAAAATTCGGATGGAAGTTGTGAAAAGTGCAAATTAAAGTTGAACTCGGGCACGTTTGAAGCTAAAGTCCGTTGCTAGAGGTGGTCGAATTCTGTCAGAAGCCAAAAAACGGCACAGATCAGTGTTTCCTCGGTGGAGATCTCACTGTGGCAGTGAGTCTGTCAAGGCAACAAACTAGTGTAGTGATGGGGGCAAGTTCTGAACTTCCACGTAAAACACCAATTTGCTTCACACTGAAGAAGCTTAACTCCACTTTAACCCATCTGACAACAGCCACGAGTCTAACAAACAAAACGCTCTGCCTGGTTCACTCATTAGTGTCTGGAAACGTTAGAAAACAACTTTATAAGCACCTCACACTTCCCTCTGTTGATTTCCCGCTGCACAGGCCAAAGCCCAAAAGACTCGATCGCCGATGTCGTTTCTAATCCCATTTATTTACCAGTGAGTTATATTTTTGAAAAACGCTAAAAAACACATTCCCGAACCATTTTCTTTCAACAACTTTCAGTTTCTCTTCTTCACCGTCAGTAGTCGATTCTCACTTGTTGCTTTAGGAGTTTCTTTTCTTGCAATGACGAACTCACATGTGATTTCAGAGCTAAAGTTCAACTCGGGGGTCAGAACAGAAGGAAGCTGCAAAAGCTGAAGGAATGACCCAATGCCTCTCCGCGTTGTTACTCTGCAATATTGTGGTGATTTAAATACTGAACCACAGCGTCATTCACAGGACAGAAATGAACCTTTCTCGAATCGCTTTAGAGAGCACATAGACTAGTATACGCACATGGACCACTGAGGAATTACACAGAAATAAGACAACATAAAAAAAAATTACAACTGTTTAAAGGTGCAGTATATAAGTTTTTGGTTTGGGGGTCAGTCACCTGCTTGCTTCTGTGACATTAAGCAGCTCTGCCTTACATTTAGTCAATTCCAGGTGGTTTAATTGCTTAAAAATAACACAGAACTGACCTGTAACTCGGTCTGGTTTGGTCTCCATGAAGATAGAAAGGTTTAATACCGTACTGTGAATACACAATGCACAATTTAAATGTTGAAAATCACATTCTGTTGTCTAAACAAAGTGTTTTTACTATTGCTGTGCCATCGGAATCAGTATTGAGTAGCAAAATTTTAGTTTCATGACAACACCGGTCTAGTACAGTTTTATTTTCAGCGCAGAGACGTGACCTTAAATGGACGACGCGGTGTAAATACAGCGCGGTGTAGCAGAGGTCCAGATCGGATTAGCTGCGAGAGGCCTCTGCTGATGCTGGAGGATTCGGAGGAGGTTGTGCATTTTATAATTAAGAAAAGATCCCTGGGAGGAGATAGGGCCGGGAATCACAGGCTCCCTCATGGTTTGATTCAATTTTAGTGAAGTCACACACACATAAAAAAAAATGAAATGCTTAAAGGTATACGTGTAACTTCAGGTTGGGATAATTACTATATACATTTATCGTTCAATGCATCTATAATTTTTGGGTGTCATGGTCACAACCTCATAGTACAATATTTATTGCGATATCTAGGTAAAACTCACGATATTACGATACTCTACAGAATAACAAGACTGACATAAAATGCTTTGCCCAGTCATTTGGTACAACATTTATTGTCATTAGGGATGGAACGAGATCCAAATCTCTCTGGACCAGATTTACACCATATACAGCTCTGGAAAATATAAGAGACCACCGCAAAATGATCGGTTTCCCTGATTTGTTTCATTCTATAAACTACTGACAACATTTTTCAACAATTACAAATAAAAATATTGTCGTTTAGAGTGTTTATTTGCAGAAAATGACAAATGGTCAAAAGAACAAAAAGATTAAATAACGCGAAGAAAACAAGATCATATTCATTTAAAACAACACAATACTAATGTTTTAACTTGGGAAGAGTTCAGAAAATCGATATTTGGTCGAATAACCTTGATTTTTTTTCTACTTTTCCTCCTAAAATCAGGTTTGGTTCAGGTGATCTCATCAGTGCCTCATGAAGCAGAATGAGGTGTGTTTGTGTTGAATTTAACAAACGGGCGTCACACATGTAGAGACGCTGATTTCAGAAAAAAAAAATGCACTGGGCTCTTATTTTTTTCCACAGCTGTATATCTCACATACCATATTTATTGCAACATTTTGCCTGTGAATCTGCTCCTTTTTCCTCTAAAAATGATTCACAGTCCAAAGAATGAAGACGAAGTGCTTAGAACAGTTATTTCTTCATGTCTGCACTGAAACGGAGCAAAGGATCATGGTCTATGTAGTTCCCTCTGTTTTTTTAGCTGTTTCTGCATCAGAACTGTTCATTTAAGCAAAGAGACTTGGGATTCGATATATTCTGATTCACGATATTATTGTGAGACCCTTGACAATACGATATAACAATATTTAGATTATTCTTACATCCCTAATATTTAAGATGAGTTATTCTCTCAAACTAAAAACACTGTTCCACCTTGTGATGTCATATGGTAAAACTCAAACTTTATTTATAGAGTGCTTTTCATACAAAAATGCAACACATTATTTGGATAATTTCTGCCCTGGAACTGCCAATCTCTACTGAACTAAAGGTAAATGGAGCTGTTAACTTGTAAACTACATCTTCATGACATCACAAGGTGGAACAGAGCATTTTGAGTAGACAGACTCATAATAAAGAGTTACTCAAACATGTGAATGATACAAAACACAACTCCAGGTCTGTTTTTGAGGCGGTAACAACACTTAAAGCTCACAAGGGTCAATTTTACGTAATATAGGACCTTTTAAAGGTTTCAGTGAGCACAATTAATCACTAGAAAATAAAGAAAATAAAGTACATAATGGCATGAATGTACTTTTATCATTCGTGTGAGGAAAATCGGTATTTTTTTTTATTTTTTTGGTTTAGATTCGATATATTGTGATGGTCCACGATATTATTGTGAGACCTTTAACGATACGATATCACCATATTTCGGTTATTCTTACATCCCTAGTCAATATTTATCAGTTGTACATTTACATTGCAGTAGTGGGGCCAATTTTTGTATTTTTTTTTTTTTTAAATCTGATCAAATCTTGGGCTGTAGAAAGTTGAATTATGAGCTAAAATTATGGACTTACTATTGAAACGGCAATATTTAAAGCTGCACTGTGTAACTTTTTCGTTTGTGGTTCGTCACCTGCGTGTTTCTATGGATACGCCGTTGCTCTGCCTGGAATGTTCCTCAGTGTGACATTAAACAGCTCTACTTTACATTTATTCAATTACAGGTGGTTTTATAGCTCAGAAATACCTAGAAAAACATTAATTCTGACTGTGAGCGGCATCGCCTTTCCACAGATCTGACCTGTAACTTGGTCTGGTTTGGTCTCCATGAAGATAGAAAGGTTTAATGTCGTACTGTGGAACATTCCAGACACAATATTGTACATTTAAAGTGCTTTTTTGTGAATAATTCTGCTTTATGGTTTGGAATATTCTCGTTTTTTCGTTTTAAACTGTGTGAACGTGGCAGGCGTAGCTATAAGTCTGCTCATATGGCTCGTGATGTGGCTTTTGTTGTGGCTTTGGGGGCAGATTGGGAATATGGTGATGTAATTGCACATGTGCTGCAGATGAGTCTCCTCTCCGTCGCGAGGGGGGGGACCAGGCCCGAGATTACAGCTGATTGCCGCTGCTCACACCTAGAGGCTGTAACACGGACTGAAAACACGAGCAATCAGTGCGTTTACGTTCTCCGACCTGCCAGAACCACACGCTCCGACAAACCTTTACCCAGACGAGTGGATCTGGAGCTGTGTCCTGTCGCCCTGATTTGAGAGGGCGTGATTGGCAGGAGGATTAACCAATCAGAGTAGAGACGTCCCAATCAAGATTTATTTTCTTCCGATCCGATATCTTTTTGTGTAGTGTCGTGAAAGAAGTTCGTACCTTGGCTCCAAAAAGTCCATTAGACGACAAAACCCTATGTTTTCCACGACAGACAGCGGTTGATCATCTAAAGCGATGAATTTGACAATCCTCTGTGTTATTTTCTTGGACTTCTCGCCATTTCGATGTAGCTTTTCTCTTCTTTGAAAAGCCTCCGCCAGTGTTTGCTGCTGTGGCTTTTTTTGTTGCGCTTGTAAATCTCAAACTCGTCCGGATGATTCTTTTCTAAGTGATGAATCAAATTGCTCTGCTGGTTCCTCCACGAGAAAAGGTGTTTACATAAGATAAGATAAACTTTATTGTCCCCAAGGGGAAATTTGTTTTGGGCACTGGCCACAGTTTAAAAAACACAGTTACCATATTTAAGTATTAGTGCTGCCGCGATTATTCGACGTTGTCGACGTAATCGAATATGAAAATGAGTCGACTACAATTTTTTTGGTCGAATATTCGCCTTTATTTATTTTTGGTCTCAAACGGCTCGTCCAGAGACCTTTTGCTTGCCCGAGATCAGGTATTTCCCCTCCACACCACTAGTAGTACTACACTCGAGGCGGACACCGGTGCTGCTGACAGCGGCTACATCCGGGGTTGACGCCGAGGTGGCTAACCTCGGCTTCAGCAAAGGCTAACAGCAGTGGTATATAATGGCACCGCCAAAGAAAACAAACTTGAGGAAGTATTTGCCGTGCGCACTCTGCTGGCTGGTCTCTCTCTTTCTCTCTTCCCCCTTCCCCCGATTTGAGCATTTGAGAAAATGGCAGCGGCCGGTGGGTCAGAGTCGGATCCAAGAACAGTGGCGGCGACTTCTAGACCAAGACCTAAAGCCTCGAAAGTCTGGGAATACTTTCGGACAGATGGCGATAGAGTGGTTTGTACACTCTGTAAGACTTATTTGGCTTATCACGGGAGCACGACCACGATGCATGAGGTATTGAGAATACCGTTGCAATATGCTGCTCGTGCAAACTCGTTAAATTGTGTGTGCATATCGTTGTTCAACATTGTCGAATGAGCGCACACAACAGACATAACAGCAATAACCTTTGCAACTCGCACACACAAGGTAACCTCCCGGGAAAATCTAACACAGAACGGCTTGTTTTTTTTGTTTTTTTAATTAGTCGTTTAGATTAGTCGACTAATCGAAAAATTAGTCGAGAGATTAATCGTTAGAAAATTAGTCGTTAGTGGCAGCACTATTAAGTATAAGACGCATCAACCAAAAAATGCGTAATGAAGAAAAAAACATTTTTGGGGAAATTTATTTTATAAAATCAGAGACCAAGAACCGACATTTCATCTTGAAAGGTGAGTTATAGAAATACCAACAGAACAGAGAAGAACAGGCTGAGCATGTGTCTGGTTTGTTCTCGTCACATATGAACAGTTATTCACAAAACTAGAGCAGAAACAACAGAACAAGTTTAACCAAACTCTCCATCTCGCTCCAAATCACTAAATCCACAAAATTCTTCATCCTCAGTGTCACTTCTGAGTAACTCCACCAACTCCAGATAAATCCAGCTTTTAGCTGCGATGAGCTTTTGTTTTCTTCATTTCAGTTCGAGTTTCCTCCACTTTTCTCCATCAAAAACAAGTTTCTCGTTCACTCCAAACTTTCTTTCTGCTGCTCGATTGGTCCTCGCTACCACCGCTCTACAGACGGTTCTCCGCGCTCAGTATATACCATAAGTAATAATGTGTTTGCGCACATTGGTTTACGTTTTACAGAAACGAAACTTAAAGCTGCATGGCTCATTTGCAGATAGTGAAAAAATCAGCTCGTGCTGATGCAGAAGCTTCTGTCGCACTAAAGGACAAAATTCAGTGGATTATTCACTGGACAAAATAAAGATTTAAGTAAGAAAACAGGTGTGAGGTTCTGCAGATGGTGACAGAAGTGACAGTGGAGCAGGAGGAGGAGCCTGAGGCGGAGCAGATGCTGGTACAAGCCCAGAGCCTCTTGTGTCAGTGTGAAAATCACCAACATGAAATTATATCTCGCTGGTCAAAAAGGATAAAAAAGCATAAAGGACTTTTAATATATTCAGTTGGTGCCTCGGGTTTGTACCTCGCCCATGTTACATTTACGTTTAGAGACTAAGTGCACCTTTGTTGTGCAGATTTGTTCAACAGTGCATGTCCCACACAGCGACACAACGGCGTTTGGATTTATGGCTGCCGTAAAGCGCATCGATGCTGCAAAAACATGTGAACCTGGATCGGTCTGATAGATAAATTTGTTGGCCTTGCTATGGATTTTAAAAGATCTAAATACCAGTATCGGCAAATATTGATTATCAGCTACAGAAACAGGCCAAATCTTGGATATAGGTATAGCCTCAAAAAATCCATATCGGTCCATCCCTATTGCTTCTGATTCTGATCTAAAAATGAGTGAGCACATGTCCAAACTTCTCCAGATCTGCCACTGGGACCTGTGAGGGTCGATTCACAATGATACAGTTTTCCCACGATTCGATATTAATGAAACAATACACACATTACACAGAATACATTACAGTAGAACTCCTGCACAGCTGGAGTTCATGTGTGAAGTGTTTTAGTTCATTTGGTTCAGTGATTCACAGCTCAGAATTTTTATTCAGCGAAAATAAGAACAGAGCTTTCTCAGGCTGTTAGTTTACTCTTAATATAGACTAGAGGAGTTTCTATCAGACTTACCTTTTTTGATGATGATTCCTTTTCTTTTCCTCCTCTCTCCTCCTGTGTCCACGTAGTTCCTCCCACACTGTCCGGCTCTTTTTATTCACAAAAACTGTCAATTGTTTGTGCTTCGTTTGTGCTGCAAAAAGTTTCATTTGTGCTTCTTTAGTTTTGGAAAAAGTAACTCTCTTATAGGTGAAATTGGAGTCCCCACAGGAAGCTTAAAAATGCTCTAAAACGCCCAGAACTATGTCAATCGTTTGTGCTTCGTTTGTGCTGCAAAAAGTTTCGTTTGCGCGATTCTGGTTCATTTGATGACGTCGTCCAGCCCCTCAGAATGTTAAATTGTCTCAAAACAGGAAGAAAATTATAGAAAACATTTGTATTTCGTTCGTGTTGTTTTGTGCTGTGACAATTTTCATTTGTGCGAGTTTATTTCTAAAATTATTCATTATTATTTCTGCGGTAATCATAGGACGTCAAAGGGGCAGTTTTAAAAGCAAAATTAAGGAAAAAAATCCAGGCGAGGAGAAATGTACTAAAATTGCCCTTAGGTCTTCAGGTGTTAATATCTTTGTCATCCCTGGGTCTATCAACGTAAAATAAAAAGGAACTGAAAGATAAAACCCTCCTCTGTTAGAATATTTCAGCTGTACTTCCCTGTGGAGCTGTTTTCCTTTCAGACCAAAATAAATGACAGCACAGAACACATGGAGGAACACGTGTTACCGAATCGTGACACCAGTATCAAATGATCCAATATTATATCGAATATCGTTGCATCCCGAGTTCACGGGTTTATATACATTTAGAAAACTCTGTTATCCGGTTTTCCTAGTGCGCCTGTAAACGTAGTGAATGAGAAAGATTCTTGAACCAACTGTACCTTTTTAATAGCCTGAAACAAGTTAGTACAGATATTTTAAATACCACCGATAAGTATTCTAGTCGAGCATCTGTTACATCATCAAGTACATAACGACTGAGAAAATTGCCTTTCGTAGTTGGGTCATACTGCCCTGCCCCGTGTTCTCGTATTCTCAGAAAATCAGTAATCTTGGTCCCGTTGCATTATCCAAACTGCATCCTCCTTTAGTGCGTCCGTTACATTTTCTGTTCTCACAAATGTTACGGCAACTCGACCTTGTCCTTGAAGTATTTTCCGGACTATATTTTAAGTAAACAAACAAGAAAACCCCATATATATATATATATATATATATATATATATATATATATATATATATATATATATACATATATATATATATATATATATCTTTGCACGTCAACACATAAAAAAATGAAATAAAAGCACCATTATCATGTAGAGTGGGTTAATACGAACAGTTTAAGACCAAAATAACGAGTTGTAGCAGCAGTTACGGAGAGAAGGGGGACAATTTCTCAACGTAAAGGCAATTGGAGAGAGTCGACGGAGCCGGAAATGCCCCGATGTTCACTTCCTATTTACAGCGTAGTAGCAAAGCGGGTTAGTTATGTCTATTTATGTACAGTTTATGTTTAGCGTACTACTCATCCCTATCTCTCTGTGCTGTTTTGGGAGCGTTACGATCCCGTTGACTGTTCCGCCCACTCCTTCTGCATCATTCTGTGGTTTAAATGGAACAAGGGAGCGAAAGAGGAGAGGGGGAGAGTCTGGGCCTCGTTTTTAGCTTCTCTTTGTCTTCAGCGAGTCTTAATGACTGACTCCGAAACACTGCTGCAGTCAGACGCTCTGCCCTTTTACCACAGGGGCTGCTGAGTCACAGAGAAATTAAGTCAAGGAAAAGACTCATGGGCCTTTAATAGTCGGGAGAATTAATGATCGATTATCGATTAATCATTAACGGTTTTATATTAAAATTATCATTATTATTATTACTAATCTACATTAATAAACCCAACTTTACAACATATAAACCATCATGACTCCAGATCCACATCAGTGTGAGATCAGAATGTGTTTAATGCAGCTTTAAGCATTTGTTTATGTTTTGCACAAACTAAACTTAAAACCACACGGCTCATTTGCATAAATGGTAAAGGCTGAAAAAAGCAGCTCTTTCCTTGTGCTGATGCTTCAGCTTCTGTGGGACTAAAGGACACGACTCACTGGAATATGAGTGTTCTCTCTGTGACAGATTTGTTTGTGTTTTTCGGGGGAAAGTGAGAGACGCAGGAAGTGACGACGGAAAGACGACAGGAAGTCTTGGCGAATGCAAAATGTACGCGCTGTATAAAAACCAAATCTTAAATATTGATTTTCCGAAAAAACGATTCGATTTGACTTGCCAACTTGAGTTTTATTTTGAATTGATTTTTTGCCCAGGCCTAGTCAGGGTAAATAAGCTATTTAGCTATGTACAAATATTCTAATTAAAAGAAAACACAGTTTTACCGAGAATCATGGTTTTAAGTTTAGTTTCTGTAAAACATAAACAAATGTTTAAAGCTGCATTAAACACATTCTGATCTCACACTGATGTGGCTCTGGAGTCATGATGTTTATATGGTGTAAAGTTGAGTTTATTTATGCAGATTAGTAATAGAAATAATAATGAGGATAATATAAAAATATAAAAACGTTAATGATTAATCGATAATGATTAATCGATAATCGATCGTTAATTCTCCCGGCGATCGAAGAAAAGAAAATTTAATCGAATGCCCATCTTTACTGTGCACCATATGAAATGCTTCTGATTTATTCGGTGAAGAAGAGGTTTTCACAACATGGTCAAAGTTTTAGATGCTGCTGTACGGGGGAGGGAAACTCGCTCAACTCTAACCCTGACATGTTTCAGTGGGAGCACTTTGCCTTGGTCAGACCTCTACATAAAAAGAGTTTATTTTCTAAATATTCATTCCCACTGCTCTTAGTTGATAGCACCAAATACACCATTTGCAAGTAAGGAGAGCACAACTGAACTGATGCAAAAGAATTGGTGTTTTCTACAGTCATTATTTTAAGTTGTAGAACTTGAAATGCCAAAGTTCCTCTAAAGCCTGTGCAAAGGTCAACGACGGCACATGTGGCATTTCAACAGCCACATTTACAAAAGTGCTGAGCAATGCTTTGTGAAGCTCCATAGATGTAGTGAAAAAATACGTTTGTTTTTTTGCTGAAAACTATTCATCATCCATGTTATATAATATGTTTTTCATACTGTTTTGTTCTGCAGTGTTCCACAGTACGGCATTACCCTCGCCAAATCCACCGAGACGAGTACTCTAATATATAGAGCTGGGCGGTATGACCAAAAATTGATATCACGGTATTTTTTTAAATTATCACGGTATCACGGTATTTAACGGTATTTTTGTCTTTGGCTTAGTGGAGTGTGATAGAGTTGGTAATATCATTCCAACGCTTGCTTTTTCTTGTCATAGACGGTCCCTTTAGACGGAGAATACGAAGATTGCATGAAAGCAGGGCTCTACGCTAACTTTTTTTTCAGGAGCACACGTGTTCCCTAAGTTAAAAATTTTAGGAGCACAGAAAAAAATATGGGGCACAAATAGGTTTTCGTTTTGAACGCATTATTACAGTGCAGAACTTGCACACACCAACACCAACACTGAATAAATTTAATACAAAAACCAAAAGCATTATGACTGTACTTTTCCTGCATGATCGCAATGTTTTTATAAATATATCTTCATTTTATCTGATTATTATTTAGACTTAAAATAAACCAAACAAACTGTACTGCACTTGAACACTCTGTGGCCCTTTTTGGACCTTCCCCCACAGTTTAAGAACCTCTTCTTTAAGAAAACTTCCACTGGCACAAAACTGCTTCAAAGTGTGTAGGATTTTTAAACCTGTATTTTCAAATTCATAACTGGAGTTACATTCTCTTACTGGTTTTAAAGTGTTTTTTAGCCTCTGCACATTTACCAAACAAAACGCACATTGTGACAAACAGATTTATTTGGCATTTTCTTAGGCAAACTTCTGCCCACATACCGCCTGCTCTGTGCCGTAGATCTGCTCTGTGCGGACACGGACATAAAATTAGTATTGGCGTATTTGACGAGGCGGGTGGACAGGTGGGATGTTTCACCTGCCCTGTGATACACACTGGTACATGAGGGTGCGCGCTATGTACAAGCCGCGCGCTGGCGGTGCCGCACGCGTGTCCGCGGGCTCCAGCGCACCGGTCCCGCACACGGTACAAGTTTATTGCCGATCGCAGCGGCCGTAATGAAAAATGACCGCACTCAGTATTCAGACCTTGAGTCCGAGACAAGACCAAGACAAAACTCTCGCTTTAGCGGAGCTGGAAGTCCAGCGGCACAGGGGAATCTACTGAATGCTGGAACAGGTGTGGGTCCTGCTGCGGGGCGCTCCTCGGTTAAGGGGCGTGGGTGTTTTTGAAGCGGAGTTTGTTCGTATTGTGATATCGGGCGCACACGCGGAGCTCGTATGCTGGAGTCGTGTGCGGTCGGAGGTGTCGTGGCCCGGGCATGGTTCGGTTGCGATCGCGCTGGGCAAGCGTGAGGCGCTTTAGGGCGATCCAGGCTTGGGCACGATTCTAAAGTCCTACTGTGACTGCGCCCTAATGTTTGACACATTTAGAACGTTTAACTCCGTCACGTTACGTCTGTGCACAGCTCTCTCTTATTGTGGTTGCAGAAGCACTCGCACTGGTGCGACTGTTTTATTTTCCTCGTTCGCACGACGAAATATTTACTTCGCAAATGCGAGTGAAATGGGCGCACTGTAGAGCCCTGCATGAAAGTAAAATCTGCATCTTCTCCCCAATCTCTGCGTAACGTTGGCAGTGCAGCACAAAAACACTACACAGACGTCCCTGGTAGGCGCTTGCTAAAGGGACCGTCTGTGTAGTGTTTTGTGACACGGCTCCCTTTTTCGGAGAGCGGGAGTGCGCGGAGCGTGCCCGGCGAGAGAGCGTAGAGCGGGAGTGCGCGGAGCCGTGCCCGGGCGAAAGGTGAAAAGCGGGGCTCCACGCACCCGCGCTCTGCCCGCCGGGCGCGGCTCCGCGCACTCCCGCTCTACGCTCTCGCCCGGGCACGGCTCCCGCGCACTCCCGCTCCCCGAAAAAGGGAGCCATGTCACAAAACACTACACAGACGGTCCCTTTAGCAAACGCGCACCACTCAACTCGCTATCCTTACCTGGCTTGTTGGCTTGTTTGGTGTAACACTGAAAACAGCCCCCGCTCACCTATCACAGCGACGTTCCGCCGCTTTCTGTGTTGCCGACATATGCGCGCACACACGATATGGCGGTAAATAAAAATTCATATCATAAAATAAAAATTACCGGTATACCGGTTCAAACGGTATACCGCCCAGCCCACGAATATATGTTTATTTAAAGTTTCTTAGCAATAAAAATGGAATGAATGCGACATAGGTAAGTTTTACGCACGCCGTGGAACATTTCTGACAAATCAATAACCTCTCCATGGGGACAAGCACCAGAAAAGTTCCGCAGTGCAAAGACAAATCCACCGGTCACGTTGCCGGAAGTATCGCTCCACGTGGCTCTTGGCTCGCTGCGCCGTTGGTAGGACAGTCATACATTCTGCAGTGTTTGATTAGTGGGTGTGTACAAGATCAGAGCGGCTTAACGCGTATCTACGGCTGGGCTCTGTTTGTTCAACTGCATATTTTTCTTTTAAATTGTCCCATGAAAATAAGGATTGCTTTATTTATCAGTGGCGGAGATAGCGGTTTGGGGACCCTCACTTTAATGCGCTGTTTTGGTTTTTTTTATTTATTTATTTATTGTCTGTTTTTCCCCGTTGTTCTTGAGACATGCACATCTTTATTTATTTGAATTATAGTGGAAACCTGTCTTATTAGTTAGGTCGCCTACTAGATAACCAGAGCTGAAAGTAGTTTTACTTTTCGGCAAAATCCCTGTGGAAAAGTGACGCATATTTTTAACCAGCTTCATAAATCTGCCCCAACACCAAATCTTCACCCAACAAGGTCGACAAAGTACAGATTCTGTCCATGAAGGATTTATCCACAACGATCAAGGGAAGAAAGACGAAAACGTAAAAGAAACAAAGACGAGCATCAGTGAAGTTGTTCAGATATTCACAGATTGAATGGTCGACATTTAATCTGTGAACATCTACAGCATTTAAACTGCACAAATCTCTCAGTCTGGAGTGAACAAGTTCCTTCTGTTTCCTCCAGGACCAGAACGTTAGTGTTGCTCAGTCGTTTCACTGATGCTCGTCGTCGTTTCCTTTAAGTTTTCGTCTTTCTTCCCTTGATCGTTGTGGATAAATTCTTCATGGACAGAATCTGTTCTTTGTTCCTTGTTGGATGAAGATTTGGTGTTGGGGCAGATTTATGAAGCTTCTCAAAAATATACAACACGTTTCCACAGGGATTTTGCCGTAGAAAAGCATCGACCGGAAGTTGCGCCACTCAACATCGCCGCACTTCTTGTTACATTTTTGTTTACATCTGTTACATATGATTACCGGTATTATTATTATTATTCATATGATTATGTTTTAAAACTCCTCTGATTTAATGTCATATTGAGAGAAAATCAAAGTGCTCTGAGGCCTCGGCCATTGGGGGCCCCAGGCAGCTGCCTACTTTTGCCTCATGGTAGCGCCGCCTCTGTTTGTCATGTTTATTGGTCGCTTAATCTGGTGATTTTTAATTACTGGTTGATGCTGCTTGACGGTATCTCCATAAAGTTAAACGTTCTTAAAGTCATTCTGCTGCTCTTACTGCTCATAAAACCTTGTCTCTCTGCAAATGCCATGTTTTTTTGAGCTTGTCATTAGTTTGATTTGTAATATGTAACTAGAAAATTCTGTTATTTAAAAGAAATGTCCCAAATGTGGCATCTTATTTTGCGGACACCATTAAAGGTCCTGTATATTACGCAAAATCGGCTCTTGTGAGCTTTAAACCGTGTTATAATTAGGGATGTCCCGATCCGGCTCCTTTATGAGTATCAGGACAGTATCGGATTCAGTCACGTGATCCAGTTTCACATGTTTTTGCAGCATCGACGCGCTTTACCGCAGCCGTAAATCAAAACGCCGCCATGTCGCTGTGTGGGACTTTTCACTACACTGGTCCCTCGTTTATCGCAGGCGTTACGTTCTAAAAATAACCCACGATATTTATTACAATATTTTGTGGTTGAATCGGCTCCTGTTTCCTCTAAAAATGCTTCTCAAGACTTGACAGAATGAAGATGCAAAAGTGCTTAGAACAGTTTTTTCTTCATGTCGTCTGCACTGAAACGGAGCAAAGGATCATGGTCTATGTAGTTCCCTCTGTTCTTTTAGTTATTTCTGCATCAGAACTGTTCATTTAAGCAAAGAGACTTGGGATTCGATATATTGTGTTGGTCCATCCCTATTAAAGAAGCACTTAAACATGACATTTATCCATTGTAAGTGTGGAGAGTGGGTTTTTTGGACCTAGTAACATTCAGATTGTGAGTTATGCCACAAATTTACCGAGAGCAGCAGGCGTTTTGTGTTTTCCATATTCATGAGTCAGAGACAGGTGTGGAGAACAGAAAAAAAACACTTGGGCTCTGAGTGAAACAAACACACGCATTGTTTTCTGTTATCTACCGCTGTTTACCGGTAAATAGCCCATGTCCACCATAAAGAGGAGACGACATTCCAGTGTAAGTGAAGGGGAGCCGGGGTCAGAGCTGCAAGAGCCGCATAAGAAAAGTGTTGTTGGATTATGGACATTATTTGACGTCATTCATGCTGCGTTACTCTATTTTCAAAGTGGAAATGTTATGATCTTTAACGTGGGGCACTGCTGGGCCAGATTGAAATGTGCAAAACATGTATTTCTGTCCTCAGTTTGCAGGTTAGGGCAACCCAGATTCGTCACAGTTGTCCTTTTTAAACTAGAAGTAACGCATTTGAAAAGCGAGGTCCTTTAAAACTCTACTTTTATTGCGTTTTGGGATGAGGTTCAAACTATAAAGGTGCATTATTAGGTTTTTCTTCATGGAAATTGTATTGCTTTGTCTGGAATAGGGATGGGCGTGATTAGTCGACTAAGAATTTGGTCGATCACGTTCATTTTAATGAACAAACTGGATGTAAGTGTCTGCGTAGTGTAAGGAGTCGAGGCTGCGTCCCAGAGTGCGTTTACCTGCACATCAGTGTCCCGGGTATGATCGGGTTTTTGAGTGTCCTGGTTTGGTCCTGGTGCAGGTTTACGCAGTGTCCCGGTTACTGTAAATGAGCCATGTGATTTTAAGTTTTGTTTCTGTAAAACATAAGCAAATGTTTAAAGCTGCATTAAACACATTCTGATCTGAGCTCGTGCTGCAGGTTCTGTACGATCCACAAGAATATTGTCACTTCATGACTGTGTTGTACCTTTTCGCCGCTCTGCTTTTGGACAATCTGCATTTTCAGTGAAGGCCACAGCACAGTGGAATATGCTGCCTGATTCTATTAAAGCCTGTGTTACACTCACAAGCTTTAAAACAGAACTAAAAAAACAGCTAAAGAGCACTCAGTGTTGTAACCATTGAGCTTTGTGCTCTATTGGTACTGGCTCTGTATGGAAGTTTTCCTGTATGTATGTGTATGTGAGGTTGGAGTGAATTTCATGTGTAAATAGTGCATGTTTATATGTAATGTGGTGGTTAGCTTTTAAAATGGGTTGTTTGCCTGCCAGGGGACTGCAGATGTAAATTAGCCTTAGACTAACTCTGGTACAATGCATCAGATGGAAACATTTATGTTCTAATTGTACATGGTCTCCTTTTAAAATAAATAAATAATCTCACACTGATGTGGCTCTGTGGTGCTGATGTTTTATATGGTGTGAAGTTGAGTTCCTTTATGCAGATTAGTAACAGTAATAATAATGACGATGGTAGTTGACGTCTTTCTAAACGTCATCGCAACAAAGACATTTACAGAAAGATCTTAAATAGGAGATTTAAATCGGAATCTATGGTGTCACCTGAACAGTTCAAGAAAATTGTAAAACGTGTGTCGACCGAGACGTGTGTGTTGTTTTGGAGAGATGCAAATGTTTTTACAATGTGATATTTTTGTGTATCAGTGGTGGTGAAGACGGGTTGATCGTAGCAATGATGTTTTGAATACAGGAGAATAAATAGTACTCAAACATGCATGAATCATTTTGAGAGAGTAAATTAAAAGGAAAACGATGATAACGCGATTAAAAGCTTAAGTCAGTTTTAAAGGTGCCTTGTGTAGGGTCTGTCACCTGCTTGTTGCTATGGATTAGGGGTGTAAGAAAATATCGATTCAGTGATATTGGTCGGTTTGACTCTAAAACGATTCTATGGACACAGACGTTCACATGGACAGTCTGGAGTTCTAATACTGGGTCTGTGCCGGTCACTCTTATGTCATGTACTGAGTGGTTTTTAACGCGAACGCACTAATGAAGAGTTTCAGATGGCGCAGTCTTAGGGCAAAACGGACAGTTCATTTCCTCTGTGTAAACTCTGATAAAAGGGCTTTGGATGAACCGCAGATCCAGGAAGTGAGTGAGGAGCCTGCGCAGCTGTAACTCAATAATACGGCATTATCTTCAATTAGATGTTTAGGATTGTACAAAGTGTTTTTCCCAATAGACGTCTTTTCATTAGGACGCTGTTTACAATTACAGAAAGAAGGAATAAGTGAGGATTGCCCATTTAATGAATTGTCTTATAGTCAGAACGGGAAATCTTGTGTCTGTGCGAGCGTCAGAGGTGGAAGAAGAGCTCAGTTTTGTCACGTAAAAGTACAGATACCAGAAACAAAATACTCAAGTAACAGTAAAAGGATCACATGAAATAATCGACTTAAAGGTGCGTTTTGTGACTTTTCTGGTGGAAGGTTCGTCAAATGTGTTTCTCAGTGGAGATTGATTTGTCTGGAATGTTTCACAGTGCGGCTTTAAACCTTTCTATCTTCATGGAGACCAAACCAGACCAAGTTACAGGTCGGATCTCAGTGTTTCTTTTGGTAAAACTAAATAAGTAGTGGACATAATATCAGAATTGTATAACACAAATCAAAATAGTTAATATTGTACAGGGCTGGTTGATATGGAGTAAAAAATATATCTTGATATATTTTACATATATATATCTCGATATCTGTACAGGAAAAATAACCCCCCAAAAATATACACATTGTGATCATGTGCGAGTTCGCGTGTGCAGCCTGCTTACAGTCTTATCTTATTTTTGGAAATTCAATTCTAGCTACATGTTCTTGGTCAGTTGCATCTGTAACGAAGAAAATTTCCCCTCGGGGATGATTAAGAGTAAATCTGATTCTGAAAACTGCTAAAATAAATATGCCAAATTCCACAACGTCTTTTTTATTGAAGTGCAAAGAGGCCGTTCATGTAGGAACAATTTCATATTTTCAATATACTATAATAGGACAGAGGCAACAAGGCGACTAAATGAAATAATGAAACAGCCTGAGCCTGTTTTGTGCACATGTCCGATCAGAACACCTCAGTTTACGAGGCTTTCTTGAAAATAACTCCAGTGTCCGATCTTAAGGGACCTCCTTGGATTGTGGTCCATTTATTGCGCGGGGTTCAGCCCGGACCCCCAGACCGCCCCAGGCTTCGTGCGGTTCTGAGTGTCGGGAGCTCGGAGGTTCGGCCGCGTAGATGAGCGCGAGCGAATGGACCGGGACAGCTCCGAGACACACGGGGCGAAGCGCGGAGCTCGTACACCGCCGCCAGATCGCAGTTTGTGGACACCTGCTCCGCTCGAGGCCCCGTCCACGGAGGAGCGGGAGGAACGGTTTCCTGTGTTCTCGCACCTGCCTGTTTTGCACTGATCATTACCTGCACTGTTATACTCTTATACTCTTATACTCTATATTATTATATTCCTGTAAATTTGTAAATTTTGTTATATTATAGCTTTTTTTTTTCTACTTTATTTTATTCTATTTTATTTGTTGCATGTCAGTGTTTGTCTACATCCTGCTCCAAGTAACTTCCGGCGCAGGCGCGAGTCAGCAGCTGGTTTGCAACGCTCCACTCTGAAATTTCCCCATTGTGGGACAAATAAAGGATATCTAATCTTAAGTACCGCAGCAATTTCCTAATGTTGTGAACCTGTTCACTCATATGGCAATAAAAAACATTCTGATTCTGATTCTGATTCTGTTGCCCAGGCAGAGAGTCGGGTCCGGAGAGAAAATAGTGCAGGTGTTTTATAAGAGATCACATTGAAAATAATAAAAAAAGGAGGCGAATCAGTCTGTGGCGCTCGGTCATCAGGGTGTGGCGCAGCGACAAATAATGGTCTGTGTGTGGGAAACACTGGATCTGTGGAGGGGCGACTCCGCTCACAGTCAGAATACCTGTGTTTCCTCAGTGTTTTTGAGCTTTAACCTGGAACTGAATAAATGTAAGATAGAGCTTTTTTAATGTCATACTGTGGAACATTACAGGCAGAGCAATTACTCATACATACACAAAACAATAACAATAATAAAGCATCTGAAAGACCCTGTCAATGCACCTTGAAGTGAAGATACCGACATTTTTTTTACCTAAAACGGTGCAAGGCCGTGACCAAAGCTCATCTCAAATCAATTAACATGTTTTGAGTTATTTCACATTTTTTGTTTTCTAGATTTTATTCATAATTTGAATGCTTTAAGTAAGAATCCACAGTTTAAAGGTCTTATATTACACAAAATTTTATATATTATAATGTTGTTACTACCTCAAAAAACCCAGAATTGTGTTTTGTTTCATTCACACATGTTTGAGTAACCCTGGTTTATTGATCCGTCTACATCGCCAAAGCTCAAAACGCTCCGTTCCCCCTTGTGATGTCATGAAGCAACAGTTTTCAAGCTCCTTTTACCTTTTGTTCAGCAGAGGTGGTCAATCCTGGGCTGAAATGATCCAAACAATTCCAGTAAAAGTGTAAACACGGTGGAGCGCTTCCTGTATTACCACATGACATCACGAGGTGGAGCAGAGTGTGTTCGGTTTGAGAGCAGAACTCGGTGTAAATATGCAGCGTTTGTGCGTTAAATAAAGTGTGAATGAAACAAAACACAACTCCAGGTGTGTTTTTGGTGAGGAAACATTAATATAATCGGCAAACAGCGTAATATAAACCCTTTAACTAGCAAGAAATAAATAAGAATGCTCAAACGGCGCAGTGCAGGCCTGTATAATACCAGGATTTCATTTGTAAGAACGATATAAAATGCTGGTCGGTGCGCAGCTCACCGGATAAAAAGCCGTGTCTAGACAGTCTTAATAACACATGGCCAGAGCGTCGCTTTATTCTACAAATATTACTGCCATTACGTTAGCATATTGAACCCGCTAACATTATTAGCTTTGCCTTAATAAAATGTTCGACACACAAAGACGTAAACAAGGTTAGAGCAGCAGCAGCAGCAGCAGGCCCCGAGCAGGACCCGAGAACAGGGAGGGGGTTGAGTTAGCGGCGTATGGAGTCGTACAGAGCCAGGGGCCTTTTGTATTAACCTGTTTTGTTCTGTGTATTTCAGTATTTTATTCGTAGTAACTTATTTCTGTAACATGAAGCTTAAAGACGGGTTATTCTATGGCGTATTAACATATTTACATCACCGCGTTACCTTTTATTGTTTTGAAAAAATGCTATATTCCCTAAAAATATTGTTTTAATGTGTTTTATAAGTTTTCGTTTTTGATGCTCTGAGTCTCCCCTCCCTTTGCTCTCTGTGCTAAGTCACCCCCCCCTTCAGTACAATTACAGCACAACTGCACATCGCATTGAGTCTGTCATGTTGTTGCGTATAGTTTTGTGTCATGTTTCCATCACCATGTTACCTTTTATTTAATGCTGTCAAACGATTAAGTTTTAAAATCAGATTAATCACACTTTAGAATTTTGATTAATCACGATTAAAGCTCAAAACGCTGCGTTCCACCTTCTGATGTCATGAAGCAATAGTTTTCAAGCTCCTTTTACCTTTTGTTCAGGAGAGATGGTCAATTCTGGGCTGAAAATGATCCAAACTATTCTAGTAAAGATGTAAACACGGTTAATTATTCTTCAAAAAATGACCAAAATATTTTAACAAAACTGCAGTTTATTATTAAAAAGTGACATTTTTCTATCGCTGGTAGCTTTGTTGCCGTTGTTTGTCGTGCTCGGCTTGTTGTTTGGTCGTTGCTGCCGCTGAATCAAACCCGTGTTTCGCTTTAAGATGGTGTTTTAAACTTGTCGTGCTTCTGTGGAAAGAGAAAGTGTGTGGTGAGGGGTTTTACAGCCTTTGGGGTTTTACTGACTACTTTGTGGATTTTGCCTGTTGCGGGTTATTTTTAGAACGCAACCCCCATGATAAACGAGTGATCGCTGTAACGTCTTTCCCCTTGATAAAATTCACCAAACATTCTCTTTGTTCCGGTTTTAAATCCTCGACGTCGGGAACCGTTGCCGACACAAAATGCTTGGCTTTGTCTACATTTATCTGGACGCTCTGTTTCCTGTTGGACACGAAAGGACCCAGAGGCGCCGGAGTTTGACCTCAGGGCTTCACCGCTCACAGCTACAACTTCAGGGGTGGATTCTGATTCCTGACCTGTCGCTGGAGAGAAATTAAACTGAGCGGAGGCACTAGGTGGTTCCGGTCTGGGTAGAGGGACGAGGCTTGTGGGCTTAAAATTGGACAGAATCTTGCAGCTAAACCATAAGGAGGGTTTGAATAGATTACTCAGACATGCAGGGATGACGTCTAAAACCTCTTCAGAAATGTTTTTAATGAGAGAACAACTTTTCGCATCATGACCGCTCTTTAGTCCTGGTCTTATTCTGTAGGCTGGTTCTGATTGCGTTTAATTGAACTGCATCACATTCTTTTTTTTTTTTGCATTTCCATGTGAATTAAAATATAAAATCAGGTTTATGTTTATAGGCCTTATAAGGTATTTTTGTTTGAAACTTGTGAACAATCTGAACATGGCATTTTTCAGTTAAGATCAGTAGAGCCATAAATAGATTTTATGATAAACATTTTATTAATATGGGCTACATATACATATACCTGCTGCTTTTGTTCTTTAAGGATACGTTCAGTCTGCGGGGCTTAATGCTCAATTCAGATTTTTTTGTGAAATCCGTTTTTTTGTGCGAGGTCGTTCACATTTCCAGTTAAATGTGACTTGTCTGTGATCTCCAGTGTGAACTATAAACGCCCCAAAAGTGTCCCGCATGAGCACTGGAGACACGACGACGTCACAGCAGCAACTCAGGGTTTACGGAAGTCGCCTAAACATGGACGCTGCACTGAGCTCCTGGAGGTTTTAAAGTTGCTGTCGTACGACTCTCGCAGGAGGAAACACGTCCTCGGCCTGTTTCAGTAGCAAACACGTCGGCGTTGGGCTGTTTTGGCTCACAACAGGAGCTTGTCGCAGCACAACAGCCAAACTCTCGCTTGTTGATGACGTGTAGGTCGGATGAATGTGTCCTGACCGTTCAGACTATGTCGGATGTGAAAAGATCAGATATGTTTCGGTTTTAGGAGCACAGATCCAAGGCTACGTTCAGTCTGCACCTGAAGTGACCCAAATCTGATCTTTTCGCCTCTATGTGACCTGTATCTGATCTTTTAATGACCGTCTGAACGACACAGATCCGATTCTTTCAAATGTGACCCAGGCCGCTTGGATCTGTGCTCCTAAAACCGAAACATATCTGATCTTTGACATGTGACTTCAGTCTGAACGGTCAGGACACGTTCATCCGACCTACATCCGACCTACACGTCATCAACAAGCGAGAGTTTCGCTGTTGTGCTGCAACAAGCTCCTGTTGCCGACGTGTTTGCTACTGAAATAGGCTGAAGACGTGTTTCCTCCTGCAAGAGTCGTACGACAGCAACTTTACAATTTCCAGGAGCTCAGTGCAGCGTCCATGTTTAGGCGACTTCCATAAACACTGAACTCGCTGCTGTGACGTTGTCGTGTCTCCAGCGCTCATGTGAGACACTTTTGAGGCGTTTAAAGTTCACACTGGAGATCACAGACAAGTCGCATTTAGTTGGAAATGTGAACGACCTCGCAAATAAATCCGCATTGAGCATTAAGCCCTGCAGTCTGTACGTAACCCAAGTGCCCTGGGTCACATGTGTCGTTCAGATGGTCATTAAAAGATCAGATACAGATCGCATAAGGGCAAAAAGATCGGATTTGGGTCACTTCAGGTGCAGTCTGTCATTGGAACTTTGTCTTTAAAGGTCCTATATTACACAAAATTGACTCTTGTGAGCTTTTTGCCATCTTAGAATACTGTTCTCTAAAGCTCAACATGCTCTGTTCCACCTTGGGATGCCACGATCTGATGATTTTTCAAGCTAACAGCTTCCTTCAAGGGCTAAAATTATTATTCCCGATGATTCTGTTGAAGGTGTGTGGGGGAACACTTCCTGTATTAGCCCATGACACAGGTGTTTAATTTGCAAATTATGTAGTTACACGTTTGAATGAATAAAAACACAACTCCGGGTCTGTTTCTGATGAGGAAACGGCTTTAAAACAGATCAGAAAATAGCGTAATATTATCCCCATAAGCAAATGATCCATTCACCCTCCGGTATTAGTTATTAAACGAGGCAGATCTTTAGTGGGTTACGCTAAACGCCTGAATCGTTTTTAGTTGGTTTTAGCATTGACAGGTGTGTACGGGGGAGGAAAAAAGAACAGATGGTTTTCTTAGTTGATAAAATCCCAAATATTGACAGAAAAAGGAGAGTTTTTCCGGATTAGGAGGACCAGGTGGTGCAGTAGAGGTGGACTGTAGACAGGTGGTGGGCTGAACATCTGAGCTTTATCATCCCGGTGTTAATCTGCTCAAAGACAAAGCGCTTAATGTCAGGTACGAAATGTGCTTCTCTCATTTGGAAACCTGCTGCTGTGGCTCCCCCGGGGCTTTTGCATCTTCTTCTTAATAGGCGTCTTTACAGTCTACAGTTTGTTCTAACGCTGTTCTCTCGTCACAAACAGACCTGGAGTTGGGTTTTGTTTCATTCACACAAGTTTAGCACAAGGCCTGGGCAAAAAAACAGTCAAATCGAGTTGTTTTTTCTTCGTTTTATCATAGTGGTGATGGTTTATATGCTGTAAAGTTGAGTTTATTTATGCAGATTAGTAATAGTAATAATAATGATGATGATAATTTATATATACCTGATGAACTTTTATTAGTGCCCAACTGGTGTCTGGACATTTGACTGTATTTACTGTTAAATTAAATGAAAAGTTGAAAATTAACCGTTAAAAGCCTTTCTAGGGACAGGTGCTGTGAATTAGCCGGGTTTTTTTTGGTATAACATGGCAAAGATGGCACCAAATAATTTTTTCCCACTTTTAAACCTTAATATCTTCTAGAGCGTTCATCACACAGGTCCAATTTTAAACTATAAAATCCACAGCGTGCGTGGGAAAGTGAATGTTCAATCTCAAACCTCTGTCTATGAAATTGCACTTTCCACAGTCCTTCAAAGACGCCCTCAAACTTGAAGAGTAGAAATTTCGAGCAAATCCAAACCCCCAGAAATCTGTGATAAACCAAAAGCACATGTAAAAGTCCAGATTTTACAAGTACATTTGCCAAATTTGAACCTTTGAACATTTTAAGGACCTTAAATAGGTTTTTAGACACAGAATCTGAAAGTGGCTCCTCGGAAAACTGCTCAAAACAGGTCAGCGGGAAGTTGACAAAATCTCTTTTAATGACAAAACTATAAGGAGTTGGGAGCTAAAATCTGGGACTTTTCCTATTGGGAAGTGTGTGAATCTCCTAGTATTTTTTCAGTCAAATCTGAGATGGTCGAGCGGAGAAATCGGAGATTTATCTATTTATCACACAAACCCTGCATATTTAGGCTGTGTTCTTCTCTGAAGCAAAAAACACCCCGTTGTTTTTAAACTCCACACACTTTCACTAGGATCATTTGGATAATTTCAGCCCTGGAATTTCCAAACTCTACAGATCGACATATAAAAGGTAGCTGTTAAAATGAAAACTTCAGATTCATGACATCATAATAACGGAGCATTTTCAACTTTAGAGACGTAGACGGACTAAAAATAAAGGTTTACTCCAACGCGAAGTCAATTTTCCGTAATATAACACCTTTAGTTTTGTTTTAGATCGATCTTACGATTTAAAATGCACAAAATATGACACAGTGGCCCGCGGGTGTTTGATTATAGCAGACAAAATCACAATATGTCATGTTTAATTGTCCCTGATGTGTATAAGTGGATTTATGGTCGGAAAGTATTACTGAAAACGCATAAAGAGTGAATGGGGCTTTCTTGGCATTCTCCAGCTTACATTATTGATTTTTGTTTTGTTTTTATAAGCGTCCAGCCCCTTTACTGTATATCAGACCTGCCCTATTTCCTTTACCCGATTCCTGTAATGTATCTGTGCTGATAGAAGTAATTAAACCTCGCTGTAGATTCTAATGAAATTGTCTAAAACTTATGTGTGTAAAGTTCCTGTAACCTGCAGTAAGAGGCCTGCAATACCTGTAAGAAAATGATGCAAGCAGCAGGAGAGGAAAAATGGCATCAAAACATGTCTTTGCATAGGCACACCAGAACCACAGACTGTGTAAAGAAGTGGATTAAGGGAGCGTGACGTCGCCGATATAGTTCAGCTCAAGACAAATGAAGTTCAGTGAGGGTAGCGGTTATAAGGGCGGATTTGGAGCCATATTGGAGTTCCATGTTAGGATTAGAATTAATTTATGGGCAAAATAGCAAAATAAAAACACTAGGATCACATAGAGCGGGTTAAAGAGGAAAAATGTGGGCTAAATTCGCAGGCCAAAGCCCAAAAGACTCAACTGTCGACTCCAGCGGCGGCGAGAGGCTCGAGCCGCCAGAAGCAACAACTGAGAATCGACTACTGACAGTGAAGAAGAAGAGAAAGAAAATGGTTTGGGAATGTATTTTTTTGTGTGTTTTCACTCATAAATTGGGATTAGAAACGACATCGGCGATCGAGTCTTTTGGGCTTTGGCCTGTGCAGTGGGAAATCAACAGAGGGAAGTGTAAGGTGCTTATAAAGTTGTTTTCTAACGTTTCCAGACACTAATGAGTGAACCAGGCAGAGCGTTTTGTTTGTTAGACTCGTGGCTGTTGTCAGATGGGTTAAAGTGGTGTTAAGCTTCTTCAGTGTGAAGCAAATTGGTGTTTTACGTGGAAGTTCAGAACTTGCCCCCATCACTACACTAGTTTGTTGCCTTGACAGACTCACTGCCACAGTGAGATCTCCACCGAGGAAACACTGATCTGTGCCGTTTTTTGGCTTCTGACAGAATTCGACCACCTCTAGAAACGGACTTTAGCTTCAAACATGCCCGAGATCAACTTTAATACGAACATATTTAAGGCCAAAAAGAGGAGCCTGACAGCCGCAGTTACAGAGAAAATAGTGACAGTTGCTCAATACATTTTGGAGCCGGACACATTTCTGACACATTTCACTGTAATATAAACAGTCAATGACCAGAACAGAATATTTTAAAGTGGGACTAAACACCTTAACTCAACCACAAGCACATTTCAGACAGAGCGGCTAAACTGGGCAGTGCCTGGACGACTAAAGGTGAGAGGGGCGGGGTCAGGAGGAATAAGGAACTTTCCGATTGGTCAAACAGATATCCACACTTCAAGCTCCGCCCCTGCAGACCGGTGTTTGTTATCAGAAATGTGATGTTACTAGGGCTCGATTTGGTTTCGATTCTCAAGATCCAGAATCAGTCATCACGATTTGATCCAATCTGATCCGAGCTGATCTGGATTGGGGTTAGTGTTATTAGAACCATTTTTGAGCTGTTTCCTGAGCTGTTCCAGTGGTTCCTGAGGTTACCTGCCTGAAGTCGCCCCATCAAACGCAAACCTACACAAAAACTCTGTCAATCGTTTGTGCCTCGTTTGTGCTACATACGTTTTCTATCATTTTCTGCCATTCTATCATTTTCAGTTTTGAGCTCTATTTCACATTTTGAGGGGCTGGATGACGTCATCGGCCTAAAATAAAACTGCAAATATCTGAAGAACCAGAATTGCACAAACGAAACTTTTTGCAGCACAAACGAAGCACAAACGATTGACTCCATTTTGGGGCGTTTTAGAGCATTTTTAAGCTTCCTGTGGGGCTGACCCCATTTTGACCTATAAAAGAATCGTTAATTTCTCCCAAACTAAAGAAGCACAAACAAAACTTTTTGCAGCACAAACGAAGCACAAATGATTGACATAGTTTTTGTGTAGGTTTGCGTTTGATGGGGGCGAACTTCACGGAGGTCCTGAGGGTGGTTGTGCTTGCTTTCTGTTGAGCGCATCTTTGTCTTTATCATTTCTGAAGCCGAAATGGTGCCAGACGGAGCTTTCAGTGTTTCTGGAGTCTTCAAACCCGGGACTTGGCTCACGCTGCCGCTCGTGTCCGATGCCGTGTTCATAGTTTTGATATAATCAGACCAATGACGCGACGAGTGGGGTTAAAGTTCACCAGGAGAAAATGTATTAAAAATTAAATCGATCTTTGGACGTACGAATCGATCTTAAGGATTTAATATGCAAATCGATTCAGAATCAGAATTTTTTTTTTTTTTCAACACAGCCCTAGATGTCACGTAGTATTTGAAATCGAAGTGGCCGCTGGAACCAGGACAGACCGAAGTTTTTGACCTAAAAGCTGCAAATTTGTCTAGTTTTCTCTAAAATTACAAAAAAAACAAAACAACAACCTAGGAACAGCAGACAAAGCTTAACAGAAAAAAACAACAAAACTTAAGACAATGTGCACAGTTCAGAAGTGGAAACAATTTTATTTCATGTTTAGTTTTGCTTGTAATACAAAAGAACTGAGAGCCCATTGTTACTCTACCTGTGTTTTTACATATGTGTGGAATGGAGTTTTTCTTGTTTAAATGTACAGTATAATGTTGCAACGTCTTACAACAGCTTTCCATCTATACGTTACTATAATATTGAACTAATGTAGGTTTTAACATGCAAACTACTGGACTATGTAATAACCGTATGATCTGGGGAAGAGTTTATGAATAATTCAACCTCAAAATGTGGGCGGTTTTATGGATCACATGGCCTAAAGTCGACCAGCATGTGACAGAGCAGATTTTTGTGTCTCATACTGAAGAGAAAATCACGAGAAAATGGAGTTAGTCATGAGAATTAAGCTGTGAGATATTAGTGCTCTATTTAAATCCACAGTATGTCCTTTTTGTTACCCAAAAATTGCTAAAAAATAAAAGCGTGTTGTTGTTTTTTTAAATTTAGTTTGTTTGTTGCACTGAAAAGCCCACGTCCTTACTCTGACTGCTTACCGCCTTACTTCTCCCGCCTTTTTCCATGTAAATATTGTTCCTTTGTCTATTTAATTTGGCCCGACTGATCTACATGTAAAAATGTCGCAGTGTCGTGTCCCCGCTGTTTGAACAGATCAGAAACCAACACAAATACGAGGAGAAAAACTTAATTCTTTGGTTTTCCAGTTAATGTAAATCTGCTGTAGCTTTTCTTCCAAGTCGCCACATTCCACGTTCTCCCATCGCTGTTTATGTCACAACAGAGAGAAATATCGAAACACTAACACTGGATTCACTTAGAAATTACTCGATAACTTATCATTTTTAGGCTTCCACACAAAGACGTAAAATACAAACTCAGGACATAGTGAAAATAACGTTCAGACTTTATGAGCCGATTCACCTCTCGCAAAGTGGTACATTTATGTTCAGCGTCTCGTCCACATTATCCACAGAAATCGTCCTCCACAAATAATGACTCCAGTCCACAAAACTGCGCTTTGATCCAGTTTGAATCGTTCATTAAAAGTAAAAAAGTCGAGAGTCGTCCCCACGTGTGTCTGTTTCCATCCACACAGTGCACACGGGCGGAGCTGAAGCTGCAGATCGGTGACACTGACTCTACGGTTACAGGCGCCGCTTCGACATAGACGTCTAATTGTCAGAGTGGCGGTGCGTCCATTTGTTATCAAACGCCCTGGACTACGACATTTTTCCCCTGTGGTCGGAGCGGCGGCACATTCGCTTTTTTTTTTTAACATCCCGCCATTCGACTGAGCTCTTTTCAGGACCATATTTTCACAGACTGGAGGCGTAGATCTGGTTTAATCCTGGTTAAATCCTGTTGTAGTCCTGTTTTAGACTTGGGTTTTAGTCCTGTTATAGACCTGGTTTAGTCCTGGTTTACATCTGGTTTAGACCTGGTTTAGTCCTGGTTTAAAAGCAGGTCTATGCCAGGATTAAAACCAGGTGTAAACCAGGTCTAAATCAGGACTAAATCAGGACTAAAACCAGGTCTAAAGCAGAACTAAACGCGGTCTAAAGCAGGACTAAAACCAGATCTAAAAGCAGGTCTAAATCAGGTCTAAAACCAGGTCTAAACCAGGACTAAAACCAGGTCTAAACCAGGACTAAAACCAGGTCTAAATCAGGACTAAAACCAGGTCTAAATCAGGACTAAAACCAGGTCTAAATCAGGACTAAAACCAGGTCTAAATCAGGACTAAAACCAGGTCTAAATCAGGACTAAAACCAGGTCTAAATCAGGACTAAAACCAGGTCTAAATCAGGACTAAAACCAGGTCTAAATCAGGACTAAAACCAGGTCTAAATCAGGATTAAAACCAGGTCTAAATCAGGACTAAAACCAGGTCTAAATCAGGATTAAAACCAGGTCTAAAGCAGGACTAAACCAGGTCTAAATCAGGATTAAAACCAGGTCTAAAGCAGGACTAAACCAGGTCTAAATCAGGATTAAAACCAGGTCTAAATCAGGATTAAAACCAGGTCTAAAGCAGGACTAAACCAGGTCTAAATCAGGATTAAAACCAGGTCTAAATCAGGATTAAAACCAGGTCTAAATCAGGACTAAAACCAGGTCTAAAGCAGGACTAAACCAGGTCTAAATCAGGACTAAAACCAGGTCTAAAGCAGGACTAAACCAGGTCTAAAGCAGGACTAAAACCAGGTCTAAATCAGGACTAAAACCAGGTCTAAAGCAGGACTAAACCAGGTCTAAATCAGGACTAAAACCAGGTCTAAAGCAGGACTAAACCAGGTCTAAAGCAGGACTAAAACCAGGTCTAAAGCAGGACTAAACCAGGTCTAAATCAGGACTAAAACCATGCCGCGCTCAGTGCACCACTACCTCATGAGTAAATTGTCAGAATGGAGGTGTGTCGGAATAGGGGATGAACCCTGACTCTACTTCCTGTGTTTCACGTGTCTGAAGTATCGCTCCACATTTCACACATAATAATCACACAGTTTGACTTGTGTCTAAAGTGGAAGTGCAGAGTCTGATCTTTGAACACTTCAGAGTCTCAGAGCGACTGGTTTTACTGTAGACAGGAAACAGCCGACGCGACGATGTGTCCGAGTCCGACCCGAGACCCAACTTAAGTCCTAAATATTTGTCCGAACACGTCGGGTTCTCGTCGGGTTTTCGTGCTCTAGTTTGAGCCTCACTAAAAAAGGAGGTGATGCTGAAAATGTGTAACCGGTTTTGTCATTTTGAACCATCGACCGGACTGAACAAATGTTTCGTGTGCGACGTCAAGACTTACAAGACAAATAATCTTCCACTGCACAGCATAAAACGCGTCCTCTCCATTGAGAATGTTCCCAAGTGATATGGTTTTAACTTTCTTTTTCCATGGAATCATGCAGGTGACACGCTACCTCCAGAAAGTTACACACTGACTGTTCACTTTTTATCTGGAGCATCCTGTTAGACTGACTGTTGGCGTGTTGTGTGCTGTTTGCCGTCTGTGTGGCGTTCATGTTACTCTGTGGAAATAGCAGCTGTGCCCTGTGTAAGATTTGAATCAGTGACCGATTAATCAGAGGGCGATCGCTTCCTGACTGCTCTTAGTTATGTGCACGATCGAGTTTTTTATTCTTTATTTGTCAGGGACCACGTACAAAGGCATTCACTTTACAAAATAAAAGATGATCTGTTCTAGGGGTGGGCGATATCTCGATATTTAAAATATATCGAGATATTTTTGAAACTCGATATGAATTCTGACATATCGATATATCGCTATAATGCTTATGTTTACTTCTGGTTTCGCCGCTTCGCTTGTTTCGCCTTCTCTGTGCCGCGCTCGCCTCCGCCTCCTGCTTTTGTCCCCTGAGCTCCTCCGCGGAGCCCGGAGCTGGCCACGGACTAAACCAGGACTAGAACTAAACCAGGACTAAACGCGGCCGCAAAGCCCGGGCTCGGCCGCGGACTAAACCAGGACTAGGACCAGGGCTCTGCAGTGCGCCCATTTCACTCGCATTTGCGAGCAAATATTCGTCGTGCGAACGTGGAAAACCAAACAGGCGCATCTGTGCGAGTGTTTCTGCAGCTACAATAAGGAGCTGCGCACAGACACAACGTGACGAGTTAAACTTTCTAAATGCACGTTTCCCAGCGCGAGCGCAACCACGTGACACCTCCGATCGCGCACGAGCCCAGCACACGAGCTCCGCGTGTGTGCAGATATCACGAACAAACTCCGCTTCAAAACACACCCACGCCCCCTTAAACGAGGAGCCCCCGCAGCAGGACCCACACCTGACCCACCACTCACAGACACCCCCGTGCCGCTGGACAAAGCGAGAGCTTTGTCTTGGTCTTGTCTCGGACTCGAGCGCATTTGGACTTGGACCTTGAACTCAAGGTCTGAATACTACTAAGTGCGGTCATTTTTCATTAAGGCCGCTGCTGTCGCCAATAAACTCATACCGGTGTGCGGGGCGGGAGCGTGCGGGGCTTCTCTCTGCAGCCTGTGCCAAATGCCAAATAAATCCGTTTGTCACACTGTGCGTTTGATTTGGTAAATGTGCAGAGACTAAATACCACTTTAAAACAAGAGAATGTAACTCCAGTTTGGAATTTGAAAATAGAGGTTTAAAAATCCTACACACTTTATTCACTTTGAAGCAGTTTTGTGTCAGTGGAAGTCCTCTTAAAGAAGAGGTTCTTAAACTGTGGGTGAGGGTCCAAAAAGGGGTGTCAAGAGTGTTTAAGTGCAGAACTAAATGAATATTAATCAGATAAAATTTGTTTTTTGTTTTTGCAGTAGTTTGTGGGGGCTGTATTTTTTCCTGTAAAGATATCGAGATATATATCGTATATCGAGATATAGCAAAATATATCGAGATATATTTTTTGGTCCATATCGCCCAGCCCTAATCTGTTCCTGATTTAGCCACGGTTACTTTTCATCTGCAGTTGTCGGGCAGGTGAACACACGAAATTGTTTTATTACAAGTACATTATAAGACGGATTTACTTCACCACATTTGCAGTAAAATACAATATCACCATTTCAGAGACAGGTTTCCTACAGTCCAAACAACTACTGAAAATTATTATCGTTATTGTTTTCCGTAAGAGTGGAAACAAGCAAATCTTTCAGTGTCATAAGCATTTTTGCACATTTATTAGACCACCACTCAGTATAAGGGGTTTGCCACTGTATTTCTGTTTGCCAAAATGTATTTTTATGTTTCTATAATGGTTAATCCGCCCATATATGCAAGATCTTTTTACCAAAATTATATATGTAATGCTAAGATACAACTATTGTTGCTGTCCATAGATTTTCAAGTTCAGTGTTTTCCAAAAATGATACCAAATTCTCATCCAAAGCAAGTCTCTGGGAACAGCCGAAACTATTTGGAACTCGAAAACAAAAGAGACTTTGCAAAACTACATAAAAGCAATGCAGCAGGAATGTAACTTCCGGTCGATGCTTTTCTACGGCAAAATCCCTGTGGAAAAGTGTCGCATATTTTTGTCCAGCTTCATAAATCTGCCCCAACACCAAATCTTCATCCAACAAGGAACAAAGAACAGATTCTGTCCATGAAGAATTTATCCACAACGATCAAGGGAAGAAAGACGAAAACTTAAAGGAAACAACGACGAGCATCAGAGAAACGACTGAGCAGCACTAACGTTCTGGTCCTGGAGAAAACAGAAGGAACTTGTTCAGACTGATTCTACAATTAAAATTAAAAATTGACTTTGTGATGTCAATATTAGCAAAAACTGAGAGATTTAAACTGCACAAATCTCTGGGTTTATGTTACTATCAACATCACAAAATCGAGTAGTTTCACTGATGCTCGTCGTTGTTTCCTTTAAGTTTTCGTCTTTCTTCCCTTGATCGTTGTGGATAAATTCTTCGTGGACAGAATCTGTTCTTTGTTCCTTGTTGGATGAAGATTTGGTGTTGGGGCAGATTTATGAAGCTGCTCAAAAATTTTCCCACAGGGATTTTGCCGTAGAAAAGCACTGACCGGAAGTTAAATATGAAGTTATTTATGTTTTCTTGTTTTCATGACAGGTGTTCTAATACATTTGTTAAGCGCTGCACTTATTTTTTGCTTGTTCTGGTGGTTTGCTGATGTATCATGGCCTTCTGTGACCAGGTTAGTGCTTGTATAAAGACTAGCACCAATAAAAGCCTTGCACTAAATCACGTCTGAGCTTCTGTTCTGTTCGTAGACTGTATAAACAGACGGTATAGTGAACTAAACGAGTGTGAACCCAGTCGAGGCTCGCAGTTATAGCGGCTAATTTAGAGCCAAGATCCATATTTGGAATTCCATCTGCGCGTATCGTAGCAACCGAACGGCCAATCCGGAGCGAACGTTCTCGTCCCCTTTGTGCCCGCCTGTGCCGCCGGGTTGGCAGGGGGCAGGCGCTTAGCAACGCTGTCCATCAAACCTGTTGCCAACGCGAGCGGGAGGCAATTTCAGGGGGAAAACGGCACCTGATTGGGGTCTTATTAATGTTTCTATCTTGATTTATGGAGAAAATAGCAAAATAAAAAGGCCTGGAACATGTAGAGCGCTTTTAAAATAATATTTTAAAGGGACAGTTTGGAGTTTTGGACATAGGGCGTTGTTTCCAAGTGAGCCAGAGTTTCTTATTTTTTTTCTTCCCTCCAGTCCTTGTATTTGCAGAGGTTGCTGGTGCTAGGCTTGTGCATGTCAATGGCCACAGTCGTCCTGCCACTAAAAACAGTCTGACCCACTCCACAGACCCGAGGAAAAACTATTAGAGCTCCAGACTGTCCCTGTGAACATCTGTGTCCACAGAATCATGTCTGAAATAAAACTAACCTTGTGTCGCCTGAATCGTCGCACGTTGAGGGACTATTTTCTCATATATCAGTCCTCCGCTGCCGAGCTTCTATCAGGAAGAACAACTCACTGCTGCTGCTCAGACACAAATCCTTCAAATGCAACGGTTGGTTTATTTTAGGGAAGCACCGTTACCACTTTTGTGAAAACCAATACGAGTACGAGTACAATTATTTCTGTACTTGCCGATACCGATACTTTACCAGTCTTACAAATGCACAAGTGTAAAAAATATATATTGAATAAACCTGGAAAAAAATACAAGCAACCTTGATATTCCCTCTACTCACCAGGCTGTGTCCCTATTATTATTATTTAATTTAGCTTTGATTGAGAGTGAGAAACGTAATTTCATTTTTTCATGTGAATATGAAAATCTGACAATAAACTTTTTGAATCTTGATTATCATGTGTTTAATGCAGCTTTGGCACATTTGTTTTCATTTTGCAGAAATGCAACTTAAAACCGCATGTCTCATTTGCATACAGCGTATTTGCATAAAGCTCATTTGCATACAGTATAAGCTCTGAGGATTCAGTTTCTGTGGGACTGAAGGACACGACTCAGTGGAATATGAGTGTTCTCCCTGTGACAGAGGATGTTCTGCTGATGCTGAGTCTGTTCTGTGCGTTTGTCGCGTTGGTTCGTGTTAAACTTTTCACAGATCGTACGAGTGCAGCGGCTCTTTCACTGACGTCGCTACAGTCGATTTATTTATGTGGCTCTGGTTTCTCATCATCGGGATTCTGGATTATTTGGGATACTGAAACCGGGAAACTGTGTAATAGTGGTATCGGTGCGTGGTATCGGCAAATGTTTAATGAGTACGAGTATATTCTGGTATATATTGTATCGGCGCATCCTTAGTTTTAAGAAGCGCCGCCATTTTTCAATAGAAAGCGAATTGGAACCAAAATCGACAGGCCAATCACAGACCACATAAAAGACTCTCAAACCGTGCACTTATACCATCGATTTAGCTAATTCTGCCTTCTCTGATTCACTCGCGCTAACATCGTCCCTCTCCTGTGTGCTTTCAGATGCAGTGAAGGGCTAGAAGATGAAAATACACAAGAAGGACAAGCAGCAGGTTTGTTGTGACGCCGTGTCCTGTCTGTCTGGAGGCTACGCTTATTATTTAGCGAGAACGCACGACTGCAGCAGCTGTTTCCGTCAACATCTGTGCGTCTGCGGCGAGATGTTCAGGGACACCAGACAAACACTGGATCCGTTATTCCGTACGGCGGTTTAGACTTAGACAAACTTTATTGATCCACAGAGAAAATGATTTGGACACAGGAGCTCAACACATCACAGATATAATAACAAAGAGCGAAAATAACAAGAGACAGATGCCAAATAAGGCGTCATTATAAAAAGGTAAATGTACAAGTAAAAATAAAATATAGAAGAAATCATAAGGAAAACAACAGTGCAAAGATGAAATAATGATTGATATGACAAAGTTATCTTCTGTACAGTTGTAGGGAGTATTATCTGTTACATAAGGTGAGTTGTGCAGTTGTAGGGAGTATTATCTGTTACATAAGTGTGAGTTGTACAGTTGTAGGGAGTATTATCTGTTACATAAGTGAGTTGTACAGTTGTAGGGAGTATTATCTGTTACATAAGGTGAGTTGTACAGTTGTAGGGAGTATTATCTGTTACATAAGTGTGAGTTGTACAGTTGTAGGGAGTATTATCTGTTACATAAGGGTGAGTTGTACAGTTGTAGGGAGTATTATCTGTGACATAAGTGTGAGTTGTACAGTTGTAGGGAGTATTATCTGTGACATAAGTGTGAGTTGTACAGTTGTAGGGAGTATTATCTGTGACATAAGGTGAGTTGTACAGTTGTAGGGAGTATTATCTGTTACATAAGGTGAGTTGTACAGTTGTAGGGAGTATTATCTGTGACATAAGGGTGAGTTGTACAGTTGTAGGGAGTATTATCTGTTACATAAGGTGAGTTGTACAGTTGTAGGGAGTATTATCTGTTACATAAGGTGAGTTGTACAGTTGTAGGGAGTATTATGTTACATAAGGTGAGTTGTACAGTTGTAGGGAGTATTATCTGTGACATAAGGGTGAGTTGTACAGTTGTAGGGAGTATTATCTGTTACATAAGTGTGAGTTGTACAGTTGTAGGGAGTATTATCTGTTACATAAGGGTGAGTTGTACAGTTGTAGGGAGTATTATCTGTTACATAAGGTGAGTTGTGCAGTTGTAGGGAGTATTATCTGTTACATAAGGTGAGTTGTGCAGTTGTAGGGAGTATTATCTGTTACATAAGGTGAGTTGTACAGTTGTAGGGAGTATTATCTGTTACATAAGGTGAGTTGTGCAGTTGTAGGGAGTATTATCTGTTACATAAGGTGAGTTGTGCAGTTGTAGGGAGTATTATCTGTGACATAAGGTGAGTTGTACAGTTGTAGGGAGTATTATCTGTGACATAAGGGTGAGTTGTGCAGTTGTAGGGAGTATTATCTGTGACATAAGGGTGAGTTGTACAGTTGTAGGGAGTATTATCTGTCACATAAGGTGAGTTGTACAGTTGTAGGGAGTATTATCTGTTACATAAGGGTGAGTTGTACAGTTGTAGGGAGTATTATCTGTTACATAAGTGTGAGTTGTACAGTTGTAGGGAGTATTATCTGTTACATAAGTGTGAGTTGTACAGTTGTAGGGAGTATTATCTGTTACATAAGGGTGAGTTGTACAGTTGGGAGTATTATCTGTTACAGAAAGGTGAGTTGTACAGTTGTAGGGAGTATTATCTGTTACATAAGGGTGAGTTGTACAGTTGTAGGGAGTATTATCTGTGACATAAGGGTGAGTTGTACAGTTGTAGGGAGTATTATCTGTGACATAAAGGTGAGTTGTACAGTTGTAGGGAGTATTATCTGTGACATAAGGTGAGTTGTACAGTTGTAGGGAGTATTATCTGTGACATAAGGGTGAGTTGTACAGTTGTAGGGAGTATTATCTGTGACATAAGGGTGAGTTGTACAGTTGTAGGGAGTATTATCTGTTACATAAGTGTGAGTTGTACAGTTGTAGGGAGTATTATCTGTTACATAAGTGTGAGTTGTACAGTTGTAGGGAGTATTATCTGTGACATAAGGGTGAGTTGTACAGTTGTAGGGAGTATTATCTGTTACATAAGGTGAGTTGTACAGTTGTAGGGAGTATTATCTGTGACATAAGGGTGAGTTGTACAGTTGTAGGGAGTATTATCTGTGATCTAAGGTGAGTTGTACAGTTGTATTGAGTATTATCTGTTACATAAGGTGAGTTGTACAGTTGTAGTGATTATTATCTGTTACATAAGGTGAGTTGTACAGTTGTAGGGAGTATTATCTGTTACATAAGGTGAGTTGTACAGTTGTAGGGAGTATTATCTGTGACATAAGGGTGAGTTGTACAGTTGTAGGGAGTATTATCTGTGACATAAGTGTGAGTTGTACAGTTGTAGGGAGTATTATCTGTGACATAAGGTGAGTTGTACAGTTGTAGGGAGTATTATCTGTTACATAAGGTGAGTTGTACAGTTGTAGGGAGTATTATCTGTGACATAAGTGTGAGTTGTACAGTTGTAGGGAGTATTATCTGTGACATAAGGGGAGTTGTACAGTTGTAGGGAGTATTATCTGTGACATAAGGGGAGTTGTACAGTTGTAGGGAGTATTATCTGTTACATAAGGGTGAGTTGTGCAGTTGTAGGGAGTATTATCTGTCACATAAGGTGAGTTGTACAGTTGTAGGGAGTATTATCTGTGACATAAGGTGAGTTGTACAGTTGTAGGGAGTATTATCTGTGACATAAGGGTGAGTTGTACAGTTGTAGGGAGTATTATCTGTGACATAAGTGTGAGTTGTACAGTTGTAGGGAGTATTATCTGTTTCATGAGGTGAGTTGTACAGTTGTAGGGAGTATTATCTGTGACATAAGGGTGAGTTATACAGTTGTAGGGAGTATTATCTGTCACATAAGGGTGAGTTGTACAGTTGTAGGGAGTATTATCTGTGACAAGGGTGAGTTGTACAGTTGTAGGGAGTATTATCTGCTACCTAAGGGTGAGTTGTTGTACAGTTGTAGGGAGTATTATCTGCTACATAAGGGTGAGTTGTACAGTTGTAGGGAGTATTATCTGTGACATAAGCGTGAGTTGTACAGTTGTAGGGAGTATTATCTCTGACATAAGGGTGAGTTGTACAGTTGTAGGGAGTATTATCTGTTACATAAGTGTGAGTTGTACAGTTGTAGGGAGTATTATCTGTTACATAAGGTGAGTTGTACAGTTGTAGGGAGTATTATCTGTTACATAAGGGTGAGTTGTACAGTTGTAGGGAGTATTATCTGTTACATAAGGTGAGTTGTGCAGTTGTAGGAGTATTTTATTTTAAATAAGGTTAGTTTTACAGTTGTAGGGAGTATTATCTGTGATCTAAGGTGAGTTGTACAGTTGTAGGGAGTATTATCTGTGACATAAGGGTGAGTTGTACAGTTGTAGGGAGTATTATCTGTGACATAAGGTGAGTTGTACAGTTGTAGGGAGTATTATCTGTGACATAAGGGTGAGTTGTACAGTTGTAGGGAGTATTATCTGTGACATAAGGGTGAGTTGTACAGTTGTAGGGAGTATTATCTGTTACATAAGGGTGAGTTGTACAGTTGTAGGGAGTATTATCTGTGACATAAGGGTGAGTTGTACAGTTGTAGGGAGTATTATCTGTGACATAAGGGTGAGTTGTACAGTTGTAGGGAGTATTATCTGTTACATAAGTGTGAGTTGTACAGTTGTAGGGAGTATTATCTGTTACATAAGGTGAGTTGTACAGTTGTAGGGAGTATTATCTGTTACATAAGTGTGAGTTGTACAGTTGTAGGGAGTATTATCTGTTACATAAGGTGAGTTGTACAGTTGTAGGGAGTATTATCTGTTACATAAGGTGAGTTGTACAGTTGTAGGGAGTATTATCTGTGACATAAGGTGAGTTGTACAGTTGTAGGGAGTATTATCTGTGACATAAGTGTGAGTTGTACAGTTGTAGGGAGTATTATCTGTGACATAAGGTGAGTTGTACAGTTGTAGGGAGTATTATCTGTGACATAAGGGTGAGTTGTACAGTTGTAGGGAGTATTATCTGTGACATAAGGTGAGTTGTACAGTTGTAGGGAGTATTATCTGTGACATAAGGGTGAGTTGTACAGTTGTAGGGAGTATTATCTGTGACATAAGGGTGAGTTGTACAGTTGTAGGGAGTATTATCTGTTACATAAGGGTGAGTTGTACAGTTGTAGGTGTATCATATTATATAAGGATACTAATTTATTGTCATTGTGTATTCTTGGTAGCCATGAATCTTGCATCGAATGGCTCGTTTACTTTAATATTTACTATTTTAATATTCTGTACAGTGCGTAACACAGTTATTAGACCACCACAGAGTATAAGGTGTTTGCTGCTGCCATACATAATTTTAACAGTATTTCTGTTTACCAAAATATAGTTTAGTTTAGTTTAGCCTTTATTTGAAGGGACAATCTACAGAGACATTCAGCTCATAAAAACAGAGATGTTCCGCACCAGATTAGCACTAAATAGGCTGTTTCCATCTGCAGTCCCTGATTTACATGAACAAAAACACAATTACACTCAAACAATCTCAGTAAAAGCAGCAGTTCATAGACTCACTCTGTCCCAAAAACTTATTCACACACAGACAGAACCACATCTCAGTCAACATTATTTACAGGGACATTTGTCTTCTAAAAGGCACATTACCGAGCTCAATTTAAACAACTACAAATAACAATAAGTTTTCCTGGGGAGAAGGAATCACATTGGTTAAAAGTCACAATCTACATTTATACATTACACAGAAGCAGAAACAAGAAGCTGTGTTGGACTGTTGGATATGTTTATGTTTCTATGATGGTTAATACACCACGATACACATTTTCAAGTCTAATGTTTTCCAGTAGTGACACCAAAGTCTCGCCCAAAGCAAGTCTCTGGGAACAGCCGAAACTATTTGGAACTCGGTAACAAAAGAGACTTTGCAAAACGACACAAAAACAAAGCAGCGAGAATGCAGCTGTTTTCTGCACCAAAGGATCACACTAAATATTCACATTTTTGGTTATTATTTGTCAACAAGGATTATTTTGTGATTCCAACTGGTCATTTTCTTAACGAATAACGCTGAAATTGTCAATTTGAAACAAGTTATTTATGTTAGGTCTAATACATTTTTTAAGCTCTGCACTTTTAAAGACCCTGTATGTATTTTTACCCACATATTTGAGCAAAATGTGCCTTGCCCCAGTACAGATATATTGTATAAGCTGCTCTTGAGATTAAAATGAGTCGGCTGTGTACTATTCGCGTCTAATTACAAAGCGTTTTATTGTCCGATAATCAGGGAGTGCTCTGCTAGATGTTGTTAGCTGTACCACAACAGTAGAACTCTGCTCTGGTCACTCATAAACTTATTGCAGTGAGTAGAGTTGAGCGCTTTCCAAATTTTTATCCCGTTAAACCTTCTCAGCATTTTCCCGGGGTTTACGTTATTACTGTGACTAAGAATTCTTTAGTAGCTGCACCTAAACCCTTCAGAAACAGAGTCGCAGCTTTATATTTGAAGATGAGGCACAAGTTCTGATCAAACCAAACTTTGCAGCGCGTTCGATCAGCATCAGCATCAGTGCACGAGCTGTTTTTATCAGCGCTCATACTGTATGCAAATGAGCTGTATGCAAATTAGCTGTGCGGTTTGAAGTTTGGTTTCTGTAAATTGTAAACAAACGTGCGCAAAGCTGCATTAAACACATTACTACTCAAAGTCTAGAATGAGCGGAGCAGCGGAAATGTAGAGCAGTGGAGAGGACCAATCACAGCCCTTATTGTCTGCGTCGTTTTGAGGCGTCGTTAGAAAGTTTCGTAGGCGCAGGTCGACGCAAACGCCATAAATTTTTCTTTACCGTCTCCTCCGTGAAAGTCTGACTTCGCCCTCGGGAACTTTCTCCTCTTCAGCCTCGTCCCCTCTCGACTCTCAGCTTCAATAAAACGTCTCCATTACAAACTTTTCGGCTCAACGTCGCACACAAAGCGTCAGTCAGGTTTTTTTCTTCTTCCTCGCTGCGTGTGGATGGAAATCTCCGAGCGGAACCACGTTTGAAGAGGAGAGAGAGCGGAGGGGAGAAAGTCCTGCTGTGGTTTTAGGTCCTGATGCAGATTTTTTTAATGACGGTAATGAAACTGATACTGATGCTACTTTTTGATACCGCAGGACACCGGATTAATGTATTACCGCCCGACCCTTGCAGTGAATAATTAGGACGCTCTGAATGCCTGAGGTAAATGAGGAATAACTTTGGACCACTGCAAACCGTTTAAAACGATCTAGTTCTGTTTTTCCCATTTTTAAAACAGAAACAGTTTTATTCAATGTTTCTATTGCCATTTCAAAGGAGAAGTGACAGTTACAGTTCAATGCTGTTTTCTTTAGTTTTTTGTCCCTCAAACCATCATTTTATTTCTGCGTATCTCCTCTAATTTTTTATTTATAAATATATTTTCAAGGCGAAAATAAAAAAAATAAATGAAAAAAAGTCGGGTGTCACCAGCAGATCTCTTTAGGTTTAAGTATGAACTTAATCTGTCCACAATTTCCAGCTTTCCTCGTGGTATTTTAACACCGTTTCTGCTTTCATTCTACATTTAACTATCACCGCGGAAACAGAAACCGTACGTTTTCCTGATTTGCGGAGGATCTGTCGAATCCCGTAGCGCTCAGTGTGGACTTACAGGGACGATGATGAGCGAGGCCGGAGCTCCCGGATCACTGGGGACCGCGGATCGAGTGAATAATGTGTTTTACTTGTACGTGACAGTCGGCTGGAGGATGGACGCATCGATTAGAATAAAGATGTGCAAATATGGAGCTGTAGTTCTTAAGTAGGGACGGACATTCGATTAAATTCTATTAATCGATCGTCATTATTATTACTGTTACTAATCTGCATAAATAAACTCAACTTTACAACCACTGTAGAGCCACATCAGCCTAAAGCACACGACTCAGTGGAATATGAGTGTTCTTTCTGTGACGGAGGGACGCTCTGCTGATGGCGAGTCTGTTCTGTGCGTATGCCAGAGTCCTGCCCGGGGATTCCCGACGGGAGAACCGCAAAGTTTAATGAAACGGGTGAAAAATGTCGTGCTGTGTTGGAGGCTGGAGAGCGCGGGTCTGATCTGCGGTTTACAAAACATCACGTGCGAACAAAAAACAGGGCTGTGTTTTAGTGAAACGCAAAAATGCCGTTGTTTTTACAAGATGATTAGATGTAAAATCCATGTTTTTCCCTAACTGCATTCCCACAAATGTCTCCCACTTTCATTTTCAAACTGCACATGTGACGTCCTGCAGTTCAAAATGATTCTCCAAGGAGCTGAAAAGAAAATCAGTGAGTGGAAAGTAAAAAATTGTGGCTCTTTTTTGGCTCTCGGACTGATTTTTATTCAGGTGTGGTTCAGGTGTCATATGTATTTACAGCGGGTCAAATCAGGTGCGAAATTTTATTTAAATTCTGTTGGAAATCGGGTCGAGTGCGGATTTCGGTATGACGGGTACGGGCGGGTGCGGTTTTCCAAAATCAGACCCGTGCAGGACTCTAGTGTATGTCGCGTGGAGGATGTTCATGTTTTCACAGGTCGTACGTGTGCAGGTTTAGTGCAGCTCTTTATTTAACATCATTTCACTTCATTTCTGTCGGTCACTTTATTTATTTTGCTTCTGTTGTGATGAAAAGACTGAAAAGTGTTTTTGTCTTTTGGACTCACTCGACTGTTGCAGTAACCGGGACACTGCGTAAACCTGCACCAGGACCAAACCGGGACACTCAAAAACCCGATCATACCCGGGACACTGATGTGCAGGTAAACGCACTCTGAGGAATATAGGGATCTCCGAGGAGCCAGAGCCGAGACGTGGGACTGTGAGGCCACAGCTCCAGTGTTTGTGCTGTGAGACGCAGCCTCGACTCCTCACGCTACAGACAGACCTCTACATTCAGTTTGACCATTAAAAATGAACCTGATCGACAAAATTCTTAATGCTAAATTATCGATAAGTCGACTAATCATGTCCATCCCTAATACCGATTGTGATAAGATCAACTGGATGATTTGCCAGGGAACAGAACGCATGTGGTTTGGTACAAGCATTTTTTCCAGATACAAGTCCTGGTTTAGGCAAGGATTAAGGAAACTTTTAATTTCTTTTTTTTTCTTTTTTTTTTAAAGTTGAGTAATTGGGACTATTTTGTGTATACATCTAAGTCTGATAATATTGTTTTACAGTAAAAATATGCTCCTCAACAGTAAATCTTTTTTCCGCACCAAGCAAAAGGCCATCAGCAAACAGCACATGGCTAATTACAATTCCTGTTAATAGGATCAACAATCTATTAACATACAGACTCTGAAGCATGAAATTAATATGGATGGAATTAAATCTTCATCTGTTGCTGCCGTTTATTAAATACACAGTGACTCGTTTGGAAATGTGTAAACAGGCACAGTTAATTATGCTACAAACTCGTGCGGACGTTTACGCAAAGAGGTAAAAGGTCTGAAGGGCCACTTAAAAGGGTCTTTTAAATAAATAAATTCATCTTTCTGCATTATAAAGCTTGGTTTAAGACAAATGGATGGACAGTCGAGTTCGCACACGCCAAAAGACAAACACTTTTCAGTCTTTTCATCACAACAGAAGCCAAAATAAATAAAGTGATTGACAGAAATAAAGTGAAATTATGTTAAATAAAGAGCTGCGCTAAACCTGCACACGTACGACTTCTGAAAACATGAACATCTCCAACGCGACACACGCACAGAACAGACTCAGCATCAGCAGAACATCCTCTGTCACAGAGAGAACACTCATATTCCACTGAGTCGAGTCCTTTAGTCCCACAGAAGCTGAAGCATCAGCACAAGGAAAGAGCTGCTTTTTTCAGCGCTTACAGTTTATGCAAATGAGCCGTGTGGTCTGTGGTCTGTAAAGTTGCTCGGTTAAGTCCTAATGAAAGACTAACAGGAAGTGAAAAAGGACTAACTTTCTAAATTTGGAGAAGGGGTGGGATTTAATACGTTTTTTTTCTTCCTCCCACTCCCTTTCGGGCATGTAAACAAATTTGATCGTCCTTGTTTAAATTTTCTTTCCTTTTGTTTCTTGCATTTGGAGTTTGTCTGTACAGATGATTTTGTGAACTATGCTCGAAAGAAACCAACCATAAACCAAAGTTTAGTTTCTGTAAAACGTAAACAAATGTTTAAAGCTGCATTAAACACATTCTGATCTCACACTGATGTGGCTCTGAAGTGCTGAGGGTTTATATGGTGTAGAGTTGAGTTTATTTATGCAGATTAGTAGTAATAAAAATGATAATTTTAATATAAAAACGTTAGTGATTCATCGATAATTGATCATTAATTCTCCCGACAATCGAATAATCTCGTCTGTAACTTGTAGCACGTTTCTAAAATACCTGGATTTTCGCTTAACAACTGTGAGATTATAAAACATGTTATGTGTATTGAGCTTTTGATTTGTGTACAGATTAAATTTTTTAAGAATTGCAGCATTTTTGAACATTTGTGTATAACCTGGAGTCTATGTTTTTTAAAGAAGTAACAAACAAGTATCTGGTTTGTAATGAAGAACATCCAAAAACAGTGGAACCAAGATGCAAGAACTATGACCCCGGCTGCATCCATTCACTTTTCCTGAAAATGCTAAAGCTTGTGCAGTATTTAGTGCGTCAGTGATTGTATATTAACAAAATTCTAGAGGTTTCTGGGCTTTAAAACGCCATGACGTGTCCATATTAGTGGAACGGAAGCTGATAAAATGTTTCTGAAAGGAGCCAGTTCAGACTAATATACAAAAATATCAAAACATTAGTGAAAATCATGTGAAACTTTGGCTGATATCTCACAAGACTTGAGTGCAAACGGATAAATCGGTGAGATCCTGCTATAACTCCTCTGTCAAACGCACTATAATGTCCTAAAGCTGTGATGATGGTATTTCTCTGGAGATGTGGAGTTTATTGTATCTTTAGCTGAAGTGGCAGTGATTATCCTCTCCATCTGAACACAGAGGAGATAAGGGCGTGTGTGCTGTTTAGTCTGCGTTTGTGTGTGATCTGTTTAGAGAAGAGCCGTGGGACTGACAACAAGCGTACTCATATTAACATGCTTTACAGGAAGCACTGCGGAGGCGCCGCTGGACTGTTTGGGTCATATACGAGAGCACAAGATGAGACAGTGTTATGATAGATTTTTGGCTTATTTCCTTTAATGGAAAGGGACACGTGCTGCACTGATTTTACTGAGCAAACTGTGCTGGAATAAAAACACAGTCCATCCACCTTCATCAGACTCTGGTACGTTTGAAGCTAAAGTCAGTTTCTAGAGGTGGTGGAATTCTGTCAGAAGCCAAAAAACGGCACAGATCAGTGTTTCCTCGGTGGAGATCTCACTGTGGCAATGAGTCTGTCAAGGCAACAAACTAGTGTAGTGATGGGGGCAAGTTCTGAACTTCCACGTAAAACACCAATTTGCTTCAGACTGAAGAAGCTTAACACCACTTTAACCCATCTGACAACAGCCACGAGTCTAACAAACAAAACGCTCTGCCTGGTTCACTCATTAGTGTCTGGAAACGTTAGGAAACATCTTTATAAGCACCTCACACTTCCCTCTGCTGATTTCCCACTGCACAGGCCAAAGCCCAAAAGACTCGATCACCGATGTCATTTCTAATCCCATTTATTTACCAATGAATTATATTATTTGAAAAATGCTAAAAAAAATACATTCCTGAACCATTTTCTTTCAACGACTTTCAGTTTCTCCTCTTCGTCACCGTCAGTATTCGATTCTCACTTGTTGCGTCTGGTGCTGGCGTTCGTTGTTACAGGAAGAGTTTCTCTTCCTGTAACAACGAACTCACACGTGATTTCAGAGCGAGAGCTTGAGGTCAGAACAGAAGGATCGACTGCAAAAGCTGAAAGTACGACCCAGTGCCTCTCCTTGTTGTTACTCTGCAATATTGTGGTGATGATTTAAATAATTAACCATAGTGTTTTTCAAAAAATATAATTTACTCGTAAATAATCGGGATTAGAAACAACATCGGCGATCGAGTCTTTTGGGCTTTGGCCTGTGCAGTGGGAAATCAACAGAGGGAAGTGTAAGGCTGTTTATAAAGTTGTTTTCTAACGTTTCCAGACACTAATGAGTGAACCAGGCAGAGCGTTTTGTTTGTTTGGCTTCTGACAGAATTCCACCACCTCCAGCAACGGGCTTTAGCTTCAGACGTGCCAGAGTTCCCCTTTAATGAAGAAACGATTTACAACTTACCAGTGTGTCGACTTATTCTCTTCACGAGTCATTTCTCCTCTTTTCTTTTTCTAACGTGTTTATTTCGTCAGCTCCATGAGTCAGCAGGCTGTGGCTAAAATGAGGTCTGATGGTGTGAAGAGAGAAAGTGATGAATCTGGGTGGGACGTGTCTTTGATCTGCGCTCCTCATCCTCACTTCACTTTGATCTGGGGTTATGGAAGATCAGATTTGGATTTTTTTTTTTTTTTTACATATTCAGTCAACAAGCAAAATTTGCAGCAAAAATCCAAGATGCTAAGGTACAATAAGCAATAATAATAATTGTAAGGGATTGTGTGGGACTGAGGACAGAGGCTGTTTCCTATTGGCCTTTCTCTTCTGTGGGCGGGGCTTATAATTAAGGAATTAAAGATTTGATTTGCCTTATTCTGACCAATCAGGTTGGTTCTCTACAGCAGGTTCTCTTACAATTCTTTGAGGTATTAACAGCAAAAACTTTATGTATTTGGATCACCATATTACCTTCAAATGCTATATTCACCAAAAACAAAGTCTTAACATACAAAGAAATAAATATAAACACCACAACACAACAAAAACCCACAACACACCAAAAAAAAAGTCACAACGGAAGTGACCGCGGGACTCTATTTTCCGACGGACCAAGTGAAGGAGGATCAAGCGGGAAATTATTTACGACGGTCAGACAGAGACATCGATCCTGGACACAAAGCGATAAATTACTTTTATTTACGTTCCCAACTTTGTTCACTTCTCCGTTCCTTTACTAATCACATTCTTCTTCTTCAGCTTTTCCCGTTCACTTCCCGCTTGATCCTCCTCGCTCGGTCTGTCGGAAAATAGAGTCCCGCCGTCACTTCCGTTGTGACTTTTTTTTTTTGGTGTGTTGTGGGTTTTTGTTGTGTTGTGGTGTTTATATTTTTTTCTTTGTATGTTAAGACTTTGTTTTTGGTGAATATAGCATTTGGAGGAAATATAGTGATCCAAATATGTTGTTTTTTTCTATTAATACCTCAAAGAATTGTAAGAGAACCTGCTGTCGAGAACCAACCTGATTGGTCAGAATAAGGTAAATATGCACCTCTTTAATTCCTTAATTATAAGCCCCACCCACAGAAGAGAAAGGCCAATAGGAAACAGCCTCTGTCCTCCTCAGTCCCACACAATTATTATTCTTGCTTATTGTGCCTTAGCATCTTGGATCTTTGCTGCACATTTTGCCTGTTGACTGAATATGTAAAAAATCCAAATCTGATCTTCCATAGTCCCATTGTGGCTTTTTGTTGTGTTGTGGCATTTGTATTTGTCGTGAGCCCCCCCGGCTTCCGTAAATACAGCATTTTCACAACAATTAAGGGTAACATGGTGATCTAAATATGTTATGTGTTTGCAGTTATACATGATTTAAAGCTCATGTCATTAAAAACGTTTGTATTTTTGCCGCTTTTTTAGATAAATCTTCTATTCTTTGGCGCAGTCCTTCAGAACACCAAACAGCTCACGTGTTCTTGCAGTATTAGAAATATTGTTTAGTATTTTCACGTTTTCATCACGACGGCAGCCCCGAGACACAGAGCAGGATGATCCATATGCGAACCCCCGATGGTGAAGCCGATCTGGAAGAGCACAGGGGCGAGACGTGTTCATCTGCCTGGCTCCTATATGGCTCTGTGCATGAATCAATATCTCACAGGCCCCGGCTCCATCTCGGTCACATTCTGTATATAGACCTCTGCAGTCTCATCGATGCCTTTGCTATTCACAGCTGCAGCGCCGAGAGAAGGGAACGGGCCTATAGGCTGCGCAAGTACGCAAACGACAAATAAAATCAATCGTAAGTCCAACAGGATCAATGTTCAATAGCCGTATCTTTTGTTCAATCCATTAATTACTGAGATGTGGAGATGTTTTAGTTGCGTTTAGGTCACGATAACAAATTTTGAAGTGATATATTTAGCTGTAAGGTAAATATAGATGAAAAAAATTATAATATGGAAACCAAATGTTAAAGCAGAATCCTCAAAAACCAATTAAAAAAAAAAAAACCTACAATATTGTTACAAAATAAAGAACGTTACGGCAATAAAGAAATAAATAACAGAATGCAACTCTTTAGTGGTTGTTTGTGTCTGTAAAGAGTCATAGAAGTTCACTATGAAGCTATGGAATCTATGGAAGCCAGAGGGATCACAACAAATGCAAACGCCGCGACACAACAAAAAGTCACAAAACGCCAAAAAAAAAGCCACAATGGAAGTGGCCGCAGGACTATTTTTTGACCCAGGAGGGCTCACAACAAATACAAATGCCACAAATCCTGGCCACAGAACAGTAAATTCCTTTTACTTACGTTTCCAACTTCGCTCACTTCTCCGTTCCTTTACGTTTCACATTCTTTTTCAACTTTTCCCGTTCACTTCCCGCTTGATCCTCCTCGCTTAGTCTGTCGGAAAATAGAGTCCCGCGGCTGCTTCCTTTGTGGCTTTTTGGTGTGTTGTGGCGTTTGTATTTGTTCTGAGCCCCCCCCGGTTTCCATATATATTCCCTAAAAACAACATATTCACATGTTTAATAATAAGTTTCAGTTTCGTTTTTGATGCCCTGAGTCCTCCCTCCTTTTGTTCTCCGCTCCAAGTCACTCCTCCGTTCAGAGTGATGTTGTTTTGTATCATGATTTTGTACGTTTATGGAAAACTGCGCGGGAGCACGGGTGATGTGGGTTTATGGGCGGAGCGTTGGGCAGAATCTTAAAGCTAAACCATAAGGAGGGTTTGAAAAGGTCCCAGGAGAGATCGCTAATTTACTCAGACACAGGGTCGCCGCGGGGTCTTTAAAAGGTCTTAAATTTCACGTTCCTAAATTAAGGCCTTAAAAAGTCTTAAATTATGTTGTCCAAGTCTCATTTTTTCACAAAGGTCTTAAATTTCATGAGCCTATTTTTTTTTGTATACTAATGTGAGACAAGACAATGTGAAAATTTAGTTTGTCTTGTCAGAATGTTATGAATGATTTTTGGCCATTTTGCAGCAACGCAAACGACTATAAATGAGTTCAGAATGAGATTTTATAATAGAAGTATTTTTGTTCTTTAAAGCAGTGAGTAATGGTCATTAGTAGAATTGGATCTGGTGTTTTTCGCCTGCATAATGGCTGCGATGTTGGTCCTAATTTTCATTTAAAAGGTCTTAAAAAGGTCTTAAATTTGAGGGAGTCAAACCTGGGGATACTCTGCCATGCATGGATGACTTATACAACCACTTCAGGCATGATTTTGATGAAGGAACATTATAACACTGTATAAAGCTCTAAAAAAGGTGATTTTGCATAATACCTCGTCTTTAACAAAGACTAAACCAATGCTGAAACATTATTATTACTACAGATTACTACTAAACAATGAAAATACAAGCTATACATCCGAATGGACTTGCTTTTCCGTAGTAGTAATCGCTCTGAGTTCATGTATATATATAGCTGTAGCCGTAGCCTGTATAGCGTTATAGCTTTATCCCTTTGGACTCTGACATGACGCTCGGTGTCGTGGTGCAGTTGTGGTGGAGATTGATGGTGTCATTAGCTCAACGGCTAATTTTAGATTCTGGGTTCTACCTGTAGCCGCGCGTTTGTCAGGCAGACGGGGAATGTTTGTTTCGATATTGATATTCTTTTTTACTTGTATCGTGTGATGTTTTAAAGGTCCTATATTACGCAAAATGGACTCCTGTGAACTTTAAAGCTTGGTATAATGTTGTTTAGCCTGAATCAAGAGCCGGGTTTACTTCGTAGAAACCGTCTGTCCTCGCAGCTTTAGGATTCGTTCGCTCGACGGTCGGCGGGTACTTTTTTATTTAACCAATCGCTGCTGTTTGGTGGTGACGTCTGCAATGCGATGGAACAACAGCAAACAAAGCAGAGAGTGAACATGTCTGTCAGGAGCTTTGTCCTTTCTGCAGTGAACTTGCGAACTAAAGGTACGATAAAAAATGCAAAGTTATTATTTGACAAAGGAAGTCCAAAGGAGGATAGTGTTGGCAGTCTGCTGTCGCAACTCGGGTTGGTTCTGTCCAACACTCCGCTTCACTGATTGGCTGGTGCGCCGACTACAACTTCCGGGGTTCTTCCAAATTGCCGAGTGTTTTCTGATTCCTGACCTAGAGCTGGAGAGAAATGAAACTGAGCGGAGACACTAGGGGGCGCCAGCCTGGCTAAATGTTGTTACCTACCCGAAAACATATCTGGAGTTGTCTTTTGTTTCATTCACACATGTCCGAGTAATCTTCTACATCTCCAAAGCTCAAAATGCCCTGTTCCGCCTTGTGATGTCATGAGTAGTTTTCAAGGGGAGAAAGTTCCCACTCGAGGGCGAAGTCAGACTTTCACGGAGGAGACGGGAACTTCTCCGAGTCCCGAGAGCGCGGGTCTGTCAGATACAACATGCTGCAGTGGGAAATATCACAGGCCCTGGACTGACGCCTTTTACTTTTTATTCTGAATCTGCCTCTTCTGCGCTTTTCTTGTCTCGGCGTGTCCCAGATCATTAAATGGAGGGAGAAACGCGCTGGAGAAGTTTGGTTTGATCAGAACTTGTGCCTCATCTTCAAATATAAAGCTGCTCTTCTGTTTACTGAAGGGTTTAGGTGCAGCTCCAAAATAATTCTTAATTAGGCATGGTAATACAGTATACAAAAGTTGGATACCGCCCAACCCTAGTTCAGAATCTGATAACTAAAACAGAAATAATGTAAGTTATTCATTCTATGCGGCCCGGTACAAAACGACCCATGGACAAGAATGGATGACAGTTCGATTTTTCTCATCAAGGGTAATGGCTCACTATAGATGTATATTTGTAGCCTGTATGGATGACCTTCACTGCTGGTTCAGAAGTATCTATTAAAAAATACATGTGACCATTAGGGTTTGGTGGTATCCAAATTTTGATCCTGTTAAACCGTCTCAGCATTTTCCCGGGTTATGCAGTATTACCGTGACTAATTCAGAATTATTCTGTAGCTGCACCTAAAGACTTCAGAAACAGAGTCGCAGCTTTATATTTGAAGATGAGGCACAAGTTCTGATCAAACCAAACTTTGCGGCGCGTTCGATCGCATCAGCATCAGCGCACGAGCTGTTTTTATCAGCGCTTATACTGTATGCAAATGAGCCATGCGGGTTTAAGTTTGGTTTGTGTAAAACGTAAACAAATGTGCCAAAGCTGCATTAAACACATTATTACTCAAAGTCTAGAATGAGCGGAGGAAATGTAGAGCGGTGGAGAGGACCAATCACAGCCCTTATTGTCTGCGTCGTTTTGAAGCGTCGTTAGAAAGTTTCGTAGGCGCAGGTTGACGCAAACACCATAAATTTTTCTTTACCGTCTCCTCCGTGAAAGTCTGACTTCGCCCTCGGGAACTTTCTCCTCTTCAGCCTCGTCCCCTCTCGACTCTCGGCTTCAGTAAAACGTCTCCGTCACAAACTTTTGGGCTCAACGTCGCACACGAAGCGTCAGTCAGGTTTTTTTCTTCTTCCTCGCTGCGTGTGGATGGAAATCTCCGAGCGGAACCACGTTTGAAGAGGAGAGAGAGCGGAGGGAGAAAGTCCTGCTGTGGTTTTAGGTCCTGATGCAGATTTTTTAAATGACGCGATGAAACTGATACTGCTGCTAGTTTTTGATACCGTATTACCGTCCAACCCTAGTGACCATATGGTAATGAAGAATAAATAAATAAATGGAGAAAAAACATGAAAACAAAAAAATCTACCAATGAACGTACCAATATTTCAGCAATAGCGTGTTTTAGTGTTTTAGTCAAGTCGCGCTGCAATGAAAGGCTCATTGGATCGCCCAGCGCAGTGAGGGCTCTGTGCAAAAAGTGAAGAGGTTAGCAGGGTTAGCGACGTTAGCTAAATGGCCATTGATCTGTGTGGATTTCAGGTCATAACCTCCAGATGAGAGAAGTCATGAGTCAACACGAAAGACCTCAACATCTTTTTATTTTCTTGCTTATGGAGAATCGATGCACTTTCCACACTCGTTCAGAGGTGCGTTTGGAAATTGCCAATATGTAGGCGTCGATATGGTTTAACGTTAGGCATGGGAGATTTTCATGACAACTGCTCTACGCGCTCTATCCCAATGCTGTTTCGTGCCTGTTCGCTTTTACTTAGAATGTTCCAGAGTATGGCTTTAAAACGGGCCAACTCTTGGGAGACAAACAGTTGACGCCACCAGTAGGGATCCAGCTTTTTCTTCAGTTCGGATGCTGATTTCGGTGCCAAAGCTTTATAAAGTGGACTGTGTAACTCTTCGGTACGTCACCTGTTCGTTTCTATGCATACGGCATTGCCTGGAATGTTCCACAGTGTGACATTAAACATAGGGTGAGCACACATCCCTATTTACCCGGGACAGTCCCAGTTTTCAGCCCTGTGTCCCCCTGTCCCAGCAGATTTATCCAAAACCAGTGATTTGTCCCAGTTTTATACAAGAAATGTCCCTGGTGTCCCTATTTTTGACCCATTTGATCCCTGCCAACAGTAAAGAGAGGCATAAATTGTCATTTGTTTAGGTAAAATACAGAAAAGCTGCTTAAAAATGACTAAAACACAAAATGTGACTCACATTAGTGCAGAATGCGTAAGAATTTCCCTTAATTATGCACTCATTTAACAATTTTAGTATTACCAACCAATCCATAACCAGAGATTTGTCCCAGTTCTATACAAGAAATGTCCTAGGTGTCTCTATTTTGGACCAATCTGATGCCTGATTTCTCACTGCACAGGCCAAAACCCAAAAGACTCGATCGCAGATGTCGTTTCTAATCCCATTTATTTACGAGTGAATTATATTATTTGAAAAACGCTGTGGTTAAGTATTTAAATCATCACCACAATATTGCAGAGCCTGTAACAACATACACACTGGGTTGTGCTTTCTATCTTTTGCAGTCGATCTTCCTGTTCAGACCCCGAGCTGAACTCTCGCTCTGAAATCACGTGTGAGTTTGTTGTTGCAGGAAGAGAAACTCCAGTGGCGGCAAGAATCTAGTAATGAGGATCGACTACTGACTGTGAAGAAGAGAAACTGAAAGTTGTTGAAAGAAAATGGTTCAGGAATGTATTTTTTTAGCGTTTTTCAGAAAATATAATTCACTCGTAAATAGGGCTGGGTATCGATTCAAATTACAAAAATGGATTATCCTGATCTGATCCGATCTGGATTGGGGTTAGTGTTTTTAGAACCATGTTTGAGCTGTTCCCTGAGCTGTTCCAGTGGTTCCTGAGGTTGGTTGTGTTTCCGCTGTACTTCACCTCCAATTGGCCTCAAATCACTTTGCTTCTGTCGAGTGCATCTTTGTCTTTATTGTTTCTGAAACCGAATTGGAGCCAGACGGAGCTTTGAGTGTTTCTGGCGTCTTCAAATCCGGGACTTGGCTCACGTTGTCACTAGTGTGTTGACTTTTGATAAGGTCAGACCTGCGCCTGCGCCAATTCAATGACACGACGAGTGGGATTAAAGTTCAAAAATGTATTGAAAATGAAATGAATCTTTGGACTCGATCTTAAGGAATTAATATGCAAATCAATTCAGACTCGGAAAATACATTTTTTCAACACTACTCATAAATAAACGGGATTAGAAACGACGTCGGCGATCGAGTCTTTTGGGCTTTGGCCTGTGCAGTGGGAAATCAACAGAGGGAAGTGTGAGGTGCTTATAAAGTTGTTTTCTAACGTTTCCAGACACTAATGAGTGAACCAGGCAGAGCGTTTGGTTTGTTAGACTCGTGGCTGTTGTCAGATGGGTTAAAGTGGTGTTAAGCTTCTTCAGTGTGAAGCAAATTGGCGTTTTACGTGGAAGTTCAGAACTTGCCCCCATCACTGCACTAGTTTGTTGCCTTGACAGACTCAGTGCCACAGCCAGATCTCCGCAGAGGAAACACTGATCTGTGCTGTTTTGATCTGTGCTCTTTTGACAGAATTCCACCACCTCTAGAAACAGACTTTAGCTTCAAACGTGCCCGAGTTCCTCTTTAAGGCACTCGCAACCCGCTTCAGTTATGACTCTAGTTCCTTATTTAAGAGTGCAGGCTACATACAGTTATTTTAATTTGATCTGCTATTTGAGATTGCCCCCTCCTGGCTGGAGTTTTTCAGATACACACCTGCCCTCCTCCACCAACGCTAAACCCCTTAAAAGCTCTCAGTGCCCGTACCAAATTGAATTCCTTTGCCTGCCTTCTTTTTTCTTTTCTTTTTTCTTTTTTACAACCGGCGCTCCAGGTCTGAGTCGGTCGCACTTGCACTTGAGAAAGAGAAGCCAGCGGGTCAGGATGTAGATGCCCGGTGCTACGGTGTGAGTGTGAAAAAGTAATAAGTGCCTTTTATGTTGCCGTGCCCCGCGAGGAGGAGGAGGAGGACGGAGAGCGAAGGGAAGGGAGAGAGTTTGGTTTAGCCCCTAAGAGTCTTGGATATGGAGCTGCTAATGTCTGCAGAGGATTCAAAGTCATTCAAAGTGGCAGACGATTAACTTGTTGTTTTTTCTCTATTGTCGGCATTATAGACTCTTTTATAATGACTTCCTCTGTTTTAAACTATGACCTTGGGCAGCGCTTTGTTTGGCTTATAGATGTAGCACCAGCTCAGGAGACCCAAGAGTGAAAAAATATTGGGATATACAGTATTTTAGTTTGCACCTAAACCATTCAGAAACAGAAGAGCAGCATTTTATCTGAAGATGAGGCACAAGTTCTGATCAAATGCATGAGCTGTTTTTATCAGCGCTCATACTGTCTGCAAATGAGCCATGCGGTTTTAAGGTTCTTTCTGTAAAACGTAAACAAATGTGCCAAAGCTGCATTAAACACATTATTACTCAGGCCCCGTTTACACGTACACTGAGAAATTTCCCTTCGTTTGTGCCCATCTTTTACACGCAAAGGGAAAACGAATCTTTCTAAAAACTTCGGCTAAAGTGGAGATTTTGGAAAACTACGGTTTTGCGTTTGCGTGTAAAGTGACATAAACTGCGTTTTAGGCAGTTGACGCCAAAGTGCGACCAGTGTTAATGTTTTTCTCTGGTGATGATCAGAAGCGTCAGAGCAGCAGTCGCGTTACTTCTGCTCAAACACTCGTCCTGTGTTTGCATTTGCACAACTGATGTTTCATATCCATGAACAGACGAATGAGGCAAAGGAGCTCAGCAATTTGACCTCTTCTCCCTACGACCCAAAGACCCAGTCGCCATCACCGCCAACGTCGCCGTTTTTGGTTGGCGCGAAAATTTTAGGATGTGGTGTCATCACTGCTGTTACTCTCCGACTCGCTGTGTCCTCACGTCGAGGGTGAGACGACCGTCACTTATGTGGGTTCATGTAAATGGAAACTTTTTTGAAAACGATGTTATTTCGGTAAACAGAGCAAGGGAAATATTTTTTTAAATATCCGTGTATGTGTAAACGGGGCCTCAAAGTCTAGAATGAGTGATGCAGTGGAAATGTAGAGCGGTGGAGAGGACCAATCACAGCCCTTATTGTCTGCGGCGTTTTGGGGTGTCGTTAGAAAGTTTGGGAGGTGCACAGCGGTCGACACAAACACGTTTGGATCAGAACCATAAATTGTTCTTTACCGTCTCCTCGGTGAAAGTCTGACTTCGCCCTCAGGAACTTTCTCCTCTTCAGCCTCGTCCCCTCTCGACTCTCGGCTTCAATAAAACGTCTCCATCGTTGGGCTCAACGTCACACACGAAGCGTCAGTCAGGTTTTTTTCTTCTTCCTCGCTGTGTGTGGATGGAAATCTCCGAGCGGAACCACATTTGAAGAGGAGAGAGAGCGGAGGGAGGAAGTCCTGCTGTGGTTTTAGCTCCTTATGCAGATTTTTTTAATGATGGTAAAGAAACTGATACCGCTGCTACTTTCTGATACCGCAGGATACCGTATTACTGCCCAACCCTACGTCCAATCAGACTTGTTTCATTCCCTGAGGTTTTAGATTTCATCCATGCTTGTTTGAGTAATCTAGTGATCTTCCCCACGCCCTATTCAATCCTTCGTAACATTTAGCGCTAAGATTTTGTGCAATGCTCAACCCACAAGCCTACGACATCCAGGATCCCACAAAACAAAACAAAACAAAACACAGACTGCACGGAGAATGTTCTGAAGTACAGTATTAGCTTTCTGTTTCTGTCATGTAAATGGTATGAAGTAACATGAAGAACAGGGATGGTGCTTCCCACATGAGCCAAACCTGTTTTGGAAATGCATCGTGTACTTGATTAACTTAACCCCTTAACGCCTGAATTGATATAGATGTTTAAAAAAAAAAAGATTTTGTGTGTTTTTACCTTTAAGTACATGGTCAATTAAATTGAGATTATTAATTTGACTATAGAAATTCGGGTATGTTGCAAATTTGCAACAACTAGAAACAAATTATTGCCAAAGGTTCATAGGAATGTCCTGCATATGAACTTAGCGGTTTTGGGGAAATGCAGCCACTGTCTCTGTTCATATCTTGATCCAAATGGTTTGTCGCATATTTGTAACAGTCGGCGTTAAGGGGATTTATAAGTTCTGTTCTGTTGATTCTCATCTTTTCCAATATTTGGATTGACGATTTTAAGTTAACAGCGTGCAGATTTTTACTGAAAAATTTACATTTTATCCATCCATCCATCCATTTTCGTCCTCTTATCTGGGGCCGGGTCGTGGGGGCTTCAGTCTAAGCAGGGACTCCCAGACTTCCTTCACCCCAGACACTTCCTCCAGCTCCTCCTGAACCCTGAGGTGTTCCCAGGCCCAGAGACAGAGTCCCTCCAGTGTGTCCTGGGTCTTCCCCGGGGCCTCCTCCCGGTGGGACATGAACACCTCCTGAGGGAACAGATGCTGCTCCCCTCAGCTGCTCCTCTCCACGTGGAGGAGCAGCGGCTCTACTCCCATGTGACCGAACTCCTCACTCTATCTCTAAGGGAGCGCATGAACAATTAACATTTTATACAGACAAAAACAAACAAAAGTCAAAGTTATTCTTTACTTATCTGATGCATTTAGAGCTTCCTAATTATTCACCACAATAAGTTTTTAAGCTCTTCTTACAGAGTTTTGCCATCAGTACAACTAGCATGCTAGCCATGTACTTCCTGATTCCTGGATACTAAGACGCATTATAATTGGATGCAGACACACAGCAGACTTATTTTGACCCCAAGAGCTGCTTATACAATATCTGTGCTGGAGCAAAAACAGGTTTTGCTCAAATATGAGGGAAAAATCAGGTACAGGCTCTTTTAAAGTGCATTAGGTATCGTTTTGGTTTGTCCGTCACCTGCTTGTTTCTATGGATATGTCAGTGTTCCACAATGTGACATTAAACAGCTCTACCTTAAATTTGTTCAATTACAGGTGGTTTTTAGCTCAAAAATATCCAGAAAAGCACCTTTAACTTGGTCTGGTTTGGTCTCCACGAAGCTTTAAATGCTTAATGCCATACTGTGAAACATTCCAGACAAAGGAGAAATGCATTTGATGGACCCTCCATTAGAAAAGTTACACAGTGCGCCTTTAAGTTGACCTGCCGTCTTCAGATCTACATAATTTCCCTCTTCGTCCTCCTCTGACGGCCGCACATGTGTGTCGATAATGGATCCGAGGCTTTCTGCGAGGCGGCGGCCATCGAACCGGTCTCCATGGCGACCACATGTTTACCCCCGCCCTCCCGCAGCTCCAGCGCCGAGAGCCAGTTTCCATGGTGACAGCCCCGTTTAGCCCCGCCCCTCCCCCCCGCGCTCCCCCCTCGCGTCTGTGGAGGCCGATCGGTTCTCCTCGCTCGGCTGTTCCGCTGTTTTCCGCCTGATGGACCTGAGCGGGAGGGAGATCTGCATTACGCTCACGACGAGCAGGGGAAGAAAAACGAGTCTGCGCCGGCTACATGTGGCAGGAATGGCAAGAGACGAGAAGTTCGGATCGTGGAGCCGGGACTGACGGGTTTTTGAAGCGAAAGTTTTGAGAGCAAATGACAAAAATGTATTGTTTTGTCAGAGCTTTTGTGGTGCCTCCAATAAAAAAGTGCTCAGACAAAGTGGGCAGATTTGCGTATAAGGTTTATAATTAGTGCTGTTAATCGATTAAAATATTTAATCCAGATTAATCTCATGAATGTCATAATTAACTCGTGATTAATCGCACATTTTTTGTCCCATGAATCATCATTTTAATACTCTTTGGCTTTGGTTTTTATTGCAAACCAGAACAATCGTCAGTGAGACACTTTGTGCTCTGCATCAGTATGAGTGAAGTGTCTCTCTTGTCTTCAGAGCAGTCACATAACGGGTGAAATAATGAGCTGTGACCTGAGGTAGTTCTCATTACTGAGGGACGTCCAGTGATCTCCAGTTAGTGCGACTGTGTTTTTCACCCCAACACCTGTTATACTCGGGGGGGGCACTCGAGCTGGGACTTTTGGGCCGTGTCGTGCTCGGGCTCGGTTGCCTGGGGTTCTGTGTTCGGACCTGTTGGGCTGCGGTCAGGGCGTCATCACACGGTGGAGCTGGTGGTTTTGGTGGAGAGGGTGGGTCCATCGTCCTGGGGTGTGTATTACGTGGCGGGGCGGGTGTGGGTCCTGCTGCAACTCTCCTCCGTGTGTTTGTGTCGCTGTCCGTGGTCCTCGTCGCAGATTTGGCGTATGTTTTGAAGCAGACTGTGTTTTGTGTTTTCCTCGTGCGGGGGCGTCGGCGTCTGTGCAGGTGTGTCGTGCTTTGGCCCACCTCCTCCAACCGGGACTTCTCAATTTCGTACAGATCGTTCTCCTTCCTGTTTACAGCCAGATCCTGTAGTTTTTCTAACGTTGACCGAGCTCCTGACCCTCTCTCTAAGGGAGCGCCCAGCCACACTACGGAGGAAACTCATTTGTGCCGCTTGTATCGGCGATCTCGTCCTTTCGGTCATTCCCCAGAGCTCATGACCATAGGAGGAGTTTAAGTATCCCATTATATAACTTTTTAGACAAATATAGCTTCAGTTTGGATGTTTTATAGCACTGATAAACTTGTATCTGTTTGTACTAAATGTGAGAGCGCTTGCCTCTCCACAGACCTGACTCTGAGTTACCCTGGAGAAGTGCCTCCATTTTGTCTCTATGGAATTGTTCCTTTGGCTGTAGTATTCCGACATAAAAGCATGTGCTGAGCTTTGGCCCATCTCCTCCAACTGTACAAATTGTTTTCCTTCCTGTTTTACAGCCAAATCCTGTACTTTTTCTAACAGCAGTGGCCACAGTTTATGAAAAGACTAGTTCACTGAGTCACAAATGTTAATAGCGCGATATTTTTGACAGCACTAATATAATAATAAAAAAAAAAAACGCTGCACGAAGAGGTGATTTAAAACTTATTTAGCCCCAAGCAAACCTTTATTTTCACAACTGTGTCTACTCACAGTATATGAAGTGAACAAGAACTAAATTAGAGTTCTTATGTTTTAAGTAATTTAATCTCTTCCTGTTTTCTTTTTTTGGGGGGGGTAATTCTTTATTTTTCATATTTTAACGTGGGGTGCGCCTTGGGCCTTGGTGCGACACATGAATCGTTATTTCCACCAACTGCAACAAAAACTAAGTAAAGAGTCAAACAGAATCTGGTCTTACAGTTTTGATAAAATCAGTCCACCGTTTCCATTTAGTCTTAAATTTGTCTTGTACTAAAAGTGATTCTCTCCATCTTAAAAACATCGTGAACGATCTCAAACCATTCTCTTCCTGTTTTCTGTCAAACTACGACCATCACACTCCTTTTACAAGAAGAATCCATTGTTTACGTGTTCCTTTCTGTAGGAAATCTGTTGCTAAATGTTCTTTTGTTCACCGAGGTGCAGGGCTGTGGAATGACATTCAGAAACATGTTTTAGGTTAAATACTTTTAAAATCAAGCTAAAAAAAAACCAAACAAATCTTGTAGACTTCAGTCCTTTATCCATGTCGTCCCCATGTCCTTGTGTGTAAACATAAGCGATTATAGTTCTTTATTCGCTCTTATTATGATGTATTAATGTGCGAGTGTGTGTGTGGAATTGTGTGTTGTATGTCTGGGGGTGGGGAGGTTTTTTTTTTTTTTTTTAATTAACCTTCATTTAAACAGGAAAGTCCCATGGAGATCACTAATCTGTTTTTCAAGGGAGTCCTGGCCACGCACGCTCCACTTTTATACTCGGCAGTGTGGGTGAAGTGTCTTGCCTAAGGACACAACAGCAGTTTTTTGTGAATTCCCAGTGGTTTCCCATCTAAGCACTACCCAGGCCCGGTCCTGCTTCTGAGATCTGACGGGATCAGGGTTTTGACGAGCCGGTACAGCCACGTTTTGTGTATTAATTTCAATTATTTTTTAGAGGAGGATCACTCATAAGGGTTTTATGACCTTTCCTGCACTGTTCTGTTATTTTTTATTTTATTTTTTCACCATTTGTGCCTATTTTCTGTCCCTTTAAATGTTAGGAAACAACAAACATAAAAAAAAAGTATGTCCCCATCATATAACTTTTTAGACAAAAATAGACAAAAATAGCTTCAGTTTGGTTGTTTTATAGCACTGATAAACCTGTATCTGTTTGTACTTACTGTGAGAGCGCTTGCCTCTCCACAAACCTGACTCTGAGTTACCCTGGAGAAGTGCCTTTGTTTTGTCTCTATGGAATTGTTGTTCCTTTTTCCGACATAAACTGAAGTAATTTCAAGGATAATGTTTAGTATGTTTTTAACTGGGAATCACGGAAATCCATCCACAAAGTTGGACGGCGTCGCATTAAAGGTTCTATATTACCCAAAATGGACTTTTCTTGAGCGTTTAGCCGTTATAATGCTGTTACATCCTCAAAAACGTACATCAAGTTGTGGTTTGTTTGACTCTACATGTTTGAGTAATCCTTTATTATTAGCCTGCCTACAACTCCAAAGCTCAAATTTCTCGATATGGATTTTGACGCTCATTTTTCCTTCTAATTTTGCCGTTTCTCTTGTTTGTCTTCTCTGTGCTCGGCCTCCTCGCCCTCGCCAACATTTACCACCATTTGCCTCCTCACATCAGCAGCACATCCTCTGTCACAGGGAGAACACTCATATTCCACCGAGTCGTGTCCTTTAGTCCCACAGAAGCTGAAGCATCAGGGCGACAGAGCTGTTTTTTTCAGTGTTTATAGTTTATGCAAATGAGCCATGCTGTTTTAAGTTTGGTTTGTGTAAAACGTAAACAAATGTTTAAAGCTGCATTAAACACGTGGCTGTTTCAGACGGGCGGATGTGGCTCTGTCCCAGTTCTGGTTTAGATGTTGTAAAGTTTATTCCTGCAGAAGATTTGAGTGAAGAATCTGCTGTAGAGTTGAACTTGTACAATCGTGTTTGGAAACGTTCAGTTTGATCTGTGCAGTGGATTGTGGGATACCTCAGATCTGTGCAGGGGATTGTGGGATACCTCAGATCTCCTGGAGGAACATGGGTCTGTTAAAATCAGGAACCTCCCGAACTTCAGGCTAAAGGAGTCGAGTTGTTTTATTTTTGAATGAAAAGAAACTGAAAATATGAAATTGTTCCTACATGAACGGCCTCTTTGCACTTCAATAAAAAAGGATCTTGTGAAATTTGGCAGATTTGTTTTAGCAGTAGTTTTTGGGAGGTTATTTTTCCTGTACAGATATCGAGATATATATAGTTTATTAAGATATAGTTTTGCTCCTTATTGCCCAGCCCTTCACTAACCATTTAACTACTTGGAGATTTGTCATTATTGCTTCAAAATTTGGAGATTTTATTGACTCCACCAAGTTTGCGAGCCCATTCCTTTAAAATAATCATGCTCAGGTCCATATTTCCTCCTTTGCTGACGTCTTTACCTGCGCGTTTACTCAAAGCAAAGATTTTCAAATCATTAACAACCGAACCCAAAAGTGAAATCTTGTTGGTGTTTTGTGTTTTCTGTCTCCCCTGCACTGCGTGAGTCTGAGTCCTTGGAGGGAGGCTGATGTCATGTCATTTACTGTGGTTTCTAAATAAAGTCTCAGACACTTTTAGACGGTATGACATGTGCTCTGCTGTCATAGAGACCGTTTCTATCACCAGGGCGGGGTGGGGAACAGATTCTTTGTTCCTACAGGGATATTGTATAACTAGTGGTGGATGAAGTGCTTAATTTTGTTACGTAAATAAAAGTACAGACACAGACGCAAAAGAAAGTAAAAGTATTGCATGAAACAGAGATTATCTTTGACCCCAAATCTGTGGGTTTGTACTTCGACTCTCATGTCCAATGGAGCCAGCGTGTACAGTTTATCTGCTCGAGAATCAGCCAGCGTCTGTATTTCTTAAGACCACTTAGGTTACATGGGGCGGATAAAAATGTAACGCTGATGTTTTACAGAGCCTGTACGGAGTCAGTTTTACGATATGGTACGTCAACATGGTCTGGTAACCCGACAGTGAAACTTTAAATGGAAACTCCGGCACGTCTGAAGCTAAAGTCCGTCGCTAGAGGTGGTGGAATTCTGTCAGAAGCCCAAAAAACGGCACAGATCAGTGTTGCCTTATTGTGATTTATGAGGGATTATCCAAATACAGCTCTTCTGAATTGATACCGCTGTGTTATTTTCTGATACCGATGTTAAGCAATGGCTGGGTATCGTTAAGAAGTTGAAGATACGATACAGACCTCGATAAGGTTCAGTAAAAAATAACGGCTGTGTCATGGCTGTGATATTAAGACTTTGTCAAACCACTTCTTGTGCAAAGTTAATATGAGACACGCCCATTTTAATCATCAAAACAGTGAGAATGACAAATGTGTTGCATAAACGTTTCCTTCCTCTAAACAAGCAACAAAACTGTATGTCTGTAAGAAAATAATTTAGTAAAATACAGCAAAAAATACTCGATAAAGCATATAGATTTGCCCCGGGAGCACTGTGGAGTGGGTCAGACTGTTTTTAGTGGCAGGACGACTATGGCCATTGACATGCACTAGCCTAGCACCAGCAACCTCTGCAAATACAAGGACTGGAGGAAGATTTAAAAAAAGTGTTTCCACACGTCTCCAACACTCTGGCTCAACAGGAAATGAGGAACTATGTCCAAAATTCCAAAGCAAGAGACACAAACTTATGTTAAAGCAAACCTGTTATACAAAAATGACTTTTCAGGGCATGTAACTATTTTTTGTCCATTGCTCAGGCTCAAATTTCAGATTCAGCAGCATTGTGTACTCATTTTGGTACAAATGGTTCTCCACTGGCACAAACCAAGCAACATTTACATATATTGTGCATAAAAGAAATTCTGCGCTCTGCTGTTTTAAATGAGACTTTTAGGCGAATTTGTAGTGAAATTGTTCACTCAAATATTGCAAGAAAAGGATATAGGCAAGACAATATTTAACACATTATCTCATGTCACCTATTGCATACTAAAGTTTGTTGAGGCAGACTTTCTTGTCCCTTAAGAATATGGTTGAAGTGAAGCAACCAGGGACCTTCTCCAGATCTTAAACCTGGATTTTGCTCCCCAGAAAGCCTATATTGTGAGGTTTAAAGTGGAACTCGGGCACGTTTGAAGCTAAAGTCCGTTTCTAGAGGTGGTGGAATTCTGTCAGAAGCCAAAAAACAGCACAGATCAGTGTTTCCTCGGTGGAGATCTCACTGTGGCAGTGAGTCTGTCAAGGCAACAAACTAGTGTAGTGATGGGGGCAAGTTCTGAACTTCCACGTAAAACACCAATTTGCTTCACACTGAAGAAGCTTAACACCACTTTAACCCATTTTACAGCCACTAGTCTAACAAACAAAACGCTCTGCCTGGTTCACTCATTAGTGTCTGGAAACATTAGAAAACAACTTTATAAGCAGCCTTAGCATTAGCTTTGTCGATTTCCCACTGCACAGGCCAAAGCCCAAAACACTCGATTGTCGACTCCAGCGGCGGCGAGAGGCTCGAGCCGCCGGAAGCAACAAGTGAAGATCGACTACTATAATAATAATAATGCATCAGTTTTACATAGCGCTTTTCTGGACACTCAAAGACGCTTTACAGAGCATTATTCATTCACTCCAGACCCGGTGGTGGTGAACTACTATTGTAGCCACAGCTGCCCTGGGGCAGACTGACGGAAGCGAGGCTGCCAATCTGCACCATCAGCCCCTCCGACCACCACCAACACTCACGCATGCACCACTTTCATACTAGGCAATGTGGGTGATGTGCCTTGCCTAAGGACACAACGACATTTTTTTTTCCCCCCTGTGGTCTCCCATCCAAGTACTAACCAGGCCCGGCCCTGCTTGACCTGCCTACTGACAGTGAAGAAGAAGAGAAACTGAAAGTTGTTGAAAGAAAATGGTTCAGGAATGTATTTTTTAGCGTTTTTCAAAAAATATAATCCACTGGTAAATAAATGGGATCAGAAACGACATCGGCGATCGAGTCTTTTGGGCTTTGGCCTGTGCAGTGGGAAATCAACAGAGGGAAGTGTGAGGTGCTTATAAAGTTGTTTTCTAACGTTTCCAGACACTAATGAGTGAACCAGGCAGAGCGTTTTGTTTGTTAGACTCGTGGCTGTTGTCAGATGGGTTAAAGTGGTGTTAAGCTTCTTCAGTCTGAAGCAAATTGGCGTTTCACGTGGAAGTTCAGAACTTGCCCCCATCACTACACTAGTTTGTTGCCTTGACAGACTCACTGCCACAGTGAGATCTCCACCGAGGAAACACTGATCTGTGCTGTTTTTTGGCTTCTGACAGAATTCCACCACCTCTAGCAACGAACTTTAGCTTCAAACGTGCCGGAGTTCAACTTTAAGCTGAACACACAAACTCTAAACCTTGCATCGCTCTTGTCCCATTATCTTGTTTTTCCAGTCTTCTTTTTTGTATCCGTCCTCGTTGGCTGCTCGTGGTGGAGGCGTCTCTGTTAAACTGCAGGATTGTCAATGTATGTGTTGTATTTGTATTCTGGAGGCATCACCCTTTATCATTATTAATGTATTGAAGTGGTTTAATAATTGAAACTCTGGGCGTGCTGGATCTTCACACCTCATGCAGGCTCCATGTGATTGGCCATTTTGATGTCTCAATCTGATCTCTGTGGGAGACACTGAGGAAAGGAGGGTTCAAAGAGCTTGGCGAGAATTTTTTAAACGTATTTGAGTATTTTTTTTAGTACTTTTTAGTTTATAAGCCATGTTATAATGTTACTTAATCAACAACAGACCTGGAGTTTTATTTCATTCACACGTTTGAGTAAACCTTTATTATTAGTCCGTCCACATCTCCAAAGCCCAGGACGCTCTTTTCTACCTTATACTGTCATTAATCTGTAGTTTTCAAGTAGGGTTGGGTGGTATTATGGTATTAAGGTTTCCCGAGGTATCAAAAAGTAGCAGCGGTATCAGTTTCGTTACCGTCATTCACAAATCTGCAGCGCATAAGGACCTAATATGATAATTTATTGATCCTAAATTTGTTTGCTCAGCACAAATGAATGTGTGGCTGTATTTTCAATTTAATGCTACGTCCTGGTTCAATCCTGTCCAGTCCCGGTTCAGCCCTGGTTCTCTCTTGTGGCGTGTATATATTTATACGCCGCTAATGACACGTTGTAGATTTTCTTGTTCTGGTGTTTGTGGCTCTAAACCAGCGAGAATTCCAGCCTCACTCCGAATGTCCGAACGGTTTCTCCTCCGCATGTTAAATAAAGTCCTCCCTGCATCTGTGACGCTCGGACTAACGGGATCTACTCACTGCTCCATTTTGGGACTATTGAGCTGTCGGACCAACGGGCGGATGGAGGGGGCGGGGCTTAGAGCAGGTGGTGGAGGGGGTGGAGCTTAGAGCAGGTGGTGGAGGGTTAGGATTAGGCGTTTCCCGTGGTCGGCTGTAAATCCAGTAAATCCAGGCCTGTTCTGCTGTTAGTTTCACTGTGGACCTGATACAAGAGGCTAAACGGCCCCAGTCCAGTTTGACCGACTTTAACACTGAGAAACACAGAGCCAGAGCCGCACAGACGTCCTGCTGGAGCTGCTGAATGGTTTAGGCGCAAACTAGAAAATAATTCTTTGTTAGTCAAGGTAAAACATACGATATTACCCTGTTTAATCCCCCAAGACCTAAGGGCAGTTTTAGTACATTTCTCCTCGCCTGGATTTTTTTTCTTAATTTTGCTTTTAAAACCCCCTAATGAAGTGTTCTACCTCCTTTTGTTCAGTACAACCTGTTATTTCACAATCTGCCGCTGTAGTTGTGTCATGAGGCTGTGATAAAACCTACAGGACCAGAAATAGAGATGAAAAAATGATGAAAAAGTTCCTATTGGACACTCGTTTTGCTCACGTCATCACACAGCGTGAGTGTGACGTAGGATAAAGCTGCAGAAATGTACGGAAACCTCTATGTCTGCACTTTCAGAGGGGGAAAGGAAGTTTCTGTCTTTTACCGTTAGAAAGTTCTGCGCGGTTATAGAAAACATATTCCTCAGTGTCAAAATTTTGGATACTGCCCATCCCTATTTTCAAGTTAACAGCTCCTTTTACATTTTGTTTAGTAGGGAAATTCAGCAATTCCAGGTTTGAAATGATCCAAATGATTCTTGTGAAGGTGTGTGGAGTTTAACAACGCAGTGGAGCTCTTCCCTTATTACCCCATGACATCACAAGGTGGAACAAAGTGTTTTCTGTTTGAGGGAAGAACTCAGCCTAAATCTGCAGGGTTCACGTGTTAAACATGTGTGAATGAAACAAAACACAGCTCCGGGTCTGTTTGTGATGAGGAAACATTATAATAAAGATCAGAAAATAGCGTAATATTGAGCCTTTAACCTTGCTACCGTTTGTCCAAGTAAAAAATGAAATGATCAGCCCACTTCACTTCACCATTTCAATGGAGAATGCAGTGAATATGTGAGGTTTTTTTCTCATGACAGAACGCTCCAATCCCTGTTAGCGCACTACACGTATTGACAGGCACAAATCAATAGTCTTCTTTTTCCTCTTTTTCTTGTAACTGTCGCTTCTTTTCAAAACGGACAACAACACAAGTGAGCAGCACGAGCTATATGTTATTGGGACAAAGATATTTCATTTCTTTTCAGCTTATTTTATTTTTTTGCTGCGTTAAAGAGAGAAAACTGTCCTCCTCCTTCATCTGTTACGTTTATGGCAGTTGTACGGAAGCCGGGGGAGCTCACAACAAATACAAACAACGCAGCACAACAAAAAAAGCCACAACAGAAGTGGCCGCGGGACTCTTTTTTTCCCGTTGGACCAAGTGAGGAGGATCAAGCAGGAAATTATTTACGACGGTCAGACAGTGACATTGATCCTGGACACAAAACAATAAATGACTTTTACTCACGTTTCCAACTTCATTCACTTCTCCATTTCTTTACTTTTCTCATTCTTCTTCTTTCTTCTTCTTCCTTCTTCATTCTTCCTCTTCTTCATTCCTCTTTTTTCATTCTTCATCTTCTTCATTCGTCTTCTTCATTCTTCTTCTTCCTCCTCCTTCTTCTTCATTCTTCTCGTTTTTCATTCTTCTTCATTCTTCTCCATTCTTCATCTTGTTGTTTTTCATTCTTCTCCATTCGTCTTCATTGTTTTTCATTCTTCTTCATTCGTCTTCTTGTTGTTTTTCATTCTTCTTCATTCTTCTCCATTCTTCTTCATTGTTTTTCATTCTTCTTCATTCTTCTCCATTCTTCTTCATTGCTTTTCATTCTTCTTCATTCGTCTTCTTGTTGTTTTTCATTCTTCTCCATTCTTCTTCATTGTTTTTCATTCTTCATTCGTCTTCTTCTCATTTTTCATTCTTCTCCATTCGTCTTCATTGCTTTTCATTCTTCTTTATTCGTCTTCTTCTTCTTGTTTTTCATTCTTCTTCATTCTTCTCCATTCTTCTTCATTGTTTTTCATTCTTCTTCATTCGTCTTCTTGTTGTTTTTCATTCTTCTCCATTCTTCATTGTTTTTCATTCTTCTTCATTCGTCTTCTTGTTTTTCCTTCTTCATTCTTCTCCATTCTTCTTCATTGTTTTTCATTCTTCTTCATTCGTCTTCTTGTTTTTCATTCTTCTCCATTCTTCATTGTTTTTCATTCTTCTTCATTCGTCTTCTTCATTGTTTTTCATTCTTCTTCATTTGTCTTCTCGTTTTTCATTCTTCTTCTTCTCTCATTCACTTCCCACTTGATCCTCCTCTCTTGGTTCTTTGCAAAATAGAGTCCTGCGGTCACTTCTGTTGGGACTTTTTTGGTGTGTTGTGGCTTTTTGTTGTGTTACGTTTTTTTGTATTTGTGTTGCAGTGTCTGTGTTTGTGTTACGGCGTTTGTATCTGTTGTGAGCGAAGGTTCTGGGTTCGATCCCCAGGTCACCCAGGCCTTTCTGTGTTCCGGTTTCCCCCCAAAACATGCACTACAGGTGTGGACGTGGTGTGTGTGTGAGTGAGTGGTGGTTGGAGCGGCCGATGGCGCAGATTTGAGCCTCACTTCTGTCAGTTTGACCCAGGGCAGCTGTGGCTACAACAGCAGTTTACACCACCGGCTCAGAAGAATGCTCTGTTAATAATGCTGTGTAATGTCTTTGGGGACATGTGTCTGTGAAAAGCGCTGTAGAAATAAAGTTACCTTACCTAAAAAGTGCATTTACCCATCAACAGTGTGCGTTATTAACAGTGGACACTTGATATGGGATATGATATCATGTCAGGGGTGTTCTACATGGATCTCTATTGGCGAAATGTTCAGACGTTATCACGGAGACACAAAATACACATTGCCAAACGCAGTCAAAAAAGCTTTAAAATAGTCTGAAAAGTCAAATAAAAACGCAAAATTGATGTAAACATTGCATTTTCAGGAGCCTGTGATCAAAACAAACGTTCATGGTTTTGTTTAAGCGTTTAATTTTCAGCAGAAACGTGAGAGAGACTGAAAAACGGTTGGATAATGCTTGCTAAATGTGACTGTCGTGTTGCCTGAGAGGGACTTTTTGACAGCACAAATCGGCTCACCTGTTGTAGTTCCAACTCGGTCAACTTTTTCTGGTCAGATCGTGTTAAAACGAAGCTAATTTGAGCAGCTTCAGATAGAGTAGTGCCTTCAGTTAGCGTCACATCCCAGGGGACGTCGAGGGCCGCTGCTCCTAAGTATTAATACACAGTGATAAAGAAAGGGAAGGAGAAATAAAATGTGATATATTGATTTAAAAGCCAGTAAGTGACTTTTCTTTATTCAGGCCCATTTAGTGTTCTGAACAAGTATTCCCCGGTGACGTCCCTAATGTCCAAAAGCCTTCTCGCCGCGTTCAAAATCATATCTGTGCTCTCATTTTGTACCCAGACGTGATGTACATTTTATAACCATCGCCGTAAAAGCTGCAAAACATTTCTTGTCAAATGTGAATGTGAAGTATTTTAGTGTAGTTTAAGCCCGCCTCACACCACGGGATAATTTGCCTGATTTAGGCTCTGATTTGCTTCTCCCAGACTTCGGGGGGACGGGGGGCCTGACCTGATTCTGGATCCTGTTAATCTGCCATTCATCACCACGGCAACACAGCCAATAAAACGACCTGAGACAGATGAAGCGACACTGACGCAAGAGATACTAGATCCAGATTAGTCGACTAATCGATAATTGATCTCTTGAGAATTTCATCGATCACGTTCATTTTTAATGGACCAGCTGAATGTTTGTCAAACTGAATGAGCGTGAGGAGTGGAGGCTGCGTCTCACAGCACAAACACTGGAGCTGTGGCCTCACAGTCCCACGTCTCGGCTCTGGCTCCTTGGAGATCCCTATATTCCTCAGAGTGCGTTTACCTGCACATCAGTGTCCCGGGTATGATCGGGTTTTTGAGTGTCCCGGTTTGGTCCTGGTGCAGGTTTACGCAGTGTCCCGGTTACTGCAACAGTCGAGTGAGTCCAAAAGACAAACACTTTTCAGTCTTTTCATCACAACAGAAGCAAAATAAATAAAGTGACCGACAGAAATAAAGTGAAATGATGTTAAATAAAGAGCTGCACTAAACCTGCACACGTACGACCTGTGAAAACATGAACATCTCCAACACGAGATACGCACAGAACAGACTCAGCATCAGCAGAACATCCTCTGTCACAGAGAGAACACTCATATTCCACTGAGTCGAGTCCTTTAGTCCGACTGAAGCTGAAGCAGCAGCACAAGGAAAGAGCTGCTTCTTTCAGCCTTTACTGTTTATGCAAATGAGCCATGTGGTTTTAAGTTTAGTTTGTGTAAAACGTAAACAAATGTTTAAAGCTGCATTAAACACATTCTGATCTCACACTGATGAGGCTCTGTAGTGCTGATGGTTTATATGTTGTAAAGATGAGTTTATTTATGCAGATTAGTAACAGTAATAATGATAATTTTCATTAGTGCTGTCAAATGATTCATTTTTAAAATCAGATGAATCACACTTTAGAATTTTGATTAATCACAATGAATCACAGTTAATCAAAAATGACCAAAATATTTAGACAAAAATGCAATTCATTCTCAAAAAGTTATTTTTTTGACATTTTTCTATCGCTGGTATTTTTGTTGCCGTTGTTTGTCGTGCTCGGTTTGTTGTTGGTGCAGTAGTGTCGTTGCTGCAGCTGAATCAAACCCGTGTTTTGCTTTAAGACGGTGTTTTAAACTCGTTGTGCTTCTGTGGACAGAGAGTTCATCACTGCGACATCTGCAAACTCCCTTAGTTTATCTAAAGTCCCGTGGGGCAGTTTTTTGCAGAGAAATTTGCCCTGAGCTCCAGTCACCGTCTCATCTGTCGTCTTCACATCCGTATGGACCTGATCACTGACCTAATAACCTGCGCCGCCTTCAGGACCATCCGCACTTTAACAGAGGAGCGTTCAGAATAAACTGTGGGATTAATCTGCGTTAAAAAAAACATTAGTGCGATATTTTTTTGCAATTAATCATGTGCGTTAACATTGACAGCCCTAATTTTAATATAAAAACGTTAATGATTAATCATTAATTAATCGTTAATTCTCCTGACGATTGATTAAGAAAATTTAATCGAATGCCCATCTCTAATTCTCATCCTGACCTCGCACGGCAAGATGGAATGACCAGTCGCAGGGCAGTAGTGAGGTTTGTGCGGAAGCCGAAACGCCCAAACGAACCAAAGCAAACATGGCGACTCTGACAGATCAGCCTATTTTAGCCTATTTTAACGTCAATAAAACCATGCAGAAGGTTTGTGGGTTTGTGCATTTCTGGACAGGGAAGATGTCTGTGCTTTTCTTTCAACTGGATTTAACAAAAGTTTGATTTTTCAGTTTCGAACTTCGAACAATCAGATTCAACCAGCTGCCATGATGATCCGATAACTTTCAGCTAAAACCACCCCTTATATGGATCATGTGTAGAATATTCAAACCCAAAGTGACACACATACACATACACACACGTACACACAGCGTTATTCGTCCAGTTTAGATGCGTGCAGCAGCGTTTAGTCTCTTTTCACTTCTCCTCGTTTAGCGGTGTGTGCTTCTGCAGCGCTCCACTGTCAGTATGTCGATGTAAATCCACCTCTGAGCTCGTCCGTTAAGAGCTTCACACAGAGACGACTGCAGAAGCTTCACCGACTCCTGTTTGTCCGTCTGACCTTCAGGAGGACACGCAGCAGGTCCAGTTCTTCAGCAGCTCAGGCGGGTCTGGGATATGTGGAGCTATAAAAGGAATTGCAGTCTGATTCTTGATGATTTGGTGAAACTGTTATATTGTGATTTGGTTTGATCATTTGCATCAAGGTGCAACATTTGATTCTGGATGCGCCAGGCTAAGAAAATGGAGAAAAAAAGTCCCATATTGTGACTGTGTTCCTCTTGGGTGCTGAAATCTCCTTTATCCAGAGAGGTTTTTTCAATTGCTAAGGAGTATCTCTTGACAGTAAGCAATATTGACACTGGCAGCTACTGTTTTACCTTGAAAAATATGTAGCCTCTCCTCAGACCTGACTCATAACTGGCCTGCTGGTCCACAGTATGGTATAAAACTTGTCTGTCTCCTTTAAGGGTGTGGAAAAAAAAGTTGATTCACCAATGTTTCAATACATCACACTCCCACACACAGAAAATATTAGTTTACAAGATGAAGTGATCATTTAAAGCTGAACTCGGGCACATTTGAAGCTAAAGTCCGTTGCAGGAGGTGGTTGAATTCTGTCAGAAGCCAAAAAACGACACAGATCAGTGTTTCCTCGGTGGAGATCTCACTGTGGCAGTGAGGCTGTCAAGGCAACAAACTAGTGTAGTGATGGGGGCAAGTTCTGAACTTCCACGTAAAACGACAATTTCCTTCACACTGAAGAAGCTTAACACCACTTTAACCCATCTGACAACAGCCACGAGTCTAACAAACAAAACGCTCTGCCTGGTTCACTTATTAGTGTCTGGAAACGTTAGAAAACAACGTTATAAGGAGCCTTAGCCTTACCTCTGTGGATTTCCCACTGCACAGGCCAAAGCCCAAAAGACTCGATCGCTGATGTCGTTTCTGATCCCAGTTAAGTATTTAAATCATCACCACAATATTGCAGAGTAACAACATGGACAGGCAGTGGGCTGTGCTTTCAGCTTTTGCAGTCGATCCTTCTGCTCTGATCTCAAGCTGAACTCTGGAAGAAGAGAAACTGAAAGTTGTTGAAAGAAAATGGTTCGGGAATGTATTTTAAAGTGTTTTTCAGTTGTTTTCTAACGTTTCCAGACACTAATGAGTGAACCAGGCAGAGCGTTTTGTTTGTTAGACTCGTGGCTGTTGTCAGATGGGTTAAAGTGGTGTTAAGCTTCTTCAGTCTGAAGCAAATTGTCATTTTACGTGGAAGTTCAGAACTTGCCCCCATCACTACACTAGTTTGTTGCCTTGACAGACTCACTGCCACAGTGAGATCTCCACCGAGGAAACACTGATCTGTGCCGTTTTTTGGCTTTACCTTTCTCCCTCCATCCGTGTACAAAGTCAAACCTGGAAGATATTTGCTGCTTTATCCAAATTTATCCCATTTTCACAGCCATAATAAAAAGTGGAGCACAATCTCCCTCGGTCCGACATCAGTTCATTTTTATAAAACATAATTACTCCTGCTAGAGCGTTAATTTCATTTGACCTCTATAACTTTTAACCAAAAAAGTCGCGCACTGTTCCCAGAAATTTACAAAATGTTCTTTTCATGCAAATGTAAAAGCTAATTTTGGTGACCGTGACGTGAAATGGAAATGAAAATTGAAAATGTAGTGCGAAGTTTTGATTGAAATAACCTTGAAAGTGAATGGATTAAGTGCAGGAAACTAGAAAGGAACGTGGATTTTGTGTAAGCTCCACTTTTTTGTTAGAAGATTTAGTTTCACTGTATTTTTTAGTCTGTTAAAGCAATTATATCAGTTTGTTTTGCAAATATTGATTATGAATTTCAGCTTTATAGGCTAATGAGTCTCAAGTCCTAGGCTCAAAATGTAAAAAATACACTGAAAATGTATTTTTAAATCTGAATAAACAGTGATAAAGATGCATTAAAGATAGTGGAAGGTCGTCACCTGTTTGTCTCCATGGAAATGTTATTGCTTTGTCTAGAATGTTCCGCAGTATAGATTAAACCTGTCTTTCACGAGGGAAACAAGCAGGTTACAGCGCTACACTACGCTACAGTTCAGATCTGTGGAGTCGCCCCTATTCACAGAAGATATTATTGTCTTTTTGTCTAATACTGTGGAACATTCCAGACAAGAGACAAGCAGGAAGCAGAGCCTCTACCAGAAAAGTTACACAATGCTTTCACAGCTGAAGTTTTTTGTTTTTAAATGTATTTAGTTAAAACAAGGACAGTGCACATAAAACATTCATCTCAGAGAGAAAAGACGCTCTGTGCCAGGTTTAACTACACGATACTTTCCATCTGCAGACCTCGGGCAGGTGCAAAATGCATTAAATTAATTAAAGGAACTATTTACAGCACTAGCCACAACATTTCATCAGTAAAACAAGCAAAACTCATTCTAATTTCCATAAATATAAGATTTCAAATTCATCATTATCTTCTAACAGTGCCATTGTCATCAGTATCCTCTGAAATGTACATTTACCAAATTCATCAGTGTTATTCTCCTCTAAGATACAATTCATCATCGACACGACCGTCAACAGTGTCATAAGGCAAAGACAATAAACTTACAGCAACACATCTGCAGTAAAATCAGTCAGAATGTTTAAATGTATGAAGAAGCCTGATGTTGATGCGCCTGCTCAGGAGAGAAATTGTGGGAGTTTGTGCAAGTTTTAAGTTCAGCCTGAAGTATGTTCCAGGGTTTTGCTGCTGTGTATGAAAACGCCGCCCGATCCATGACCGTTTAAATGGAACAGTCAAATCAGCATTTACAGATGAGCGACATGTTCTAGTCATGATCTGCTTATCGTACAGTTGTTGAGAAATTTTAGGCTTCTGAAAAGGCCCACTTGAGTTTAATAATTAAAGGCCCATATTACGTTACTTTCTGATGTGTGTGATCATGTGGTTTCCTCACAAACAGACCTGGAGCTGTGTTTTGTTTCCGTCACGTGGTTTACTCACAGATCCTGCATATTTAGGCTGAATTCTTGTCTCAAACAATGCAACATATAACACAATATACACTGTACATCATCTAACATGAGCCGTTACCCAAGTCCAGTCATCATATGTCATCACTGGGCAAGTAAATTATAGAGATGTCCCGATCGAGATCTTTTGGCTACCGACCTGATCCTATTTTTTTAAGGAGTACTTTTTCCAATACCGATCTGATACCGTTCGTGTAGTGTCGTGAAGGAAGTTTGTACCTTGGCTCCAAAAAGTCCATTAGACGACAAAACCCTATGTTTTCCACGACAGGCAGCGGTCAATCGTCTAACGCGACGAATTCGACAATCCTCTGTGTTATTTTCTTCGACTTGTTGCCATTTCGACGTAACTTTTCTCTTCTTTGAAACGCCTCTTTCAGTGTTGCTGCTGTGGCTCAAACTCGTCCTGATGATTCTTTTGTGAGTGACGAATCAAACTGGTGGTGTTAAAGTGGCTCTGCTGGTTCCTCCAGGAGAAACTGTTTGTTTGCAGCGTTTGCGTCGCTGTTTGACTCTCGTTTTGTTCTAGTGAAAAGTCCCGCACAGCGACACGGCGGCGTTTTGATTTACGGCTGCCGTAAAGCGCGACGATGCTGCACAAACATGTGAAACTGGATCCGTCCGATCATGTGACTGAATCTAATACTACCGATACTGAATACCTAGTAAATTACATTAGAAAACATTATAAAAAATTTTTAATTTCATATTCCTGATTCAGGCCACTAGGGGGCAGCGTTTTTAAGGAATAAATATAAAAACCTTCCTCTTCCTATTTGCTCCCCGTCCTCCGGTCTGATCAGCACGGACAGGATGCCGCGTCCTTTTGTATCTCCAGTACATGTGAAGAAGTTGACAATAAGGGCCGTTATTCATTCACTCTCTACTAAACAAAAGGTAAAATGTGGCTGATAACTCGAAAACTACCACTTCATGACATCACAAAGTGGAACAGAGCATTTTGAGCTTTGGAAATGCAGACACACTAATAATAAAGTGTTACTCAAACACGTGTGAGTGAAAGAAAACACAACTCCAGGTCTGTTTTTGAGTTGGAAACAGCTTTATAACATGACTTAAAGCTCATAAAAGTCCATTTTGCGTAATATAAGACCTTTAAAGTGTATGTACTAGTTTTTTCCCCATGTAGTTGTGCAAATTTGTTTTACCCCAGTGCAGATATTTTGTAAAAGCTGCTCTTCGAGTCTTTGCATCTAATCATAAAGCGAGTGTGTGTTAACATACTAGTTGTTGTCAACATTACAGTGAATCTTTGGGCTTCGAAAGTTGTTTCAAACACTTATAAACTCATCGTGGTGAATAATTCGGAGGCTCAGAATGTCTAAGGTAAATGAAGAATAACTTTGGGCCACTGCAAATCATTTATAAAGTGAATTCGTTTTTAGTTTCCACATTTTAAATCTTCTAAAAGTCAAATTTGGAGCTTTGATTTTTCATTCACGCTTCCAAAAGTGCAGACAAATCGCGCTGACATCTTTTCAAAGTGTAAATAATTGAGTGGAAGGTGCCCCTGGCCTCAGTGGATTTCGGCGTGAATGAAGTCACTGAATACAGCAGCCGTCGTTCACCTCATTCAAAATTCATGCGCTGCTAAATCCGAACGACACTTTCGCCGCGTTTCTCACTTCACTTATTTGTTATTTTTATATTGGAGAAAAAAAATATATTTCACCTTCGCTCGTTCATTGTGCTGCTTTCTCAGTTTTTAAAATAGAAGACGTTTTTTGGAGTTTCTGCTCATGCGAGAGGCCAAATGCTCCGAGTTTTGCCAATTACTTCATGATACAATATGATTCTGACACAGCTACTTTTACCGCAGCGGAACCCAAAAGAGTATTCAAGGGACAATAAAATGTGCGATTAATCTGCCATTAATCGCGAGTTAACTATGACATTCATGAGATTAATTGCGATTCAATATTTTAATCGATTGGCACCACTAGTCCTGATACATGGATATCGATATAGATGTGGGCGAATTCTCACAAACTCTTAAACTCGATATGGATTTTGACATATCGTTTTACATATGGATATAATCAAATATATTTCTCGCCCTCCCCTCGCGTCGCATTCACGCGGCGGCGCCACAACAGCCTGTGAACGCCCGAAGTGCCGACCAATTTTGGGATTGTGGGATACCTCAGATCTGTGCAGGGGATTGTGGGATACCTCAGATCTGTGCAGGGGATTGTGGGATACCTCGGATCTGTGCAGGGGATTGTGGGATACCTCGGAGCTCCTGGAGGAACATGGGTCTGTTAAAAGAAGGAACGGCCTCTTTGCAGTTCAATAAAAAAAAGACCTTGTGGAATTTGGCGGATTTGTTTTTGCAGTAGTTTTTGGGGGGTTATTTTTCCTGTACAGACATCGAGATACATGTACATTAAGAACGAGCAAAATATATTGAAATATATTTTTTGCTCCATATCGCCCAGCCCTAGGATATCCATTAAAAACTGGTAAAAGTTAACAAAAATTAGCTGAAATTTCATGTTTTTCAGCTCAGTAGAGTCGGGCTTAATCCAGTAGTTGATAAATTAATAATGAACAGTTGTGTTTAAAAGTTTCACAGCGTCTCTGTCTCAGTTTGTGTATTTATCTCTAAGTAACAGCAGAGCAGCTTTGTATTAATACAATTTCAGACATTATGAGACTTTCTGGGCCAATTATGACCCAGTTATGTCTTATTACCTCCATTTATATGTCCAATCAGGACAGTGTCTGTTGCAGGGGGCAATCATTTTTTTCCATGGGGCCACATGAGAAACAGAAAATATTGTGGAGCCAAAATGCTTAACTCAATTCTGCATCATATTAATGGTATTTATTTATAAAAAGCAGTAAATAGTGTTGTTTTGACACGCAGTTGAGACTGGTAAGAGTTTATGTTATGACTAAGCAAAAGTGTAGTTGCCGTACAAAAAAATAAAAACACCTGAAATAAAAGCAATGCAGCTTTACTCCATGCATGAGGTAAATTTATGAAATATGTTTATTTTGTAATTCCATATTATCTAAAAGGGTTTGGTCAGAGTCGGCCAAAGGGACGTGTGTGGCCCAGGAGCTGCACAATGCCCACGTCTGGTCTATTGTCTATTTGAAAGTCCATATCTGATTCTCTAAATATTTCAGTGTCAGTGCTGATATCCATTACCAGTTGGGGTTGGGCAGTGTCCAAATTTTGATCCCGTTAAACCTTCATAGCATTTTCCCGGGGTACACGGTATTACTGTGACTAAGAATGATTCTGTAGCTGCACCTAAACCATTCAGAAACAGAAGAGCAGCTTTATATTTGAAGATGAGGCACAAGTTCTGATCAAACCGAACTATACTGTATGCAAATGAGCCATGTGGTTTGAAGTTTGGTTTGTGTAAAACGTAAACAAATGTGCCAAAGCTGCATTAAACACATTATTATTCAAAGTCTAGAATGAGCGGAGCAGCGGAAATGTAGAGCAGTGGAGAGGACCAATCACAGCCCTTATTGTCTGCGTCGTTTTGAGGCGTCGTTAGAAAGTTTCGTAGGCGCACGTCAACGCAAACGCCATAAATTCAGCTTTACCGTCTCCTCCGTGAAAGTCTGACTTCGCCCTCGAGCGGGAACTTTCTCCTCTTCATCCTCGTCCCCTCTCGACTCTCGGCTTCAGTAAAACGTCTCTTTTGGGCTCAACGTCGCACACGAAGCATCAGTCAGGTTTTTTTCTTCTTCCTCGCTGCGTGTGGATGGAAATCTCCGAGCGGAACCATGTTTGAAGAGGAGAGAGAGCGGAGGGGAGAAAGTCCTGCTGTGGTTTTAGCTCCTGATGCAGATTTTTTTAATGGCGGTGACGAAACTGCTTCTGATGCTGCTCTTTGATACCTCGGTAAACCATATTACCGCCCAACACGACCACCTCACACTGTTATTGAGACACACAGCATGAAATTAGTCGTTCTAGAACATTTGGTTACCTCACTGATGGAAATATTTGGTCTGCTTATACAAGATCGTAGAAGATGTAGTGGAAATCCCCTGCCCACACACTTCCCTCCGTGATGACGTTATGTAACTCAGAGCAGGATAATGGAGCAGGTTACATCTATATCTGGACAAAGGGCGGATGAACAGAGTACATTTAATGGTGACATGCACAGACTCGGTTATGTTTTTGAAGGGTTTTACTGTTTTACGCCACTGTTTGCTGCTGCGGCTTTGTCGTCTTGCGCTTGTAAATCTCAAACTCGTCCGGATGATTCTTTTGTAAGTGACGAATCAAACTGGTGGTGTTAAAGTGGCTCTGCTGGTTCCTCCGGGAGAAACCGTTTGTTTGCAGCGATTGCGTCGCTGTTTGACTCTCGTTTTGTTGTACACTCGTCCCTCACGATACTGCGGTTCACCTTTCGCAGATTTTTTTTAGCGCAGTTTCTCATGCTTTTGTTTATAGTGTATGAACGCGCATTGTGTTCAGCGTTCTGATTGGCTGAGGGGGCGAACCTGCGCTTTATTTTCTGCATAATCGAAGGCGCATGTCTGTTTATAAGAGTAAAAAACAGCACCAACAACTCCCCACAACTGTGTTTTTCACCCTCGCGCTCCTCAGTTTAGATTGCGGCCGATTTCTGCTCATATCACGGCGGGTTTTACAGTTTTTACAGGGTTTTTCTACCACATTTCGCCCATCACAGGTTATTTTTAGAACGTGACCCCCGCGATAAACGAGGGTCCCGCACAGCGACATGGCGGCGTTTTGATTTACGGCTGCCGTAAAGCGCGTCGATGCTGCAAAAACAACCCTAACCGATACTGAATATTGTGTTGACGTTACTTCCCGCTGAATGTTCCCCCCCGCACTCGCCTTGGACCTGTGTGGAGCGATGCCGTTATATCTGCAGCTCCTGTTGTTGTGCAGAGGGCGGAGATGATCTGAGGTCGACCGGAGCGAGCACCGAGTCAGATCCAAGATACAAGAATAACTGTTTGTCTGTGACGGCGGCGATCACAACACAACTGCACCGCGCCTCATCACCGCTCGTCTTCATTGCAGAACAAGAAAATACGTCGTGCACAAGCGGCGGTGGTGTCACAAAACTCGATTTCGATACTAAAGAATAGAAGTAATATGAGAGAATAATAATAAAAACACAAGACAAGACAATAGAACGTGATTTTCAACATTAAATCATAGTTCGTTCTTCTAATCGATACTTGCTGAATTTAGTATTTAGTTTCAAGATAATTTTTAATATCGATTAGAGTCTGAAAACCCTCAGAGATAAACTTGAATTTGGCGCATGGGCCGTGCCTCTTCCCGTGTGCCTCTAGAACTAAACCAGGACTAAAACCAGGCCTAAAACCAGGACTAAAACCAAGTCTAAAACCAGTACTAAACTAGGACTAAACCAGGACTAAACCAGAACTAAAACCAGGACTAAACCAGAACTAAAACCAGGACTTAAACCAGGACTAAAACCAGAACTAAAACCAGGACCAAACCAGAACTAAAACCAGGACCAAACCAGGACAAAACCAGAACTAAAACCAGGACAAAACCAGACCAAAAACCAGAACTAAAACCAGGACTAAACCAGGACTAAAACCAGGCCTAAAACCAGGACTAAAACCAAGTCTAAAACCAGTACTAAACTAGGACTAAACCAGGACTAAACCAGAACTAAAACCAGGACTAAACCAAGTCTACAACCAGGACTAAAATCAAGTCTACAACCAGGACTAAACCAGGACTAAACTAGAACTAAAACAAGTACTAAACTAGGAATGAACTAGGACTAAACCAGAACTAAAATCAGGACTAAAACCAGGACTAAACCAAGACTAAAATCAGGACTAAAACCAAGTCTAAAACCAGGACTACAACCAAGTCTAAAACCAGGACTAAACCAAGTCTACAACCAGGACTAAACCAGGACTAAATCAGAACTAAACCGGAACTAAAACCAGCACTAAACTAGGACTAAACCAAGACTAAACCAGAACTAAATCAGGACTAAAACCAAGTCTACAACAGGACTAAACCAGGACTAAACCAGAACTAAACAAGAACTAAAACCAGGACTAAACCATAACTAAACCAGGACTAAACCAGGACTAAACCAGGACTAAACCAGAACTAAAACCAGGACTAAACCAGAACTAAAACCAGGACTAAACCAGGACTAAACCAGGACTAAACCAGAACTAAAACCAGGACTAAACCAGAACTAAAATCAGGACTAAAACCAAGTCTAAAACCAGGACTACAACCAAGTCTAAAACCAGGACTAAACCTGAACTGGTTTTAGTTTTGGTTTACCAAAACCCGTACTAAACTAGGAATAAACTAGGACTAAACCAGAACTAAATCAAGCCTAAAATCAGGACTAAAGCCAAGTCTACAATGAGGACTAAACCAGGACTAAATCAGAACTAAACCGGAACTAAAACCAGCACTAAACTAGGACTAAACCAAGACTAAACCAGAACTAAATCAGGACTAAAACCAAGTCTAAAACCAGTACTAAACTAGGACTAAACCAGGACTAAACCAGAACTAAAACCAGGACTAAACCAAGTCTACAACCAGGACTAAACCAGGACTAAACCAGGTCTAAAACCAGGACTACAGGATTTAACCATAATCCTAATAACATGATTCTGCATCATTTTGAGTAAAAAAAAATCTAATATTACTGTTTTTTACTGGGCTGGTGCCTTTATGTTTGTCCTGACAGTGAGTTTTGTTGTTTAGTTTATTTATAATTAACAAAAACCTGAAAACCGTGACCTTAAACCGCGATACGAACCGAACTGTGCCTCCCTTACGTCACAGTTGATGCTTACGGCTCTTTTTCTTTTTCTTTCTTGCAGATGTTTAGTGGTCTCCTGAAGCACACTCCGCCTCCGGCCCTCGCTTCCAGCTCCGCCTCCTCCTCCCCGTCCTCCGCCTCGGACCAAAACCACCGCGACGCACAGCCCGCGCAACCTCCGCTACCCACAATCCCGCGGGGCCACCTGGTCGTGGGCCCCAAAGACCAGCTCCGCCTCCTGACGCCGGTGGGCAGCTCGGCGACGTCCAATCACTGTACGGCGACCATCAAAGCGTCCGCGCAGGAAGAGGACGATGACGACAGCGGCGGCGGAGGGGGGAGGGTCAAGAAGAAACGCAAGAAAAAAGACAAGCGCGAACGAGCCGGGGACGCGGAGGACGAGCAGAGGGGAAGCAGTAAACCAAAGAAACGGAAAGAGGAGAAGGAGAGGGGCCCGACGGTGGTGGTGCTGACTCCCAGGAAGACCAAGGAGCCCAAGGAGAGGAAGGAGAGGAAGAGCAAAGCCAAGGATGGCAGAAAGGACAACGGGACGACGGGGGTTCGGCACGTGAACGCCGTCGGCCCCGGGGCGGCCGTGGCTCCCATCAAAATCCCGGGGAAAAGAGGACGAAAACCCAAGATCAAGATCCTACCTCCTATTCCGCCGGGGCAAGGTGAGAGCGGGTCCTGGGGGAAATGTGAGGAAATGTGCACGGGCTGCAAAAGGGCAACTAAAACCGAGTCTATAACCAGGACTAAACCAGGACTAAACCAGGACTAAACTAGGACTAAAACCAAGTCTATAACCAGGACTAAAGTAGGATCAAACCAGGACGAAACCAGGACTAAACTAGGACTAAAACCAAGTCTATAACCAGGACTAAACTAGGATTAAACCAGGACTAAACCAGGACTAAACTAGGACTAAAACCATGTCTATAACCAGGACTAAACTAGGATTAAACCAGGACTAAACCAGGACTAAAATCAGAACTAAAACCAAGTCTACAACCAGGACTAAACTATGATTAAACTAGGACTAAACCAGGACTAAACCAGAACTAAAACCAGGACTAAACCAAGACTAAAATCAGGACTAAAACCAGGTCTAAACCAGGACTAAACCAGAACTAAAACCAAGACTAAACCAGGACTAAACCAGGACTAAACTAGGACTAAAACCAAGTCTATAACCAGGACTAAACTAGGATTAAACCAGGACTAAACCAGGACTAAACTAGGACTAAAACCAAGTCTACAACCAGGACTAAACTATGATTAAACTAGGACTAAACCAGGACTAAACTATGATTAAACTAGGACTAAACCAGGACTAAACCAGAACTAAAACCAGGACTAAACCAAGACTAAAATCAGGACTAAAACCAGGTCTAAACCAGGACTAAACCAGAACTAAAACCAAGACTAAACCAGGACTAAACCAGGACTAAACTCAGGACTAAACCAGGACTAAATTCAGGACTAAACCAGGACTAAACTAGGATTAAACTAGGACAAAACCATAACTAAAACCAGTACTAAACCAGGACTAAACTAGGAGTAAACTAGGATTAAACCAGGACTAAACCAGAACTAAAACCAGGACTAAACCAGAACTAAAACCAGCACTAAACCAAGACTAAAATCAGGACTAAACCAAGACTAAAATCAGGACTAAAACCAGGTCTAAACCAGGACTAAACCAGAACTAAAACCAAGACTAAACCAGGACTAAACCAAGACTAAACTCAGGACTAAACCAGGACTAAACCAGGACTAAACCAGGGCTAAACTAGGATTAATCTAGGACAAAACCATAACTAAAACCAGTACTAAACCAGGACTAAACTAAGACTAAAATCAGGACTAAAACCAAGTCTACAACCAGGACTAAACCAGGACTAAAATCAAGACTAAAACCGGTACTAAACCAGTACTAAACTAAGACTAAAATCAGGACTAAAACCAAGTCTACAACCAGGACTAAAACCAGGACTAAAATCAAGACTAAAACCAGTACTAAACTAGGAATAAACCAGGACTAAACCAGAACTAAAACCAGCACTAAACCAGAACTAAAACCAGGACTAAACCAGAACTAAAACCAGGACTAAACCAAGACTAAAATCAGGACTAAACCAAGACTAAAATCAGGACTAAAACCAAGTCTACAACCAGGACTAAACCAGGACTAAAATCAAGACTAAAACCGGTACTAAACCAGTACTAAACTAGGAGTAAACTAGGATTAAACCAGGACTAAACCAGAACTAAAACCAGCACTAGATCAGGACTAAACCAGGACTAAAATCAGGACAAAAACCAAGTCTTACTGTAGTTTGTGACGTTTGCCGCGCCTAATTACTCCCTTCTCACTCTGATTTACAGTAGATCTGTTATGCAGAATTGACTTTTTAGGGCTTTAAACCGTGTTATAATTGTTTCCTCTTCTCATTTACTCATATGAAGTTGTATTCGGAGTGATTCGTGCATGTTTGAGTGATCTTTAATCGATATAGCGGAGCGTCAGTGCCAAAACCGTTGTGTCTTTAGGTAAGAATCTCATTTCCTCGTATGACAGTGGAGTGTGTGTGAGTGTTGGTGGTGGACAGAGGCTTGATGGTGCGAACTGAAAGCCTCTCTTCTGTCAGGCTCCCTGGGGCACTTTGGGTGTCTTGAAAGGCGCTATTTAAATCCAGTAGTTGATTCATTATTTTAATCTGTGGCTCGTGTGACGTGACTGTCCATCGGAGGGACCGACAACTCTACGTCTCACTGTGACGTTTGCGGCGATGTCAATTCTCATGGGGCACCAGAGTTTTCTAACACAGAAGTCAGTGGAGTCATTTTAGACAGGCCTGGGCAAAAAATCGATTTGATTTAAAAGTCATGTTGGCGAGTCAAAACAATTTTTTGGAAAATCTGTATTTAAGTATTTTTTTAATATTCATGTGTACATTTTGCATTCGTTAAGACTTTCTGTCGTCTTTCCGTCGTCACTTCCTGCGTCTCTCACTTTCCCCCGAGAACGACACAAACACAAACAAATCTGTCACAGAGAGAACACTCATATTCCACTGAGTCGTGTCCTTTAGTCCCACAGAAGCTGAAGCAGCAGCACAAGGAAAGAGCTGCTTTTTTCAGCGTTTACAGTTTATGCAAATGAGCCATGAGGTTTTAAGTTTAGTTTCTGTAAAACGTAAACAAATGTTTAAAGCTGCATTAAACACATTCTGATCTCACACTGATGAGGCTCTGGAGTCACCGAGCCTTTGTCATTTCTGCCCCCTCCCTCTGGAACTCTCCCCCTTCACATCAGAAACTCACTTAACACCTTTAAAAAACTGCTCAAAACTCACCTTTTCCTCAGAGCTGCAGTCCCCACATGACTCCTCAGTACTGTGTGGTCTCTTCTGCTTTATCGTTACCTCATTGTGAAGCGTCTTTGTGTTACCGTGAAAAGCGCTACATAAAACCGATGTATTATTATTATTATTATTATTATTATACAAGCACACACATACGTAGACACTAGCACTTTAAAAATAGTACTGTAATACTGTAGGCACCTTATAATGCACTCTATAAAAAGCACCTTTAACAGCACTTTAGGTCATGACAGCTGTTTATTGTACTGCACTATACTGTGTATTATGCATATTGTTAGTTATATTTGTCGAGTCTGTCAAATGTCTATTTTATGTGTATTTTATATATGGGACTACGGACGGAAATTATCACCTGTGCTAAATCCGGCGTATTTACATCAATATTTGTGATGTTCATGAATGTGCATCGTCCCACCCAAATAAACAAATACATGAAATGAAACGATGGTTTATATGGCGTAAAGATGAGTTTATTTATGCAGATTAGTAACAGTAATAATAAGTTGAAAATAAAAACGTTCATGATTAATCGATGATTGATCGATTTAAGAAAACTGTATCAAATTCCCATCCCTGCTGTGTCCCGTAGCAAAGGGAGGTGGAAAGCATCATGGAGGCAGTTACCCTCTGGACAGCTACGGATTTGCTTCCAAGAGGTTTTCACAATATGGTGAAAGTTTTGGATGTTGCTACAAGGTCAAAAATCACCCAGCTCTAATTTTAGATAAATATTACAGTTTAAAATGTGCAGATTATAACATGATGATTGGTTATAGATTCTAACTCGTGTATGTAACAGGCTCAAGCACAATATGTTTTCTTTACGCTATTTTCTGATCTGTTTCAATGTTGTTTCTTATCACTCATGTTTAACACACAAACCTGCATATTTAGGCTTCTTCTCTCAAACAGGAAGCTCTCTGTTCCACCTTGTGATGTCATGTGGTGATACAGGAAGTGCTCCACTGTGTTTTTAAACTCCACACACCATCACTAGAATCATTTGGATCATTTCAGCCCTGGAATTTCCCATCTACGAACCAAATGTAAAAGGTGATTGTTAACTTGACAACAACCACTGCATGACATCACAGGGTGGAACAGAGCATTTTGAGTTATAACACGGCCTAAATCTCACAAGAATCCGTAATCTGGCACCTTTAGGGACGAAGCCTCAGTGTCCGATATTACAGAGGAAGAAGCTCCAGATCTTGAGCGCGTGGAGCCTCTTTCTCGTCTCAGCCGCCGTTTGTTTTGGTCGACAACAAAAGGCAGCGTTTCAAAGTCTCCCGCTGTCCTCAAACGCCCCTGAAGCTGCTGCCCGTCGTGTTGCCTTCGAGGGACCTCCGGAGAGTGGGATTTCAGTTTCATCAGCGCGGTTTGTAAATGTGAGCACGTGGGAGGAGGTTCTTCAGAGCTGCTTGGATGGATATGGAAATAGCTCCTCTTCGCCGGAAAAATGATTCACGAAGAAAAGAAACACGGAAAAATGTATTAGAATCTTGCAATAATAAATACATTTCTTTTTTTCTTTTTTTCTTTAGATAGATACTTTATTGATCCCAAAGGAAAATTCAAAGTTTTAGTAAAGTTATGTATAAAACAGTTTTTAGGGTTGAAATTAGATCGTTGTGAGCGTTTATTCTCCATGGAGCAGAAGTGTGCTGTTAGCATGCTAATGTTTGCTGGTTTGACTGTGATGTAACGCCGCACTAGCCTTTCAAATGTATTTTTATTTATTTATTTATTTATTTATTTATTTATTTATATTTAACCCATTTACGCCTAAAACGCCTGCAAAAAAAACACTTATACAAACCTATTCTAGGCCAAATAATTTTGATTTTGTTCATGAAAATCTTAATATTTCAGGCTCTGAAGCACAAAGAAACATTAAATAAACTGTATTTAAAAGGTAAGAATCTCAGCTTTTATTAAATTGTGTCACGAAATTTGATGAAATAAAAAATTTAATCTAATTTGCGTCATGAAAATGAGGACAGATCAACAACAAACCACCGGTATAAATGGGTTAAAGCTGTGAGGGTTCAAAGTAGGCGGATTAAAGTCTCAGACAGAGCAGTGCTTACAGTTAGCATCACACCCATAGGGAATTTTAATAATATCAGCTGGCCCATTTTACACAATTTTCTGTGTCTTTGTTATAATGTTGTTTCCTCATCATAAACTTAGCGGAGTTATTTTCAGAAAACACTCTGTTCCACTCTGTGATGTCATGTGGTGATACAGGAAGTGCTCCATAATGTTTTTAAACTCCACACACCTTCACTAGAATCATTCAGATCATTTTAGCCCTGGAATTGCTGATCTCTTCTGAACTAAAGGTTAAAAAAGGTTAGAGATGTGACAATAACGTAAATGTGGTGATATCGTATCGTCAAAGGTCTCACAATAACATCGTGGAGCATCACAATATATCGAATCCCAAGTCTCTTTGCTTAAATGAACAGTTCTGATGCAGAAATAGCTAAAAAAAACAGAGGGAACTACATAGACCATGATCCTTTGCTCCGTTTCAGTGCAGACGACATGAAGAAATAACTGTTCTCAGCACTTTTACATCTTCATTCTTTGGGTTAAGTCTGTGAAGCATTTTTAGAGGAAAAAGGAGCAGATTCACAGTTTTGTGCCTCCACAAAACATTGTAAATAAAATAAATATCATAGTGTGAGATGTTTATGGTGTAAATATCGTACAGAGAGATTTGGATTTCGTTCCATCCCTAACGACAATAAATGTTGCACCAAATGAACTGGACAAAGCATTTTAGAGTCAGTCTGTTATTAGAGCTGGGCGATTTTCCCTCCCAAAAAATCTTAGATTTAAAAAAAAATCTTAGATTTTTAAAATAAAAAACTCGATTGATTCAATTCGTCTGTACAGCAGCATCCAAAACTTTCACCATGTTGTGAAAACCTCTTCTCCACTGAATAAACTGGAAGCGTTTCATATGGTGCACAGTAGAGATGGGCATTTGAATACATTTTCTTAATTGATTGCCGGGAGAATAAACAATCGATTATTGATTACTAATCTGCATAAATAAACTCATCTTTACAACATATAAACCATCATCACTCCAGAGCCTCATCAGTGTGAGATCAGAATGTGTTTAATGCAGCTTTAAACATTTGTTTACGTTTTACACAAACTAAACTTAAAGCCTCATGGCTCATTTGCATAAACTGTAAACGCTGAAAAAAGCAGCTCTTTCCTTGTGCTGCTGCTTCAGCTTCTGTGGGACTAAAGGACATGACTCAGTGAATATGAGTGTTCTCCCTGTGACAGATTTGTTTGTTTGTGTTTGTGTCGTTCTCGGGGGAAAGTGAGAGACGCAGGAAGTGACTACAGAAAGACGACAGGAAGTCTTGGCCAGTGCAAAATGTATGCACTGTATTAAAACAATCTTAAATATTGATTTAAAAAAACCTGACTCAATTTAACTTGCCAACTTGATTTTTATTTTTAATAGATTTTTGCCCAGCCCTACTTGTTATTCTGTAGAATATCGTAATATTGTGAGCTTTCCCACGATATCGCAATAAATATCGTACTGTGAAGTTCAGACCGTGACCGTATCGTATCACGACACTTGGATATCGCTGCACCCCTAATAAAGGTGTAGCTGTTAACGTGAAAAGTACCACTTCATGACATCACAAGGTGGAACACAGCATTTTGAGCTTTGGAGATTTAAAAATGTGTAAATGAGACAAAACACGAATCCAGGTCTGTTTTTGAGGAGCCAACAGCATTTTAACATGGCTTAAAGGCGAAGTTTAGGACCTTTAAGAGCAACATTACCTCCAAAATCTAAAAACAGTGACTAATGCTCAGCTTTGCGCACACGAGGATGCTTTTTCTAAGTCGGCCTGTGCTTCTATTTAAAACCAGAGCTGTTGCACGTTTCTATGGTTACACAAAGTAAAGGACGATTCTGACGGGAATTCATAGAAACACTTTTGATTTAGCAGTTTTATCACTGACATTTAGGGAAAATAAAGTTTGAAGGGCAATGTTAAGCATGTGAGAAGCTTGTTAAATATATTCAATAAGATAAATATAATAAAAACAATCAAATGTATGTTATTATACCAGCTAAAACATACCGTAAAATACCGAAAAAGAGCCGCGGTGTTTATTTGTTTCAATCACTTAATAGAACAGACGTTTATTTGAGACCAGGCGGCGATTTGGGGCAGATCTTGCTCAGGAAAACTGGGAAAATCTGGAACTCAAATTCTTTTAACCAGTGTGACGATAATTTAGGCGACTTTCTATACCAGGAGTCGGCAACGGAAAACAGAAAAAAACACCCGTGGAGCCGCAATAACCTAAAATGAGGATAACACTGCATATGATTTTTTTTTTTTACCTGTCTGCTCTGTATAAAAGACTATAGTGTGTTGCATTTATGAAGTGAAAATACAGCAGAAATAATCCACTGAGTCGTGTCCTTTAGTACGGCAGAGCTGTGTTTTCAGCGCAGTTTATGCAAATTTTCCATGCGGTTTAAGTTTCTTTTCTCTAAAATGGAAACAAATGTGCGCAAAGCTGCATTAAACACATTATTACTAAATGTCTATTTGAGTCCTGCTTGTAGGAAATAAAAATCCAACATTAAATTATCCACCTGTGTCCATCATCATTTTATCTCCTGTTCTGGAGCGAAGGAATCTGCCCACGGAGCAGAAACGTTCTGTTCTTCAGAAACTTTTTTTCTTGTAGCAACCAACTCCTGCAAATTCTTTTCTTGTTTGGTTTTAGACCTGGTTTAGTCCTGGTTTAGTCCTGGTTTAGTCCTGGTTTTAGATCTGGTTTAGACCTGGTTTAGACCTGGTTTAGACCTGGTTTAGTCCTGGTTTAGACCTGGTTTAGACCTGGTTTAGTCCTGGTTTAGACTTGGTTTAGACCTGGTTTAGACCTGGTTTAGATCTGGTTTTAGTCCTGGTTTTAGTCCTGGTTTAATGCTCGTTTAGTCCTGGTTTTAGATCTGTTTAGACCTGGTTTAGATCTGGTTTAGACCTGGTTTAGATCTGGCTTAGTCCTGGTTTTAGTCCTGGTGTTAGTTCTGGTTTAGACTTGGTTTAGACCTGGTATTAGTCCTGGTTTAATGCTCGTTTAGTCCTGGTTTTAGATCTGGTTTACACCTGGTTTAGACCTGTCTTACTCCTGGTTTTAGTCCTGGTTTAATGCTCGTTTAGTCCTGGTATAGACCTGGTTTAGATTTGGTTTAGACCTGGTTTAGACCTGGTTTAGTCCTGGTGTAGACCTGGTTTAGTCCTGGTTTAAACCTGGTTTAGTCCTGGTTTTAGTCCTGGTTTAGACCTGGTTTAGTCCTGGTTTAGACCTGGTTTAGACCTGGTTTAAACCTGGTTTAGACCTGGTTTAGACCTGGTTTAGACCTGGTTTAGACCTGGTTTAGACCTGTCTTGCTCCTGGTTTTAGCCCTGGTGTTAGTTCTGGTTTAGAGGCACAGGAGGAAGCGTGCGGCGTACGGGAGGAGATCTACAAATTTAGAATTACATTTAAAAACAAACAAACTAAAATAAAAATGCAGTGTAATTAAATACTCATAATTTATTTTCCAAAGTCACAGGAGCCACAGCAGAAGCGCTCCGGAGCTGCAGGCAGTTTGCCGACCCCTGGACTACACAGATGTCGGCGAGTGAATTTGAAACGTTACAACAAAAGATCTGGGGCAGAGTTTCCCACGTTTGAAAGCGTCTCCTGAGTTTTACAGAAAGTAAAACTCAGAACCCTCCCACAACATGCAGACATTTCTTTAGCAAAACACCTTTAACATTATTGATTAAACATTTATTTATTTTTTTACTTTTTCACTATTTTTATTTGAACATTTTGGTGGTAATAATGTCAGAACAACCAAAAAATAAAATCATTATGCAAAGATGTATAAAAATTTGCACGCTGGAACGTTAGGATTTGTTTTGGTTGTAAAATTTCCACTTTCTCCAGTCCAGTTAGGAAGGAAAATGTTATTCGTTCCTTAACCTTTCGTGGAAATCGTAGGCGGTTTGTCCATTTTCGTGCGATCTCCTTCTTGCCGGCTGCTTTTAGCAACTGAAGAACATATCTGTCGGTCTGTTTCCCCAAATAAAATCCGCTAAAATGTCCCTTTATTGATTTTCATTCCTCCTTTTCCCTCCGCAGGTGCCCCGGCTCCTCCCGTCCTCTCCAGCAAAGTCCCCGGACACCACCCGGCTCCCCAGGCCAAGGGCAACGGTCCGGCCCACCACCGCGCCCCCCCCTCGGGCCCCAAACAGCGCGGACGCAAACCCAAGTGAGTAGCGCGTCCACGCACCGGGACTCGCCGCCGTAACGGTAATTTTATGGACCCCCCCGAGCCGATAAAAGAGCAAAGACGCAGTTACGCCCGTCTTCAAGTGGACAATAATGGCGACAATGGGAACAAGGCAGCAGTAAAGACGTCAACCTTTAGGAGTTACCGCTACTTCTCGACGGGGTTCGCGGTACATCATTTAAGGGTTGTTATAATCTGTCGCTTTTCATTTATAAAGGTGAGAAATAGGCACTTGATTTGGACATTTAGAGGTGGAATATATGACTCATGAATAAAGTGCTGTAAAAAAAAAAAAAAGACAATAAGACGTTCTGAATATTGTTATCTATGAGAGCGATGGAGGAAGAGCTGTCTGAGAAATAAATCAGGCTCTTCTGGTAGATAAATTTGGGTTCACAGAGGATTTTTTATTGCAGGAAAAATAAATTCTGATACGCAGTGTGTTTCTTATGCCATATTGATGCAGCGGGTCGCTCTCTTTTACGCTTTACAACCCCTCAGTCCAAATTTTACAAACTTTGCGCTAGGGTTATGCGGTAATCCGGTGTCCCGCGGTATCTAAAAGTAGCAGCGGTATCAGTTTCATCGCTGTCATTAAAAAAAATCTGCATCAGGAGCTAAAACCACAGCAGGACTTTCTCCCCTCCGCTCTCTCTCCTCTTCAAACGTGGTTCCGCTCGGAGATTTCCATCCACACGCAGCGAGGAAGAAGAAAAAAACCTGACTGACGCTTCGTGTGTGACGTTGAGCCCAAAAGTTTGTGATGGAGACGTTTTACTGAAGCCGAGAGTCGAGAGGGGACGAGGCTGAAGAGGAGAAAGTTCCCGAGGCCGAGGAAGTCAAGACTTTCACGGAGGAGATGGTAAAGCCCAATTTATGGCGTTTGCGTCGACCTGCGCCTACGAAACTTTCTAACGACGCCTCAAAACGACGCAGACAATAAGGGACCTGCGTGAATTTGTCGCCCCATCAAACACAAACCTGCACAAAAACTATGTCAATCATTTGTGCTTCGTTTGTGCTGCAAAAAGTTTCGTTTGTGCGATTCTGGTTCTTCAGATATTTGCAGTTTTATTTTCGGTCGATGACGTCGTCCAGAACCTCAGAATGTGAAACAGCCTCAAAACAGGAAGAAAATTATAGAAAACGTTTGTATTTGGTTTGTGCTGTGACAGTTTCATTTGTGTGAGTTTATTTCTAAAATTATTCATTATTATTTCTGTGGCAATTATAGGACGTCATTTCCGCTCAGCTGAAGCAGCGACTTTAGCAAAACTAATGAAAATAAACGATCTCAGGCTGCAGAAAAGTCTGTAACAGTCTTTAGTAATTTGCTTTTGATTCATATTTTATATATTAATACAGACTTTTCCACAGCACAAACCAAATACAAATGTTTTCTATAATTTTCTTCCTGTTTTGAGCTCTATTTAACATTCTGAGGGGCTTGCTGACGTCATCGACCAAAATAAAACTGCAAATATCTTAAACACAAACAAAACTTTTTGCAGCACAAACGATTGACACAGTTTTTGTGCAGGTTTGTGTTTGATGAGGCGACTTCCCGGAGGTCAATAAGGGCTGTGATTGGTCCTCTCCACCGCTCTACATTTCCTCCGCTCATTCTAGACTTTGAGTAATAATGCGTTTAAGGCAGCTTTGGCACATTTGTTTACGTTTTACACAAACCAAACTTCAAACCGCACTGCTCATTTGCATACAGCTCATTTGCATACAGTATAAGCGCTGATAAAACATCTCGTGCGCTGATGCTGATGCGATCGAACGCACTGCAAAGTTTGGTTTGATCAGAACTTGTGCCTCATCTTCAAATATAAAGCTGCGACTCTGTTTCTGAAGGGCTTAGGTGCAGCTACAGTATAATTCTAATCCCGTAAACCCGGTAAAACGCTGAGAAGGTTTAACGGGATCAAACTTTGGATACCGCCCGACCCTAATTTGCACCAAAAACACCCAAACTTCTCCATAGATGTTTCATGCTGCTGATCCTCAGTTGCCATGAGAACGGAGTTGTACTTCTGGGTTTTTACTGCAGTTTGTTTTATGTTTTTAACTTTTTAATTGAAAAAATAAATAAAAACAATATCAAAATTAGAGAATAGCCCATGGAAATTAAATATAGTTGATTTAGTTTGTATTTGGACCTAAAACGAGGCTCACTGTGGAACATTTCTAGTGCAGCGTCTGCTTGTCTTCATAGAAATGTTATTGTTTTATCTAGAATGTTCCACAGTACAGATTAAACCCATGTATCATGAGGGAGACAAGCAGGTTACAGAACTACGTTACACCACAGTTCAGATCTGCGGAGAGTCGCCTCTATTCACAGATACACAGGTTTTTGAGCAGTTGCTGGTTTCAGTCACGTGACCCTGAAATTCAGACGGAGCAGGAAGTGTTTTGCGCCGCTTCCAAACAGCACAATGGGCGACAGCGAGGACGCAAAAAGTCTGAACGGGCCGACACAAACCTGCTATCGCGAAGAGTAAGACTAAATAAAGGTTATGACCCGTACGATGTGGAGAAGTCGGGCTTTTCTTACAGTTTGGAGGATTTTCCCGGCGTTGAAGCGTTGGATTTAATAAATGCTCTGGTGCTGCAGACCTCGTGTTACACTGAGCCAAATGAAAGACTTTAAATAAACCTGGAGGAGACGACTATTTAGGATTAAAATCAGCCGCTGCACCAGGAGAACCTGAAATAATGATTAAAAAAAGGGATAAAACTGCAAATTACAGCAGTAAACTCATAAAATCAGCACCACATAAAGCTTTTTGTGACAAGTTTGGACCTGTAGTGCAGCAGTTTATCGTCACTTACGATGCTTTTCTTTCTAAATAACTGTCTAAAAAAACTTAATTAATAAATGACACAATTCTGACCTGTTACAAAGTGGTCGCCGCGAACTCGAGCATCGTCTGTTTCCGCGCCTAATGTTTTAGCCGGAGTTTGTCGATCCACTTTTGTCGTCTTTTTTTCTGTACGTTTTTTAAGCTAACTCTTGTGACACGAAAAAAAACATTTGTCTTTCTCCCGATTCGAGCGGCCACAGCGACCACAGACTGCACAGAGTTTAGGTGTTTTTTTGCGCAGATTCAGTGGAGGTAAACAGGGTTCTGCGTATGTCTTTACTTCCTGACCCCATCTGCTTTTAGTGACGTCATCTGAAACCAGCGATAGAAACTCCTGTAATGAAAAAAAATGTTAAATATAGATGTGTTTAATGTCATACGCTGGAAACAATAACACCTCCATGGAGATGAGCAGGTAGCGGAACTTTACGCGAAATGAAAACCAGAACAGTTTACAGACGCGAGCGCTCACATGGGACTAGAATCACCTGAGGAGCTCTGAGTGTGCAGAATTCCAGGAGATCAAATTCTGTGCAAAACCCTATTCACACAGGATAAGTACAACCTGGGGACGTCTGGTAATTCCCAAATTCCCGCCCCACCTCTGTGTTACTCATGCGGGATCAGCGAAGTCCGTAAATGACTCTATTTTCCTGAAATCACGACCGGATATGTCGTAACATCACATCCGTTTCTATCTCTTTCGCGCTGCAAAGTAAGTAAATTCATAAAGTTTGCTAAAAAATAACAATAATAAATGTCCCTTACCGCTGCTACACGTCATCCAGGTCAACATCCTGTGAGAATCGTCTCTCCTCTTGGATTTCTTGCCCTTTTTGTGGATCAGTTTCCATGTAGAGCAGGGGTGTCAAACTCATTTTGGTCCGGGGGCCGTATGCAGCCTACTTTGATCCCAAAAGGGCCGGATCAGAAAACTCAGTTCTCTCTTCAAGTTATTGTATTTTTCTCCGTGTCTCGTAGTGGTGTTTAAGATTATATTCCTCGAGCAACGCCACTTGTTCCAAACACACTGAGCACAGATTTCCCATTCACCTCTGTCAACAAATAAGAATTAGACTATTTTTCTTGGGAAATCCTGAACTCAGCATCTGCTTTTCTCATTTTTTGACATTTTGCTGATGAGGGTCACGGTCGACAGTCAAAACGATCGTCCTTTAAGAGCGTTTGGAAAGAGGAAAGTCTTCATTTGTGCTGCTCTGGTGGGAGTCGCAACGTACAGAAACGCCGGAGACGCTGCTATGCTAAACGGTGCAGAAAATTAACAGAAAAATCAGAAAATTTTAAGTATTTTAATAGAAAAATCAGCCGAGGGCCAGATTAAAGGTCTTGGAGGGCCGGATCTGGCCCCGGGCCGCATGTTTGACACATGTGATGTAGAGGCTCTGGGGCTGTGTTATAATTTGCTGCTAAAAACCTCAAAACTGCTCATCAAAATTTCTACCACAGCCTCCATTACTCAAGCCAGAAAGAGACATAAAAGGTGCACAAAGAGATATAAAATGTGCGCAATATATAGAGAAAAGACCACGGAAATAAAAGGAATAGACAGAAAAGACGCAATTACAACAACAAACACTGAGATGCAGATTCACACGGGACGAGTTTCATCACCGGACGTCTGTGTTTGGTGAAATATCGTAGGTAATTCGCGGCGGAATTTTTAACTTTACAAATTACAGACCTGGAGCATTCGCACAGGATTAAGACCTCAGACAGGTTAAGATTCTCCACAATTATTACAAATCACCAAAGGTCCACAGGTAAAACTAATCCCGTGCGAATAGGGCTCAGGTTTTACAGACATTTTTACAGACACGGACGATTCACACGGGACTAGAAACACAGATGATGTTCGGAATAATTATATTTTACCAGAAGACCCCCGGTAAAACTAATCCCGTGTGAACGAATCAGGCTTTAGAATCTATTTAAAGGTCCAATTTTACACAAACTTGACTTTTTTAAGCTTTAAGTCATGCTAGAATGTTGTTTCTTCATTCACACATTTGATTAACTCTTTATTTTGAGTATTATTATGACATCTCCAAAGCTTGAAACTCTCTGTTCCACCTTGTGATGTCATGAAGCTGTACTTTTCACCTTTAGTTCAATAAAGACGGGCAATTCCTGGCCTGAAATCATCCCGATGTCGAGTTTAAAAACACAGTGGAGCACTTCCTGTATCGGCGGATGACATCACGAGGTGGACGTGTTTTTAGCTGGGTTTGTGCGTTACACGTGTGCGAATGAAACAAATAAAATGAAATAAAAATGGCACAAAACTCCATTTATGTTTGTGACGAGGACAAAACATTATGACAGATCTGAGGATAGTGTAAAACGGGCTCTTTAAATGTGTCCGGGGAGGAAAATGTGTCGTAATTTGGTATTTTTAGATGTTTGACGAACCAACTGAGTCACCGTTTTGTTGACTGGACTTGCTTTGCCAGAAGAACCGGCTTCAAATTAGTCTCAGTAATCATAGCGATCGCACAGTTTGACTTTCCTTGTTGCTATTCTGTTCCTGCCCTTAATTTTCTCTCCTTTTCTCTGTGTTTCCTCAGAGCGGCTGGTTCTCTGCCGGTGGAGAAGAAGAAGAAGGGGAAGAGGAGAAAGGAGGAGCTGCTCCTGGAGGCGGTGGAGAGCGATGACACCACCTCCACGTCCGGCCTCACCGTGGGGGGGGAGGACAGCCAGGACCCTCTGGACAGCAGCGTGAGTGGGACAAACCGTTGACTTACACGTCCCGGACTAATTATTCAGATCAAACTAAGACATACATGTTTTAAAGCGTAAGAACTTCCATGTTTTTCAATATTTTCATGAACATTAACACGTGAGAGAACATACAGGAATTAAAGGCCGTTATATTACACCAAAGTAAGTAATAGTTTTCACATGAACAGCTCCTTTTACCTTTAGTTCAGTACAGATCGGAAATTCCAGGGTTGATCCAAATCATTCTAACCCCTGAAGACCTGAGGGCAATTTTAGTATATTTTTCTTAATGTTGCTTTTAAAACTGCCCCTTTTACCCCCTAATGAAGTGTTCTACCTCCTTTTGTTCAGTCCAACCTGTTATTTCCCAATCTGCTGCTGTAGTTGTGTCATGAGGCTGTGATAAAAGCTACAGGACCAGAAATAGAGATGAAAAAAAAAAAAACAGAAAACAAAATTCCCACCCTTTTATACAAAACACACAGCAAACATGTAGAAACAACTTTTAGGACATAAAAAATGCTTAATTTAGGGCTGTATCTACAAAAGTGCAAAATATCAAGTCTGTAAGTAAATTAAAAATCTCCTTATTGCCCTAAAAACAAAAAAAGTGCAGTGGCTCCATGACTTTCCTGGTCCAGTCCTGGAAACAGCTCCTGTCAGGTCCAGGGCCAGAGCCAGAGCCAAATCACTTCTAATGCATTTCCAGGGTGTTTATTACATTTGGATTTGTTCATTTGGACTGAAATAAACCTTTAAATAAAAATAGAAAGAGATGCACAATTACACACACCAAGATGTGTCATTTTCCATGTGTGTGAGAATTAACTCCACTTAGAGCGACTTTTTCCCTCGTTATAAACACACACAGTCAGAGGAGTCGACCATCTTGACTCACTTCACTCTTTGGCAAAGTTTGGCTCGATCAAAATGGACGGAGCGCATGAGTTTGGGGAAAACAAAGTTCCTATTGGACACTCGTTTTGCTCCCGTCATCACACAGCGTGAGTGTGACGTAGGATAAAGCCGCAGAAATGTACGGAAACCTCTATGTCTGCACTTTCAGAGGGGAAAAGGACGTTTCTGTCTTTTACGGTGAGAAAGTTCTGCGCGGTTATAGAAACATATTCCTGTGAGTCGTATACGATGTCGTAGGTCTTCGAGTGCTAGAGAAGGTGTCGTGTTCTCAGAGCTACCGGCGTACTCCCTCTGCTCTGTTTTTACTTCGTTCTGCAGATTTATTTTCTTAATCAGTGATGCACAGGATTCGGCATCGTCGTGTGGTCAAATTGGTACAGATGAAAATAAAAAAATCTGTGGGAGTTGCTGAGGCTTTTTGTGATGACAACGGCGACGTTTGCTCCCATCGGGCACCACATTTTTTCTAACACAGAAGGCATTTTAGGCTAATATTATGATTTTAAATGTGTAAATTTTAGCATAATGATCCACCGGTGTCACAGATCGTAACGTTAGAACAGACACAAGCACAGTAGGTCTTCTTTAAAGTCTGTAGATCTTCACCGAACTCCTTCTGTTAATCTATTCACTGCACAGGAACCCCAGTTCAATTTCCGTAAGCTGAACTTCTTAAAGTCTCTGCTGGCATTTACTTTAGACCCATATTATGAGAAGAGCAGGGTTAAAGGTCGGGTTGGGCGGTGATACGGTATTAAAGTGTCCCGAGGTGTCAAAAAGTAGCAACGGTATCAGTTTCATCATTAAAAAAATCTGCATAAAGACCTAATATAATATTATAATGTATTGATGCCTAAATTTGTTCGCTCACCTCAAATGACCTTACCTGAAAGGACTAAACCAGGACTGAACCAGGAATGAACCGGGACTGAACCAGGACTGAACTAGGACTGAACCAGGACTGAACCAGGACTAAACCAGGACTGAACCAGGACTGAACCGGGACTGAACCGGGACTGAACTAGGACTGAACCAGGACTGAACCAGGACTAAACCAGGACTGAACCAGGACTGAACCGGGACTGAACCGGGACTAAACCAGGACTGAACCAGGACTAAACCAGGACTGAACCAGGACGTAGCATTAAATTGAAAACACGTCCAGTTCTGGTTAAAGTCACTCACACTCACAGTCAGAATGTCTGTTTCTCTAGGTATTTTTGAGCTGTAAAACCACCTGTATTTGACCCTGTGATCCTCCCTCCCCTCCACAGAAGCGGCGTTCGGGGCGACAGGTGAAGAGGAGGAAGTACAACGAGGACCTGGACTTCAAGGTGGTGGACGACGACGGGGAGACGATCGCGGTGCTCGGGGCCGGGAGGATCTCGGCTCTGAACGCCACCGCTCTGGCCTGGCAGGCGGAGGTGACACATTTACATTTATATTTATGACATTTACATTTAGAACACACACAAAACGAGCGCGAACTAATCAAATATACTCTGCACAAAGCAATGTCTAGGTAACTTAAAATGACTTAAATTAAGAACATTTTACTTTATTTGAGCAGATTCAACCAGTGGAATAAGTGTGATTTCTTAATTCAAGCACCAGTGGATTTTATTTCTTATTTTAACTTCAAAACGCTGCTGTTTTTCTTATTTTAAGTGTCGCAAAATGTATTTTAACAGTTAAGCTACAAAAAGGCACGTTCCATTGGTCGATAATTTTACTTGTCAAGTGAAATTTACTCAGACTTTCTTAATTCAAGTCGTCTTAAAGGGACAGTTTGTGTTTTGTGACATGAATCTGTGCGTCTCCGTCAGCAGAGTCGCATCAGCACCGACTTACCTCCCGACAGCGTCTGAGCCGAGTTCTTCCCCGGTTTCGGTGCTGATGAAAGTGTCCGGCAAGCGTTTTTCTTCTTACACTTCCCTCTGTCGATTTCCCACTGCACAGGCCAAAGCCCAAAAGACTCGATCGCCGATGTCGTTTCTAATCCCGATTATTTACCAGTGAATTTTATTTTTTGAAAAACCCTAAAAAAATACATTCCCGAACAAGTCCATCCTCACTTGTTGCTTTTTGGCGCCGCTGGAGTTTCTCTTCCTGCAACAGCGAACTCACACGTGATTTCAGAGCGAGAGAACAGAAGGATCGACTGCAAAAGCTGAAATGTCAGAAATGTCAAATGAAGCTCAGCGACGGTAGCCGTTATAAGGGCGAATTTGGAGCCATATTGGAGTTCCATATTAGGATAGGAATTAATTTATGGACAAAATAGTGAAATAAAAACGCCAGGATCACGTAGAGCGGGTTAAAGGGGAACTCCGGCACGGTTGAAGCTAATGTCGCATACGAAAGCCCAAAAGACTCGATTGTCGACTCCAGCAACAAGTGATTGTCGACTACTGATGATGAAGCAGAAGAGAAACTGAAAATTGTTGAAAGAAAATGGTTTCGGGGATGTATTTTGTAGCGTTTTTCAAAAAATATAACTCGCTGGTAAATAAATGGGATTAGAAACGACATCGGCGACTGAGTCTTTTGGGCTTTGGCCTGTGCAGTGGGAAATCAACAGAGGGAAGTGTGAGGTGCTTATAAAGTTGTTTTCTAACGTTTCCAGACACTAATGAGTGAACCAGGCAGAGCGTTTTGTTTGTTAGACTCGTGGCTGTTGTCAGATGGGTTAAAGTGGTGTTAAGCTTCTTCAGTGTGAAGCAAATTGGTGTTTTATGTGGAAGTTCAGAACTTGCCCCCATCACTGCACTAGTTTGTTGCCTTGACACACTCACAGTGAGATCTCCACCAAGGAAACACTGATCTGTGCCGTTTTTTTGGCTTCTGACAGAATTTAACCACCTCTAGCAATGGACTTTAGCTTCAAACGTGCCCGAGTTACACTTTAATACTTAAATTTCACGGCTCTTTGTTGTGATGACTTTTATGGTGACGCCAGGTCCCATTGGGCTCTGCAGTTTTCTAACGCGAAAGTCATTAGATTTAGTTCTTTTATTACATAATTTGAGCTGAATATTGCGATTTTAAAACATGTAAGTGTCCAAATCAACATAATAATCCACTCTATAACAGAAAAGAGCGCAGTATCCCTGCTGTACCGTACATTTCTTCCACTTTGGGTTGTGGAGGTGGGAGTTTCTTTGCGCTCACACTTCCTCCAGCTCCCAGACCAACCCAAAAACATACTTTACTTTTATTAATCCAAAATCTTAGAGCATTTTGAATACATGACTGAAGAACTGCTGCCTTTTTGAGTGCACTTGAATAAACAATTTTTATTTCTCGTGTCAGGAACCACCCGAGGACGAGGCCAACATCATAGAGAAGATCTTGGCCGTCAGAGCGGTGAAGAAAGAGGTGAGGGCCAGGGATGGTTAATGAAACGCAATACAGTTTTATTTCCTTTTCCTCTTTTTTTTTTGGAGCCTTGAGCGCAGTGTTGCAGGGCCGTCCATTCTCTGCTGGCAGTAGATGAAGTGTGTTCAGTTTAGGGGATATAGATTTTTTTGTAAATATTAAATTTAATTGTTTATTGTGGTGACATATCGGGGTGTAACGGTAAAAAAAACAATCACAGTTCGGTTCATACGTCTGTTTTGAGGTCAGGGTTCGGTTCATTTTCAGTACAATGTGGGAAGAAAATGCAAAAATGTCACATGTTTAAATGATAAAATGCAGCACTTCTTTCCCCCCAAAAGGCCCAAACCTTGTGTCTGTGAAACTGCACAAAACTGAACGCTCAGGGAAACAGTAAAACCCTGAAAATCACCACTAGTAAGAACTAATAATAAGAATTATTAGACCTGGTTTAGACATGGTTCAGTCTTAGGTCAGTCCTGGTTTAAATCTGGTTCAGTCCTGGTTCAGTCCTGGTTTAGATCTGGTTCAGACCTGGTTTAGACTTGGTTCAGACCTGGTTTAGACTTGGTTTAGACCTGGTTAGACCTAGTTTAGACCTGGTTTAGACCTGGTTAGACCTGGTTCAGTCCTGGTTCAGTCCTGGTTTAGACCTGGTTTAGACCTGGTTCAGACCTGGTTTAGACCTGGTTCAGTCCTGGTTCAGTCCTGGTTCAGACCTGGTTTAGACCTGGTTTAGACCTGGTTTAGACCTGGTTTAGACCTGGTTTAGACCTGGTTCAGACCTGGTTCAGTCCTGGTTTAGACCTGGTTTAGACCTGGTTTAGACCTGGTTTAGACCTGGTTCAGACCTGGTTCAGTCCTGGTTTAGACCTGGTTTAGACCTGGTTCAGACCTGGTTCAGACCTGGTTCAGACCTGGTTCAGACCTGGTTCAGACCTGGTTCAGACCTGGTTCAGTCCTGGTTTAGACCTGGTTCAGACCTGGTTCAGACCTGGTTTAGACCTGGTTTAGACCTGGTTCAGACCTGGTTCAGACCTGGTTCAGACCTGGTTCAGTCCTGGTTTAGACCTGGTTCAGACCTGGTTCAGTCCTGGTTCAGACCTGGTTCAGACCTGGTTCAGACCTGGTTCAGACCTGGTTCAGTCCTGGTTTAGACCTGGTTCAGACCTGGTTCAGACCTGGTTCAGACCTGGTTCAGTCCTGGTTTAGACCTGGTTCAGACCTGGTTCAGTCCTGGTTCAGACCTGGTTCAGACCTGGTTCAGACCTGGTTCAGTCCTGGTTCAGACCTGGTTCAGACCTGGTTTAGACCTGGTTCAGACCTGGTTCAGACCTGGTTTAGACCTGGTTCAGACCTGGTTCAGACCTGGTTCAGACCTGGTTTAGACCTGGTTCAGACCTGGTTCAGACCTGGTTCAGACCTGGTTCAGACCTGGTTCAGACCTGGTTCAGACCTGGTTCAGACCTGGTTTAGACCTGGTTCAGACCTGGTTCAGACCTGGTTTAGACCTGGTTCACACCTTCAGACCTTGTCGTCCTTTCCCTGGATTAGACAAAATCGCTCTGAACGACTCGCTCACAAACTAACCCCACTCACACTGATTCATCTCTAACTCGACTTGTACAGAATCATGACGTATTCTGAGTCAGGACGTTATGTGTCTGTCCTGTCGTTCAGTGGAGCTTCAATTAAATTTGACGCCATATTTGACAAAATCGGCCGTTTTATTCATACGTCAAAACACAAATTGCACGAACTCGCTCTGAAACGGTTCAGTACAAATACCTGCACCGCTACAGCCCCAGTGACGGCAAAGTTTTGTTTTACTCATTTACAATTACAATATGCGACTTTTACTTTCACTATTAAAAGTCCTGTATTACACATAACACACTCACTCACTCTCACGCTGTGTGATGACGGGAGCAAAACGAGTGTCCAATAGGAACTTTGTTTTCCCCAAACTCATGCGCTCCGTCCATTTTGATCGAGCCAAACTTTGCCAAAGAGTGAAGTGAGTCAAGATGGTCGACTCCTCTGACTGTGTGTGTTTATAACGAGGGAAAAAGTCGCTCTAAGTGGAGTTAATTCTCACATAAATGGAAAATGACACATCTTGGTGTGTGTAATTGTGCATCTCTTTCTATTTTTATTTAAAGGTTTATTTCACTCAAAATGAACAAATCCAAATGTAATTTCCACCCTGGAAATGCAGAAGTGCTGTGGCTCTGGCCCTGGACCTGACAGGAGCTGTTTCCAGGACTGGACCAGGAAAGTCATGGAGCCACTGCACTTTTTTGTTTTTAGGGCAATAAGGAGATTTTTAATTTACTTACAGACTTGATATTTTGCATTTTTGTAGCTAAGGCCCTAAATTAAGCATTTTTTATGTCCAAAAAGTTGTTTCTACATGTTTGCTGTGTGTTTTGTAATTTTCTGTTATTTTCTATTTTTTTCATCTCTATTTCTGGTCCTGTAGCTTTTATCACAGCCTCATGACACAACTACAGCAGCAGATTGTGAAATAACAGGTTGGACTAACAGGTTGGACCTCCCCCTCCAGGGGAGGACAAATGTAAAATTGCCCTGAGGTCTTCAGGGGTTAAACTGTGTCATAATGTTGTTTCCTCCTCAAAAACACCCGGAGTTGTTGGTGGAACTGAGTGTTTTCAGTTTGAGAGAAGAAATCAGCCCAAATCTGCAGGTTTCGTGCGTTGAACAAGTGTGAATGAAACAAAACACAACTCCAGGTGTGTTTTTTAATGAGGAAACAACATTATAACAGACAGGAAGTAGCGTAATATACACTTTAACTGAACATTATCTCCATTCACGGGGCGTTTTTGCCTTTTTCCCCTGCAGACTTCATCGGAGGACCAACCCGAGGAGGCGGAGGAGTTCTACGTCAAATACAGAAACTTGTAAGTGTCATGGCGGCGCCCTCTCACTCCCCCACAGTCGACTGGCACCCGGTGTTTTCAGATCTGCGTCAGCCCCTCGTGGGTTTGGGCCTTTTTGTGTCGGCGCTGCTCCGGATGTGGAAGGGAAAATATTGTTATGACTAAATAATCAAGCTCCACGTCAGCAAGTCAAGTGTTGTGCTCCAGCTGTTTTCAGAGTCAGTGACGTCAGGGAGGAAGTTAGAAGGAAAAAAAAGTCAAGATTTATTTATTCTCAGTTTGATTCGTCCGCTCGTCTCCATGGAGATGTCAGTTCTAGGTTGTAATGCCCCACAGTATTGCATTAAACTCCATGGAGACGAGAAGGAAGCAGCGCCTGTCCAGGTTGTCCAGTGGTGTTATAAGATACAGGTCAAATCTGTGGATAATTCAATATTTTTATGTTTTATTTATTTTTTTGAGGTGAAAACAACATTACATTCAGTAAACACAAGACAGTTATGTTTATTTCATTATTGTGGAAGGTTTTTTTTTACTCAAAATACTTCACCAAATGTCATTTACATCCATCTATTTTCTTCCTCTTATCCGGACCTGCGTGAAGTCGCCCTTCAAACTCAAACCTGCACAAAAACTGTCAGTCGTTTGTGCTGCAAAAAGTTTCGTTTGTGTGATTCTGGTTCTTCAGATATTTGCAGTTTTATTTCGGGCCGATGACGTCGTCCAGAACCTCAGAATGTGAAACAGCCTCAAAACAGGAAGAAAATTATAGAAAACGTTTATATTTGGTTTGTGCTGTTTTGTGCTGTGACAGTTTTCATTTGTGCGAGTTTATCAGAATCAGAATCATTTATTAATGGCCACACAACTTGGTGGAATTAGTTTCCAGTACAGCAAGAAATGTTCACATCTTCTGTGTCTGTTGCAGAACAAAACAAATTTACAACACACTTGCACGATACAACACACACAACAGATAAATATCCAGTTATGAACGGGATTGGTTTAGACTCCGAATGGCAACGGGAAAGAAACTATTCTTGAATCTGACAGATTTGGATATGATGGATCTGTAGTGCCTCCCAGAGGGCAGGAGTTTGAACAGATTATTGGCAGGATGAGTGGGGTCTGAGGTGATTCTTCTGGCTCTGTGTGATGCGTCTGTGATAAAGTGTCTATGGAGGGGAGAGTGGGACCAATGATTTTAGATGATTTGTTTACAATACGCTGAAGTTTGTTATGTGAATGTGAGTCCAAATTACCAAACCAGACTATTATAGATGAAGTGAGAACGCTTTCAATTATTGCTGTGTAAAAGTGGAGAGGGATGTTGTGTCTAATTCTGATTTTTTTCAATTGTCTGAGGAAAAACAGTCTTTTATTGGCTTTTTGTATTTATTTTTATTTCTAAAATTATTCATTATTATTTCTGCTGTAATTATAGGACGTCATTTCTGCTCCTCTGACGGCGACAAACTCCACAAAACTATTGAAGAGAAACGACCTGAGGCTGAGGAAAAGTCTGTTTCAGTCTTTAGTCATTTGCTTCTGATTCATATTTTATAGAATAACACAGACTTTTCCACAAGTGGTTTTGATCCCTAAATAAAAGAATAAAAGAATTCAACGATGAGAAAGTCCATTTCTGTCTGTGAGGTGAGCGCTTTTAGCTCGACTTTTATTTCTCTGTTTTGTTTTGTAATGTGTTATAGTGGTTTTTTTGTGTCTCTTGCCTCGGGACAACAGATGGAAATTAGCATCTTTGCTATAATCTGACATATTTACACTGTTATTTACATGTGTTCATTAATATGTACCGTCCCTATCAAATAAATAAATAAATAAAATAAAATAAAATAAAATAAAATAAAATAAAATAAAATAAAATAAAATAAAAATAAAATAAAATAAAATAAAATAAAATAAAATAAAATAAAAATAAAATAAAAATAAAATAAAATAAAAATAAAATAAAAATAAAATAAAATTAAATTAAAATAAAATAAAATAAAACTGACTGGGCTAAAAATAACAATACATATGGACTATATCAAAAACATGATAAATAAATAAATTACAATTTATTCATAAATACAACAGCAGCTGGAACGAAACTCACTTTAAAGCCATTTGTTCTCGATCTTGGGACTAAAAACTTCGGACCAGAGGGAAGCAGCTGAAACCCTGAGTTTAGAGGATGTTCAGGCTGTTCTGAGGACGGAAAATCACCTTAAACTTAATCAACTTTAATCTTGTTTTTAGCAGAGACGCTCCCGAACCATGAGACCAGTGAAAAAGTGATTCCATAAACGATCCGCATGCATCTCGGTATTCCCAGATCTCCCAAACTCTCTAAATCCCTTCAGACGTTCCCTCCCTCTTGTGGATTAAAACAAACTGATCTCCAAGGAGCGCCGCAGAATCCGTAAAATTCCCCCCGGCGATTCTTTGCTTGTTCTTCGTGGACGCTCAGGCTGCGGCGCTGATATGAAAAGGTTAAGATGTTTGTAATTTATTCCCTCTGGTGATGAATAAAACATGTAGCCAAGGCCTTGGGGGGAATTTTTTTATTTTCAAATTCAGCAGTAATGTGTTCACGCGCAGCAAAACTTACAAAAAGTTCAAATTTGTAACAGTAAAAATCTCCCGTCTCGAAATGCATTAAGAAAATTTATGCGATTTTCTTCCATTTTTAGTGACTTTTTGAATCAGACTTGGTAAAAAAAAAGTTTGCTTAGGTTTTTTTTAATTTTATTTTGCCTGATTCATATTAATATAATGCAGTATTGCTTTGTTGTTTATCAAAATTCAAAGTGAAAACCTTGAACATTTTAAGTTTGGTTTGATTTTATTTCCACAAATAACACGAGTCTAAATCTGATACGTCTGTACCTGATTTTTTTTCCCATATTTTTGACTGAAATTAGTCTTATCCGAGTACAGATCTATTGTATAAGCGGCTCTTGAGGTCAAAATAAGTCCACTGTGAACTCTCTGCATCTAATTACAAAGCTTTTTGTTGTCCGATGGTCAGGAAGTGCTCGGTTAGCATGGTAGTTGGATGTTTTCCCTGTGATTGTGTCACTGTATTGATGGACTGGTCCAGTTTCACGTGTTTTTGCAGCATCGTCGCGCTTTACTGCAGCTGGAAATCCAAACGCCGCCGTGTCGCTGTGCGGGACTTTTCACACAAATGAATTGATTCATTGCATTTGATTGACTTACAATGAGTTATCGGCTGTTGTCACGGCAACAAAACAAGAGTCAAACAGCGACGCAAACAAACAGTTTCTCCCGGAGGAACCAGCAGAGCCGCTTTAACACGACCAGTTTGATTCACCACTTACAAAAGAATCATCCGGCGTGTAACGTGCGCCTTTATTTTTATAAACTACTCTTTTATTTTCTCTATTATTGAATGTACAGTGCACCAAATATAACCTGAGCAGCTCTGATTAATTTGCAGTTCTGTGTTATTATAGTGATTATTTCCTGTAATGGGTTTGTTTTGTGGTGAAGTTCAGAACCTGCACACAAATAAACACTTTTTTAACGTTAAGCTAAATATATATTTGCATAAGAATAATATTAAAGTAACTAAGTTTTCTTTCAATGAACAATTTGAATTTTGCTAAAGCTGAAGCTGCAAAGGCTTAAAATATAAACTCATTGTGTCTTTATTATGACCTGGGTCAGAGAGTGGGTCTGTTACAAAACTTAAACAACATGTTTGCGGTTTTGAAAGTGGAATAAAACACTTAAGATTCCTTTCAATCCTTGCATGGTTCCCTCCGTTCCTTAGGGTTGAATTAAACAAAGGTATCGGATCGGTATCGGAAAGAGCACTCCTTAAAATAATCGGATCCAAAGCCAAAAAATCTCTAGTGGAGCCCATTGACTGTATAAAAAAAATGGACGTCGCCCACAGGAGAGCGCGGGTCTGATCTGTGCCAACGAAACACAGGGCTGTGTTTTAGTGAAATGCTAAAATGCCTTCGTTTTTCCAAGATGATTCAATGTGAAATCCATGTTTTTGCTGCACACATTCCCACAATTCTCTGCCACTTTCATTTTCAATCCTCGCACGCGACGTCCTGCAGCTCAAAGTGACTCGCGAGGAGCTGGAAAGAAAATTAGCGAGTGCAGAGTGTAAAGTTATGGCTCGGGAGCGGTTCAGGGGTCGGTTTGTGTTTGCAGCGGGTCAGAGCGGGTGCGGGCGGGTGCAGATCGAGGTGTGACGGGCGCGGGCGGGTGCAGATTGAGGTGTGACGGGCACGGGCGGGTGCAGAGTGAGGTGTGACGGGCACGGGCGGGTGCAGATTGATGTGTGACGGGCACGGGCGGGTGCAGAGTGAGGTGTGACGGGCACGGGCGGGTGCAGATTGAGGTGTGACGGGCACGGGCGGGTGCAGATTGAGGTGTGACGGGCACGGGCGGGTGCAGATTGCCAAAATCAGACCCTGCGCAGGACTCTGAGCCACAGTGTTCGGCTCCAGTCAAATGAAGCTCATGGTAGCTGTTATAGGAGTGGATCTGGGTAGAGACGGGCGAACGGAGCCTCGTGAAGCGTTTGACGCCCCGGTCGCAATATCGTCTCAAATGGTTCGACGCGTCTGAGGCCTCGGAGAAACACTGACCTCTAGTGGACAAGTTTAACCACTGAAAACCAGCGCACGACCCATGATTTGGGAACCCGAAACTCAATTTTCCGTGTTATTAGAAGTCATAAATAGTATATATTCTGTTTGGAACATTTAAAAAAGAAATACAACAATTTATATATCGCATGTTTTTATTAAGAAATAGAAGTTTTTCCACAGTTGAAGGCTTTAGTCTACATCTCTTTTGGCTCACAGACGATGCCGGCACACGAAGATGTTTTTGAGCCAGTCTCCGCAGATTTAGGATATTGTATTTTATGTGATTCCCAGTATTTTAAGGGCTCCTCGCATCTGGGAATATGTTGTTCCTTCAAGTATCCAGAGAGCACGGCAGAAAAGTGCGCTGAACACTCTGAAGCACCACGAACCAGTCACAAGATTTGGGGCTCAGGTCCATAATAGGAATAAGAATTTATTTACAGACAAAATAACGCAATAAAAATAATAATACAAACAGTTTAAGACCAAAATGAGCAGGAGACTAAGTTTTATTTGTGCTGCTGTTGACCTGCAGTGTTTCGTTTCTGTGTTTTTACACCAAATCCGGCCTGAGCAGCTCTGATCTGTTTGCAGTTATGTGTCTTTATAGTTTATAGTTTATATCCTGCAACGGTGAAGTTCAGAACCTGCACACGAATCAACTTATTTTATGTTGAGCTGAAATATATTTGCTTAAGAATAATATTAAAGTAACTAAGTTTTCTTTCAATGTACAGTCTGAGTTTTGCTGCGGCTTAAACTGCAAACGGTTCAAATCTAAACTCGTTGTGTCGTTATTATGAGCTGCCTCAGAGAGTGGGTCTGTTACAAAAGTTCAACGACGTTATTTGAGGTTTTGAAAGTAAAATAAAACACCTAAGTAATTATTTTATGGTTCCTTCCGTTCCTTAGGGTTGAATAAAAAAAAAAAAAACGGCATCGGAAAGAGCACTCCTTAAAAAAAATCGGATCGGAAGCCAAAGAATCTGTTATACTCTAGGAGCGGATTTGGGGTTCGGTTCATATTAGGAATAAGAATTTATTTACAAAATTGACAAAATAGCAAAATAAAAATAATAACACAAGCATTTTAAGACCAAAACGAGGAGGATTCTTGTTTTTTTATTTGCTGCTGTTGACCTGGACCTGAGCGCAATGTTTCGTTTCTGTGTTTTCTTCACCGAAATGACAAATAAATTGTGATTCTGATTCTCACAGCAGCAGTTACAGAGAGCGGGACGGCCGTTTGTCACTGTAAAATCATCCGGAACATCTGCGCGGTCTGTGGCGTAGACTGGACGTCCATCTGGAGTCCGTCCCGTCGTTCTCGTTGATTCCAAACGTGTGAATGACGTGGAGTTTGTGCTGTGTTTTCAGCTCGTACCTGCACTGTAAATGGGCGACTCTGGAGGAGCTGGAGAAGGACCCGAGGATCCACCAGAAAATCAAACGCTTCAGGACCAAACAGGCCCAGATGAAGCACCTCTTCACCGAGGTCAGGCTCTTTTCTATGAGGCTTTAGAACAGTTATTGCTGTTGGTATTTGCTTTTTTAAATCTGTATTATAATGTTGTTTCTGCAGCACAAACATCCCTGGAGTTTTGTTTTGTTTCGTTCATATTTAAGACATAAATCCTGCATTTTAAGGCTGAGGTTTTCACCTCGGGGTCTTAAAGGCTTAAAAAGGTCTTAAATTTTATGTTTCTAAATTAAGGGGCGGAACTAATCCAGGACGAACTAACTCAGGACTAAACCAGGACTAAATCAGGACTAAACCAGGTCTAAATCAGGACTAAACCAGGTCTAAATCAGGACTAAATCAGGTCTATAACAAATCTAAACCAGGTCTTAAACAGGACAAAAGCAGATCTAAAGCAGGTCTAAAACAGATCGAAACCGGGACTAAACCAGGACTAAACCAGGACTAAACCAGGACTAAATCAGGACTAAATCAGGTCTAAACCAGGTCTAAACCAGGTCTTAACCAGGTCTAAACCAGGTCTAAACCAGGACTAAACCAGGACTAAATCAAGACTAAATCAAGACTAAATCAGGTCTAAACCAGGTCTAAACCAGGTCTAAACCAGATCTAAACCAGGTCTAAACCAGGTCTAAACCAGGTCTAAACCAGATCTAAACCAGATCTAAACCAGGACTAAACCAGGTCTAAACCAGGTCTAAATGAGATCTAAATCAGGAATTAACCAAATCCTAAATTAAGGCCTTAAAAGGTCTTAAATTATGTTCTCAAAGTCTTATTTTTGTCACAAAGGTCTTAAATTTCATGAGCCCTTAGTGCAACGTGAGACACTGTGAAGTTTAGTTTGTCTTGTTAGAATTTTTATAATGATTTTTTGGCCATTTTACAGCAACACACACGACTATAAATGAGTTCTGGATGAGATTTTATAACAAAGCCGTGAGTAATGGTCATTATTAGAATTGGACCTGGTGTTTTTTGCTGCATATTGGCTGCGATGTTGGTCCTAATTTTCATTTACGTGCTCTTCAAAAGGTCTTAAAAATGTCTTAAATTTGGCAAACCTGGGGATTCCCTGATACAGAAAACTCATCATTTCAGTCAGGAAATCTCTACTGAATCAAAGTTAAAAAGTAGATTTTAACTTGAAAACGGCTGCTTCATGACTGCACAAGGTTAAGGTGACCAGATTTTCAACATCAAAACCCTGGGACACCCCCAGTTAATAATGAAATTGAGAAAAGAATGCGGAATTAAGGAAAATCGTTCAGCACTCGGTGGATTTATGATAATGTGAGTCAGTATAGTCGCATTTTCTTTGTGTTTTTGGTCATTTTAAAGCGGTGTTTCTGTATTTTACCTAATTTTGGCCAATTTAAGCCTTTCTTTATTGTTGGCAGGGATCAAATTTGACAAAAATTGGGACATTTCTTTTGTAAAACTGGGACAGATCAGTGGTTTTGGGTGGTTGGTAATAATAAAATTGTTAAACAAATGTGTAATTAAGGGAAACTGTTCTGCACTCGGTACAAATGTGAGTCAGTGTCATCACATTTTCTTTGTGTTTTGGTCATTTTTAAGCAGCTTTTCTGTATTTTACCTCAATAAATGACAGTTAATGCCTCTTTTTACTGTGGGCAGGGATCAGATTGGTCAAAAATAGGGACATTTCTTGTGTAAAACTGGGACAAATCAGTGGTTTTGGATAAATCTGCTGGGACCGGGGACACGGGACTCAAAACTGGGACTGTCCCGGGGAAATAGAGACGTCTGGACACAAGGTGGAACTGAACATTTTGAGCTTTAGAAATGCAGACAGCCGAATAATAAAGGGTTATTCAGACATATGTGAATGAAACAAAACACAATTCCGGGCATTAGGGTTTGGGCGGTATCCAAATTTTGATCCCGTTAAACCTTCTCAGCGTTTTCCCGGGGTTTATGGTATTTTAGTATCTGCACCTAAACCCTGCAGAAACAGAGTCGCGGCTTTATATTTGAAGATGAGGCACAAGTTCTGATCAAACCAAACTTTGCAGCGCGTTCGATCGCATCAGCATCAGAGCACGAGCTGTTTTTATCAGCGCTTATACTGTATGCAAATGAGCTGTATGGAAATGAGCTGTATGCAAATGAGCCATGCGCTTTGAAGTTTGGTTTGTGTAAAACGTAAACAAATGTGCACAAAGCTGCATTAAACACATTATTACTCAAAGTGTAGAATGAGCGGAGGAAATGTAGAGCGGTGGAGAGGACCAATCACAGCCCTTATTGACCTCCGTGAAGTCGCTTCATCAAACACAAACCTGCACAAAAACTGTGTCAATCGTTTGTGCTGCGAAAAGTTTTGTTTGTGCTTAAGATATTTGCAGTTTTATTTTTGGTCGATGACGTCGTCCAGAACCTCAGAATGTGAAACAGCCTCAAAACAGGAAGAAAATTATAGAAAACGTTTGTATTTGATTTGTGGTGTGACAATTTTCATTTGTGTGAGTTTATTAAGTTTGTGTTATTATAGAAAATATGAATCAAAAGCAAATGACTAAAGACTGAAACAGACTTTTCCTCAGCCTCAGGTCGTTTCTCTTCACTAGTTTTGTGGAGTTTGTCGCCGTCAGTTGAGCGGAAATGACGTCCTATAATTACCATAGAAATAATAATGAAGAATTTTAAAAAATAAACTCACACAAATGAAACTGTCACAGCACAAACCAAATACAAACGTTTTCTATAATTTTCTTCCTGGTTTGAGGCTGTTTCACATTCTGAGGTTCTGGACGACGTCATCGACCGAAAATAAAACTGCAAATATCTGAAGAACCAGAATCACACAAATGAAACTTTTTGCAGCACAAACGATTGACACAGTTTTTGTGCAGGTTTGTGTTTGACGGGGCGACTTCACACAGGTCCCTTATTGTCTGCGTCGTTTTGAGGCGTCGTTAGAAAGTTTCGTAGGCGCAGGTCGACGCAAACGCCATAAATCGGGCTTTACCGTCTCCTCCGTGAAAGTCTGACTTCGCCCTCGGGAACTTTCTCCTCTTCAGCCTCGTCCCCTCTCGACTCTCGGCTTCAGTAAAACGTCTCCGTCACAAACTTTTGGGCTCCACGTCGCACACGAAGCGTCAGTCAGGTTTTTTTCTTCTTCCTCGCTGCGTGTGGATGGAAATCTCCGAGCGGAACCACGTTTGAAGAGGAGAGAGAGCGGAGGGGAGAAAGTCCTGTTGTGGTTTTAGGTCCTGATGCAGATTTTTTTAATGACGCTGATGAAACTGAAACCGCTGCTGCTTTCTGACACCGTAAACTATATTTCTGTGACTCTCCGTGGGTTGAAATGTAAAATGTGGAGCCTAAATCCTAATCGAATCACCTCAGGGTGACTGCATTCTCCAGCTGAAGTACTTCTGTGTGTGTTTTCAGCCTGACGAGGATTTGTTTAATCCCGACTATGTGGAGGTGGACCGAGTGCTGGAGGTGGCTGTTACCACGGATACGGAGACAGGAGAGGTACGTCACAGATAAGAAAATAATTACGGTTTCATGAATGCATAAAAACTCGGAGCTAAAAATATTTCCATGTAAATGTGATCGGATTTTGACAGATTGTGGCAGGACGAAACTGGGCGACTTTAGGAGTGAATCGGGACTAAATTGGGACAGAATCATAACTAAACGATGGAGAAAAGTGGAAGTAAATGAGAACTAAAGTAGCACAAAATCAGGAAGAACTCGAGACACAACCAGGACTTAACCAGGGACTAACTCAGGACTAAACCAAGGACTAACTCAGGACTAAACCAGGGACTAACTCAGGACTAAACCAGGGACTAACTCAGGACTAAACCAGGGACTAACTCAGGACTAAACCAGGGACTAACTCAGGACTAAACCAGGGACAAACTCAGGACTAAACCAGGGACTAACTCAGGACTAAACCAGGGACTAACTCAGGACTAAACCAGGGACTAACTCAGGACTAAACCAGGGACTAACTCAGGACTAAACCAGGGACAAACTCAGGACTAAACCAGGGACTAACTCAGGACTAAACCAGGGACTAACTCAGGACTAAACCAAGGACTAACTCAGGACTAAACCAGGGACTAACTCAGGACTAAACCAAGGACTAACTCAGGACTAAACCAGGGACAAACTCAGGACTAAACCAGGGACTAACTCAGGACTAAACCAAGGACTAACTCAGGACTAAACCAAGGACTAACTCAGGACTAAACCAGGGACAAACTCAGGACAAAACCAAGGACTAACTCAGGACTAAACCAAGGACTAACTCAGGACTAAACCAAGGACTAACTCAGGACTAAACCAAGGACTAACTCAGGACTAAACCAGGGACTAACTCAGGACTAAACCAAGGACTAACTCAGGACTAAACCAGGGACTAACTCAGGACAAAACCAAGGACTAACTCAGGACTAAACCAGGGACAAACTCAGGACTAAACCAGGGACTAACTCAGGACTAAACCAAGGACTAACTCAGGACTAAACCAGGGACAAACTCAGGACTAAACCAGGGACTAACTCAGGACTAAACCAAGGACTAACTCAGGACTAAACCAAGGACTAACTCAGGACTAAACCAAGGACTAACTCAGGACTAAACCAGGGACAAACTCAGGACTAAACTAGGGACTAACTCAGGACTAAACCAGGGACTAACTCAGGACTAAACCAGGGACTAACTCAGGACTAAACCAAGGACTAACTCAGGACTAAACCAAGGACTAACTCAGGACTAAACCAGGGACTAACTCAGGACTAAACCAAGGACTAACTCAGGACTAAACCAGGGACAAACTCAGGACTAAACCAAGGACTAACTCAGGACTAAACCAGGGACTAACTCAGGACTAAACCAAGGACTAACTCAGGACTAAACCAAGGACTAACTCAGGACTAAACCAAGGACTAACTCAGGACAAAACCAGGGACTAACTCAGGACTAAACCAGGGACTAACTCAGGACTAAACCAAGGATTAACTCAGGACTAAACCAAGGACTAACTCAGGACTAAACCAAGGACTAACTCAGGACTAAACCAGGGACTAACTCAGGACAAAACCAAGGACTAACTCAGGACTAAACCAAGGACTAACTCAGGACTAAACCAAGGACTAACTCAGGACTAAACCAGGGACTAACTCAGGACAAAACCAAGGACTAACTCAGGACTAAACCAGGGACTAACTCAGGACTAAACCAAGGACTAACTCAGGACTAAACCAGGGACTAACTCAGGACTAAACCAAGGACTAACTCAGGACTAAACCAGGGACTAACTCAGGACTAAACCAAGGACTAACTCAGGACTAAACCAAGGACTAACTCAGGACAAAACCAGGGACTAACTCAGGACTAAACCAGGGACAAACTCAGGACTAAATCAAGGACTAACTCAGGACTAAACCAAGGACTAACTCAGGACTAAACCAAGGACTAACTCAGGACTAAACCAGGGACTAACTCAGGACTAAACCAAGGACTAACTCAGGACTAAACCAGGGACAAACTCAGGACTAAACCAGGGACTAACTCAGGACTAAACCAGGGACAAACTCAGGACTAAACCAGGGACAAACTCAGGACTAAACCAGGGACTAACTCAGGACTAAACCAGGGACAAACTCAGGACTAAACCAGGGACTAACTCAGGACTAAACCAGGGACAAACTCAGGACTAAACCAGGGACAAACTCAGGACTAAACCAAGGACTAACTCAGGACTAAACCAGGGACTAACTCAGGACTAAACCAGGGACTAACTCAGGACTAAACCAGGGACAAACTTTGGACTAAACCAAGGACTAACTCAGGACTAAACCAGGGACTAACTCAGGACTAAACCAGGGACTAACTCAGGACTAAACCAGGGACAAACTCAGGACAAAACCAAGGACTAACTCAGGACTAAACCAGGGACTAACTCAGGACTAAACCAGGGACTAACTCAGGACTAAACCAAGGACTAACTCAGGACTAAACCAGGGACAAACTCAGAACTAAACCAGGGACAAACTCAGGACTAAACCAGGGACAAACTCAGGACTAAACCAAGGACTAACTCAGGACTAAACCAAGGACTAACTCAGGACTAAACCAGGGACAAACTCAGGACTAAACCAGGGACTAACTCAGGACTAAACCAAGGACTAACTCAGGACTAAACCAAGGACTAACTCAGGACTAAACCAGGGACAAACTCAGGACTAAACCAGGGACAAACTCAGGACTAAACCAGGGACTAACTCAGGACTAAACCAAGGACTAACTCAGGACTAAACCAGGGACTAACTCAGGACTAAACCAAGGACTAACTCAGGACTAAACCAGGGACTAACTCAGGACTAAACCAGGGACTAACTCAGGACTAAACCAGGGACAAACTCAGGACTAAACCAGGGACTTAACTGGTACAAAACTAATACAAAAGACAGGAGAAAACCAGGTAAAAAGCAGCACAAAACCAAGACTAAAAACAAGTCTAAACCAGGACTATTCCAGGACTAAATCAGGACCAAACCAGGGACTAAACTAGGATCTTAACCGGTAATAAAGATAATACAAAGTAAAGCAAGAGATAAACACAGACTAAAGCAACACAAAACCAGGCTTTGCTTTTGCTTTAGATCGAAACCAGGTCTTAACCAGGACTAAACCAGGACTAACTCAGGTCTTAACCAGGACTAAACCAGGACTAAATCAGGTCTTAACCAGGACTATACCAGGTCTAAACTAGGTAAAAACCAGGTAAAAACCAAAACAAAACCAGGACTTCAGCAGGAGTAATTCAGGACTAACTAACCTGGCACATAAATCAGGTCTAAACCAGATCTAAACCTGGTCTAAACCCGGTCTAAACCTGGTCTAAGTCAGATCTAAACCAGGTCTAAACCAGGTCTAAATCAGGTCTAAACCCGGTCTAAACCAGGTCTAAACCTGGTCTAAACCCAGTCTAAACGCAGTCTAAACCAGGTCTAAACCAGGTCTAAACCAGCTCTAAACCCGGTCTAAACCTGGTCTAAACCCGGTCTAAACCTGGCCTAAACCCTGTCTAAACCCTGTCTAAACCCGGCCTAAACCCGGTCTAAACCCGGTCTAAACCAGGTCTAAACCCAGTCCAAACCCGGTCTAAACCTGATCTAAACCAGGTCTAAATTAGGTCTAAACCAGCTCTAAACCAGCTCTAAACCACGTCTAAATTAGGTCTAAACCTGGCCTAAACCCTGTCTAAACCCTGTCTAAACCCTGTCTAAACCTGGTCTGAACCCGGTCTGAACCCGGTCTGTGCAGGAGGTGACCCATTACCTGGTGAAGTGGTGCAGCCTGTCGTATGAAGAGGCCACATGGGAACTGCAGGAGGATCTGGACCCGGAGAAGGTCAAAGAGTTTCAGGAGATCCAGAGGCCCCCGGCGGACCTCAGACACGTGGTGAGGACCTCAGATTATTACGACCCGCGGACCTCAGACACGTGGTGAGGACCTCAGATTATTACGACCCGCGGACCTCAGACACGTGGTGAGGACCTCAGATTATTACGACCCGCGGACCTCAGACACGTGGTGAGGACCTCAGATTATTACGACCCGCGGACCTCAGACACGTGGTGAGGACCTCAGATTATTATGACCCGCGGACCTCAGACACGTGGTGAGGACCTCAGACACGTGGTGAGGACCTCAGATTATTATGACCCGCAGACCTCAGACACGTCGTGAGGACCTCAGATTATTATGACCCGCGGACCTCAGACACGTGGTGAGGACCTCAGATTATTATGACCCGCGGACCTCAGACACGTGGTGAGGACCTCAGACACGTGGTGAGGACCTCAGATTATTACGACCCGCGGACCTCAGACACGTGGTGAGGACCTCAGATTATTATGACCCGCGGACCTCAGACACGTGGTGAGGACCTCAGATTATTACGACCCACGGACCTCAGACACGTGGTGAGGACCTCAGATTATTACGACCCGCGGACCTCAGACACGTGGTGAGGACCTCAGATTATTACGACCCGCGGACCTCAGACACGTGGTGAGGACCTCAGATTATTACGACCCGCGGACCTCAGACACGTGGTGAGGACCTCAGACACGTGGTGAGGACCTCAGATTATTATGACCCGCAGACCTCAAACACGTGGTGAGGACCTCAGACACGTGGTGAGGACCTCAGACATGTGGTGAGGACCTCAGATTATTACGACCCACGGACCTCAGACACGTGGGGAGGACCTCAGATTATTATGACCCGCGGACCTCAGACACGTGGTGAGGACCTCAGACACGTGGTGAGGACCTCAGATTATTATGACCCGCAGACCTCAGACACATGGTGAGGACCTCAGATTATTACGACGCACGGACCTCAAACACGTGGTGAGGACCTCAGATTATTACGACCCGCAGACCTCAGACACGTGGTGAGGACCTCAGATTATTACGACCCGCGGACCTCAGACACGTGGTGAGGACCTCAGACACGTGGTGAGGACCTCATATTATTACGACCCGTGGACCTCAGACATGTGGTGAGGACCTCATATTATTACGACCCGTGGACCTCAGACATGTGGGGAGGACCTCAGACACGTGGTGAGGACCTCAGACACGTGGGGAGGACCTCAGACACGTGGTGAGGACCTCAGACACGTGGTGAGGACCTCAGACACGTGGGGAGGACCTCAGACACGTGGGGAGGACCTCAGACACGTGGGGAGGACCTCAGACACGTGGGGAGGACCTCAGACACGTGGTGAGGACCTCAGCGTTACAAAGATACAGCAGCAGAGCTTTGGTCACATAAATAAGATATTCTTTATTTGTCCCACAATGGGGAAATTTAAGTGTTGCAACGCACAGTTAAGGGAACAGTAAGAAAACAGTAGCAGCAACAGAAGCACAGAATTACTTAGAAATAGACAAACTCTATAAAGATCTATAAAGATAACGATTATAAAACTGTATACAGTAAATTGCTCTTAGTGACAGTGCAGTTTAGACTGAACACAGCGGCTACAGTTTGGACAGTGCTGTAAATAACGTTCACTATACACACTATATACACACTATATACACACTATATACACACTATATATACACTATATATACACTATATATACACTATATATACACTATATATACACTATATATACACATGCACTATATATTTAAAGTGGCTACAGTATCTTACAGTAAATAAATAAATACTTTATGAACTATTAAAGGAAGAAGAAGAGAAAATGCTGTTTGAAGCTGAAGCAGATTCATATTGGAGGACGTTTCCCTGTGTTTTATGAAGGAGTCCAGCGTCTGTAGGAGGGTTTACAGTGAGCAGTGTTTCCTGCGGCGCTAAGAGCCGAGAGCCGGAGTCTGCAGCTCTGCGGCTGGACCTCGGCTCTGCTGCTGTGTTTTATGTAAATGCGGGAAAACACGGCACTCACAGACCACAGCTGATGCTCTGGACGCGTGTCAAGTATTTTTCTCCTGGTTTTTCATGACACCTAAACCACGGCCACATAAATAATAACCAAACAAACCACAAGAACTGCAGAACAGGAGCTGGACGAACAAAACCACATCATTCTGTTCCAGCTCAGGGTGAACAAAGTTGAACAGGACTTTAGTCGTTTATTAAATGAGTTTTCTTTGGCTCTCAGACCTCGACAGAAAACATGACGACGAAGTGTGAGGCTGATGGGATGAAGTTTAGGAGATTATTCCCCTGGAGGTGGTAGAGGAGAGGACGAGGAGAGGGAAGGAGATGAGGAGAGAGAAGGAGATGAGGAGAGTGAAGGAGACGAGGAGAGGACGAGGAGAGGGAAGGAGATGAGGAGAGAGAAGGAGACGAGGAGAGGATGAGGAGACTGAAGGAGATGAGGAGAGAGAAGGAGACGAGGAGAGTGAAGGAGACGAGGAGAGGACGAGGAGAGGGAAGGAGACGAGGAGAGGGAAGGAGACGAGGAGAGGACGAGGAGAGGGAAGGAGATGAGGAGAGTGAAGGAGACGAGGAGAGGACGAGGAGAGGGAAGGAGATGAGGAGAGTGAAGGAGACGAGGAGAGGACGAGGAGAGGGAAGGAGACGAGGAGAGGGAAGGAGACGAGGAGAGTGAAGGAGACGAGGAGAGGACGAGGAGAGGGAAGGAGACGAGGAGAGGGAAGGAGACGAGGAGAGGACGAGGAGAGGGAAGGAGACAAGGAGAGTGAAGGAGACGAGGAGAGGACGAGGAGAGGGAAGGAGACGAGGAGAGGGAAGGAGACGAGGAGAGGACGAGGAGAGGGAAGGAGATGAGGAGAGAGAAGGAGACGAGGAGAGTGAAGGAGACGAGGAGAGGACGAGGAGAGGGAAGGAGACGAGGAGAGTGAAGGAGACGAGGAGAGAGAAGGAGACGAGGAGAGGACGAGGAGAGGGAAGGAGATGAGGAGAGGGAAGGAGACGAGGAGAGGACGAGGAGAGGGAAGGAGACAAGGAGAGTGAAGGAGACGAGGAGAGGACGAGGAGAGGGAAGGAGACGAGGAGAGGGAAGGAGACGAGGAGAGGATGAGGAGAGGGAAGGAGACGAGGAGAGTGAAGGAGACGAGGAGAGGACGAGGAGAGGGAAGGAGACGAGGAGAGGGAAGGAGACGAGGAGAGGACGAGGAGAGGGAAGGAGATGAGGAGAGTGAAGGAGACGAGGAGAGGGAAGGAGACGAGGAGAGGATGAGGGGAGTGAAGGAGACGAGGAGAGGATGAGGAGAGAGGAGACGAGGAGAGGGAAGGAGACGAGGAGAGGGAAGGCGATGAGGAGAGGACGAGGAGAGGATGAGAGTGAAGGAGACGAGGAGAGGGAAGGAGATGAGGAGAGGGAAGGAGATGAGGAGAGGGAAGGAGACGAGGAGAGGGAAGGAGACGAGGAGAGGACAAGGAGAGGGAAGGAGACGAGGAGAGGGAAGGAGATGAGGAGAGGGAAGGAGACGAGGAGAGGGAAGGAGACGAGGAGAGGACGAGGAGACGAGGAGAGGACGAGGAGAGGGAAGGAGACGAGGAGAGGGAAGGAGACGAGGAGAGGGAAGGAGATGAGGAGAGTGAAGGAGACGAGGAGAGGGAAGGAGACGAGGAGAGGATGAGGAGAGAGAAGGAGACGAGGAGAGGACAAGGAGAGGGAAGGAGACGAGGAGAGGGAAGGAGACGAGGAGAGGGAAGGAGACGAGGAGAGGGAAGGAGACGAGGAGAGTGAAGGAGACGAGGAGAGGACGAGGAGAGAGAAGGAGACGAGGAGAGGACGAGGAGACGAGGAGAGAGAAGGAGGCGAGGAGAGGACAAGGAGAGGGAAGGAGACGAGGAGAGGGAAGGAGACGAGGAGAGGGAAGGAGACGAGGAGAGTGAAGGAGACGAGGAGAGGACGAGGAGAGAGAAGGAGACGAGGAGAGAGAAGGAGACGAGGAGAGGACGAGGAGACGAGGAGACGAGGAGAGGGAAGGAGACGAGGAGAGTGAAGGAGACGAGGAGAGGACGAGGAGAGAGAAGGAGATGAGGAGAGAGAAGGAGACGAGGAGAGGACGAGGAGACGAGGAGAGGGAAGGAGACGAGGAGAGTGAAGGAGACGAGGAGAGGACGAGGAGAGAGAAGGAGATGAGGAGAGAGAAGGATATGAGGAGAGAGAAGGAGACGAGGAGAGTGAAGGAGACGAGGAGAGGACGAGGAGAGAGAAGGAGACGAGGAGAGAGAAGGAGACGAGGAGAGGACGAGGAGACGAGGAGAGTGAAGGAGACGAGGAGAGGATGAGAGGATGAGGAAGCGGTGGAGGGGGACAGGAGTGATGTTAGATCTTCTGGGCTGACCTCCATTTAACGGATCCTTCATATTTTGTAAAGAAAAACCCTCTGAGTTCCCAGATGAAGACGACTGGAGGGAAAACGTCATTTCACTGCAGAAACGCAGATTAGCCTCAGAATATAGATGGACGTTTATCATGACTGTGATAAATCCAGTGTTTGGGGGAAAAGAAAACCGTTCAGGGTTAGAAAACAGGAAGTACTGTGCTGGACCTTATTTTGTATTTAATTAGTGGTTATTAGACACGACTTTTTAATTGAGTTTATGATTTTTAAAGGGCCCATGTTCCACTAGTTTCTGATTTATGTTTTAATGCTGTTTGCTCGTCACAAACAGACCTGGAGTTGTGTTTTTTTTCATTCACACGTGATTTTAGAGCAAACACTCCACCTTGTGATGTCATGTGGTGATACAGGAAGTGCTCCACTGTGTTTTTAAACTCCACACACCTTCACTAGAACCATCCGGAGCATTTCAAGCCCCGGAACTGCCGATATCTGCTGAACAAAAGGTAAAATGGAGCCGTTAACTTCACTAAAACCACCGCTTCATGACATCACAAGGTGGAACTGAGCGTTTTGAGGTTCGGAGATGTAGACGGATGAATAATAAAGAGTTACTCAGACTTGTGTGAATGAAACAAAAACTCCAGGTCTGTTTATACAGATATAATCAAATACAAAGGTGCAGATGGGATTAAATAAGGCGTAAGTAGAGTATTTCACAGGTGGTAACATTGCTTCAGATGGGTTCCATATTGCACTTAACAGTATTGCACATGGGTTTTGGAGCAGGTTATTGCACAGTTAACAGTGACAGTGAGGTACAGTTAGAGTTTATATTAGTGCTGTCAAAAATATCGCCTAATAGACATTAACTCAAAACTATTTTAATGGTGTTCATTTTTTTTTATCATCACGAGATTAACGCTCTTTTGTGACCCAGTGGAAAACGTTAGAGAAACTGCAGGATCTGGTTGTAATCAGGAAAGAAAACAATCTGTACGATTCCCCCCGCACGAGGAAAACACCAAACAAAGTCCGATTCAAAACATACGGTGGATCCGCGACAAGGACCACGGACAGCGACGCAAACACACATCGCAGCAGAACCCACATGTGCCTTACCACGCAATAGACACCCTCTCCGACAAAACCACCAGCTCCACCGCGCGACCCGCAAACAGCACCGCGCGACTACGCCCTGACCGCAGCCCGACAGGTGCGAACATGGTCCACAGAACCCCAGGCAACTGCGCCCGAGTGCAACAGGCAAACAAACAGTCGCGCTAACTGGAAATCACTGGATGTTCGTCAGTGATGAGCACATTATTTCATTATTTGACTGAAGACAGAAGAAGTCTCACCGACGATTGTTCTGGTTTGCAGTAAAAAAAACCAACAAAAAAAACAAAAGAGGATTAAAATGATGATTCAAGGGACAATAAAATGTGCGATTAAGTTGCGTTTAATCACGAGTTTACTATGACATTCATGAGATTAATCGCAATTAAATATTTGAATCGATTGACAGCACTAGTTCATACGTGAAGTGTTTCAGTTCATTTAGTTCAGTGATTCACAGCTCAGTGAAAATAAGCACAGCGCTTTCTCAGGCTGTTTTATAATTTATAATACAGCCTGTCTGCTCTTAATATGTACCGTGAGTCTCGCGTGCGTCTACAAGCACATTTAATTAAACCAGATGTGAAGCCAAAAGCGATTCTAAAGTATTTACAAGTAAATATCTTTGTCATTCCCGGGTCTATGGACGTAAAATAAAGAGTGGGCGAAAGATCAAACCCTCCTCTGTTAGAATATCTCAGCGTTGAGTCCCTATGGAGCTGTTTTCCGCTGCATCTGAGGAGGACACGGCGAAAACTGTTTCCCTTTCGGACCAAAATAAATGACAACACGTGTAGCAACGCGTGTGTGTTTGATATTATACTGAATATCGTCGCATCCCTACTTTAAATATACAATGCACAAGTCCAGTGTCCTTGATTATAAAACATCTTTGGATTGTTTGTTGTTCGTTTGGATTGTTGGATTTTTTTTTTCTTTTTTTGTTCCCATTAACATCCTCCACATCCCGAGGCTTAAGTGGACCATTATAGGCTTAGGCCCGGCTCGTACGCTATGTTTTTATCAAACCGCACACACGAGAGCCGTCATTACGGGTTTATTTTTAATCCGCAAAGCATTTCTCTGAACATCTTTGCTTCTGTTCAGCTACTGTCCTTGAGACTCCCCACTCTCTCCTAGGTTAGTCTGGCTAATTAGCTCCGGCAACAGCCCCGTACGAACGCTGCGACTGCTGCGGCGGCGGGAGGGGGTCTGCGGCGTGTTCTTCAGATGACTTTTACAGATCGTACAGATGATGCAAGGAGCCGCTGGAAAATAGTTTGAAGATTCTATTGTGAACTGAATTTACGTCAGAGCTAAAAAAAAAAAAAAAAAAAGAATACAATAAAATATAATGTTTAATTAAATGTTTCCCGTTTGCATCTGTCTAGAATGTTCCACAGTGTAGACTAAACCTGTCTATCACGAGGGAGACAAGCAGGTTACAGCACTAGTCAGATCTGTGGAGAGTCGCCCCTATTCACAGAAGTAATTACCGTAGTTTTCGGACCATAAGGTGCACTTGAAATCCTTTATTTTTCTCACAAATCGTCAGTGCGCCTTATAAGACGGTGCGCTTTATGGCTGCGCTCACTGACCTCAAACCCGATTTTATGTGGTACACGGCGCTTAAAAAAATCTGTCCAAATGTTTTAGTACTTTTGTAAGTTACGAAGCCACACTGCTGGATGGATTGTCGGAGCACGAAAGCCTCAGAAACACTCGTGCACAGGACAGAAATGCAGCGTATTTGGTGCAGCTGAGGCGGAGTGATACGACCTGAGCTTCAACATCATATTACGGTGCGAGTATAAGGACCCGAAATGGCCCCTGTTCAGAGACGTGCGACTTACGCCCGAGTGAAGCAAACTAAAGGCTGAATTATAGTTCTGTGTCGACTCAACGCATCGACTCAACATTCTGGTTCTGCGTCGAGGTCTGTGGACCGTGAAGTAATTCAACCTGACAGCTAAACCGGCCTGTGCTACTGCAAATGTTTAATCTCCAAAACGTTTAACATGAACCATCTCCAACGCGACAGAAGCACAGAACAGGCTCACCGTGAGCTCCACATCCTCTGTCACAGGAAGAACACAAATAATCCACTGAATCACGTCCTTTAGTCCGACAGAAGCTGATCACATCAGCACGAGAGCTGTTTTTTTCAGCGCTTATACAAATGAGCCATGCGGCTTTAAGTTTTCTTTCTGTAAAACGTAAACAAATGTGCCAAAGCTGCATTAAACACATTATTACTCAGTGTAAATATACAGTGGTGTAATTTAGTGCTGCCGTTATTCTGGGTGGATTAACCAAAGAACAACCGCTGGATATCGTGTCAGAGACTGGGCGAGTTATGCCACGATCTGCCAATGGATGGTGGAGCTGGAACTAAAGTATCAGTCTCACTTAATGGTAGAAATGGTAAATGGTCACATTTTTAGAGCACTTTTCTACTTTTCAAGGCACTCAAAGCGCTTCACAACAAGGAACCACTCACCCATTCACACACATTCATACACCAGTGTACGCAGACACTGGGGGCGAGGAGGGTTCAATCACACCAGCGACCGGTGGGTCAGTGGATCTGACCGCTCGTCAATGATGTTTATGTTGAGAGTGGGATTCGAACCGCCAACCTTCAGCTCTTACCAACTGAGCTACTGTCACTTATAGATCTCCAAAAATGAACCATCTCCAACGCAATAAACACACAGAACAGGCTCACCGTGAGCTCCACATCCTCTGTCACAGGAAGAACACAAATAATCCACTGAGTTGTGTCCTTTAGTCCGACAGAGCTGTTTTTTTCAGCGCTTATCCAATCCAATCCAACTTTATTTGTATAGCACGTTTTACCAACACCAAGTTTCCAAAGTGCTGCACAGAGTTGACACAAAACAAATTAACACATTCATTAATATAACGCATAGAATAAATAAAAAGAAAGTCAATAAAAACCTGAAAATGCTAAATTAGCAATAGAAAACTAGCAAATAAACTCAATAAAAGACAGTCGGAGGAGCACACAATTTTCACGCCGTGTTAAAAGCCGCTGAGTAAAAGTGTGTTTTTCAGCGCTTATGCAAATGAGCCATGCGGTTTTAAGTTTTGTTTCTGTAAAATGGGCCAAAGCTGCATTAAACACATTATTATTACTCACTGTACATATAGAGCTCACTTAATGCGCCTTATAATCTGACACGCCTTGTGGTCGGGAAAATACAGTATGGTATTTTTGAGCAACAGAAACAACTGTAAAGTATAAATGCTGGATGGAAATGTTTAATATTTAATCCAATGACAATAATATCCATGGAGAAAAGCTACGCAGTGCACCTTTAAACGTAATGATTATTGCAAAAGAGGCTCATGGGGATGGATGCTTTGAGAGTTTTGTTAATGGAAGTTATAATAGTGAACTCTCAGACGGAGGACAGAGCTGCTATTTTTTACAAAAGATTGTGGTATTTTCATTAAAAGTCCTAAATGTTTTCACTGTTTTCTTTGTTATAATGTTTCTTTGTCAAAAAAAGTAAAAATAGCCGGAGTGTTTTGGTTCATTTATGCGTTTAATACATTAACCTTGTATGTTCAGGCTGAGTTAGTGCTCCACAGTAGATTTGGGCGGTAATACGGTGTTACCGAGGTATCAAAAAGTAGCAGCGGTATCAGTTTCTTTACCATCATTAAAAAATCTGCAGAGCATAAGGACCTAATATGATATTAGGAGCATTTTGGCTTCAGGTCAAATGACAGGGGAGAGACGCAAATGTTGCCGGAGCTACGACCCTGCGTCAGGCCCATAGTCCGTATATACGAGTGGACTAAGCTAACCCGTTAGCCGCCGCGTGCCAAACAGGAAGTGCTCCAGGAGGTTCTTCCGGCTCCTTCTCTCCCTTTTCCTCATTGACTTACACTGGGATCTTATTGTCCCTCTGTCTGTACCTGCTGCACTCAGCAAATGTTCGTCTGAAGCCGCGACACAGGATCTTGAACCTTTCATTTCGCTGTTTTGTTCCTAAATCAAGATCTGAACATAAATAACGGACCAATCAGACGCCTTCATTCCCCGATGTCCCTCCCCCTAGCGTTAGCAACAGGTTTGATTGACAGCTCATGCGTTTCGTTGCTAAGTAAATTCCCTTCCCGCTTTCCTGCCCCGAGTGACTGTTTCTGAAATAAAATGGCAAAATATCTCAAACAGCAGTTACAACAGCTGATGTTACTAGAATCTGAACTAGCATAAAGTGAAGTGAATTTTGTTAAATTGCAACTCTGCTGTTCTTTGTACGTAACAGAACATAGAACATAAATCAATGACTTAAACTTACTATTTAAAGTTTGATGATAAAAGCTCAAAGTTTCCTTCTCATTCTGCAGAATCAGGTAAATCCAGTGTCCTGCAGGTGCAGAGTATCACATCCATAGTCCGTATATATGATGCATCGCAGCTCTGCCATGAGGAGGACGGCACATTTAACGACCTAAATCATGATTGGCTCTTGTGTTGCTATGATACTCACGGTCGGATTTCCAAATATGGACCTGGCTCCAAATTCGCTCCTGTAACTGTGGCATCGGGAGCCTCATTTGAGCGACGCTGACACTGTGGAGACGTCACACTCACTTACTCCACTCAGATATACGGACTATGGTCAGGCCAGATCCACCACAGTCGCTTCAGACATTCAGACACGAGGCACAGCAGGACTTTCTCCCCTCCGCTCTCTCTCCTCTTCAAACGTGGTTCCGCTCGGAGATTTCCATCCACACGCAGCAGGAAGAAGAAAAAAACCTGACTGACGCTTCGTGTGCGACGCTGAGCCCAAAAGTTTGTGATGGAGACGTTTTATTGAAGCCGAGAGTCCAGAGGGGACGAGGCGCTGAAGAGGAGAAAGTTCCCGCTCGAGGGCGAAGTCAGACTTTCACGGAGGAGACGGGAACTTCTCCGAGTGGCGAGAGCGCGGGTCTGTCAGATACAACATGCTGCAGTGGGAAATATCACACGCCCTGGACTGTCGCCTTTTACTTTTTATTCAGAATCTGACTCTTCTGCACTTTTCTTGTCTCGGCGAGTCCCAGATCATTAAATGGAGGGAGAAACGCGCTGGTGAAGTTTGGTTTGATCAGAACTTGTGCCTCATCTTCAAATATAAAGCTGCTCTTCTGTTTCTGAAGGGTTTAGGTGCAAGAAACAAAAGAATTCTTGATTAGTCACGGTTTTAAACTCTGTAGACAGACTAATAACTTTACAAATCTGAATTCTCTTTAGTCATTCGCAGGTGTATGTGTTTAAGGGGCTAAATCTCGGCTTCTAAATATATAAAATGAATTTGGAATTGTGAAATAGCAAAGTTTATTTCACAATATTACGAAAATTGGACTTTGTGAGATCCTTGTTTTGTCCTCTGTGTATTTCTGAGGCTTCGTTTTGGAGTGGAGAAACAGTAGTAGAATAATTAATGCTGGCAGACAAATACAGATATTGAACAAATCAATCAATAAATACAACTGAGTGAGTTTGGGCCGTTTGAAAAAGGCCAAACTCGCCCTTAAAAATATCCCAGAAATGTATTGATCGACAGGTACCTTGAGAAGTTTTCAGAAATTCAACTGAGCTATTTTGAAATGTTTTATTTTCTCATTCACAACAACAAAAACTGCTCGTAGAATACTGATTTTGACTAGAAATAGGCTTGTCAAAATTGTCTTAAATTTACTGATATGTTTTATTTGTTTTAATATATTTGTTTATTTTCAAAACAAGTGGATATTCTGTACGTTTGTCGTCCTATTGGGGAAAGAAAATAATTTAAAGATGCAAAATCAGCTTTTTTGGAGCTTTCTACGATGTTCTAACGTTGTTCTCTCATCAAAAACAATGGCTGAAGAGGTTTTAAATCTCATCCATGCATGTTTCAGTAATTTAGCGATCTCTCCCGGACGCTATTCAAACCCTCACCCCTGCTCCCACACGACACTTCTCCATAAATATACAAAAACATGATACAAAGCTGTACACTACAGCTTCATAAACCTGGTGCGATGTGCAGTAGTTTCTTTGGCGGGATGCATGACTGTGTTGCGGTAGCGCTCTGCAGGGGGAGTGACTTAGTGCTGAGAGCAAAGGGAGGAGTACGGAAACCGGGGGGATCACAACAAATACAAACGCCGCCGCGCAAGAAAAGGCACAACGGAAGGTCAAAGGAGGAGGATCAAGCGGGAAATGATTTACGACAGTCAGACAGGGACATCGATCCTGCCACAAAACAAGACATTACTTTTACTCACGTTTCCTTCTTCTTGTTCTTCTTCTTCTTCTTCTTCTTCTTCTTCTTCTTCTTCTTCTTCTTCAACTTCTTCAACTTCTTCTTCTTCTTCAACTTCTTCTTCAACTTCTTCTTCTTCAACTTCTTCAACTTCTTCTTCTTCTTCTTCTTCTTCAACTTCTTCAACTTCTTCTTCTTCTTCAACTTCTTCTTCAACTTCTTCTTCTTCAACTTCTTCTTCTCCTTCAACTTCTTCTTCTTCTTCTTCAACTTCTTCTTCTTCTTCAACTTCTTCTCCTTCTTCAACTTCTTCTCCAACTTCTTCTTGTTCAACTTCTTTTTCTTCAACTTCTTCAACTTCTTCTTCTTCAACTTCTTCTTCAACTCCTTCTTCTTCTTCAACTTCTTCTTCTTCAACTTCTTCTAATTCTTCTACTTCTACTCCTTCTTCAACTTCTTCTTCTTCAACTTCTTCAACTTCTTCTTCAACTCCTTCTTCTTCAACTTCTTCTTCAACTTCTTCTTCTCCTTCAACTTCTTCTTCTTGTTCAACTTCTTTTCTTCAACTTCTTTTTCTTCACCTCTCTTCTTCTTCAACTTCTTCTTCAACTTCTTCTTCTCCTTCAACTTCTTCTTCTTCAATTTCTTCTTCAACTTCTTCTTCAACTTCTTCACCTTCAACTTCTTCTTCTTCTTCAACTTATTCTTCTTCTTCAACTTCTTCTCCAACTTCTTCTTGTTCAACTTCTTTTTCTTCAACTTCTTTTTCTTCTTCTTCAACTTCTTCAACTTCTTCTTCTCCTTCAGCTTCTTCTAACTTTCTTCTTCAACTTCTTCAACTTCTTCTTCAACTTCTTCAACTTCTTCAACTTCTTCTTCTTCAACTTCTTCTTCAACTTCTTCTTCTTCAACTTCATCTTCAACTTCTTCTTCTTCTTTAACTTCTTCTTCTTCAATTTCTTCTTCAACTTCTTCTTCAATTTCTTCTTCTTCTTCAGCTTCTTCTTTTTCTTCTTCAACTTCTTCTTCTTCAACTTCTTCTTCTTCTTCAACTTCTTCTTCTCCTTCAACTTCTTCTTCAACTTCTTATTCTTCAACTTCTTATTCTTCAATTTCTTCTTCAACTTCTTCTTCTTCAACTTCTTCTTCTCCTTCAACTTCTTCTTCAACTTCTTATTCTTCCTTCAACTTCTTTCTTCTCCTTCAACTTCTTCTTCTCCTTCAACTTCTTCTTCTTCTCCTCAACTTCTTCTTCTTCTTCAACTTCTTCTTCTTCAACTTCTTCAACTTCTTCTCTTCTTGTTCAACTTCTTTTTCTTCAACTTCTTTTCTTCTTCAACTTCTTCAACTTCTTCTTCTCCTTCAGCTTCTTCAACTTCTTCAACTTCTTCAACTTCTTCTTCAATTTCTTCTTCAACTTCTTCTTCAACTTCTTCACCTTCAACTTCTTCTTCTTCTTCAACTTCTTCTTCTTCTTCAACTTCTTCTACATCTTCTTCTTGTTCAACTTCTTATTCTTCAACTTCTTATTCGTCAACTTCTTATTCTTCAATTTCTTCTTCAACTTCTTCTTCTTCTCCTTCAACTTCTTCTTCTTCAATTTCTTCTTCAACTTCTTCTTCTTCAACTTCTTCACCTTCAACTTCTTCTTCTTCTTCAACTTCTTCTTCTTCTTCAACTTCTTCTCAAACTTCTTCTTCTCCTTCTTCTTCTTCTTCTTCTTCTTCTTCTTCTTCAACTTCTTCTTCTTCAACTTCTTCTTCAACTTCTTCTTCAACTTCTTATTCTTCAACTTCTTATTCTTCAATTTCTTCTTCAACTTCTTCTTCTTCTTCAACTTCTTCTTCTCCTTCAACTTCTTCTTCAACTTCTTATTCTTCAACTTCTTATTCTTCAATTTCTTCTTCAACTTCTTCTTCTTCAACTTCTTCTTCTCCTTCAACTTCTTCTTCTTCAATTTCTTCTTCAACTTCTTCTTCAACTTCTTCACCTTCAACTTCTTCTTCTTCTTCAACTTCTTCTTCTTCTTCAACTTCTTCTCCAACTTCTTCTTGTTCAACTTCTTTTTCTTCAACTTCTTCAACTTCTTTGTCTTCTTCTTCAGCTTCTTCTTCTTCTCCTTCTTCTTCTTCAACTTCTTCTTCTTCTTCTTGTTCAACTTCTTCAACTTCTTCTTCTTCAATTTCTTCTTCAACTTCTTCTTCAATTTCTTCTTCTTCTTCAACTTCTTCTTCTTCTTCAACTTCTTCTTCTTCAACTTCTTCTTCTTCTTCAACTTCTTCTTCTTCTTCAACTTCTTCTTCTTCTTCAACTTCTTCTTCTTCTTCTTCAACTACTTCTTCTTTTCCTCCTTCAACTTCTTCAACTTCTTCTTCACCTTCTTCTCCTTCAACTTCTTCTTCAACTTCTTATTCTTCAACTTCTTATTCTTCAATTTCTTCTTCAACTTCTTCTTCTTCTACTTCAACTTCTTCTTCTTCAAGTTCTTCTTCAACTTCTTCTTCAATTTCTTCTTCTTCTACTTCTTCTTCTTCTCCTTCTTCTCCTTCTTCAACTTCTTCTCCAACTTCTTCTTGTTCAACTTCTTTTTCTTCAACTTCTTCAACTTCTTCTTCTTCAGCTTTGTCTTCTTCTTCAGCTTCTTCTTCTTCTTCTTCAACTTCTTCAAATTCTTCTTCTTGTTCAACTTCTTCAACTTCTTCTTCTTCAATTTCTTCTTCAACTTCTTCTTCAATTTCTTCTTCTTCTTCAGCTTCTTCTTTTTCTTCTTCAACTTCTTCTTGTTCAGCTTCTTTTTCTCCGACTTCTTTTTCTTCTTCAACTTCTTCTCCAACTTCTTCTTGTTCAACTTCTTTTTCTTCTTCTTCTTCAACTTCTTCTTCTTCAGCTTCTTCTTCTTCTTCAACTTCTTCAAATTCTTCTTCTTCTTCAACTTCTTCAAATTCTTCTTCTTGTTCAACTTCTTCTTCTTCTACTTCTTCACCTTCTTTTAAAACATATGTCTGCATAGTTTTTGACGAATGTTGCATTTTCAAAGCCATAAAAGGCAACACTGATATATAAATATATTCCGTGTTGGTATTAATACCTCATTGATACAAAAGACGCAGTTAATGATTTTGCTCGTAAAATATCATTTTAAACCAGAAACGCATTAAAGCACATCAGATAGTGTAGACCTACTGTGTATCCAAACGTAAAAAAAAGTATTTTGTTTGTGTTTTTTCCAGGAGCGCCCTCCTCCAGAGAAGTGGCAGAAGTTGGAGCGGTCCAGAGATTATCGTAACGGGAACCAGCTTCGGGAGTACCAGCTCGAGGGCATGAACTGGCTCCTCTTCAACTGGTACAACAGGTCAGTGCCGTCGTCCCTGGTCTGTGAGGGGCCCCGAGAGCCGAAAACGACCGAAACCGCTCTGAATTTATCCACAGAAAATCTCCTAACATCTCCGGTGTTCACGTGCATGTGTTTCCGGGCGTTTGCACAGCTTTAGAACAGCTTTGTTAGACAGAAAAGGATCAGATCTATGTTATAATGTTGTTTCCTCATCAGAAACACACCGTATTCTTGGGACTACAAAGCGCACCGGATTATTAAGGCGCAATATCAATGAACGGGTCTGTTTTCATACATAAGGCGCATTAAGTGAGACTGATCCCTTCGCCCGGGCGTCCAAGACAGAGACATTTGCTGTGATGTTAAAACACACACAGGTTCGTTGTGTTCACGTGTCTGATTGTCCAGAAGCCGCTGTTTCACGGATCTACTAACGCTCTGGATGGAGGTTATGTTCCTTATTTCTGTGGGGACCAGATTCCAGGAGTTTGCGGCACGAACTGAAAAGGCCGACGGTCCCAATGAAGCCTTTGTGAACGGGATTTTACAGTCTCCTCTACTCGATGCTCGAATATTTGTATTTAAATTAAACTCTATGAACTCTTTTAGTGGGTTTTACAGACCCAGAATAATGTCAGCATGAATAATTACATTTTCCCAATTTAGATAATTATATTTGCTCAACATAAAATCAGTTCGAGGTCACTAAGCACAACCAGAATTAATACTTAAGGCACACTGTCAATTTTTGAGAAATTTAAAGGATTTTAAATGTGCTTTATAGTCCAAAAAATACAGTTCACACATGTTTAACACAGAAACCCTGCTGAGTTCTTCTCTCAAACGGAAAACCCTCTGTTCCACCTTGTGATGTCATGGGATAATACAGGAAGTGCTTCAGTATGTTTTTAAACTCAATAAACGTTCACTAGAATCATTTGGATAATTTCAGACCTGGAATTGTCAATCTCGACTGAACTGAAGGTAAAATGACCTCAAAAACTACCGCTTCATGACATCACAAGGTGGAACAGATCATTTTGAGCTTTGGAGAGTTACTAAAACATGTGTGAATGAAACAAAACACAACTCCAGGTCTGTTTTTGAGGAGGTAACAGCATTTTAACTCATCTAAAACCGCATGAGAATCATTTTTACGTAATATAGGACCTTTAAAATTCCCCAAAACAGAAAATAAAAATGTATAAAACTCATCTGGATTCACCTTTCGATTTGATTTTTTTCTTTAAATGTTGCAGGAAAAACTGTATCCTGGCCGATGAGATGGGTTTGGGGAAGACCATCCAGTCCATCACCTTCTTGTTTGAGATGTTCAGTCTGGGCATCCGGGGGCCGTTCCTCATCATCGCGCCGCTCTCCACCATCACCAACTGGGAGCGGGAGTTCAGGACCTGGACCAACATGAACGTCATCGTCTACCACGGCTCCCAGATCAGCCGCCAGATGATCCTGCAGTACGAGATGTTCTACCGGGACACACAGGTGAGGAGGTCCTGTGTTTATTACGGAACATTTACTGTAACTAGTGTTGTTGTTAGTTTGCCCCCATCAAACGCAAACCTACACAAAAACAATGTCAATCGTTTGTGCTTCGTTTGTGCTGCAAAAAGTTTTGTTTGTGTGATTCTGGTTCTTCAGATATTTGCAGTTTTATTTTCGGCCGATGACGTCGTCCAGAACCGTTGTTTTTGTGTAGGTTTGTGTTTGATGGGGCGACTTCGCGGAGGTGTATTCAAATTTCAAACTTGATTACGGAATAGACTGAAGATGATTCTGATACCAGGATGATGATAAAAATACGCTCGAATCGGGAAAAAGACAAACGTTTTTTTTTCGTGTACTGAAAGTGCCGTGTCACAAGAGTTAGGTTCAAAAAACGTACAGAAAAAATACGACAAAAGCGGATCGACAAACTCCGGCTAAAACATTAGCCTGGCTGAAACAGACGATGCTCGAGTTTACAGTGACCACTTTGTAACAGGCAAGAATTCTGTCATTTATTAATCAAAGTTCTTTTAGACAATTATTTAGAAAGAGCGTCGTAAGTGGTGGTAAACATTACAGGTCCAAACTTGTGACGCAAAAAGCTTTATGTGGTGCAAATTTTATATTATCTTCTGTAATTTGGTGTTTTATCCCTTTTTTAAATCATTATTTTAGGTTCTCCTGGTGCAGCGGCTGATTTTAACTTCTTAACGCCTGAATCTATATAGATGTATATATAAAAAAAGTTTTTGTGTGTTTTTGCCTTTAAGTAGATGGTTTAATTTGATAATAGCAAAAAAAAAAAATTATAGAAATTTGGTCATGTTGCAAATTTGCGACAACTAGAAACAAGTGCTTGCCAAAGGTTCTTAGGAAGGTGCTGCAGATGCACTAACATTGGGGCTTATGTCTTGATCCAATCGGATGGTTGTGTATTTGTGACACTCGGCGTTAAAGGTTTTTTAATCCTAAATAGTCGTCTCCTCCATGTTTTTAAAGTCTTTCATTTGGCTCAGTGTAACACGAGGTCTGCAGCACCAGAGCATTTATTAAATCCATCGCCTCAGCTCCAGGAAAATCCTCCAAACTGTAAGAAAAGCCCGACTTCTCCACATCGTATGGGTCATAAACTACATTTAGACTTATTTTTTCACTACAGCAGGTCTGTGTCGGCCCGGTCAAACTTTTGGCGTTCTCGCTGTCGCCTGTTGTGCTGTTTTAAAGCGGCGCAAAAACAGCACAATAGACGACTTCCTGCTCCATCTGAATTTTGCGCGTCATCAGGGTTACATGAGCGAAACCAGCAATTCAGACAATATAATGTGATTTTCAGCATTAAATCGTAGTATTTCCTTTTATATTCCCATGTCGTCTTATATCTAGGTAGGTCCCATGTTGATAGTATAGTCCCATTCTTAACTCTTAAAGGTGATATATTACAAAAATGCTGCAAGTGTGATCATTAAACATGTGATTAAGCTGTGTTTAAAGGACATATCTAGAATCGGCCCTGCACTGGTTTCTGTACTGGGCCTGTTCTGATCAGTTTAAATGGCCTCATTACCTGATATTGATCCGCTAACAGGCATGTGGCTAAAATTAGCTTCTCCCCTTTGTTATCAGACACTAAGCCAAGGCTGCAGTGAAGGGCATTTGCCTAGTTATGTTATATTTTATGGTTAAGTCTTGTTATTTTTTTTTTTAATTATTGTGTGTTTTTAGCAGCATTGAAAAACCATTATATGTATTTGCATCTAATTTTGCCGAGTAAAATCTGTTATTCTTTCCAAATTCAACTGATCTTCATTCAATACAATATCTGATCTTCACCGGGGATTAGAAACGACATCGGCATCAACATATCACGCTGCTTTGGTCTGTTACGCTGATTTAGATGGTTTCTACGACGTGAAGCCGTTCGCTCGACAGTAGACGGGTACTTTTTTTTATTTAACCAGTCGCTGATGTCTGTAATGCGCCGGACGCTCAGTGGAGTCCAAGTAAATAATAATAATGCATCAGTTTTATAAAGCGCTTTTTTTAGACAGTCAAAGATGCTTCACAAATCATTATTCAGACACTCCATACCCGGTGTCAGAGTCCTGCACGGGTCGGGTTCCTGCAAATAGCTGCTGAAACGGGCGGGTTTTAACGTGCTGGAGTTTTCCGGGCAGGTTTGTGGGCGGGTAGTGATTCCACACGGGCGGGTCGGGTGGTGTTGATCTCAATCCTGCATCCAGCGCTGCCAATGAGAGACTTTCCTCTGCTGGATTTGTGATGCAAGACCACAGAACACAGCCAAAACCTGGACTGAGGACGACACTGTTCCTGCACAGTGACCTCGGTTAGATAAAATTAGGGCTTTTATTTTGTGTTAAACTGACATCGGTTGTTTTTTTTCATTGTTTGTTTCGTTGTTATTGTCCAAATTAGGGCTCAGGTGGAGCAAATCTTAGCTTAGCGGCTCCTGCTATTGCTGTTTGTTCGTTGTTGTTCTTTGAGACGCGCATCGAAGAAAATAAAGTGCGTCAGTTCGCAGAACGCTTCTAATTTATGTGTGATTTATCTCGGTCACGGGCGGGTAACGGGGGGAATGTTAACGGGTCCGGGCAGGTGTGGATTTAACTTAGATATAATCATGGGTTTACGGGCGGGTGCGGTGCCGGACTGTGCGGGTCTCCAAAAATGGACCTGTACAGGACTCTGCCCGGTGGTGGTAAGCTACTATTGCAGGGGTGTCAAACTCATTTTGGTCCGGGGGGCCGTATGCAGCCTACTTTGACCCCAAAAGGGCCGGATCAGAAAACTCAGTTCTCTCTTCAAGTTATTGTATTTTTCTCCGTGTCTCGTAGTGGTGTTTAAGATTATATTCCTCGAGCAACGCCACTTGTTCCAAACACACTGAGCACAGATTTCCCATTCACCTCTGTCAACAAATAAGAATTAGACTATTTTTCTTGGGAAATCCTGAACTCAGCATCTGCTTTTCTCATTTTTTGACATTTTGCTGATGAGGGTCACGGTCGACAGTCAAAACGATCGTCCTTTAAGAGCGTTTGGAAAGAGGAAAGTCTTCATTTGTGCTGCTCTGGTGGGAGTCGCAACGTACAGAAACGCCGGAGACGCTGCTATGCTAAACAGTGCAGAAAATTAACAGAAAAATCTGAAAATTTTAAGTATTTTAATAGAAAAATCAGCCGAGGGCCAGATTAAAGGTCTTGGAGGGCCGGATCTGGCCCCGGGCCGCATGTTTGACACATGTGTACTATTGTAAGCAAGTAATCGTGACAAACATTGGTTTTATATCGCACTTTTTACTATCACACAAAGACTCTTCACAGTGAGGTGACACTAAAACAAGTACAGGACAACACAGTAATGAGGAGCGGTCAAGTGTGGGGACTGTAGCTCTGAGGAAAAGGTGAGTTTTGAGCAGTTTTTTGAATGTGTTTAGTGAGTCTGAGTTTCTGATATGAAGGGGGGGAGCTCCAGAGGGCAGGGGCAGAAATGACAAAGGCTCTTCACTGATTGGCCGGTGCGGCGAATACAACTTCTAGGATTCTTGCAAACTGCCGAGTGTTTCTGATTCCTGACCTAGAGCTGGAGAGAAATTAAACTAAGCGGAGGCACTAGGCGGCACGTTAATTTTATTCCGTGGAAATGTGTGTATTCACCATGGCGATAGATATGATTTATGCTGTTCTGTTGGGGATTATAGCAAATAAATGAACAAAAAAAAGCCAAAAAGTTACATGCTGAGGCGTCAATCTGAAAACTACTCGTAGTATGAACAAGGCCCTAAAAGTATATCTGTGTGAACCTCTTTTGCCTTCAGGGTAACACGATCCCCGGCGGTCTGAAGTTCCACGGGCTCATCACCACCTTTGAGATGATCATGGCCGACTGTCCGGAGCTGAAGAAACTCAACTGGAGATGTGTGGTCATCGACGAGGCGCACAGGCTCAAGAACAGGAACTGCAAACTCCTGGAGGGGCTCAAACTTATGAACCTGGTCAGATTTGGCAGATTTTTGTGTTACATTATAGAGTTTATCGTTTTCTACTTTATTTTATTCCAATCAATCAATCAAACCTTTATTTATAGGACGCTTTCCATACAAAAAATGCAACACAAAGCGCTTTGTTTATTCCATGCTTAGTAGTGTTTGTCTTATGTTTGCTCCAACTACCGCAGCAATTACTTAATGCTGTGAACTCATGTGGCAATAAAACCCTTCTGATTTTGATTCTGATTCAGTCTCACCCGCTCCATAGTGCACCCGAGGCAAAACAATGATTACTCCAACACTCAGGCTCATGAGTAAATGAGGCCTTATGTTCAGAACTCCGAACTGTCCCTTTAAACGGTTTAACAAAGACTTTTAGCATCACGGCCTTGATTTAGTCTTTATTTTTGATTGAAGTGTATTGCATTGATTTGAAATATATCTTATTGAATCGAAAATGCATCTGTATCGAGGTGTGTATTGTCGGTAACTTACTGATACCCGGCCCTAATCGTAGTCTTCCCCATCAGGTGGCCTTCCCGGAGTCACAGAGCCGCTTCTGTTTGTGCTTCTCACATCATCAGTGTCTGTGTTTTCAGGAGCATAAAGTCCTGCTGACCGGGACCCCTCTGCAGAACTCTGTGGAGGAGCTCTTCTCGCTGCTCAACTTCCTGGAGCCGCTGCAGTTTCCCTCTGAAAGCGCCTTCTTAGAGGAGTTTGGAGACCTGAAGACCGAAGAACAGGTCCGTGCATTATTTACAGTTTCATCTGGGAATCATAGAACTACAGTTACATTTATAGATCGACTGTCGGGCAGGTTTTTGCACTTTTAGAGAATCACTGATCAGCTTTAAATCTCCAGTAAAGGGGCAGATATTTAGTTTTGGCCGTCCTGCTGCCTAAAGAATCCACATAAAGATATTATTGCACAAAAGGTGACTACACTTCGCGCTTTTAGGTTTGTGATAAAAGAATGGTTGTAGGTGAGTTTGTAGTAAATTTAAAAGACGACGTTTGGTGAAAATAACCAAAATCAGCCAACAAAATCAGTCACCAGTTGCTCTGGAAACGGTATCAGCGTCAGCCATGGGAAAAAAAGTTAAAGTTAAAATCAACTTACTGACGTTTTTCTCTTTCCACTGTATGGTGCAACAATTAAAGCTGAACTCCGGCACTTTTGAAGCTAAAGTCCGTTGCTAGAGGTGGTGGAATTCTGTCAGAAACTAAAAAACGGCACAGATCAGTGCCAAAGCCCAAAAGATTCGATTGTCGACTCCAGAAGCAAAAAGTGAAGATCGACTACTGACGGTGAAGAAGAGAAACTGAAAGTTGTTGAAAGAAAATGGTTCGGGAATGTATTATTTTTGCGTTTTTCAAAAAATATAATTCACTCCTAAATAAATGGGATTAGAAACGACATCGGCGATCGAGTCTTTTGGGCTTTGGCCTGTGCAGTGGGAAATCAACAGAGGGAAGTGTGAGGTGCTTATAAAGTTGTTTTCTAACGTTTCCAGACACTAATGAGTGAACCAGGCAGAGCGTTTTGTTTGTTAGACTCGTGGCTGTTGTCAGATGGGTTAAAGTGGTGTTAAGCTTCTTCAGTCTGAAGCAAATTGGTGTTTTACGTGGAAGTTCAGAACTTGCCCCCATCACTGCACTAGTTTGTTGCCTTGACAGACTCACTGCCACAGTGAGATCTCCACCGAGGAAACACTGATCTGTGCCGTTTTCTGGCTTCTGACAGAATTCGACCACCTCCAGCAACGGACTTTAGCTTCAAACATGCCCGAGTTACACTTTAAGTTTGTATTTTCAAAGGTTAGGGTTAGAATAGGATATTATAGAGATATTGTAATAATATATTGGCTCCTTCTTAAAAATGGACACCTGTTATTACACATTTTAGTCATGTATGTGCAGTATTTGGTGGGTAAATGTCACGGTGTAGCATTTCTAAAAGAAGAAATGATGTTAGAACTCATAATTTAGCATTCCATGTGGTCATTAAACATTGACGGTTGTGTACACTGCCCCCTGCCCCCCGTCCCCTGCCTCCTGCCCCCTGCCTCCTGCCCCCTGCCCCCTGTGCTGCTGCAGGTGAAGAAGCTCCAGGCCATTCTGAAGCCCATGATGCTGAGGAGGCTGAAGGACGACGTGGAGAAGAACCTGGCGCCCAAAGAGGAGACCATTATCGAGGTACATTCATAATTAACTGTACTGAGCTGCTTTCATGATGGAACTTACTGTATTTTTCGGACTATACATCCCACCTTTTTTGATTGTTTGGGTGTTTCCTGCGACTTATACTCAGGTGCGACGTATATATTAAAATATGTTGGTTATTTTAACACTGACGGCCACGAGGTACAGCTCAGACTCAATTCATAATTAACTGTACTGAGCTGCTTTCATGATGGAACTTACTGTATTTTTCGGACTATAAGACCTTGCTGGATGAAGATTTGGTGTTGGGGCAGATTTATGAAGCCGGTCAAAAATATGCCACACTTTTCCACAGGGATTTTGCCGTAGAAAAGCATCGACCGGAAGTTGCGTGACTCAACATCGCGGCACTTCCTGCTGTTGTGATAATAGACGTGATAATACTAAATACAATCAGTCTATTAAACACTGTCCCACTTTTAACTGTTTTAATCATATTTAATTGTTGTTGTAAAGCGACCTAGACTGTCCAGAAAAGTGTCTAATAAATAAAATGTATTATTATTAAATATATTATTATTAAATGTATTGTTATTAAATGTATTATTGTTCGCAGGTGGAGCTGACCAACATCCAGAAGAAGTATTACCGAGCCATTCTGGAGAAGAACTTTTCCTTTCTGTCCAAAGGAGCGAATCAGCACAACATGCCCAACCTCATCAACACCATGATGGAGCTGCGCAAGTGCTGCAACCACCCCTATCTCATCACCGGTACTACTACTACTACTACTACTACTGCTGCTACTGCTGCTACTGCTACTGCTGCGACTACGACTACGACTACTACTACTGCTACTGCTGCTACTGCTGCTACTGCTACTGCTGCGACTACGACTACGACTACTGCTACTGCTGCTACTGCTGCTACTGCTACTGCTGCTGCTGCTGCTGCTGCTGCTGCTGCTACTGCTGCTACTGCTACTACTGCTACTACTGCTACTACTGCTACTACTACTACTACTACTACTACTGCTACTGCTACTACTACAACTACTATTACTTCATGCTCGGTTTTCGCCCCTATGTTTTTGGGTGAACAATCACAATAGGCCCAACACCGCCGAGGCGCTCGGGCCTAAATATATAGTAAAGCAATAAGCAAGTTTAATGCTGTACTGCGATACATTCCAGTGAAAACAATTTGCATGGACACAGGTGCTGGACTCTTGCTGCCTTCGTTGATCCATCCGACTCAGACTTGGGTCTCGGATACGACGTCGCGTCCAAGCTTCAACCGCTTTATTATGCTTCATGTGTCTGACTCAGAGAAAACCATGGATGCTAAAGGCGACGCGGTTGAGTACCAGACGCTCCAAAACAAGTCTGTGCTTCAACTTAACTACCTAAACAAGGAAGAATTCAGTATAAACAGTGTATTTCAGTTTATCAGTGAAGTGAAAGCGTTGGTGTTGCGTGATAGTCGATCATTTTGGCACGTTTGTGAGCATCAAATGGGCTAAAAACGTGAGCGACATTGAATACCAAACCCACAGGCAGTGATAAGGACGCAGTAAAGTACTACAGATAATACTACAAAACCCATGGGCAGTGATAAGGACGCAGTAAAGTACTACAGATAATACTACAAAACCCATAGGCAGTGATAAGGACGCAGTAAAGTACAACAGATAATACTACCAAACCCACAGGCAGTGATAAGGACGCAGTAAAGTACTACAGATAATACTTCAAACCCATGGGCAGTGATAAGGACGCAGTAAAGTACTACAGATAATACTACCAAACCCATGGGCAGTGATAAGGACGCAGTAAAGTACTACAGATAATACTACCAAACCCATGGGCAGTGATAAGGACGCAGTAAAGTACTACAGATAATACTACAAAACCCATGGGCAGTGATAAGGACGCAGTAAAGTACTACAGATAATACTACAAAACCCATGGGCAGTGATAAGGACGCAGTAAAGTACTACAGATAATACTACCAAACCCATGGGCAGTGATAAGGACGCAGTAAAGTACTACAGATAATACTACAAAACCCATAGGCAGTGATAAGGACGCAGTAAAGTACTACAGATAATACTACAAAACCCATAGGCAGTGATAAGGACGCAGTAAAGTACAACAGATAATACTACCAAACCCACAGGCAGTGATAAGGACGCAGTAAAGTACTACAGATAATACTTCAAACCCATGGGCAGTGATAAGGACGCAGTAAAGTACTACAGATAATACTACCAAACCCACAGGCAGTGATAAGGACGCAGTAAAGTACTACAGATAATACTTCAAACCCATGGGCAGTGATAAGGACGCAGTAAAGTACTACAGATAATACTACCAAACCCATGGGCAGTAGGGATGCAACACTTTGGTTTTCCCACGATTCGATATGTACCTCGATACACGGGTCACGATATTGATTCGATTCGATTTCCACGCAAGTTCAATATAATAACACTACGATGTTAATGAAACATTACATACAGCACATACAACACATTACAGCACAAGTACAGTTATACTTTATATGTGAAGTGTTTTAGTTCATTTGCTCAGATTCACAGCTCAGAATTTTTATTCAGTGAAAATAAGAACAGAGCTTTCTCAGGACAGTTTATATTTTATAATATAGTCAGTCTAGTCCTAATATAGAGCAGTAGGGGAGTTACTATCAGACTTTTCCCTCTTTGATGATGATTTGATGATTTCTTTTCCTCCTGAGTCTCACTGGGGTTCACGTTTCCCTCCAGCAGCGACAGACAGAAGCTCCTCCTCCTGCTCTCCTGCTCCTCCACACTAAAACTATATTATATCACATAGTAATGTCTCAACAGAACATTTTCTGACTAAAACTTCTGAAATAGAGTCTGAGGAATAGATCGTGTATATCGTGAGGCGAGTCGCCTGTGCGTGAACGAGCGGGTTTGATTAAAGCCGATGTGACGCCAAAAGCGATTCTAGGGTATTTAAAAGTTCATATCGTTGTCATTTCTGTGTCTGTCAATGTAAAATAAAGAGTGAGTGAAAGATAAAATCCACCTCTGTTAGAATATTTCAGCTGTGAGTCTCTTTGGAGCTGTTTTCTGCTGCATCTGAGGAGGACGCAGCAATAACTATTTCCCTTTGGACCAAAATAAATGACAACACAGAGGCACATGGAGGGACACGTGCAAAACAACACGTGTATCGACCAAACACATGTATCGAATCATGACACCAGTATCGAACGATTCGATATTATATTGAATATCGTTGCATCCCTAATGGGCAGTGATAGGGACGCTGTAAGCTATGCTCGGTCTCCTCCGAGCTCTTCCGAGTTCTGAGGAAAAGGGGCGTGTCAGTAGGTAACGTCCTCGGACCACTGGGTCGGATGGATAATCAAACGCACCATCGTGCCAGAAAAGTGACATGGTGCATCTTTAATACTGCTCATAGTTCGGGCCAGACTGGTATCCCTCTGAATACAAAATACACAGATCAGTCCTGACCAGCTGGCAAACCTAACATTTACTGTCAGTTATAATTTGCCCAAACCATTTCTTGATTCACCAGCGTCACTAGATCTTCATTTCTGCTTCCCACCCCCACAGGAGCCGAGGAGAAGATCCTGGAGAGCTTCCGTAAGAGCCACAGTCCCGACGCTCTGGACTTCCAGCTCCAGGCCATGATCCAGGCGGCGGGAAAACTGGTCCTGATCGACAAGCTGCTGCCCAAGCTGCTGTCGGGAGGCCACAAGGTGCTGGTCTTCAGCCAGATGGTGCGGTGCCTGGACATCCTGGAGGACTACCTCATACAGAGACGGTACAGCTATAATAATAGTAATAATAATAAAAATAAAAATAATAATAATACATCGGTTTTATGTAGCGCTTTTCACGGTAACACAAAGACGCTTCACAGTGAGCTGACACTAAAACAAGGACAGGACAAAACAGTAATGAGGAGCGGTCAAGTGTGGGGACTGTAGCTCTGAGGAAAAGGTGAGTTTTGAGCATTTTGATGGTGTTAAGTGTAGGAATGAGGAGGTTGGAGTCGGCTGATCGGAGGCGGTGGGAGGGACGGTGGGGCCGGACCAGGTCTGTGAGGTGTGGAGGGGTCTGGTTGTGGAGGAGCTTTGTAGGTGGATCAGGAGGATCTTGAAGTTGATGCGCTGTCGGACGGGGAGCCGGTGGAGCTGTTGCAGGACGGGGGTGATGTGGTCTCGGGAGGAGGCGGGCGGCAGAGTTTTGAACATATACTGAAGTTTTTGAAGGTCGGTGGTGGAGGCTGTTGCAGTAATCGAGTCTGGAGGTGATGAATGCACGGCGGGGAGGAGCAGTTGTAGTTAGTTAGTCAGTAGTAGGTCTGTCGGGATAATTACTATATCAGCGTATGGTTCAGTACATGATAAATGCAGTGATGCCGTCTCTGTTAGACTGTTGTGGTGAAGAAGGAGCTGAGTGCAAAGATTAACCTCTGAAGACCTCAGGGCAATTTTAGTACATTTCTCCTCCCCTGGATTTTTTTTCTTAATTTTGCTGTTAAAACTGCCCCTTTTACCCCTATAATGAAGTGTTCTACCTCCTTTTGTTCAGTCCAACCTGTTATTTCACAATCTGCTGCTGTAGTTGTGTCATGAGGCTGTGATAAAAGCTACAGGACCAGAAATGGAGATTTAAAAAAAACAAACAGAAAATAAAATTCCCACTCTTTTACACAAAACACACAGCAAACATGTAGAAAGAACTTTTTGGACATAAAAAAAATGCTTAATTTAGGGCCTTAGCTACAAAAATGCAAAATATCAAGTCTGTAAGTAAGAAAAATCTCCTTATTGCCCTAAAAACAAAAATAAAGTGTAATCGCTCCATGACTTTCCTGGTCCAGTCCTGGAAACAGCTCCTGTCAGGTCCAGGGCCAGAGCATAGAACAGAGCCAAATCACTTGTAATGCATTTCCAGGGCATTTATTACATTTGGAATTGTTCATTTTGAGTGAAATAAACCTTTCAAATAAAAATAGAAAGGGATGCACAATTACACACACCAAGATGTGTCATTTTCCATGTGTGTGAGAATTAACTCCACTTAGAGCGACTTTTTCACTCGTTATAAACACACACAGTCAGAGGAGTCGACCATCTTGACTCACTTCACTCTTTGGCAAAGTTTGGCTCGATCAAAATGGACGGAGCGCATGAGTTTGGGGAAAACAAAGTTCCTGTTGGACACTCGTTTTGCTCACGTCATCACACAGCGTGAGTGTGACGTAGGATAAAGCCGCAGAAATGTACGGAAACCTCTGTGTCTGCACTTTCAGAGGGGAAAAGGAAGTTTCTGTCTTTTACGGTTAGAAAGTTCTGCACGGTTATAGAAACATATTCCTCGGTCTTCGAGGGTTAAGCTCTCAATTCAAAGGTGTGTATGGAGTAACTGTTCGTGCAGAGGGTTCACTACCTGCTTGTCTCCATGGAGGTGGCATTACTTGATTTTTTCATTTATATATTTTTTTCATTCATTATAAAAAGGCAAGTCTATAAAAGTGTGTTTCAAGAAGTGATTTAAAAGATGTTACCGATTGGGCCTTATCTCCTCAGGCAGCTCGTTCCCAAGTCGAGGGGCTCAAAAAGGCCACAAAGGAACTGAATTTTCTTCAACTCAAGCCCCGTTTCGCAGCTTTCACAGTTTGAATCATTAAAATTGCACGAGGTAGTGAGGCGTTATGGTCATTTCAAATAGTGGGGTCACCGGCGAAGAGTCAATCTGATGTAATATACCACCTTTAAAAACAACAGACAGATAATCATGTTGCTTTATAACTGCGATCACTGACTTCACTGTTCCCTTGCGTCTCCTGCAGTTACACGTACGAGCGCATCGACGGCCGTGTGAGGGGGAACCTGCGTCAGGCCGCCATCGACCGCTTCTGTAAACCCGACTCCGACCGCTTCGTGTTCCTGTTGTGCACCAGAGCCGGAGGTCTGGGGATAAACCTGACGGCGGCAGACACCTGCATCATCTTCGACTCCGACTGGAACCCACAGAACGACCTGCAGGTACGACTCCGCCCGTCTTACTGACAGGCGTTTAACTGTGAGAGGGGGAATCTGGTTAAATGTCATGTGTTATGCCTGTTCTTTCACCTTTTATTTTAAAAGAATCATAAAACACGTGACAGAAAAGTGAACACGTGAATACGTTTAATTAATTTAATATCTGGGGCTAACCACTATCACATTTTTTGGGATTGCACAATTCTGAAATCTTATTGGTCACAGATCTGGAGTCTTACAAACTCTGTTTTTGGGTCTAAATTGATGTTTGTTGTTGAGTGTTTATACTTGCGAGATTTTAATGTCCAAATTTGGAGAAATGATGGTAAAAAGTTATTCGCAGTCCTACTTGCAGCAAGAAAAAAGCCATTACAAGAAAGGCTTAGGGCGGATCCTCCAACAAGACAGGACTGGGTAGAAATAGTTTATGAAATTTATGTGATGGAAAAACTCTTTCACCCTTCGCTCCCAAAGAGCCTCTTTTTATGAAACATGGACAAAATGGACTGAGTATGTGAAACTTATTAGACGAACTTTATCTGAAAACGAATACTGTAAACACATGTCGATATTTCAGTGAACGACTGTAACGTACTCTTCTCCTCTGTGGTTCTTTTTGTTTTGTATAATTGAAACGATTTAATATTATTGCACGTGACTATGGCTTTGTGAGGATGTATGAGCAGATTGTAATTTAACATTTAACTGGGGCTGTCAACGTTAACACATGCGATTAATCACAAAAAAATATCGCACTAATGTTTATTAATCCCACAGTTTATTCTGAACGCTCCTCTGTTAAAGTGCGGATGGTCCTGGAGGCGGCGCAGGTTATTAGGTCAGTGATCAGGTCCATACGGATGTGAAGACGACAGATGAGACGGTGACTGGAGCTCAGGGCAAATTTCTCTGCAAAAAAACTGCCCCACGGGACTTTAGATAAACTAAGGGAGTTTGCAGATGTTGCAGCGATGAACTCTCTGTCCACAGAAGCACAACGAGTTTAAAACACCGTCTTAAAGCAAAACACGGGTTTGATTCAGCGGCAACAACGACAACAAACCGAGTGCATCCGCGGCAACAAAACTACCAGCAATAGAAAAATGTCAGTAATATAACTTTTTGAGAATAAATTGCATTTTTGTCCAAATATTTTGGTCTTTTTTGAAGAATAATCAACTGTGATTAATCATGATTAATCAAAATTCTAAAAAAAATAATTGTTTGACAGCACTAATTTGAACATTTGCCAGTTTTCATAAATGTTTTTTTTATATTGTGTACCAAACTATGTGCATATGATAATAAAATAAAGTATAAATTAGAAATGTAGAGGAACTAGTCTGCTAAATCATACATATTTAATTTAAATGATAATATAAATATAAAATGCTGTACTACATTTTTTAAATATGCAAACAGACTTTATAAAGAAATGGACACAGCGAGTGTGACGTCGCCCACAGCGTTCGGCTACAGTCAAATGAAGCTCGCTGAGGCTAGCAGTTAAAGGAGGAATATCAGGAATGGGATTTGTTTTACGGACAAAATAGCGAAATGAAAACACCAGGAACGAGAAGTACCCCCGTGTTCACTTCCTGTTTGGAACACGGCGGAGAACGTGTTATCTGTGTCCATTTATGCAGAGTCTACGGGTGTAAAGTTTCCGTCTAATAATATGTAGGACTAAATATATTTTTTCTCTTTGCGTCTTTGTCCAGGCCCAGGCGCGCTGTCACCGGATCGGTCAGAGTAAAGCGGTGAAAGTTTATCGCCTCATCACCAGAAACTCCTATGAGAGGGAAATGTTTGACAAGGCGAGCCTGAAACTGGGGCTGGACAAGGCCGTGCTCCAGGACATCAACCGCAAAGGCAGCCTCAACGGGGTCAGATACCGCCGTAAATCATATACTGTTACAACCAGGAAATAACTGGTGCTTACGGGGCCATAAACGATATTTTCTGATCTGTTATAATGTTGTTTCCTCGTCACACACAGACCCGGAGTGTTTTGTTTGATTCACGCATTTTTAACACATAAATCCTGCATGTTTTTACACTACAGACACTTTCACTAGGATCATTTGGATAATTTCAGCCCTAGAATTGCCGATCTCTACTGAACCAAAGGTAGAATGTAGCTGTTAACTTGAAAATTTTGAGGTTTGGAGATGTGGACAGATGAATAAACTACTGAAAAATATGTGAATGAAACAAAACACAACTCCAGGTTTGACTTGAAACGCACAAGAGTCAGTTTTGTGTAATATAAGGAATATAAGACAGGATCTCATGTTTTTTCTAATTATTACTTCTTGGTTTGGTGAAATACGAATGAATAATGATAATAATGTATCAGTTTTATGTAGCGCTTATAACCCAGTGGTTATTCTACTATTATAACCACAGCTGCCCTGGGACAGACTGACAGAAGTGAGGCTCCAATCTGCACCATCAGCCCCTCCGACCACCAACACTCACACACACCACTTTCATACAAGGGAATGTGGGTGAAGTGTCTTGCCTAAGGACACAATGACAGTTTTGTGACTAGCGCCCCCCTGCTGGAATTCCCAGTGTCTCCCATCCAAGTACTAACCAGACTCTGCTGAGCTTCTGAGATCTGACGAGATCAGGTAGTAGTAGTTATACGCACGGAAGACATTTTTTTATCATCCATCCATTTTCTTCCGCTTTATCCGGGGCCGGGTCGTGGAGGCAGCAGTCTGAGGAGGGAGGCCCAGACTTCCCTTTTCACACACACTTCCTCCAGCTCTTTTGGGGGATCCTGAGGTGTTCCCAGGCCCAGAGATATACAGTAGTCCCTGCAGCCTGTCCTGGCTCTTCCCCGGAGCCTCCTCCTGGTGGGACATGAACACCTCCTGAGGGAGGCGTCCAGGAGGCATCAGAACAGATGCTCCTCCCCTCAGCTGCTCCTCTCCATGTGGAGGAGCAGCAGCACCAAGTCCCTCCTGTGTGACTGAGCTCCTCACCCTCTCTCTAAGGGAACACCCAGCCGCCCTGCGGAGGAAACTCATTTCGACTGCTCCCAGTGAGGCGACGTTGAGACATTTGTCCTCGACTGTCGCACAGTCCTCTACCCCCCGACCCCTGTGAATCCCTCTGCGGGTGGTGAGCCTACAGGAGGACATTTTTTACTGACAGTTTAAACCTTTTAACAAAATAAAGGTGTTGTTTTTTATTTTTGTTAGTTTCATCATAACTATCATAACCTCAACATTATAACAGCTCAGTTAAAAGACGTTTAAGAGTCTAACTTACCATGACTATGGACCAAATGACTGTTTTATCCATTAAAACGTAGCTCACTGGTGCGTATCTCCACTTGCTTGTGTAGGTGGCGCAGTTGTCTAAGCTGGAGGTGGAGGACCTGCTGAAGAAGGGGGCGTACGGAGCCCTGATGGACGAGGAGGACGAAGGCTCCAAGTTCTGTGAGGAGGACATCGACCAGATCCTTCAGAGGAGAACCCAGACCATCACCATCCAGTCCGAGGGCAAAGGCTCCACGTTCGCCAAGGTAAACACAGGATAAGAGGTTAAAATAAAGATACTGGGCTTTGGCTTGACGATAAAAGGTAGTAGAAAGACTATTTGTGCTTCAAAATAGCTGAAAATGTTGTAAAATGGCTCATATATCAGAAGATGTTTGGAAACATGCGGTTGACGACTTTTGGTGTAGTTATCGACACTGGACATGTGATAAAACCGTGGATTCAGCAGCAGAGGGACTCTAATTGCAGCTTACAGGCATCTTACAGTGACATATTTTTTATTTATTCTCAAATTGGATAAATTTTAATACATAATTTAATAGGAAATTAATCTAGATGAAGAAAACCAGGTCATTTCCTCAGTTTCTATCACCAATTGAGCCCAAAGGAAGTCTACGTGTTTCCAAATGTCTTACAGTTTTGTGAAATAAGTGTGAATAAATCCTATTAAAGTGGAACTCCGGCACGTTTGAAGCTAAAGTCCATTGTTAAAGGTGGTGGAATTCTGTTCGAAGCCAAAAAACAGCACAGATCAGTGTTTTCTGCACTGCCCCCTGTGGCTCAGAGACTTTAAAGCAGCTCTGCTCGTGCACAAGTCTCTCCACGGCCGAGCACCAAAGTCCATCTGTGACATGTTAGTGCCTCATGAACCATCTGCATCTGAGGAGCTCAGGGACCGGCCTCCTGCTGGTCCCAGAGTCAGGACTAAACTCGGGGAGTCAGAGTTTCAGATTCCTGCAGCTAAAACCTGGAACAGTCTGAACATGTGAGACAGACTCGACTGTGACTCTGTTTAAATCCAGACTCAGAACAGTTCTGTTCAGCTGCAGACGACTGAAAGGTTTTTATTTCTCATTCCGCACTCGTCTCTCTGATCTAATGTCTCTCTCTTTTAAATTTTATGATGATTATTTATGTTTTGATTTGTTTGTATTGTGATTTTAATATATTTCGTGTTCTGTAAAGCACTTTGAATTACTTTGAGTACGAATTGTGCTGTACAAATAAACCTGCCTCGCCTTTGTTGCTGCGTTTTGTATTTGCTGTGAGCCCCACCAGCTTCCGTAGTAACGTGGTGGAGAAAAATAAAAACACTGAATGAAATGCTGTGTCCAAACGACTGTATACATAAATATTATTGTTATTAATTGAATTCTTTGTGTTGCGTTTTTCAGGCCAGTTTCGTGTCGTCTGGAAACAGGACGGACATTTCTCTGGACGACCCGAACTTCTGGCAGAAATGGGCCAAGATCGCCGAGGTGGAGATCGACTCCAGGTCTGAGAAGGTACAGGAAGAGACTTTAACTCCCGCCCGGTTTCTACAGCGGAAACAGGACGAGTTTATTTTAAACCGTTTGCATTTATTCCTCACTCACTTTCATGCATTCTGAGCACCTCATTATCGCTTCTTAATTAGATCTGTAGATTGTATCTGTACTCGGCTCAAACACTTAACGCTCTTCTCCGATGAGCAGCCACTACAATAACAGGAGGAACCGTCTGCTGCGGACAGGAGTTTTTTTTTTTTATTGATTTACAGTTCTGTGCAAAAGTTTTAGGCAGGTGTAAACAAAGAACGCTTTCAAAAATATAAAGAATGATTGTTTGTTTTATCGATGTACAAAACGCAAAGTGAGCGAACAACAGAAAAAGTCGTTCAGAACCGTCTTCAGCGTAAAGAAGAAGCAGAAGTTGTGTTGGTGCTGGTCGGGCCCCACAGACCCTGACCTCAGCATCATGGAGTGAGTCTGGGATTAACATGAAGAGACAGAAGGATGTGAGGAAGCTCCATCCACACGAGATCTGAGCTCAGTTCTTCTACACGTTTGGAACAGCGACCAGCCCAGTTCCTCCACAAACTGTCTGCGAGTAAAACCCAGAAGAACTGATGCTCCTCTGAAGGCAAAGCTCACACCAAATATGGATCTGATTTAGATTTCTCCTTTGTTCATTCACTGCGTTTTGTTTGATTGATGAAAATAAATGATGAACACTTCCAGTTTTGAAGCATTCCCGGTTTACAACATTTTTCCCACACCTGAATAGAACTTTTCCACAGAGCTGTACGTTATAATGTCATCGTCAGGAGTTGTGTTTTGTTTCATTCAAATATTTAGCACACGAACCTCCTGAAGTCATGTGGTAACACGAGAACAGCTCCACTGTGTTTCTCTCCATACTTGACTCCAGAATCATTTGGATAATTTCAGCTCTGGAATCTCTAATCTTTACTGAACCAAAGGTAAAGTGAGCTGTGAACTTGTGATGTGAAGATGGAGTTTTCAAGTTAACACCTAAAATTCACCTTTAGTTTGGTTCAGTGCAAATTTCATAAAATGAACCAAGATTTATCCAAGATGGCGCCGCGGACGGTCGCCCTGGTGTTTCGGAGCGTCAGTCCTTGTCTTGTTTTTGTGCGTTATTAGTGTTTTTGGCCACTCTTCTGGGTACACCTACACCAGAGAAGAGCTTTTAAACTACAGGACTACAACACCTGTGGACTTATTTCCAGTCTCTTGTCGATCCGCGGCGGATTTACGGCATACTCTGCTGAGGAGAGTGAGAAGACGTAGGAGAGGAAAGCGCGCTGGTTCACTGGTGCGCCTAAGGAGGCGCGGCTCTATGCACGGCCTTACCTGGGATATTCCTTTCCAATGTTCGCTCACTCCGGAACAAAATGGACGAGCTGGCCCTGATGAGAAGCATCAACAGAGACTTTTCCTCATCCTGTGTCTTGTGTTTTACGGAATCGTGGCTTGGTGAGGACATCCCGGACTGCGCGCTCCACTTGGAGGGGTTTCAACTCCACCGCGCTGACCGACAAGCGGCTCTCTCCGGCAAGACCACAGGTGGAGGCGTATGTTTCTTTATCAACAGCGGCTGGTGTACAGATGTGACAGTGATTGCGCAGCACTGCTCTCCCTCTCTGGAATATCTTTCATTCACTGCAAACCGTTTTACTCTCCGCGGGAGTTCGGCTTCATTCATTCTGGCTGCTGTTTACATCCCGCCGGACGCGGACGTGCACGCGGCCTCAGTGCGCGCTCTTAGAGCAGACACTGCTTATGGAGCGGACATACCCGGACTCTCTCGGCCATTGTTCTTGGGGACTTTAACAAAGCCAACTTAAGCCAGGAACTTCCCAAATACAAACAGTACATCAAATGCCCAACCAGAGAGGAGAGGACGCTGGATCACTGTTACAGCACGATAAGTGGGGCTTATCACGCAGTGCCCCGCGCTGCACTCGGACTTTCTGACCACGCACGATCCACCTTATCCCCGCGTACAGACAGAGACTGAAACATTCTAAACCTGTCGTGAGGACGACGAAAAGGTGGAGCAGCGAGGCTATGGAGGAGCTGCGCACGTGTTTAGAAACCACAGACTGGGACGCTATGAGGGCTGCCTCTGACAGTTTGGATGAGTACACGGACACTGTCACCTCGTATATCCACTTCTGCGAGGACAGCATTGTGCCATCACGCACCAGGGTGAGTTATAACAATGACAAACCCTGGTTTACTCCCAAACTCAAACAGCTGTGGCTAGCAAAAAGGAGGCTTTCAGAAGTGGGGATAAAGACCTTCACAAGGACGCCAAGTACCGGTTTAGCAGGGAAGTGGGCACTGCTAGACTCCAGTTCTCTCAGAACATGCAGCAGCAGATTTCAGAGGACGACTCGGCTTCTGTGTGGAGGAGTTTTAGGAAAATCACCAACTACAAACCTAAAACTCCACACTCCACGGATGACCTGTCCCTAGCCAACAGTCTTAACGACTTCTACTGTCGTTTTGATGAGTCATCAAGTAGCTCTCACACCTCCAACTGTCCCAACAATAGAGACAATAGAGACAACCCGGACACTCATAACCCCACCGTTTCCCCTCACCAGAGCCATCTCCACCCTTTCACATTCATGAGGCAGATGTGAAGAAGCAGTTCAAGAGGATGAATGCCAGGAAGGCGCCAGGCCCAGATGGCGCCACTGCTGCCACCCTGAGACACTGTGCTAACGAGCTGGCCCCAGTGTTTACAGACATCTTCAATTCTTCACTGCAGGCTTGTCATGTGCCTGTCTGCTTCAAAACTTCCACCATTGTTCCTGTCCCCAAGAAGCCAAGGATCACCGGACTCAATGACTACAGACCTGTGGCTCTGACATCTGTGGTCATGAAGTCATTGGAGCGCCTGGTTCTACCCCACCTCAGGACCCTCACGGCCCCCCTCCTGGACCCCCTGCAGTTTGCCTACAGAGCCAACAGGTCTGTAGACGACGCCATCAACATGGCCCTACACTCACCCTGCGGCATCTGGACTCCCCAGGAACCTACGCCAGATCCTGTTTGTGGACTTCAGCTCTGCCTTCAACACCATCCGCCCAGACCTCCTCCAAGGCAAGCTGTCCCAGATGAACGTGCCTGATCCTCTCTGCAGGTGGATCACTGACTTCCTGACGGACAGGAAGCAGCACGTGAGGCTGGGGAAGAATGTCTCGGACTCCCGGACCATCAGCACCGGCTCTCCCCCAAGGCTGTGTTCTTTCTCCTCTGCTCTTCTCCCTGTACACCAACTGCTGCACCTCTTCCCATCAGTCTGTCAAGCTCATCAAGCTTTGCAGATGACACCACGGTCATCGGGCTCATCTCGGACGGGGATGAGTCTGCCTACAGGACGGAGGTTGATCGTCTGGGTGTCCTGGTGCAGCCAGAACAACCTGGTGCTTAATGCCCAGAAGACAGTGGAGATGATTGTAGACTTTAGGAAGCACACAGCCCCACTCCCCTCCATCATCCTGACTGACACCCCCATCACCACTCTGGACTCATTCCGTCTCCTGGGGATCACCATCACCCAGGACCTCAAATGGGAGCCCACCATCACCTCCATCATAAAGAAGGCCCAGCAGAGGATGTACTTCCTGAGGCAGCTGAAGAAATTCAACCTGCCAGCACGGACAATGGTGCAGTTCTACACTGCCATCATCGAGTCCATCCTCACCTCCTCTCCATCACCGTGTGGTATGCTGGAGCCCTCCACCAGGACAAACAGAGACTGCAACGTGTTGTGCGCTCTGCTGAGAAGGTGATTGGTTGCAGCCTTCCATCTCTTCAGGACCTGTACACTTCCAGGACTCGGACACGTGCAGGTCGAATTGCAGCTGATCCTTCTCACCCTGGACATGGACTTTTTGACCTACTTCCCCTCAGGCAGGAGGCTACGGTCCATTCGGACCAGAACCTCTCGCCACAAAAACAGTTTCTTCCCTCTGCTGTTGGACTCATAAATAATAACACCGGACTGGTCCCACCCCCACTCTGCTTCTGTCACATGACCTCTGTGTTCTCGCACCTGCCTGCACCTGCCTGTTTTGCACTGATCACTGATACTCTTATACTCTATATTATTATACTCCTGTAAATTTGTAAATTTTGTTATATTATAGCTTTATTTTATTCTATTATTTGTTGCATGTCAGTGTTTGTCTACATCCTGCTCCAAGTACCGCAGCAATTTCCTAATGTTGTGAACCTGTTCACTCATATGGCAATAAAACACATTCTGATTCTGATTCTGATTCTGATTCTGATTTATTCTCTTAAATCTAGACAAAAAATGTATTTCTCTTGTTTTAAGGGATATTTACTAAATGACTGCTAAATATGTAAGATTATTAAGCTTATTTCAAGAAAATATATTTTTTCTGGATGTAAATGAGTCGATCTTGGACTGGAAAGATTAAAACATTTAAAAGTTTTAGGAGATGCTGCAGTTTGTCCATATGTGACCAAGTGGAAATTAGCCTTAAAATAAAGAAATAAAGAAGTTCATTAATATTCATGAACTAAAATCAAGAATAAAACAGTCAATAACAGATTTAGATTCTAGTTTTAAGATGTTTCACCTCAATTTATTCTTAGAATGTGTTTTATGCTTTATTTTACATCACTTCAAACTTAGATTATTGCTTTGAATAAATGATTTAATATGATTTGGAAATTTATGAAGGTCTGGATATATTTTCTTATTTTAAGATTTCTTGATAAGTACATTTCACTTCCTGCTCTGGTCGATCATTTCACTTGTTTCTGGAGGAGTTGAACTTAAAACAAGTGGATTTTTATGGTTTTAAGGAGGGGATTTTGCAGTGACAGAGAGGTGTGTCTTGCTATTTTGTCCGATATTGATTTTATATACAGATTTTCCATGACTCACTAAATGAAATTAAGTTAAATCTGCACTACCAGTGAAACGTTTGGACACATCGTCTTATTCTATGTTTTTCTGTTTTTATTATTTACAACTTCCTACATTCTATAAACATATGGAACACATCAAATATATGAAGCAAGATCCTGGAATTAGGCCCAGGCTCCAGAGAGGAGGAAACCTGCCTCACCCCGGACGGATCTGTGCAGCTCTGAACTGAATCTACACAAGATCCGTGTGAGGCGACTCTCGCTGAAGGAGAAAACATTTAGTGTCACTGGTCGAAGTGTCAGAGCAAAACAAGACGAAAAATCAAACTTTTGTTAGATCCAGTGGAGAGAAAATCACAGATATCTTCTAGGGATGTGATTTTTTTTTTTTTGGCAAAAAACTATTTCAAAATTGATGAAAACTACTTGAATATTATATGAAAATCTGCCCCCCTCGCCCGCCCGCACACACGACGTCAGATCAGGCAAAACGGGTATTTAAGCACAAAAGTCCAACAGAGCAGTGACCGAATCCCACCCGAGCCTGATGCGCATTAAGACATTTGTGTCCAAACCTGAATTAAAATCACACCATTTTCTTCGGCCTAATGACGCGCGTAGGATATTGATTTGTTTTCCTCTAATGGACACAGAGACGTAAAATACAAACTCGGGATTTAGCGAAATTAATGATATAAATATATTACTCACTTCTGTAATGTAGTCAGTTTAAAGTTGCAGCATCTCATCCGTATTCTCCCCAAATTAGTCCACAAACCAGCTATTAATGCAGTTTGCTTCGTTCTTTAACAGTAAAAAGGCGAAAGTCGTCCCCACGTGAAAACGTCTGTTTCTTCAGTCTCAGCAATAATTTGTTTATCTTCTGTTTTCTCAATTCTCCGTTCAGTTTATTGTATTTTTCGCTGTGTCTCGTAGTGGTGTTTAAAGATCATATTCCCTGAGCGTCGCCACTTGTTGCACATACCCCGAGCACAGGTTTCCCGTTCACCTCCGAACTCCACTTTTCTCATTTCGGACATTTTGCTGATGAGGGCGTCACGGTCAGAAGTCAAAACGATCGTCCTTTAAGAGCGTTTGCAAAGAGGCGAGTCTTCATTTGTGCCGCTCTGGTGGAGGCGCCGCCGCACAGAAGCTCCGGAAACGCTGCTCTGCCAAGCGCCGCAGAAAATTACCAGAAAAATCTGAAAAAGTTTAATATTTTAATAGAAAATCAGCCGAGGGCCAGATTAAAGGTCTTGAAGGGCCGGATCTGGCCCCCGGACCGCAAGTTTGACACCTGCGTTATAGAGGAAGGACCCTTTTGCTCTTCCTCTCCTCAAACTACCCTCGTAAAGTGTGTGCATTTCTGTATGAGTGCGTAAACGTACAGCAAACCCTTTAGCGTCGCTTTACTGATGAAACCCGGACACAAAACATCAAACTCCGCTGTGCCTCTTTGTGTCAGCGCCAAGATGAGATGGATTTAAACGTCTCAGATAAAACCAGGTTGATTTTTAACAATGAAACCCAGAGTGAAAAGCAGCAGAGCCCTGCGCAAAAGGCATTTGGGACGCACGGTTAGAAAAAGCCTGGTCGCCTCCCGCCAGCTCCGACAGATGGGAGCTCTTAATGAATGAAGTACACATGCTGCAGTTTTGGGCCATGAGCGGCTCGTGAGCTGAATAACTCATCGGGACGGTCCTTACGCGCCCCCTTTCCGCTTTTTTTTAAAACAAATTTGTCACTCTTTTATTCATTTAGTCGGAAAATTTGCATTAACCCTGTAAAGCCCAAACCATTAAATAAGTGACAGAAAATCCCAATTCTTTCTATTTTTTCTATTCATTTCAAGCCTTTACTGGTCCCTCTGAACAAACAAAAACATTTTTAAATATCAGTTTCCATATATGAGTTTCATCATCAGGTCACAATGCTCAATTTTTTTTTTCCTGAACAAACAAAAACATAATAAAATACAAATAAATCCACAAATGTGTAATTCTAAACATAAAAAGTGCTGCCATGATGCAGTAATAGGAAATCCACCTCTGGAACTGGCTGGAAAACATAACTTTTTTGTTGTTGTTTTGTTTTTGTTGTTGTTTTTTTTTGTTTGTGTTTTAGTTACACTTTTATGTTTTATTTTATTATGCTCAAATAAACACTGATTTTAGTTATTTTTACTCTTTTTGTGATGCACTGCATGTATCTGATTGTACACATCAGGTTTTTCAGGGAAACAAATATCACACTGCTCATGTGGAAGGCTGAAAAACTCATGTATCAAATATGATACGTTTGGCGTTATAGGGTTAAAGTTCCTATATTACACGAAATTGACTTGATCTTGTGTAGTTTAAGCTCAAATTGTTGCGTTTTGTTTCATTCACATGTTTGAGTAACTCTTTATTATTAGTCTGACTACATCTACAAAGCTCAAAATGTCTTGTTCCTCCTTGTGATGTCATGACGGGGTAGTTTAAGTAAACAGCTACCATTCATCTTTATTTTTTATTTATTTTTGCACATATATAACATAACGGTAAAAAAAACCCACACACACTAGATAAAAAAGTAGATGCGGGATACTAAAGCCTTTTAAATGCATAAAAATTGAATATTTTAGCTGTGCATTAATAAAAAAAATACATTTACACACCTTAGATTAAATTAATTTGAGTCAAACATGGATTAAAACCCAGTGAAACACCCACAAGTGAAAGATTATCAAACATTATCATAAAATATCAAAATTTCCTCAACTCCAGGTCCATTTTTGATGAGGAAACAACATCATAACATAGATTAGAAAATAGTGTGAAAACTGTTTTTTGTTTGATCGTTTCTATTTGCAACATCGGATCAAGAACAGAGCATTTCTTTATCGTGTGCTGTTCCCTTTTCCTTCGTTCTCGTGGCATTAATGGACTTAAAAGGTGCATTATGTAACTTTTCTGGCGGGCCGGTCAAATCTTTTCTTTCTTTCTTTCTTCTGTTATTGTTCTGTCTGAAATGTTTCGCCGTTGTTACGACCCAGCTCTGCCAGAGGAGGGAAACGAGATGGAAAAAGGCATAATCAAAGTCGTTTAATTAACAGGGTAATGTACAAGGTAAATTAAACAAAAAGGGGAACAAAAAAATTTACAGCAAACAATATTTACACGGTTTAACAAAAGGGGTAAGAAAGGACAAAGTAAACTAAGCAAATGAAGTACACAAAGAACTAAACTCACACACGGTCAGTACAGGCTTAACGACACAGGAACTAAATCAACACATTAAATACAAAACGAATGCCTCTTGTCCAGTGTCAGGTGCAAACTTAACAGAAACATACAGGCTACGTTCAGACTGCACCTGAAGTGACCCAAATGTTATGTTTTTTTTATTTATTTTTTTATTTAACCTTTATTTTACCAGTCAAAACATTAAGAACAAATTCTTATTTACAATGTTGGCCTGGGCCAGAAGCAGCAAAGGGAAAACCTGGATTTCTTTTCTTAATTTTGCTTTTAAAACTGCCCCTTTTACCCCCTAATGAAGTGTTCTACCTCCTTTTGTTCAGTCCAACCTGTTATTTCACAATCTGCTGCTGTAGTTGTGTCATGAGGCTGTGATAAAAGCTACAGGACCAGAAATAGAGATGGAAAAAAAAAAAAAACAGAAAATAAAATTCACACTCTTTTATACAAAACACACAGCAAATACGTAGACTTTTTGGACATAAAAAATGCTTAATTTAGGGCCTTAGCTACAAAAATGCAAAATATCAAGTCTGTAAGTAAATTAAAAATCTCCTTATTGCCCTAAAAACAAAAAAAAGTGTAATCGCTCCATGACTTTCCTGGTCCAGTCCTGGAAACAGCTCCTGTCAGGTCCAGGGCCAGAGCCACAGCACTTCTGCATTTCCAGGGTGGAAATTACATTTGGATTTGTTCATTTGGACTGAAATAAACCTTTAAATAAAAATAGAAAGAGATGCACAATTACACACACCAAGATGTGTCATTTTCCATGTGTGTGAGAATTAACTCCACTTAGAGCGACTTTTTCCCTCGTTATAAACACACACAGTCAGAGGAGTCGACCATCTTGACTCACTTCACTCTTTGGCAAAGTTTGGCTCGATCAAAATGGACGGAGCGCATGAGTTTGGGGAAAACAAAGTTCCTGTTGGACACTCGTTTTGCTCACGTCATCACACAGCGTGAGTGTGACGTAGGATAAAGCCGCAGAAATGTACGGAAACCTCTATGTCTGCACTTTCAGAGGGGAAAAGGACGTTTCTGTCTTTTACCGTTAGAAAGTTCTGCGGTTATAGAAAACATATTCCTCGGAATCATATACGATGTCGTAGGTCTTCGAGGGTGAAGCGCTGCAGTGTGAACGTAGCCAGAAGACGTTATGCAGTGCACCTTTAAACTAGGCTTGTCAAAAGCATCAAAAATCTGATTTGTGAAACAATAAATAAATACGACATTAGGAAACGTGGCTGTTACTAATGGCCCCGTGTGTTTGCCGTGAACACGATTTGAACTCTAAAATCCTCCAAATTCTTCCACTGATTGTGAAAGAACTGCACAGGAGTTTTTTCTGAGAGTTTCTAAACTGTTACGTAACTCTGTGGAAAATTTAGCACGAGCGATTTCTAAAGAGGACCTTGTAAACAGCCTTAATGAAACGAGCGTGAATGAAGCTATTCCGGGGGGGTTTTTGATGAGAGCAGCATTATGACGAGGTTAAACGCTCAAAAAAGCCAATCTTCAGAATATAATAAGTAATAACACATTTATTTCTATAGCACTTTTCAAACCTGTCATTACAAAGTGCTTTCCGGGTCAAAAATGAACCTACAATTGCGAAATTATGGAGCTATATAAAGGTTCTGTATTACACAAATTGACTCTTGTGGGCTTTAAGTCCTGTTATACTGTTGTTTCCTCTTCAAAAACAGACCTGGAGCTGCGTTTTGTTTCATTCACATGTGTTTAAGTTTATTTTTAGTCTTTTTCCAAACCTCAAAATGCTCCAAGTTCCAAGTTTACAGCAGCATTTTACCTTTAGTTCAGTAGATATTGGCATTTCCACATTATTCTAGTGAAGGTGTGTGGAGTTTAAAAACACAGTGGAGAACAGTGGACATCACAAGGTGGAACAGAGTGTTTTCCGTTTGACAACTCGGCCTAAATATGTGTGAATGAAACTGAACAAAACGTTTTTTTTTACTTTCAAGGTGTTCAAAGCTTTCATCATGGAGCCGCTCACTCATTCATTCACCAGTTCACAAACACTAAGGGCGACGTTAAAGGGACAGTTCGGGATTTTTGACATGAACCTGTACGTCCCCATTCAGCAGTCTGAGCACGTAAACACTGCCGAACTACTGAAAAACGTGTTGTGGGTAGAACAGGCTGTTATCACAATGGCAGGAAGCGCCGCGATGTTGAGTCGCGCAACTTCCTGTCGATGCTTTTCTCTGGCAAAATCCCTGTGGAAAAGTGTCAGTTTAAATGATCGACATTTAATCTGTGAACATCTGTAGCATTTAAACTGCACAAATCTATCAGTCTGTGCTAATATCGACATCACAAAATGGATTTTTAGTGAACAAGTTCCTCCTGTTTTCTCCAGGACCAGAACGTTAGTGTCGCTCAGTCGTTTCACTGATGCTCGTCGTCGTTTCCTTTAAGTTTTCGTCTTTCTTCCCTCGATCGTTGGGGATAAATTCTTCATGGACAGAATCTGTTCTTTGTTCCTTGTTGGATGAAGATTTGGTGTTGGGGCAGATTTATGAAGCTGCTCAAAAATATGCCACACTTTTCCACAGGGATTTTGACGTAGAAAAGCGTCGACCGGAAGTTGCGCGACTCAACATCGCCGCACTTCCTGCTGTTGTGATGATCGTCTATTTCAATTTTTTTGGGGTGAATTGAGGTGGAATGACTCAACAAAGGTGCACTGTGTAACTTTGCTGGTGGAAGGTCCGAAAACTGCTTGTTTCCATGAAGATGTTTTTTCTTTGTTTGGAATTTTTGACATTAAACATCTGCATTTCCAAAGAAACGCAAAAGTGACGCTGCAAGGCCGAGTCACAGACAACGAGAATGTTTGTTTTTAAGATATTTTTGAGCAATAAAAGATCTGTAATTTACTCACCTTTAGCAACTTCATGATCTCTGCTAAACTGTCTGTTCTTTTCCCCTCGCTCTGTTCAGGAGTCGCTGGTGATCGACACTCCCCGCGTGAGGAAGCAGACCCGGCACTATAACTCGTTCGAGGACGATGAGCTGATGGAGTTCTCGGAGCTGGACAGTGACAACGAGGACCGACCGTGCAGGACCAGGAGGCTCGGTGAACGGGGCCGGAGGTACCTGAGGGCCGAGTGCTTCAGAGTGGAGAAGAACCTGCTCATATTCGGGTAAGAAACAACACAGAGAAAGAAGATAGTACATTGGTCAATGATACAACGCCTACATTTTCTGTCCAGTTGCAGTTTCCTCAGTTAAAAAGGTTCAAATTTCATAATAATTCAGCACATTTCTGTAGCACCTCTGACCTCCATGGAACCAAATCATTTTTTCAGAAATCCTGAGTTATTCTGCATGTTTTTTGTACTTAAAGTGTTAAAATGTCATGTGGTGCGACCGTGCATCATGTATTTTTAAACTCCACACGCCTTCACCAGAATCACCACATCTACCGCCTCATGACGTCACATTTGTTGCCGAAACTGAATAAAATTAAATGCTTGGCCGAAAACCGAATATCACATGCGGTTGTTACGTTTTTCACAATAATAAAAAAAAAAAATTGCATAAATAGCCTGGAATAAAATTTTAGACATGTTTTAAAAAGCAAGTGAATGTTTATTTAATGTTCTTTAAATATTCCAGTCGCCTTTTGCAGTAAGTACCAGTCAATTTTTCATTCATATTAGGCGAGACCATTAAATACTCAAAGAGCCGTTTGGAGCGTCTCCCAGAGAAAAGAAAAGGCAAAACCCTTTAACTCTGAATGAGGAGAACACTACAGATCATTTTTTACCTGTAGCTCTGTATAAAAGACTACAGAGAATATCTGTCCATTCATATATATGGTCTGTACACCCTGCAGACGTATAATCTCTGAAAAGTTTAACATGAACATCCTCTGTCACAGAAAGAACACTCATAATCCACGTGTCATGTCCTTTAGTCCCACAGAAGCTGAAGCATCAACATTGAGTTGTTTGTTCAGCGCAGTTTATGCAAATGACCATGTGGTTTTAAGTTGTGTTTCTTTAAAACGGTGCCAACGCTGCATTAAACGCATTATTACTCAATCTCCATTTGAGTCCGCTCGGAAATAAAAATCCAAACTTAAATTATCCACCCACAGCGAACCAAAAATGCAGACCGCTTTTGGCTTTCAGCCCTGATTTCCACCGAAAGCTGAAAGTGGCTTTTTTCTAGTATTCGGCCAAATATTTTCTGTGGCCGAATTTTCGGTGCATCACTAAACAGAGCACTTTGAGCTTTGGAGATGAAGACAGACTAATAAAAAAGGATCACTCATGTGTGAATGAAACAAAACACGACTCAAATAATGGTTTTGATGAGGTATCGACATTATAATATTGTTTAAATCTCACATGGGTCGAATTTTGCTTAACGTAGGACCTTTAAAAATGTGTGTAAAGAGTGTCTCATATACAGCTTCCTCTCTTAAAATAGCGCCCACACTGAAGCGCTCTAGTTCTATCAGACGGTTATCGTACACGCCCGATCGCTCTGTGACCTACTTCCTGTTTTGTTTCTTCAGCTGGGGTCGGTGGAAGGACATCCTGAACCACGGGCGATTCAAATGGCATCTAGCAGAGCGAGACATGGAGGTGATCTGCCGGTGAGGAACTATTTTATGTGCTCAAAAATGACCGGGATGGAGATTTAGCTGGGATAAAATCACATAAAACACAGCAGTTTACAGGTGGGGGCCCGTCACCTGTTTGTTTCTATGGATACGTCATCGCTCTGCTTAGAATGTCCCACAGTGTGACATTAAACACTTCTACCTCACAGTTATTAAGTTGCAGGTCACTACTCGTCGCTTTTTATTTAAAAGAGCACCGTAAATCTTTTGGTAGACGGTCCGTCACCTGCTTTTCTCCACGGAGATGGTGCCTGGAATGTTCCACAGTATGTCATTACGGTTAATTACCTCTACGGAAACGGAGACGATGCAGGGTTGGGCGGTAATACAGTAATACGCATTCCCGAGGTATCAAAAAGTAGCAGCAGTATCATAATATTAAGCAGCATTTTGGTTCAGCTGAAAATTTGGCGATGGCGACGTTTTATTCAGGGTCTTAAAAAGTCTTAAAACCACTGAATTTATGAATTTGGAAAAAATACCTTAAAAAGACGTGAACAAGTCTTGAATTTTTATATCTGGGTCTTAAAATTTGTGCAGTACGTAACTTCTCCGTGTCGCATTTCTCCTCAAAAGTTTAATTTGTCGAACACCATTATTTGGTTGAATCATGTCGCCTAAATATAGAACGGCGGAAACAATAATTGAGAACGCAACTGGGTTAAAATCTTCCAAACACGTCACTGAAAATTATGCGCTATAGAACCACAAGAACAAAGCTGAGCAGAAGAGTAAAATATAATCAAAGACAATCTCAGCAGACACAAAGTTTGATAAAAGCCGTTAATGGTGTTTTTTGAGCAACACATTTCATGATGGAGTTAGTCTCTACTCCCCCAGATTCCTTTGTTTGAGAAATAAATGAGCACAGATTCAAGAATTTAGTTTTTCTCTGCCGGTAGCTCTGTGAAATAGACCGTGAAATAGGAATCTGTAGGAACCCTGTTTATCGAAGCCGAGAGTCGAGAGGGGACGAGGTGCTGAAGAGGAGAAAGTTCCCGCTCGAGGGCGAAGTCAGACTTTCACGGAGGAGACGGGAACTTCTCCGAGTGGCGAGAGCGCGGGTCTGTCAGATACAACATGCTGCAGTGGGAAATATCACACGCCCTGGACTGTCGCCTTTTACTTTTTATTCCTGAATCTGCCTCTTCTGCACTTTTCTTGTCTCGGCGAGTCCCAGATCATTAAATGGAGGGAGAAACGCACTGGTGAAGTTTGGTTTGATCAGAACTTGTGCCTCATCTTCAAATATAAAGCTGCTCTTCTGTTTACTGAAGGGTTTAGGTGCAGCTACAAAATCATTCTGAATTAGTCACAGTAATACTGTATATCTCTGTTTAGAGAGCTCCACCATTTTACGTCTGTGGTTCTGCTTCGTCTTATGACACCTCACCTCAAACTTGTCCAACTTCGCCTGGATCTGAAAGTCCACAAACATCAGGCATATTCCGGCTCCTTCCCCACCTGGGTAGCTGTGGTCTTACCGAACTGGCCCACGGGCCTGGACATCTATAGCCTGTCCGTCCAGGGGAGTGGATCTCTCCTTCACTGTAGTTCTCCCCGAGGTTTCTTCTTTTTTTCTGGGTTTTTTTGAGTTTTTCCTTGCTGAGAAGGAGGGTCTAAGGACAGGGGATGACTGGACGATGTTTCATTTGCCGCTTTACATGAATGTTGTTTATTCCTGTTTTGATATGTCTGTGTGTATGTTTACTCATCAAAATCTTGGAACGCTCTTAAAGGCAACTGTTGTTGTGATTTTGGGCGCTACAAAAAATAAATTGAATTGAATATTCGGGTGCACTATTAAAGCTCAACTCCAGCACGTTTGAAGCTAAAGTCCGTTTCTAGAGGTGGTGGAATTCTGTCAGAAGCCAAAAAGCAGCACAGATCAGTGTTTCCTCGGCGGAGATCTCACTGTGGCAGAGTCTGTCAAGGCAACAAACTAGTGTAGTGATGGGGGCAAGTTCTGAACTTCCACGTAAAACACCAATTTGCTTCAGGCTGAAGAAGCTTAACACCACTTTAACCCATCTTACAACAGCCACGAGTCTAACAAACAAAACGCTCTGCCTGGTTCACTCATTAGTCTCTGGAAACGTTAGAAAACAACTTTATAAGCAGCCTTACACTTCCCTGTGTTGATTTCCCACATGTGAAAGCCCAAAAGACTCCATGGATGGGTTAAAGTGGTGTTAAGCTTCTTCTTCAGTGTGAAGCAAATTGGCGTTTTACGTGGAAGTTCAGAACTTGCCTCCATCACTACACTAGTTTGTTGCCTTGACAGACTCACTGCCACAGTGAGATCTCCACTGAGGAAACACTGATCTGTGCCGTTTTTGGCTTCTGACAGAATTCCACCACCTCTAGAAACGGACTTTAGCTTCAGACGTGCCCGAGTTCTTCTTTAAATATTGAATGTCGTCCCTCAACACTTTGATCTCATTGTTTTGTTCAGTTACAAGTTTGAAGAGAGCGAAGGTCTTGTCTTTAGCTTTAACAGATACGATGTGGTGAAAGGGCTGAAAAGATTTAAATGAACACGAGAATATGACATGACATGACGGTTGAAGAGCGTATCATTTTGTTATGTTAAATCCAAATCCACTTCATTTCTATAGCACATTTTACAAATAAAACCATTTCCAAAGTGCGGTAAAATGCTGAGAAGATTTATTCAGAATCATTCAGAATCAGAATTACTTTTATTCATCCCCAAGGGGACATTTTCTTCTTTACAGATGCAACCGACCAAGAACATGTAGTTAGAATCAAATTTCCAAAAATAAGATAAGATAAATACAATAAGATAAAAGATAAAAATAGTTCCTTTGGTGTCAACATTTGGATACCGCCCAACCCTAGTGGAGAGGCGAGCCCATTTACAGTAAGAACGCAAGTTTTGAAGTTAATATTAAACAATAAATGGGTGTTTTTAATGCCATACGGAGACATTCAAAACAAAGCGACAACCTCTCCATGGAGACAAACAGATGGCGAAGCCTCCGGCAGAAAAGTACCTCTAAAAACCCATCAACCCATGTCTTTATTTGACTCATGTTTACTGATTTTACCCCATTTTCCCCAGGGCGCTGCTGGTTTACTGCCTCAGACACTACAAAGGAGACGACAAGATCAAGAGCTTCATCTGGGACCTGATCGCTCCCACCAAAGACGGACAAGAGGATCAGACCCTGCTCAACCACTCTGGTCAGAAACACTGTCCCGGAAATACACTACAAACACAATCCTGTGAAGAGATTCAAATGTAGAACTGTGCTGAATTTAAATCAATCTGAATTATTTAGAGTATAAAATGTCTTCTGCGGAGAACTACTGTGTACAAATCCGATCTTTACTGGGTTTTGTTGCAGTTTGTGATTCTTTACGTTCCCCCAGACGCTGAGCGAAATTAAATAAAGCCGGTTAAATGTGTTTTCCATGGAAACTTTTATTCAGAATTATTATTTACATGTAAACTTGAAGGAGAAATTTTACATTCCGATCTATTTCATTCAGAATTAATGAATTCTGATTTAAATTTCTCATGTAAACGGGGCCAATCGCACATGTTTAACACACAAATCCTGCATATTTAGGCCAGTTTCTTCTCTCAAACAGAAAATACTCCACTTTTTGATGTCAATTAGTCATACAAGAAGAGCTCCACTGTGTTTTTAAGCTCCACACACCTTCACTACAATCATTTGGATGGTTTCAGCCCTCACTACAACAAGGGGGCTGTTTACTTGAAAATTACAGCTTCATGACATCACAAGGTGGAACAGAGCATTTTGAGGATTAGTCAAACATGTGTGTATGAAACAAAACACATCTACAGGTCTGTTTTGAGGAGGAGAACATTATAACATGGTTTAAACCTGAAGCATGTGTCATTTTGGCCTAATATTGCAAAAACTGAACCTGGGACCAAACCAGGACCAATCCCGGACAAGCGTGTGCACGGGACTAACTTCTGGTCTTATCTTGTTGTTGGGGGTTCCAGGTTTGTCAGCTCCGGTTCCTCGGGGCAGGAAGGGGAAGAAGCTGAAGAGCCAGGGGGGAGCGGAGGTGGAGAGCGCAGACTGGCTGGTCCACTGTAACCCTGAGCTGGTGCTGCAGGACGAGAGCTACAAGAAGCACCTCAAACAGCACTGCAACAAGTGAGTCTGCTTCCAAAACTATCATGTACACGCCATAACAAACATATTAGGCAATGTTTTTAATGACAGTAATAATCTAATGAATCCATAGTGCTTTTTAAAACACCAAAGAGCTTCCCTTTGCATTATTCATTCAGTCCACACTCAGCAGTGGTAAACTTGTATTGTGGCCACAGCTGCCCTGGGCCGAGCTGCCGATCTGTCAGTTCCTTCTACATTCTGTCCAGAAGGGACTGGACACATACACTATACACCAGGGGTGCCCAATACATCGATCACCATCGACCAGTCGATCGCCAAGGTAGATCTTGTGTAGTACTCGACACCGTTTCTTTACGGTCTTTACGGTCTATGGACCGCGTTTGGACTCGGTCTTGTTTTGGTCTTGAAGGCGTTTGGACTCGGTCTTGTTTTGGTCTTGAAGGCGTTTGGACTCGGTCTTGTTTTGGTCTTGAAGGCGTTTGGACTCGGTCTTGTTTTGGTCTTGAAGGCGTTTGGACTCGGTCTTGTCTTGGACTTGAGGTCTGACACTCCAGTGTGATCATATTTCATTACGGCCGCTGCAGTAAACTTGTACAGATGTGCGGGAGCGCGGGGAGCGTCTCTGCAGCACTCGTCTGGAGCCTGCGGACACTGTGCAGTGCGTCATCACACAGATGCCAGCGCTCGCAGCTTGTCCACAACATGTGTGCACCTCACGTAACAGTGTGTATCACAGGTTAAACTTCTTAAAACATCCTGCCTGTCCATCCTCACTTCAGCGCGCCGCTCCTCCCCACATACAGCTCACACAGGCTCCTCCTCAAGGCACTGATTTGAAGGGCAAGACAAAATGTGACGCAAAAACTAATCTAAATTTATGTTACCGTGTTGGCACAGAGCAGGTGTACAGCACAGAGCAGGTGTACAGCACAGAGCAGGTGTACAGCACAGAGCAGGTCTACAGCACAGAGCAGGTCTACAGCACAGAGCAGGTCTACAGCACAGAGCAGGTCTACAGCACAGAGCAGGTGTACAGCACAGAGCAGGTCTACAGCACAGAGCAGGTGTACAGCACAGAGCAGGTGTACAGCACAGAGCAGGTCTACAGCACAGAGCAGGTCTACAGCACAGAGCAGGTGTACAGCACAGAGCAGGTGTACAGCACAGAGCAGGTGTACAGCACAGAGCAGGTGTACAGCACAGAGCAGGTCTACTGCGACGAGTGGAGTTTAACTAATTGCCACAAATGCATCTGTACGATGTGCATTTTGTAAACGTGCAGCGGCTGCTCAACATCACTGCAAAACCAGGGAGAGAAAGTAACTCCAGGTTTAGAAATCCTACACACTTTATTCACTTTCTTCAGTTTTGTGTAAAGAGCCAGTGGAAGTTCTTAAAGAAGGGTTCTCAAACTGTGGTTGAGGGTCCAAAAAAGGGCCACAGAGTGTTTCAGTGCAGTACAGTTTGTTTGGCTTATTTTAACCTTAAATTAACATTTATCAGATAAAATGGAGATAAATCTATAAAAACTTATTTCTGTGAGTCAGACTTTTCCCACATGAAGATCATTAAGTCCAAGAACCGTTCCACCAGGACTGATTTTTAATTTATTTAGAAATAAATAAATGATTTGCATTTTTGTAGTAGGCTGATCATTTTGAATTAGTCATTTTATAAGTAGCTCGCAGGCTGAAAGTGTGGGCGCCCCTGCCATACGCCACACAAAAACAAGCCTTCCTACTGTAAGCAGACCTGACCTGTAAGTTGGCCTGGTGGCGTCACTTGCTTGTCCCCATGAAGATTTTTTTTTCTAATTTAGCTCATCAACGTTCCAGACCGGAGAATCTTAAAATCAATTCTTAAACGAACTGGAAGCCAGTGCACCGACGCTAAGATCCGAGTAATGTGCTTTTTGCTTCCAGTTAAAGGTCGAGCAGCAGAATTATGGACCAGCTGTAAGCGAGACCAGAAAAAAGAGCATCACAGTCGTCTAAGCGAGAGGAGATAAAAGCGTGCGTGACTTGTTCAAAAGAATTAAAAGATAAAAACGGTTTCACTTTGGATAAAAGCCGCGGATGATGAAAGCCAGATTTGACGACTGTGTTCACCTGTTTTTCAAAATTAAAATCACTGTCAGTAGTGACGCCCAAGGTTGGTGACAGAGGGTCTAGAAAAACCTTCTTGACCGGAAGAGACTCACGAGAGACACAAAGACAAAGGCGACGTTCAGACTGCAGGGCTTAAAGAGCAATTCAGATCTTTTTGTGAGGTTGTTCACATCTGAAACATCCAAATATAAGTTCATTTTCAAACCAATAACTGCATAGGAACCATACTCTTTTCACTTGCACCCAATGCCCATTAAAGCCTTTTATACGTTTAGAAAATGAATAACAATAGTATTTGTTTTGTAGTTATTGCTTTTATGTATATGCACCAGCGATCGCTCAAGCTGGCAGCTAAGAAACGCTTAGGCTACGTTCAGACTGCAGTTTAATGCTCAATTTGGATTTTTTTGTGAAATCTGATTTTTTTTTGTGCGAGGTCGTTCACATTTCCAGTTAAATGTGACTTGTCTGTGATCTCCAGTGTGAACTTTAAACACTCCAAAAGTGTCCCTCATGAGCACTGGAGACACGACGACGTCACAGCAGCGAGTTCAGTGTTTAAGGAAGTCGCCTAAACATGGACGCTGCACTGAGCTCCTGGAGGTTTTAAAGTTGCTGTCGTACGACTCTCGCAGGAGGAAACACGTCTTCGGCCTGTTTCAGTAGCAAACACGTCGGCGTTGGGCTGTAGTGGCTCACAACAGGAGCTTGTCGCAGCACAACAGCCAAACTCTCGCTTGTTGATGACGTGTAGGTCGGATGAACGTGTCCTGACCGTTCAGACTGAAGTCGCATGCCTAAAGATCGGACATGTTTCGGTTTTGGGAGCACAGATCCAAGTGGCCTGGGTCGCATTTATAAAACTCAGATCTGTGTCATTAAAAGATTGGTTGTGCCCAAAACTCGGCTCAAGACGAGAGGCGACGGAGCCTTTTCTGTGGCAGCGCCCAGACTGTGGAACAGCCTTCCTCCTCCTGTCAGATCCTCTCAGTCTGTAGTGCAGTTTAAGACCAGGCTGAAAACTCATCTCTTTTCCCTGGCATTAATACGAGCGAGTCAGTTTATCTTGGTTTTTATTATAGTCCTCACATTGGGTTATATATGTATATGTACTTTGGTCAACTGAAGTAGTTTTAAATGTGCTATAGAAATAAACTTGAATTGAATTGAATTGAATAGATCAGGTACAGGTTGCAGAGGGGCGAAAAGATCAGATTTGGGTCACTTCAGGTGCAGACTGAACGTAGCCAAAGTATTAATAGACGATGAGATGATGAGAAGCTAAAGAGTTGTTGCAGAGGAGGAGGTGGAATATTTGGAGCGAGGTAATGAAGGCTGAGGGGCAGGTAAACTCTGGAGAAGCAGTGAGGTGGACGTGAGCGAAGTTAGATCTTCCAGGCTGAATTCACGCTCCATATCAGCGACAGGCCCTCGAAGGTGAAGGCAATCACCGCTGAAGACCCATTAGTCGGCTCGTGGGGTGAGAAACTCTCCGAAACGCAAATTCAGCAACATCACAGTAGATTTATTTAAATGTTAGACGGCCGGTTCTACCACGTTTTCCCAGTCTGGGCCTCACCCTCCTCGCTCGTTTCCCCAGGGTGCTGCTGAGGGTGCGGATGCTGTACTACCTGAAGGTGGAGGTGTTGGGAGAAGCGGCGACTCAGGCTCTGGAGGGAGTTCCTGCCGGGTAATGGACTCAAACACAATCACAGTGTGAACAGTGTGAACAGTGTGAACGGACTGACTGAGCAGAACGTTAAGGAGGAAGTGTGGAGCCAGAGGGGCTGAGAGGAGCCACGAGTGCAGCGAAGAACCACTGAAGAACCACTGAAGAACCATTGAAGAACGACGGGTTTGAGTTTAGTTTGAGGGGAGTTATGCACAACAAACTGGCTGGACATAAAACTACTGCTACTACTGCTGCTACTACTGCTGCTACTACCACTACTGCTACTACTGCTACTACCACTACTGCTGCTACTACTACCACTACTGCTGCTACTACCACTACTGCTACTACTGCTACTACTACTACCACTACTGCTGCTACTACAACTACTACTACTGCTACTACTACTATTTCTGCTACTACTGCTGCTACTACCACTACTGCTACAACTACTACTACGATTGTTACTACTACTACTACTACTGCTACTACTACTATTTCTGCTACTACTGCTGCTACTACTACTACGATTGTTACTACTACTACTACTACTGCTACTACTACTATTTCTGCTACTACTGCTGCTACTACCACTACTGCTACAACTACTACTACTGCTGCTACTACTACTACGATTGTTACTACTACTACTACTACTACGATTGTTACTACTACTACTACTACTACGATTGTTACTACTACTACTACTGCTACTACAACTACTACTGCTACTACTACTATTTCTGCTACTACTGCTGCTACTACCACTACTGCTACAACTACTACTACTGCTGCTACTACTACTACGATTGTTACTACTACTACTACTACTACTACTGCTACTACCACTACTGCTGCTACTACTACTATTTCTGCTACTACTGCTGCTACTACCACTACTGCTACAACTACTACTACTGCTGCTACTACTACTACTGCTGCTACTACTACTGCTACTACCACTACTGCTGCTACTACTACCACTACTGCTACTACTGCTACCACTACGTCTGATATTAGTGCTGCTACTACTACAGCTAAAACAACTACTACTACTACTACTACTACTGCTACTACTTCCATGTCTACGACTGCTACTTCTACTGGTGTTACTACTACTATTGCTACTATTACTGCTACTACTTCTGGTACTACGACTACTATTAGTACTGTTATCACATTACAGATGTTTTATGAAAGTATTACTGCAGCGAAACATAAACACACGTGTAGAAGTGACACATATTGTCATAAATATTTAAATGAAACTTTGACTAACACCTGTAGCTGCTCCAAGAACTATTACAAATCCACTGAAATATTTTGTAACAAGTCATAATAATAGTAAGTTTGGACAAAACTTGTTGGACATAAAATCTGATTTATAATTTGTAGTTCTTGTAATTGGAATGAAAAAAATAAACATAAACGTATGAAGAAATGAGCAACAAATGAATTCCAAAATCAGGTGTTTTCAATAATAGACCAGAAAGAAACATTCAAATGATTTCATATGGTCAACGTCGAGCTTTTGTCACTTGTGGATTTACTTAGTTTGGTGTGTAGAATTTCTTGTAAAATGTATTAAAGTAAATGTGACGGAGTAAAAGTATCTGAGTACTACCTCCGCGTGTAGCC